>JARQOC010000001.1:586877503-587527094 GCA_033576535.1 Allobates femoralis | reverse complement strand
TCATACACTGCACACATCTGGCCTTTATGGAAGAGTGGCAAGAAGAAAGCCATTTCTCAAAGATATCCATAAAAAGGCTCGTTTGAAGATTGCCACAAGCCACCTGGGAGACACCAAACATGTGGAATAAGGTGCTCTGGTCAGATGAAACCAAAATCTAACTTTTTGACCACAATGCAAAACGATATGTTTGGCGTAAAAGCAATACAGCTCATCACCCTCAAAACACCTTCCCCACTTCACACATGGTGGTGGCAGCATCATGTTTAGCCTGCTTTTCTTCAGCAGGGACAGGAAAGATGGTTTAAATTGATGGAAAGATGGACGGAGCCAAATACAGGACCATTCTCCAAGGAAACCTGTTGGAGTCTCCAAAAGACCTGAGACTGGGACGAGATTTATCTTCTAACAAGACAATGATCCCAAACATAAAGCAAAATCTACAATGGAATGGTTCAAAAATAAACATATCCAGGTGTTAGAATGGCCAAGTCACAGTCCAGACCTGAATCCAATCGAGAATCTGTGGAAAGAGCTGAATACTGCTGTTAACAAACGCCTCCGTCCAACCTCACTGAGCTCCAGCAGTTCTGCAAGGAAGAATGGGCAAGAATTTCAGTCTGTTGATGTGCAAATCTAATAGAGACATACCTAAGCACCTTGCAGTTGTAATCGCAGCAATAGGTGGCGCTACAAAGTATTAACTCAAGGGGGCCGAATAATATTGCACGCCCACTTTTCAGTTTTTTATCTTTTAAACAAGTTTAAAATATCCAAAAAAATTTTATTCCACTTCACGATTGTGTCCCCATTTGTTGTTGATTCTTCACAAAAAAATTTGAATTTATACCTTTATGTTTGAAGCCTGAAATGTGGAAAAAGGTTGAAAAGTTCAAGGGGGCTAAATACTTTCACAAGGCACTGTAATTTTGGCGTTTGGAATTTTTTTCCGTTACGCAGTTTACAGCTCAGATTGATTGCCACAGTGCGGCACTGTCTGATCGCTTGTGCTATGTCCAATGAGCTGCAGCACATCGAGACATAGCACAAATCATCACTTTCTGTGGTTGTCAGCGCTTGGCAATCATCCACAGGAAGTGATCCCTGATAGCTTCCAGGGTCACTCCAGGCCCCATGCTATCACGTGACACATTGATCGCTTTTGAATTGCGCTGTCAGGGAATAACAGCATAATCCAAATAGTTAACAGCGCTGATCAGATCGTGGATCCGATCGGCACTGTAAGGCTATGTTCACACAAGTGCTTTTTTTGCGCGAGCGCTTTTTTCAGCACTTTGCACCCACGCAAAAAAGCCCTGTGGCTGAAGGCACAATGTCATGCATCAAACATGGAACGTGTTTGATGCACGACAGTGATGCTAGTGTAATGCTTGTTTGTGGGTGTGTGTGGTGCGAGTATGGTGCATGTGGTGAGTGTGCCTGCATATATTGATGTGAGTGTGCTGCGAGTGTGAGGTGGGAGTGGTGTGTGGTGCGTGTGTTTGTGATGCGGTCCATGGTCCTGAAGGACCGCGGGCAGCATTTGTCGGGGAATTCAAGCTTTTGAATTTCCCACCATGCGCGTACAGTAATAATCATCCTGCCCTGCTGTGACAGCAACAGTGCAAGATGATTATTATAATGTGCTTTAACACTCATGTCAGCATGTGTCCAGAGACTGTCCTGTGACAGCAGCGGTCCAAGATGATTATTTTAATGTGCTTTAGCACTCATGTCAGCATGTGTCCAGAGACTGTCCAAGCGCCCTGGACACATGCTGAGGTCATAAATGGCCAAATTTGTGTTTTATGCCTATAAATCTGCAAAGCCAGTAATTGCAGTTTCATTTCTAAACTCCTACAGCTTCAGTTAGTGAACAACAGTAATGTACGCTGTCCAGGGTCCTGAACAGCTAAGTAATCAGCACAGTAGTTTGCCTGGGCTGATTGCTTCAGCACTCAGGACCCTGGATGGCGTACATTACTGCTGTTCACTGACAGGAGCCGCAGGAGTTTAGAAATGAAACTGCAAAGCCGACAATTACCGGCTTTGCAGATTTATAGGCATGAAACACAAATTTGGCCATTTATGACCTCAGCATGTGTCCAGGGCGCTTGGACAGTCACTGGACACATGCTGACATGAGTGCTAAAGCACATTAAAATAATCATCTTGGACCGCTGATGTCACAGCGGGGCAGGATGATTATTACTGTGTGCGCATGGTGGGACATTCAAACTCGCCAGCTTTTGACAGCCGGCGAGCTTGAAGCGATTTGCGCAGCACACTAGTGTGAATATCACACCGTGTGTTGTATGAGGACGAGATTTTCTCGCCCCCCACAGACTTGCATTGCGCTCACGCGCGTCAGAATCGCGTGCAGTCGCAGCCTGCTGAGACTGCACTTGCTTCTGACTCGCAATGCGAGTTACAGTTATGGCCAAAAGTATTGACACCCCGCAATTCTGTCAGATAATACTCAGTTTCTTCCTGGAAATGATTGCAATCACAAATTCTTTGGTATTATTATCTTCATTTAATTTGTCTCAAATGAAAAAACACAAACGAGAATGAAGCATAAAGCAAAACATTGATCATTTCACACAAAACTCCAAAAATGGGCCAGACAAAAGTATTGGCACCCTCAGCCTAATACTTGGTTGCACAACCTTTAGCCAACATAACTGCGATCAATCGCTTCCGGTAACCATCAATGAGTTTCTTACAATGCTCTGCTGGAATTTTAGACCATTCTTCTTTGGCAAACTGCTCCAGGTCCTGATATTTGAAGGGTGCCTTCTCCAAACTGCCATTTTTAGATCTCTCCACAGGTGTTTATGGGATTCAGGTCTGGACTCATTGCTGGCCACCTTAGAAGTCTCCAGTGCTTTCTCTCAAACCATTTTCTAGTGCTTTTTGAATGTGTTTTGGGTCATTGTCCTGCTGGAAGACCCATGACCTCTGAGGGAGACCCAGCTTTCTCACACTGGGCCCTACATTATGCTGCAAAATTTGTTGGTAGTCTTCAGACTTCATAATGCCATGCAGACGGTCAAGCAGTCCAGTGCCAGAGGCAGCAAATCAACTCCAAAACATCAGGGAACCTCCGCCGTTTGACTGTAGGGACCGTGTTCTTTTCTTTGAATGCTTCTTTTTTTCTCCTGTAAACTCTATGCTGATGCATTTGCCCAAAAAGCTCTACTTTTGTCTCATCTAACCAGAGAAAATTCTTCCAAAACATTTTAGGCTTTCTCAGGTAAGCTTTGGCAAACTCCAACCTGGCTTTTTTATGTCTCGGGGTAAGAAGTGGGGTCTTCCTGGGTATCCTACCATACAGTCCCTTTTCATTCAGACGCCGACGGATAGTACGGGTTAACACTGTTGCACACTCGGACTGCAGGGCAGATTGAACTTGTTTGGATGTTAGTCGAGGTTCTTTATCCACCATCCGCACAATCTTGCGTTGAAATCTCTCGTCAATTTTTCTCGTCTCTCGTCAATTTTTCTTTTCCGTCCACATCTAGGGAGGTTAGCCACAGTGCCTTGGGCTTTAAACTTCTTGAGGACACAGTAGACAGCATGCATCACTGCGTGTGACTGCGAGAAGCCAACGATCAGTGACCTCACTGGCTGGTAACCATGGTAAACACCGGGTATCCAGGCAGTGCGTGCTGCCTGGATACCCGGTGTTTATCATAGTTACCAGCGTCCTCCCTGCTTACAGGCAGCGCTAAGCAGGGAGGACGCTGGTAACATCGCCTTCAACGATGTGGGAGGTGGCTCCAAGGTCCCTGATCGCTAGGGAGATCTGCCTGTTTGACAGCTCCCCAGCGACCAGGTAACGACGCTCCAGCGATCCCGGCAGGTCGTTATCACTGGAGCGTCGTTGTGTGTGACAGGGCCTTAAGACTCCTCTGGTGGCAGCTTATCTCTTGTGGACACAAAGGAATAGGTATATGCCAAGGCCTTTCCCTAACAATAATCAGAGTTGTGTCAATTTTTCTTTTCCGTCCACATCTAGGGAGGTTAGCCACAGTGCCATGGGCTTTAAACTTCTTGATAACACTGTGCACGGTAGACACAGGAACATTCAGGTCTTTGGAGATGGACTTGTAGCCTTGAGATTGCTCATGCTTCCTCACAATTTGTTTTCTCAAGTCCTCAGACAGTTCTTTGGTCTTCTTTCTTTTCTCCATGCTCAATGTGGTACACACAAGGACACAGGACAGAGGTTGAGTCAACTTTAATCCATGTCAACTGGCTGCAAGTGTGATTTAGTTATTGCCAACACCTGTTACAGGTTACAAGTTACAGGTGCTGTTAATTACACAAATTAGAGAAGCATCACATGATTTTTCTAACAGTGCCAATACATTTGTCCACCCCCTTTTTTATGTTTGGTGTGGAATTATATCCAATTTGGCTTTAGGACAATTCTTTTTGTGTTTTTTCATTTAAGACAAATTAAATGATAGTAATACCAAAGAATTTGTGATTGCAATCATTTTCAGGAAGAAACTGAGTATTATCTGACAGAATTGCAGGGGTGTCAATACTTTTGGCCACAACTCTATGTGTGCAGAATTATAATACATTTAAAAAAAAATTATTTTATAGACAACTGTTATATATATTAAAAAATATAATAAAACTAGCTGTACAGCCCGGCGTTGCCAGGGCATAATGCACATATAAGGTATTATTGCCTCTATATATGGCAATACCACCCATTTATAGTTATAGTAATGTATATATGTGTATGCATCAAAGCCCTTCTCGCTCCCTTCATAGCCCTGCCCCTACACAGCCCCACCCTTCCAGCAGCCCCACCTTTTTTATAACGTCACTCCCACGTATAGCCCCAACCCTTCATAGCTCCACCCTGCCACATATTTCTAGGGGTGGGGCTATATGGAAGAGGTGGGGATATGTGGAGATACAGGCTGTGAAGTGGGTGTGGCTATGTGGAGTGAGTGTGGCTATGTGGAGTGGGCATGGCTATGTGGAGTGGGCGGGGCTTACCACACACACACATACACATACACTCAGCTTTATATTAGATAACATATACATTTCAAAATATGTACAAAGAATTTCTTACAAAATATATCCAATAATGTACAGTTTAATATAAAACAGACTTGCATAAAATGATGCCCTTTGTGTAGCCAATATCATATTTGCTTCATTGACTTAATGGATATGTGGATATCCTGGTATATGATATTGGTGTATCATATTGGTGTATAACATGGCACAAAAAACAGTGAACAATAACAATATGAAGCTGCCAAAAATGATACCAAGTATGATCAGGGCCGCAGCATCCATGAGGCGACATGAAGTGTCAGCCTCAGGCGGCGAGCCCTGCTGGTAGACAGGGGGCGGCATCCTCAGGAGCACCTGGTGGTAGTGCGGCCCCCTGCTGATGGCGCTCCCGCTCCTATAGTCCTGGCCGCCGACGCTGCGACCAGGCTTGGCATACTAGGGCTGCTGTCGGGGTATCTGCCCCAGGCTCAGCAGACTCCTGCTGCAACGCCTGCGGTCTCCAAACCCCCCCCCCCCCGTCGGCTGTGTGAGCCGGCTATGTGAGCCGGCTGTGTGAGCCGGCTGTATGCTTCACAGAGCCCCGCGCTGACAGGACCTGTGATGATGTCAAAGGAGGGGAGGAGTCACGGGGGTTACATGATCAGCTCCTCAGTATGCAGCCAGGACTCCACAATGGTGCTGGATGAGGTGATGTTTATGTGTGGGGCTGAGGGATTTACAGTGTAAATTAATGTAGCAGAGCTGTGTATGCATGAGGTATATGGAGTGGAGCTGAGTGTACGAGGTGTACAGAGTGGAGGTGTGTGTGTACGAGGTGTATGGAGCTGTGTATGTATGAGTTGTGCAGAGCGGAGCCATGTGTGTATGAGGTGTACGGAGCGGAGCCGTGTGTGTACGCCTGTACACCTCGGAGCCATGTGTGTACGAGGTGTATGGAGCAGAGCCGAGTGTGTGCGAGGTGTACAGAGCAGAGCCGCGTGTGTACAAGGTGTATGGAGCAGAGCCGTGTGTGTACGAGGTGTACGGAGCCAAGCCGCGTGTGTATGAGGTGTACGGAGCCAAGCCGCGTGTGTACGAGGTGTACGGAGCCGAGCAGAGTGTGTACGAAGTGTATGGAACGGAGCCGCGTGTGTACGAGGTGTACGGAGCAGAGCCAAGTGTATACGAGGTGTACGGAGTGGAGCCGGTGTGTACAGGAGTACGGAGCGAAGCTGAGTGTGTACGAGGTGTACGGAGCGGAGCGTGTGTGTACGAGGTGTACGGAGCGGAGCTGTGTGTGTACGAGGCGTACGGAGCGGAGCCGCGTGTGTATGAGGTGTACGGAGTGAAGCCATGTGTGTACGTTACGGAGCTGAGAGTGTACAAGGTGTATGGATCGGAGCTGTGCTTGTACAAGGTGAACGGAGCGAGAGGAGCTGAGAGTGTACGAGGTGTACGGAGTGGAGCTGCGCTTGTACGAGGTGTACGGAGAGGAGCTGAGAGTGTACGAGGTGTACAGAGAGGAGCCGAGTGTGTATGAGGTGTACGGAGTGGAGCTGCGCTTGTACAAGGTGTAAGGAGCGGACCCGAGAGTGTACAAGGTGTACGAATCGGAGCTGTGCTTGTACAAGGTGTACGGAGCGGAGCTGAGAGTGTACGAGGTGTACGGAGTGGAGCTGCGCTTGTACGAGGTGTACAGAGCGGAGCTGTATGTGTACGAGGTGTACGGAGCGGAGACCAGTGTGCAGTGTGTACAAGGTGTACGGAGCACAGCTGTATGTGTACGAGGCGTACGGAACAGAGCCGTGTGTGCAAGGCGTTCGCAGCGGAGCCCAGTGTGTACAAAGCGGAGCCGCTTGTGTACGAAGCCATGTATGTACTAGGTGTATGGAGTGGAGCCATATGTGTACGAGGTGTACGGAGCAGAGCCACGTGTGTACGAGGTGTACAGAGCGGAGCCACGTGTGTACAGAGCAGAGACGCTTGTGTACGAGGCGTACGGAGCAGAGCCACGTGTGTACGAGGTGTACGGAGCAGAGCCGCTTGTGTACGAGGCGTACGTGGTGTACGGAGCTGAGTGTGTACTAGGTGCACGGAGCGGAGCCATGTGTGTACCAGTGGTGGCCCCGCGAACATGCCGCTCCTATAGTCCCGGCCGCCTCTGCCGGCAGCATTCTTCTCCCAAGTCCTGGCCGCCGCTGTCCACTCCTCTGCAGCTCAGCACGGCGGGGAACAATGATGTCATCACTTAGCGCCGCTGTGACGAGATCATGCAGAGTGGCAGAGGAGAGAGGAAATTATTTTTTTTATTTTTTTTAATATGTAATATTTTTTTATATATATGATGGGAGAAATGTAATATACTATATAGAATATATATTAATTATATGGAAGACTATGGGGGTGCATTATACTATATGGAAGGCTATGTGGATCATTATATTATATGGAGGACTATGGGGTGATTATACTATATGGAAGGACTATGGGGTGCATGATCTATATGGAGGACTATAGGGTGCATTATACTATATGGAGGATTCTATTGGGAGGTCCAATATGCTATATGAAGGACTGTGGGGTGCATTATACTATTTGGAGGACTGTGGGGGTGCATTAATCTATATGGAGGACTGTGGGGATGCATTATTCTATATGGAGGACTGTGGGGTGCATTATACTACATGGAGGAGTGTGGGGGTGCATTATTTTATATTGAGTACTATGGGGGTGAATTGTTCTCTATGGAGGTCTGTGGCGGTGCAATATGCTATTTAGAGGACTACGGGGTGCAATATACTATATGGAGGACTGTGGGGGTGCGGTTTTCTATATTGAGGACTTTGGGGGTGCATTCTATTTTATAGCAGACTATGAGGGTGCATAATATATGGAGGAATGCAGTATACTATGTGGAATACTATGGGGGTGTATTATATTATATGGAGCAATTATATTATATGGAAGCCATTATAATATTTGGAGGGCTCTGTGAGAGGCATGATAATACTTTGAGGGCTACGAGGGAGCCTTTATACTTTATGAAGGGCTATTTGAGGACTGTGTTGGGGACCATTATACTGTACATAGGTCCATTTTACTACATGGAGAGCTGGGCGGGGGTCATAATTGGGGATCATACTGTACTGGGGTAGTTGAAGGAGGTACAGTAGGGTCATCATACTGTGCGTGTGGAGGAATGCACTGTGGAGGATCATACAGTGTTTGTGGGGCACTTTTGTTGGCATCACACTTTATAGGGGCAATGAAAGGGGAATCTAGGGGCTTCAGTTGGAGGAAAATTACTTTATAAAGGCTGACATGTTGTGAAAGATGTACCTATGTGACCAAACCAAATATTGTTTTTGTTGGGGGGTGCCCAATTAGAACTTCTGCTCTGGGGCTCCATGATTTCTATGATGCAGGATGCATTGTCCCTCTGCTGCAGGACTGATTGGCCTTAACTTAGGCTGGTTTCAGATTTGCGTTTGTGTCTGCATGCGCAGGGCATGCAAACGCAAACGCAGGACAAACGCTGCCATACTGATGTGAACGCAGCGGAGATCTCCGCATGCGTTCACATCAGTATGGTGCCTGGCCAGCCAATCAGCGATCTAGACGGCAGACGGGAGGCGGAAATCCTCCTCCTCCCGGCCGCTGCCGACGAAATTTCAGTGTGATCCGCAGCGTTCTCCTGCGCCGCCATGCGGAGGACACTGCGGATCCATTGAGATCCATGCATTGTTTCTGCGCTTGCGGGCACTTGCTGATAAAACAAGCGCCTGTGAACGCACAAAAAATGCAACATTTTGCATTTGGAGGGCGGAGGAGGGCGCATAAATTATGCGCATCCAAACGGAACCGTTCCTATGTTAAACATAGGAACGCAGTGCGCATGCGTTTGGCTGCGTTCTGTTACACTTGCGTTCCGAACGCAAATGTGAAACCAGCCTTACACACCAGGTCCAGTGCCACCCCTCGGTATATTCAGGCATCCAGCCTTGTTTCTCCTGAGCAGTGGTTGGTTGGTGGTGCTTTTCCCCCTTCCTGCTCCCACATACTTTGCTCAACCTAATAGGAAGGACCCTGTTATTAATTACTTAAAGACAGCCCCGTGTGTGGCGCTTGTGATTGGCTAAGCAATTCGGGAGTAAGTGTGGTCTGTTGGATAGAGGAGAAGCGCCATTTTACCAGCTTAGTGCAGTGGCGGCTTGTTGATCCTCAGACTGCAGGTCGTTACCTGTGGTGTGTGGACGGTGCTGCATGGTGACATGTCTGAATATTCAGTGCCAGGCAGCGGTCCAGAGTTTTGTAGGTGTGTGCCAGAGGTGGGCAATCAGTTCTGCCTCCTGTGCTATAAGGATGCAGGACTGGGTCTTCCTACAGGACCACAGCTCTGCCAGTCGTCATTATGTGTCTAAATGCTTGTGCCAAGCCGCCATTGCCATTAATGATTCTTGTTCTTGATTCTTCTGTGTGGTTCTTGTATGTGCGTGTCATGGCGCTGACATCTTTTTTTCTGTTTCTGTAAAATAAAATGTCCACTATTTTGCTCATTTACACAGGATAAATATAAATCTGTATGAACCAGATATATTTTTATCAATTTAAAAAATTTACTGGAGGGGGGGGTGCCGTTTTGCAGTTCGCCTCAGGCAGCAGAGAGGCTAGGTTCACCCCTGAGTATGATGCATGTCACATGTAGGCATTTACCTATACAATATTTATGTAATGTCGGGTGGGAACCACCCATCGAACGCAAAGCTATTCGTTTCTATGGGCAGCACTGGGGTCCTGGTTGCAAATTCCACAAAGGACGACATCTGCAAAGAGTTTGTATGTTCTTCCCATGTTTGCGTGGGTTTCCTCTGGGTTCTCAAGTTTCCTCCCACACTCCAAAGACATACTGATAGGGAATATAGATTGTGAGCCCATTGGGGACAGAGATGATCATGTATGATCATGTATGTAAGGCGCTGTGAAATTAATGGCGCTACATAAGTGAATGAATATTATATACTAGCTGTGAGCCCGATGCAAATGCATCGGGTGTCTAGAATATTTTTTTTTTTTTTTTTAGATTTTCAAATAATAATCCAATTATTCCAATGACATCTTTACACCAACTACATATATTTGTATGGTTGATATCATTTAAGGAAAATTGAACTATTATGTTGTAAGGGTCTTAGAACACAAAGTAGCAATACTTCTTAATATGTCAATTGTTTGAATTGATGAATTAACAGTACTAATGTGTGTATCTGCCAGTTTGTGTCAGCCCACCAATCGCGTCAAGATGCCCTTACGCCTGGTGGGACCTACTCTAACTAAATCCGAATTGATATAATTTAGATATTGTTAATAGCTGGATTTTTCTTACATTTTTTGAGGATTGTGATGTAAATAATAACATTTTGTAAATTGATACAGAAGGAGTTACCAAGTACAGACTTGCAGCAATATCCATACAATAACAAAAAAACTTGTAGTTAACCTACGGTAAATGGAGTTAACATAGCTTCAGCAGGTGCATAAGATGCATCCACTAACTAACCACAGGTGACTGCAGTTGATGTGGATGACACTGCCGCAACTATGTTGTCTGCACAAACCGCAAGTTAAGTACAAATTACATATATGCAATTATGAAAATTACAGCAACTCTGTTGTTGGTGAGTCCTTCATGATCAATTATTATCATTTAGTATATTCCTCAACAAAGTGAAAAAATGTCAGAAAAATGTCGTGGTAGAATCTAATTAATAATTTATGTTTGTCCCTATCTATCTAAACATGTGGAACACACCTTGCTAATGAGATGTGTGTGAACAGCCATCCCACCCGTCTCTTAACTGTTCACAAAAACCTCTCCCTTTAAAGAATAAGAATCAAATCTCTCAGCACGTAGAGTACTGGAGCTTTAAATAGTGGTTTCTATCACCCTGTGAGAAAATCAGAATGATACACATCTCCAATGAAATCTGTAATGTGTTTTTCCACAAACATTGTATAAACTATGCACATAAAAAACTGAAATTGAAAAGACTAAACTTTTTTTTTTTTTTTTTTTTTTTAAATAGAAAAGGTAAAACTATAAAATATGCAAAAGTTCATCCCAAAATATTCCGATAGACAATATTTTTGGTGAAGACTTTCTCACAGTTAGGCACCAATTTGCCTTGAATGCATGAATCCACCACTTTCACCTTCACATTGCATCGTCTCTTCACACGTGAGAAAGCCACATATAATTGTCCATGACCAAAAACAGGTTCTGGCAAGTAAATCCCCACTTTCTCCAAAGTTTGTCCTTGGGATTTATTTATGGTCATGGCAAAGGCAGGCTTCACGGGAAATTGCCGACGTCTTAGTTTGAAAGGCAATCCAGTCTCTGATGGACAGAGATCAATTCTTGGAATGAAGACTACATTTCCTTCATCCGAGCCAGAAATTACTTTTGCTTGTATCAAGTTGTCAAACAAAGCAATAATAATCATCCGAGTCCCGTTACAAAGTCCTTTTCTGCTGTTAAAATTACGCAAAAGCATTATAATTGTACCAACTTTTAATTTCAGGAGATGAGAAGGCATTCCTGTTGGTGTTAGAGAATTTAGAAATTCCACGGGATATTGTTCGGGATTTTCTGTCTCATCTGGATCAATGGAATCGTGGCTCAAATATTCAATGTATTCACCAGGAATACAATCCATAACTTTTGAATTGATCAAATCCACAGCGTCATTTTTGGGACAAAGAATGGCATGTGATGCAGCATTCTGAATACTTTCGTCATTATTCACATCAATGACAATGTTTTCACCAAATATATCCAAGATTAAAGAGCCAGTGCAGATCATGTCTTGCGGGATCTCAATGACATCATCACCAAGGTTGTAATCATTGGACAATTCTCCATTTCCCAATTGAATTAACCAATTGCTATAATCAGAATCAATGGAGCGCATGTTGTTAATGAGCGGCAATTGATTGAAAAGCTGCCATTGTCGTGAATATTTAATGCAGCTCTCTACGATGTCTGTCCTTGTTCCATGAGAGATGATAGGAAGACACTGCCGAAAGTCTCCTCCCAGAACAATGACTTTCCCTCCAAAGGGTAATTTATTTTTCTTGGAGACATCAGTTGTCATGACATCCCTTAATAATTGATCAATTACATGCAAAGCGTATTTTGACAACATAGTAGACTCATCGATGATGAAGAGTTTGGTAGTCTTCAAATGTTGGGCCGCATCAGTATCATTTTTGATTCTTGAAACGGATGTCTCATTAATTGGTATTGGTATGCCATACAGTGAATGGATAGTTCTTCCTCCTTGCAATAGATTAGCCGCAATCCCTGTACTGGCTGCAGGTGAGACAACTTCTCCTTCTCCTCTCAGTTCATGAATCAATAGATGATAGAGATAGGTTTTCCCACTTCCACCGGGACCATCAAGGAAAAAGCACTTTGCCTTATCACTTGTATCCTCTAAAGCTTTATGGATTGCAGTATAGGCCAAACGTTGTTGATCATTTAAGGTGACTTTCATTTCATGTGCTCTTACTAACTCTTCTTCTTTGTTGTATTGAGGACGAATGTGTGGTTTTCTTTTTGGGTGTGGCAGATTAAATTCATTAAAATGTTTCGCATGAAATTTTAAAACATGTTCAACATCAGTCATGGCATATCCTTCACAATGCTCACAATCATCAGTGTCAGGGTGGTAGGCATGGCAGTAATCTTGAACGAAGTGTTGTTTAAATTCTTGCCACAACTCCAGGGGATGATTAGGAGGACCAAACACACATATATATGCAAACATGTCACGGAGCTGTGCAGGCATATTGAGAACACAGGCATCCAATAGAGTCTTTCTCCAAACAGTGTCATCGAAGAGCAATCCATGGGCTAATGCCGCCTCTTTAAAAGTGGAGTATGTGACTTCCTTAACAGTCTTAAGGTTGTCAAAACTTGTAGCTCCTTTAACATGGAGTAACAACAGCCTTAAAAAATAACGTTCTTGTTCTTGAATACTAACAGTGTAGAGTCTACCAATGACTGAAGCACCTCCTCTCCTTCTAACTTCCCATGCACCTTCTTTCCAAACATAATGCTCCGGAATTTGACGATATAAGTACTCCCGAGCATTGGGATCATTCTCATTGAGGGTAAAGTAGGCCATGAGTGTTGATTGTCTGTCCATTGAATAACTGATGTTGTCCGCAGAATCACCCTCGTGAAAAAAAAGTGATTGTGAATGAGGCAGATGTACTGCAAGACGAATAATGCTGTGAGATTGTCTATGCATTTGGAAAGCAAAGATTCGCCAAGCTGCCTCTGGTGCACTGACATATCTGGAATCCATGAATTTATGAGTTTCATCGTGTCTGATGTTGGTTTCACAAATTTCCACATTGGCTTTGTCATGACCTTTGTACACATATTTGAAGAGGTATTTGACGCTCTGAATGGAAGCACATACTTCCACATTGATATGGCACTTATATTTTAATAGAAGGAAAGGGTTATATGGAACCACCCAAGAATTATCAATCATCTTGGAATGGTGTGGAAAAGAAGGTCCTTCGTTTCTTTGATAACTTGGATATGCATCCTCAGGTATAACAGTTTTTGTTTGAAACTTTTTGGGAAAAGCTTTTTTACACTTTCCATTCTCCATACATGGAGAATTGGGATTGTGTTGTCCACAGGGGCCATGGATCATGTGTTGCATGACAATTTGATGGAGCACAGGGTAATGTAATGGATCAGGAATTTCAGCCCAAACAGTATTGTCCACTTCCACCTCAGTTCTTAGTTTTGAGTTGGAATCCAGAATAATTAGAATGTGAGCATGTGGTAGGCCTCGCTTTTGAAATTCTATCACATGAACCATAGCACAAACCTTACCAAATAATCCAGAATTAATATCTTTCAAAAGGGCTTCAAGTTTAATCCTGAATACACGGGCCACTAAATCCGGGCGATGTTCAGCACGCTGCCATGGCTGTAAATTTGTTGCAATTTCACTCCATTTCGGATTGCAGGTCATCGTTATAAAAAGATCTGGTCTTCCAAATTTAGTTACAATCGCCATGGCATCTTGATACCTCTGCTGCATGTTTCGGGGACTTCCCTCAAAGGAAGATGGTAAAATTACCGTCTTGCCAATGGGGATTCCTTTTTCTACGGATTTTCTCAGCAAATGTTCTTGAAGGAGACAATAATCTTCTACCTTCAAATCCTTCTGGTGTTGTCGTATAAAATTTAAACGATTGGCCTCGATCTTAACATAGGCATCCACCAAGTACTGCTGTGTCAGTTTACCTCCATTAAGGACAGGATTGAATTCTGTCCGTACTGACAGCAAATAACAGTAATACTGCAGCTGTGTCACCCTGCGAGCATTTTGGCCTTGCTGTATGAGTGATTCATGCCACCCTTGCTCTCCATGAGGGAAAAACAATGGATACAGTAATGCATCCAAATTACTGTGTAAAATACTTATTTGGTGTGTTTTGGGGGCCAACGGATTATTTGGGTCTGGTTTTAGATGTATTAAAATGTCTCTATTAAATGGTGGCTCTCCATCAGCATTTTCAAAGATGACTGCGACTTCATGGACAGTAGGGTTGTTATACCGTCTTGGGTCTTGCTCTCTGTCTTGTTTAATTGCCATGATGATATTAGCCATTTTTGTGCCATGTTCCAATGCTTTCTGTTCTTCCTCTTCCTCCACTTGCCGTAACATTTTGTAAGCTGAAACAAATGGATTAATACCTTCCAATTGCTCAGCAATAATTCTCATCAAGGCTGGATTACACTTGAGATTTTCTGGAGACTGTAGGCGTTGTTCAGTAGCAGTAGCACTATCCAAAATATACAGCTGTGCATATGCTGGAACTTGACCTTCAGCGGGGTGGAGAGTTCCAGTTCTATGATAAATTTGGCCATGAATCCGGAAACAATAAGGACCGTGTCCAGGTGGTTGAGAAACACTTGCACCCATGGAAGCAAATGCAAAGGAACTATTAATGCTCCTGATATTCTCCATGAGATTTTTACTATATGGGCTGTCTCCTTTGAGTAAAGTAGTGAAGAGCTCAGGGTACTGAGGTAATGGTACCTTAACTTTGCCCTTGTGACAACAAAGGGAGAAGTGTCCATCAGATGGCCTTTCAGCCTCAAAATGTTGTGCTTCACAATGTTCACATAACACATTCATGGGCCCACAGGTATGTTCTAAAATACCGGTATCGTCATCAGTAAAGCCAATAGGGATTGATGACGTAGGTGAAGTGAGCAACAGATGACCTTTTTTGTAGATGCCTACATAAATAAGGCGTTGCTGTGTAGAACTGTCAAGACATCCAACAAAAGAAGTAGTGACTGGAGAGTTCTTACGGAGGGTTTTTTTTTGGCGTAGTTGACGCTGTGAGGCAGCCAAATGGGCCAAATGGCGTTGTTTTGAGGTAGGTGACATAATTTGTAAACGTTTGACTTTAGCCAATTGATGTCTTGTCATGGCAGAAGCAATCTTGTCTGTTCTTGTTTTAGAAGAACATTTGCCCTTCACTTTACCCGTGCCAGATGTTGTAGGCAGTTCAGTTTCAGAAAGTGTTGGAGACACAGATATGGACGCCATATCAGAGGTAGATGGTTTTCGTTGCACCTTCACCTTTTGTTGTTTACGGCCAGATGTTGTAGGCAGTTGAGTTTCAGAAAGTGTTGGAGACCCAGATATGGACGCCATATCAGAGGTAGATGGTTCTCCTTGCACCTTCACCTTTTGTTTTTTGCGTCTTTTGCGTTCCGCCTCAACTTTTTTGGCCAACCGACTGCTTCTTTCTTCAGCAGACTCCTTTGCAATTCTTTTATTTAAATCCTCTGTGAGCTTAAGCAAACGGAGAAATTTTGTTTCTGGATCTTCCTGCGCACGCTTCTTGCGCTGACGTGCAGCATTCTGTGCTCTAACAGAGCTTTTTTGTTTCTCAGAGCTCATATTGAGCACAGTACTGAAAAATGTATGCAATAATAGCTACAGTATATTATTTAAGGAAGCAATCAATATACATTCTGCATAGCAATAATTACAATGTGTATATATATATATATATATATATATATATATATATATATAAATTATATATATAGATTAATATACAATATATATATACACTAATAATATACATATAGAGTAATATATATATATATAGATATATATGTAATATTATATATATCTATATATCTATATCTCTATATATATATATATATATATATATAATTATGAATATATCAATAAATAATCGATTATATTGGCCCAAAAAGATATCTTTAGCTGATATTGTAGGGCTGAGGTTCCAGCACTGATTTTCTGACGTCCTTCCACAGGATCACCAAGGCAGAAATAATTTGTAAGGAAAAGTTAAAGGAAACACTATAAAATGGAGGATTAACCATATTATTAATCAGTAAAATGGCGGCGGGGGGGGGGGGGGAGTATAGTGATTGTTAGTCAAAAAGCTACGTTTTGTTTTGCGGCCGCACTTGCCGCAAGTGCAAAACCACAGCAATATACAATATATATATATATATATATATATATATATATATATATATATATATATATATATATATATATATATATATATATACTAATAATCATATACATATATATATAATATGACATGTATATATATATTTATATATATATATATCTAAATCTATATAATGTGTATATATATATATATATATATATATATATATATATATATTATATATATATAGAGAGAGATTAATATACAATACAATCTATTATATAATGACGAAAGGGTTTTTTGCCCCTTCTGAGTCCACACTCGCTGCGAGTCAGTGTCGTCATATTGATACGCTCGAAGCATTGGCCGCGCTGCTAAGGCGACTCGCCATGGCCGCTACGCGGGCATAGCGAGTCGCCTTAGAACTGCGAGTCAGAGCGAGTCGCTAGCCTCAGCGTGAAATCGCTTGCTTTGTGGCCGAGCCTCTGGTTCTATTTTCGGCCAGAGACTCGCAATGCCCGCTTCCATAAGGATTACCGCAACCGCGCCGCATTGCGACTCGCTGGCTGAGTGCGAGCACTTGCGGCGCGGTTGCGGTAATCCCCATAAGGATTACCGCAATCGCGCCGCATTGAAAAATCGCTGGCTGAGTGCGAGCACTTGCGGCGTGGTTGCGGTAATCCCCATAAGAATTACCGCAACCGCGCCGCAAGTGCAAGTTGCGGTGCGGTTGCGGTAATCTCCATAGAAAGTATAGGAGGACTTGCGGCAAGTACGGTTTTGCCGCACCTGCCGCAAGTCCCCCTATACTTTGTATGGGAATTACCGCAACCGCGCCGCAGATGCGGTTTTGTAATAAAATAAATTAATCCTCATACAAATAAAATCACGTAAACTAACAAATAATAAATCAATTTAATAATAATCAAAATATAAAAAAAAAAATTAAAATAAAAAATAAAAAAAAAATAATAATAATATATATATATATATAGAGATTAATATACTATATATATATACTAATCATATACATATATATAATATGACATGTATATATATAGATAGATATATATAAATCTATATCTATATATCTATATCTTATACTTGCGGCGCGGTTGCGGTAATCCCCATAAGGATTACCGCAATCGCGCCGCATTGCAAATCGCTGGCTGAGTGCGAGCACTTGCGGCGCGGTTGCGGTAATCCCCATAAGAATAACCGCAAGTGCAATCCCCATAGAAAGTATAGGGGGACTTGCGGCAAGTACGGTTTTGCCGCACCTGCCGCAAGTCCCCCTATACTTTGTATGGGAATTACCGCAACCGCGCCGCAGATGCGGTTTTGTAATAAAATAAAATAATCTTCATACAAATAAATTCACGTAAAATAACAAATAATAAATCAATTTAATAATAATCAAAATATTAAAAAAATTTTTAAAAAAAATAATAAAAAAAAATAAAAAATAATATATATATATATAGAGAGATTAATATACAATATATATATATACTAATCATATACATATATATAATATGACATGTATATATATATATAGATATATATAAATGTATATCTATATATCTATATCTATATATCTATATATATATCTATAGCAATTATATAGTAGATTATGAATATATCAATAAATAATTAAATATATATATATAGTAATCATATACATATATATAATATGACATCTATATATATCTATATATGTATATATATTAATCTATATAATGTATATATATATATATATTATATATATATCTATATCAATATATATATATATATATAATAATGAATATATCAATATAACAATAATATTAATAATGGATTAATAATAATAATTAATATTAACACTAATAATAATAATATAAATAATATATATATATATAATATAAATAAATAATCCTAATGAATAATCAATTATATTGAGCCAAAAAGATATATAATTAGGAATATATCAATATATAATAATAATATTAATAATATATTAATAATAATAATTAATATTAACACTAATAATAATAATATTAATTAATAATCATAATGTATAATCAATTATATTGATTAAAAAAGATATCTTAGCTGACCTTGAAGGGATGAGGTTCCAGCACTGGTCTTCCGACGTCCGTCCCACAGGATCACCAAGGCATAATCGATTAATAATAATAATTAATATTAACACTAATAATAATATTAATAATTAATAATCATTACTAATCGATTATATTGGCCCAAAAAGATGTCTTGTAGGGATGAGGTTCCAGCACTGGTTTTCCGACGTCCGTCCCACACGATCACCAAGGCAGGAATAATTTGTGAGGAAAACTTACAGTAAACACTATTAAATTGCGGGAGGTGGGAGCATAGTGATTGGTAGACAAAGGGCAGTATGGTGATTGGTAGGCAAAATGGGTTGCTACCCAGCAACAGCGCAGTCAGCCACGGGATTTTCGCGGGCAAACTCGCCCTATACTTTCTATGGGGATTACCGCAACCGCGCCGCAAGTGTAGCGACTCGCAATGGCCTCGCGAGTCGCAATAGATCCCCATTGAAAGTATAGGTGGAGTTGCGGCAGATGCGGCGGTTGAGGTAGCGACTCGCAATGGCCTCGCGGCCATTGCTCGCGCTACCTCAGCGGTAAATCGCTAAGTTTGTGGCCGAGCCTCTGGTTCTATTTTCGGCCAGCGACTCGCAATGGCCGCTTCGCGGCCATTGCTCGCGCGTGGTGACTTCACAGCGTGACATAGCCACGGCGATTTCGGGGGCCGACACGAAAATGCCTACGGCAATTATAGAGTAGATTATTAAGGAACAAAGTATCTCTTAGAAAAATTCTTATATAATTATCCGATGTTTCTTCTTTAAGATCACCAAATAAGCATATTGTGAGATTAAGAGAAATTGGAATGAATTATAAGGAAATTACAGCTTGCCAGAAGGACGAAATAATTTGGCAGGCCCATATCATGTGTGTGGAATTTTTATGCAATTAAATGAAAAATGTAAATTTCCCATCTCAATTGTTTAATTTCATCTGTTAAAGTGAGAATAATAACTATAAAATTCTAAATGTATAAAAATACATTTCTGACATTTGAAAAAAGTAAAATGAGAGTAACATATACATACACTGTATATATACACACATATCAGTGACCAATATAGCCACCTTCTTTTCAACAACAGTCATAAGCCTCTAATCCATGGAGTTTGTCAGTTTTTAAAGGGTTTTTCACTCTTAAAGGGAAAAAAATCCATATGCAACTGATATCATTTTTTAATTCCTCTCTCTAAACTCTCTCTATTGATGTATTTCTTTTATTCATATTTCCCTCCTATACTCTGTAAACTTCAAATAACGAGATTCATTCCATCTGTCACTCACTGTCCACTCCTCATAGGATGAATATTCATGTCACATATTCACATCACTACACAGGACATCAGTAAGTGGTGGGGGTATCCTGCTCTCTGCGTTTGCAGCCAAGCAAGAGGTCAAATAAAACACAGAATCTGTCACAGCACAGCAGGATATCTGCTTAGAAAAACCCTATCTAGATCAGGTAAGGCAGACCTGCAATAGCTCATTCCCTCCTTGTCTTCAACAGAACAGAAGCTCCTAATGGAAACTGAAACCTTAGGCTATGTGCACATCTGACGTTTGTGCATCTCTGCAGTCCGTCCAAAAACCTGTTTTTTTTTAGCAGAAACTGAGTTTTCTGTGCTCAGCAGTGTCCCTCGTTTTTTGCTCGTTTTCCCCCGGTTTTACAGCGTTTTTCTCGGCGGTTTTCTCGGCGGTTTTGAAAACTGAGTTTTTTGTGCACTTGATCAGCTGAAACCGCTGGAAAAACGGAGGAAAGAAGTCACTTGCTCTATTTTTGGAAAGCCGGTGGAAAAACTCAGTTTTGACTGAGAAAACTCAGTTTTGACTGAAAACGACCAGAAGAAAACCGTTCTAGTGAAGACAGAGTTTTCTAAAATCCATTGACTAGCATGTTAATCCAACCGGAGGATAGGATTAACATAAATTAACATAAAACTGAGCGGAAAACGCCGACGGAAAACGTCCAAAAGCAGCCCACAAAACGACTGATGTGCACATACCCTTACACTGCGCTGAGAGCAAAGGGAGGAGGGAGCTGCTGAAAAGGAGTGCATAATTAAATGAATAGTTTAACACAGAAGGACTAATCATCTGTGCTTATAATGGACAGGACTAATGCAGCAGCTGCTTGCAGGGTCTAAAAATGCTTATAATAAGGAAATTACAAAGGGTAGAATAATGATTTTACATGTTTTAACCCCTTTATGACCTGGCAATTTTTCGTTTTTCATTTTTGTTATGTTTTTTGCTCCCCTGCTTCCAAGAGCCATAACTTTTTTATTTTTCTGTCAATATAGACATATGAGATTGTTTTTTGTACGAGTAGTACATTCAGATGCAATAATTTATTTTACCATATAGTGTACAGGGAAATGGGAAAAAAATTCCAAGTGCAGTGAAATTGCAAAAAAAATGCAATTACACGTTTGTATTTTTTTTATTTTTAGTCGCCATGTTCACTATATGGTAAAACTGATATGTCGGTATGATGACTCAGGTCGGTACAAGTTCGTAGATACGAAACATGAATACTTTTACTCATGGGCGTACCCAGCGTGGGGCAGTGGGGGGCAGCTGTCCACCCTAGAAGGGAGCCTGTCACCCCCTTTGGCCAGTGGAATATCTACGGGAACCTGGCGGTGCATTTTCCCCGGGCGCGGCAGGGGGGGGCACCACCTGGCCTCCTGCTGCAGCGCCCGAGGTCTCCCACCACCAGCCACATCTTCCGTCCCTCCCCCCCCCCCCACAGTGTGAGCTGGCTTTTCTCTGCTCCCGCTATCAGCTGACTGTGGGGGCAGATAATCTGGAGCCGCCGACTCCTGTAGTCCATTGTACATGAAGCGTCTATTAGATGCTCTGTATGTACAATGGAAGCCCTGATTCCCAGCATTTCAGGGTCAGTGCCACATCATCAGGTCACCTGATTACACTGATGATGTCACCCGGCAGAGGCGACAGAAGGATGGAGCGCAGCATTCCACACTGGAGCTGAGGAAGACAGGGGGCATTAACATAATTAGGGGAAGGGGGACAGGGTTGGGGGGTTGTATGAGGAGCAGAGTGGGGGGAGTATGAGGCGCAAACTGGGGGGAGAGGATAGGGGGTGTATGAGGAGGAGTATGAGGAGCAAACTGGGGGGAGAGGATAGGGGGTGTATGAGCAGCAAACTGGGGGAACAAGGTGGGGAGAGAGTATGAGGTACAAGCCGGGGGAGTATGAAGAGCAAACTGAGAGGACAGGGTGTGGGGGGAGTGGATGGTGGGCGTATGAGGAGCAAACGGGTGGTAGGGTGGGGGGAGTGGATGGTGCGTGTATGAGGAGCAAACTGGGGGGACAGGGTGGGGGGTGGGAAGTGTGTGGAGCAAACTGGGGGAGAGGGTGGGGGGAGATATGTGAACCAAACAGGGGGAGAAGATGGGGGGGAGTATAAAAGGAACAAATGAGGTAGAGAGGGTGGGGGAGTGGTGTATGTGGAGATAGCATGAAGAGAAAATGGGGGATTTCAGGACACAGTACGGAGCAAGGAGAGATGGGTATAGGCACTGTATGTGGAGGACAGTATGGGAAGCAAGAGGGTAAATTTGAGGATCCAGTATAAGGAGTAAGAGAAAGATGGTTGTGGCACAGTATGTGGAGTGAGTGGGGATTATATGGGTGTGGAGACAGTATGCGGAGTGAAGGGCATGTTTGCGACACAGTATGTGGAGTGAGGAGGGATAGGTATGGACGCCGTATAAGGAGTTAGGGGGTGATAATATGGGTGTGGATACAGTATAAGGACTGAGGGGGATGGCTGTGGCACAGCATGTTGAATGAGGGGGATCAGTGTGGACACAGTATGAGGTGAGAGGGGCATGGTTGCGACACAGTATGGGGAGTGAGGAGGAATAGGTATGGACACAGTATAAGGAGTTAGGGGGGGTTATAAGGGTGTGGATACAGTATAAGAAGTGGGGGGATGGCTGTGGCACAGCATGTTGAATGAGGGGGATCAGTGTGGACACAGTATGAGGTGTGAGGGGGACAGCTGTGGCACAGTATGTGGAGTGATGGGGGAACGGTGTAGACACAGTATGTGGAGTGGGGATGGCTGCGGCACAGAATAGAGTGTGAGTAGTGTGGGGTTGTATGGTGAGGGGGCAGCATTCAGGGACAGTATGTTGAGGATGGGGAGTTTGAGAGATAGAACAGTATAAACAGTGGGCAGTATAGGGGGACATAGTGTTAGAGGACAGTGTGACCAGGGCGCCCACTATGGAGGGAGAGGGCAGTGTGGAGGGCATGTGCTATGAGAGGGACAGTGTCTAAATCATATTATGTGCAGGGAACAGTGAGGAGGAGCAATTATTTATTCTGGGGCACAGTGTAGGGCAGATATTTTTACTTAGGAGAATTTTGACAATTCTGCTATTTTTAAGGGTATCGTGCCGGGATGTCCTGCAGAAGACCAAAGAAGATGGACGTTGGCAGAGATGAACTGCGGATGTCAAAAGTCATCAAGGTGCCTGGACAAGATAAAGGAAAGAAATAGACGAGACCCAATCGGAGACAACATCATCTATAAGGTACCTGGATGTAAATAATTATTTGTGATAATGACTAATTCTCATGAGTACTGTGGTTCCTGTATGCTTCTATTGATGCTGGTAACAACAACTCCCATTGTTAAGGATGTAGTAGGAGTTGTAGATTCATGCAGTACAAATGTGTGACCTGACATTATAATTGTTTTACCAAGTACTGATGGTGGTTGTGATGATGAATTGTGATAATGATGAGGGTTCTATTTATGTATTTCTGTACCTCTGATGGGTCTGGTGATGAATTGATATGGGTTTTGACATAGTGCTTCTGTAATGAAAGGGGTTATATGGATGTATTTCTGTACTGAGGAGGGTTTTGATGCTGTGTTTCTGCACTGATGAGGGTTCTGGTGATGTATTTCTGTACTGAGAGTTTTGACATAGTGTTTCTGCACTAATGGAGGTCATATGGATGTATTTCTGTAACTCTGGTGGGTCTGGTGATGTAGTTTCGTGGTGTTTGTGCTGTAGTTTTGTGCTCGCGAGACTCTCACAGGTGCGCATGCATTGAGCACGTAGACCTGCGCCACTGTGCAGGCATGAGAGCAATGTGACATACACAGGAGAGGTGGCCTTTTCACAGGAGCGAGGCGGGCATTTCAACCAGTGGGGCGGCAAGGACCAGATTGAGCAGATCCTCCCAGACCATTTTCAGCTAATTTCCATACCGCTCAGGAGATATTAAAAGTTAATTTTTGAGGTACATAGGGGAACTGCTGAGCATTTAGAGTGGTCACAGGAATCCCAAATACATCATGTATAAAGTGGTGGGTAGGGGTTAGAACGGCCAAAGGGAGTGACAGGTTCCCTTTAAAGGGAACCTGTCAGCTCTTTTTGAAATTCCCGCCTCCTGCGGTACTCTGACGCGCTTGCCGAAACGTCATATCCGACCCGATGCATTGTGGGGGTTGATCTTGTGTCCGTCCCGGCTTCAATATGCGCACTGCGCATGCGCTGGAGCCCGGCTGAACACATGATCAGCTCCCATAATGCACGGGGCCAGATATGATGTTCCGAATGACTATGGCTTACCCCCCCTAGGTTTGATCCTGGGTACGCCCATGCTTTTACTGGTATGGAAGTGGTGAAAAAAAATTCAGGAGTTTGAAAACTAAAAGAATACACACTTTTTGTGCCATTTTCCGCACCCCGTAGCGTTGTCATTTGTCGGGATCTGGGGCTGTGTGTTGGTTTATTTTTTGTGGCTTGAGCTGATGTTTCTAATGAAAAACGTAATTTTGACTTTTGGACCTTATTTTCTGTTACGCAGTTTACTGCTCTCATTAATTGATTTTTTATACAGATAAACCGGGCATTGCTGAACACAGCAATACCAAATTTTATTTCTTTTATTTTTTTAATACTTCTATTTTGAATGGGGAAAAGGGGGGTGATTTTAACTTTTATGGTATTTTTTTTCATGTTTGCAAAATTTTATTTATTAATTCATTCTTGTTTTTTCACACCCACATAGGGAGACATAGGACTACAGCATCTGATCGCTTGCGAGCTGCAGCAAATCGGAACCTGTCACAAATGCGTACTGTGAGTGGTTGGCAGCGCTTGCCAACCACAACCCGGAAGTGCTCCCTGATAGCTTTCAGGGTCTCGGCAGGACCCCGGGCTATCATGTGAGCGCCGGAGATCTTGCAATATTATCGTGGGATCTCCAGTGCAGGCGGGGAACAGCGCGTTCCTGACCGCCGCAGTTTTGGATCCAGCCGTCAGTGAATGACAGCAAGATCCAAGGGGTTAATAGCACCTATCGAATCCCGGATCCAATGGGTGCTGGAAGCCCAACATCTCAGCTGATGAGATCAGCTGAAATGTCGGGTGTGTGATGTGAGCTCAGATTAAACACCGGGACCCGACCCATTACGTTGTACATCATGGGTCGGGAATGGGTTAAAAGGTCTGCCCAGACACTATTCAAGTTTAATGTTAGTATCATACTGAAAAATGACCTGACAGTGTCCCTTTAAGCTACAAGTCTGAAGTCACTATATGTGACTACAGACTTGTGAACTATCCCATCACATTGTATGCAATGCGAAGATTCTCCAATGCCAGGAGTGGCTGATCATGTTACAATAAGTATTTGACATGCATCCACCAAGCCACATTGTGGCTACACTGTTTCCAAGCTTGCGCAATACACTTGCATTGAACAAGTCTGCACCAATCTAGTTGGGGAATGTGGCCGGGAGCATCCATATCGCATACTTGTGGTCACATGACCACCAGCTCCTGGCATCGGAGAATCCTTATAGCGCACACAACGTGAAGATTCACAAATCTGCAGTCACATAGAATTACAGTAGACTTGTAGTTTAAGAACACACAAATCCTTTAATCTGTTGATGAAAAACATTTTGGGCTGCACCATCCCTTGCCTCCCAGAAACTATTCAGAGAAGTGAACTAATTTGTGATGTTTAGTGGTGGTTGGGTTTCATCCTCCCTTACCTCAGCCATGTCCTCTGAGCACTTAACACCTTGGACATCTGGGCTCTCCAGGAGGGCTGCAGTTCTGGAATAGGAGAGCACTAGAAATGAGTTCCTGTTTGCTTCACGTTAGTTTCTTCTCAAATCTTTTGAAATGTGCGGCTGTTTCTCTCAACACATCTTTTGCAGTGCTGTGGAGTAGGAGCTATGAAGTCAGTGTTCATTTTGGTGGAGTCGGAGTTGGTATAAAATGGACCAACTCCGGCTCCTAAAATATATAATGAATTGGGTACAGTAGTTCAATGCAATAGGTGCTAATTATTTTGTTCATAAGAATTTCGGAAAGTTATGAAATGTCCTATAAATGTCTGTTCTAGTCCTGATCTAAGAATCTAGGCCTTTAGTTGAGAGATATGCTGTGAAAGGGGCAACTGTAGATCAAGCTACTAGGTGGGGCAGTATCTATTCAATCACTGAGCGATTGCTTGAGCTGAAAAACATTCTTGTAGACAATGCCAGCCCTCAGGTAACACTAAATGAAGGTCAATGGACACAGGCTGAATTAAAGGAATTGCTTCATGACAAATTTACAGTGAGTAAAAAATTACAAGCTGCGGATTTAACTCCTGCTATTTTCATAAAGGAGTGGAAGAACTTTCTGTTTTGACTGTACCATAGCAGATGGCACTGCTGCTTCAATGAAATAGAGACACTATTAGAAAATAAAATTCTTCTGGCAGCTGTTTATGTGGAGCCAAGTCATCGTATATTGCTGGATGATCAACAGCTTACTAAAGGAAAAGCCCTGACTGAGGTAGCAGTAAGCATGAGTGGGCTACAGGACTGCCAAGAGCAAGAGGAATTGGGTTCTGCCAGTGCTACAGTTGCCATATCGTCAGCCTCTTCAGATGAGGAGCTTAATTTTGAAAAGTACTTGGACGACACGGAGCAAGCAAAGCGTTGCCACAGGAAAAATATTCAACAATTGTTCCCCTCCCTTCTTTTTTATCAACTCCTATAGCAAACAGATTGACCATATTTCAGCAAAATGTTTCACTTGCTCTTAAAGAAGTAGAAGAGTTAAACTGTTCATCAAAACTTATTGTGCATGAGGCAATTCTTTTATACCCTGAAATTGTTAGAGGTGTTGCCTGTATGGTTACTGCTTTGCCACTAACCCAAGTTAGTGTAGAGAGGTTGTTCTCTAGCCGTAAAATAATTAGGTCAGATTTGATGTCATCTATGAAAGATAATCTGATGGAGGTGCTGCTATTTCCCAGAAAAAAAATCATAGACTGCACAAGTGTTATTCAGTACTTTTTTGTTGAAAAGTTTTTCCTATATATTGCATAGTGTATTGCACTACTACCGTGTTTCCCGAAAATAAGAAACTGTCTCATATTAATTTTTGCTCCGAAAGGTACACCATGTCTTATTTTCGGGGGGTGTCTTATATTAGCCAAAAAAAAAATTTGACAGAAAAGCAGGCTCCCATCCCAGTACCGTATCCCACTGCAGCAGCCTCCCATTATCCCAGTACTGTATCCCACTGCAGCAGCCTCCCATTATTCCAGTACCATATCCCACTGCAGCAGCCTCCCATTATCCCATTACCGTATCCCACTGCAGCAGCCTCCCATTATCCCAGTACGGTATCCCACTGCAGCATCCTCCCATCCCAGTACTGTATCCCACTGCAGCAGCCTCCAATTATCCTAGTACTGTACGGTATCCCACTGCAGCAGCCTCCCATTATCCCAGTACCGTGCTGTATCCCACTGCAGCAGCCTCCAATCCCAGTACCGTATCCCACTGCAGCCTCCCATGTGTGTATACACACACACACACACACACACCACACACACACACACTTTCACTTTCTCATCGTACTTCTTTCTTTTCACTTTCTTTCCTCTGCGGTGGTGCACAGTGCAGGAGCCCTGGGCCAATCAGAGCGCAGGAGCCCTGGGCCAATCACAGCGCAGGAGTCCTGGGCCAATCACAGCGCAGGAGCCCTGGGCCAATCACAGCGCAGGAGCCCTGGGCCAATCACAGCCCAGGACAATCAGAGGCTACTGACCCATGATTCCTGCGCTGTAATTGGCGCAGGGCTCATGGGCGGAGACCGGCACAGAGCTCCGGAGCTGTGATTCACGGCTGCGCTCCTGGGCTGTGAGCACTACAGCGCGGCAGAAGAGCGGTACAGAGTGGCGGGTACTGGACAGCGGGGACAGTGAGGCGCGAGACACAGATGCATGCCCTGGTCTTGTGATTGGTGGCATGCTGAGGAGGTATGCCTTATAATCGGGGGGTGCCTTATATTAGGAGGTAGGGCGCCCCAAGCATGCCTTACTTTCGGGGGGGGCGCCCTATTTTCGGGGAAACACGGTATGTATTTGCAGTTTATTAAAATTGTTTCTGTTCTAAAGGTGTATTCCAATAAATATATATTTATATTCTATCTAAAAAGCTTGATTAGTGTATTATAATGGTGATGAAAAAAATGTTACTATTTTACTACAGTAAATTTATCACTTAATCATGAGCAATTTATGTGGGAGATGGAGTCAGGGAAATTGAGAAGTCGGAGGAGGTCTGGCTTACCGACTCCACAGCCTTGATTTTTTGTGACCCTGTTGACTAATTGTAACAAAACGTTTGGTTCTGTGATCACAATGCAAAATTGTAGCTATTTCAAAATAGCTGCTTCCCTCTGTACTACTTTTAACAATTTTTGACTTTTCAGAATCAACTATACATTTTGTCTACATAGCTTTCCTACAGATATTTAAGCAAGTCTGTGTCCTGCTCTGCCCCCATCTATTTTGAGGCCTCCTGGCACATAGCGAAGTGAATTACAAGTGTTATTGACTCTCCTGATTGCATACACCTTGTCACACTGGCTATTACATTATGCAGTTTTTTTTAAATCAAATAATGTTAACTAAGAAGCTAATTTTATTGACATGTACTATTACTATTTACTTACTGCAGGGTATTTGCTCATTCATTTTAGCTTAGGTTCAGTCTGTAAGTGGCCACAGTGTGAATGTGCACCTACACATTACACTCCTACCAACATGTGTTACTGATTATTTCTTTGGTTTAACTTTTCAGAATCAGTTAAATCTTTTTCTGTTTCAATAGATTTTCAGTTATTTTTGAAAAAAACACAATTGTTTAAATCTCTTTTTTAGCCCAATTTGTCTGTGAACAACAAGCATCCTAATAATGCACACCTTAATAAAGGGTGTTGATATCCTTTGGCCACGCCCTACTTCATTACAAAATTACATATCAACAGATATGCTTCAAACCCATAAGAATTCAAATTTATACAGTTTGGAGTTGGGGTGGGGGAGGGAGAGCTATATCCCAGCAGTGGATGCGATGGACTCCAGTTAAATGGCTACGGAGGCAGTGCACAATGCAGATTGAGATCTCGGAGAGCTGAGATCTCAATTACACTTGTGCCTCTTCTGACGCACTTCAGGAAAATGGCTGTGGAGGCAGCGCATGCACAGAATGAAATATTGGCTCTCAGAGGTCTGAGTCCGGTTTCACATTGGTGTTTGGCGCCGCAGCTGCAGTGCCGAACACAGACATTTTGATGTGAACGCAGTGCTGATTGCTTGCGTTCACATCAAAATGTTCATAGTAATGCATTGACCGCCAGTCCAGGCACAGTAAAGAGCTTTCGGGAGAGGAGGACGAGAGGAGCAGGAGAGGACAAGAGGAGCAGGAGAGGACAAGAGGAGCAAGAGAGGACGAGAGGACAAGAGGAGGACGAAAGGAGGAGAGGAGAAGAGGATGAGAGGAGGACGAGAGGAGGAGAGGAGAGATGAATTTCCATGCATGTTTATATGGGAAAGCATGCATTGGCTTGCTTGGCCAGAGGATGGCACTGCGTTCCCATAGGAATACATGCATGCTTTGTGCGCTCACGGACCCTTCCATACAAAACAAGCTCTCTTGTATGCACAAAAAAATGCAACAAGATGCATTTTTTGTGCGTCCGGGAGTTTGTGGTTTGTACGACCGTGACAGCAAGTGAACACTGGCACAATGCGTCCCCATGGTAACCATATAAAAGCTCCACGCATGCGGCGCCGCACATGTTCATTCGGCTTTATACGCAGCGTTCTAAAACGCTAGTGTAAAACCGGCATAATAGTTGGGCCATCTCTCATTGTATTTCCCAGTTGCCTATGACTACAGTAGAGGATACGATAAGAGAGGAAAATAAAACTATACTCACAGGTAAATTACAGTTTTACACTTTAATATCTTATCTAGGTATGTAGTGTGTATGACATGGTCTCACACATTCTGTTTAATTTATGAAGGAGGTATTCTAAAACTCACAAAACCTATGTGGACCTTGCAAGAACTGGCAAAAATTTGAAGTGGGACTCTGATACACCCTGTATCAGACATAAAGGAGGGCCTAATACACATTCTGTTAAAATTATTAGGTAGGCAACTCCTAAAGGCTATTGCAAGGCCTGCCAAAAATTTGAAGAAGAGACTTTGATACACCCTGCAAGACAGATGGAGTAGGGCCTCAGAAAGCATTATTTTTACCATTTTTAAGGAGTGGCACTCCTAGACTGGTAAAACCTATGCACTAATTGCAAGGGATGAAAAAAAATTACCTCTAGGGGGTAAGAAAAGAGGGCATCATACACATTACACCCATGGAAAAATTAAGAGCAAAAGTCGCATGATGACCCTCTAAAAATCTGGAGCGAGGGCTGCCTGTTTAGCCTTTTAAATTTGGGGCAAGGATAACTTTATGACTTTCTAAAAAATGTGCATTGCCCGTTTATCCTCTTTAAATTTTGTTCAAGAGCGGCCTGTTGAGCTTCTAAGAATGTGGAGGGCCAACTATTTAGCCTCTTAAAATTGGACGCAAAGGTAGTCTGATGACCCTCTTAAAGTGGTGGAGCAAGGGGCACCTGTTAAGCCTCTTAAAATACGGCACAAGAGCTACCTGATGACTCTCTAAAAAGTTGGAGCAAGGACCGCTCATTTATCCTCCTTAAATGTGGAGCAAGGACGTTATGATGACCCTCTAAAAAAGTGGAGCGAGGGCCGCCTATTTAGTCTCTTAAAATACGGCACAAGGGCAGCCTGATGACCCTCTAAAAGGTGGAGCAAGGACCACCCGTGTAGACTCCTTACATTTTGATCAAGGGTGGCTTGATGACCCTCTAAAAATGTGGAGTCAGGTCCTGTTTAGCCTCCTTTAATTTGGGGCGAGGGCTGCTTGATGACCTGTTGATTTTGTAACACCGGCATCCCTGCATTGCCCTGTATCTTCTTCCTGGCAGGGTTGCCGACATATTCACTGCCAACATGTTTAAAGCCTTGTTAACATGTGCAATATGGAGTTCCCGCACATTGTCATGTCGCACACCAGTCGGTGAGCAGCCACTTGCAAGCACTGCGAGACTGGCCAAAGCTTTAGCTGATTTGCGGAAATGAGCGCATACGCAGGTACCTTCACAAGTAGCTCAGACAAATCTGAGTAGGTTTTGATATACCGCTAAACCACTAAAAGTTCAGCATGTGGGCCAGGTATCATGTGTGTGCATGGTTGCAGGTCCAGCGACAAGAGCCAAACATCTGTCTGGTCTTTTATAGCTTTCCACAACTCTGTGGCGGTGTGTTGTTTTAAATTAGTTTCAGCAGAGCCTGTTGCCTCTTCACCAAGGCAAAGCTAAGATGGACGATGAGGTGGGGGTGCAGGAAGTGGTGTAGGAGTTGGAGGAAACTCTGAAGGAAGAAGGGAACGATCCTGTGTCATTGGCACATGTGCCGTCCCAGGGTCCAATTTGGTCCCGTTCTCCTCAAGGTTCACCCAGTGTGCTGACAGAGAAAGATAAGTGTCCTGACCATATGCACTTGTCAACGTTTTGGTCGTTAAGTGGACCTTCCCAGTAACATTTGTTAAGGCAAAGGTGACATTATGGGACATGTGCTGGTGTAAGGCAAGGATGGTACACTGGGAAAAATAGTGGCTGGTGACCGAGTAACAAGGGGTGGCGGGCGCTATGAGGTTGAAGAAATCCTCAGTGTCCACAAGCCTAAACACCAAGATTTCAAGATCAAGGATTCAGGAAATAAGCCAGTTTAGTGTTTGGTCCTGTAGGTAGGTGGTTGGGTATTTTCATTTGCATACCATCCAACTGTCCAATATTCAACGGGACTATTCCAATATGAGGGCTCTGTCATGCTGTCCGGGCAGTCAGAGATTTTGTCCCGACTTCCTCTCACCTCTCCTCACTGCACTGTATCTCCTCCTCCTCGGATTGCAGGGCCGGCATCTCTGCTGTGTTTAAATTAAATGAAATGACTAAGGGTGCTTTCACATCTGCGTTTTTCGTAATTCGCGGCAGATGCGGTGAAAAAACCGCATCTGCCGCGTTTACCGCATAACCGTTCCACTTGCGGCGCGGTTGCGGTTTTTTCTATGCAATGTATAGGGGGACTTGCGGCAGATGCGGCAAGTGCGGTTTTGCACTTGCGGCAGGTGCGGCCGCGAAAAAAAACCGCAGCTTGCTGCGGTTTTTTTCGCGGCCGCACCTGCCGCAAGTGCAAAACCGCACTTGCCGCATCTGCCGCAAGTCCCCCTATACATTGCATAGAAAAAACCGCAACCGCGCCGCAAGTGGAACGGTTATGCGGTAAACGCGGCAGATGCGGTTTTTTCACCGCATCTGCCGCGAATTACGAAAAACGCAGATGTGAAAGCACCCTTATTCTTCTTGATGAACTGATTGTGGTTAAGCAGCAGCTCTACCACTGAGCCACTGCTCAGACAGACAGGGATATAGGAGGATTTGGTAATCTTGATCTTTAGTGCAGGCTGGGAACCCAGAAGCAGATTATTCAGATACATAGAAATACACCTGTTCACAGCAGTTTCTCTCTATATCCCTGTATTCTAGTGGTGTAGAAAACGTCTGTATTATAGTAGTTTTATAGGAATAAAAAATCTATTGCAAAAATTATCTTTTTTAATCCCTCCCACTCCTCTCTTGGACTCAAACCAACAACCTTCAAATATTTCAGCAGGAGCTAAGGTTTTGAGAATTTAGTATACTTGAAGTTGCACTGCAGCCTCTGACTTCAAAGACAGAATATACTGATTCATAGAGATACATTCTATATTATTCTTATCTAAGGATTTCTTTGTCCCTTTGGACATGAGGCCGTGCACCACACAGGGTTGTCTGGGCTTTTTATAAAATCTGTGTGTATATCTAGGCTGCAAAATGCTAACAGTTTGTAATTTACACCCTGTTAGTGTTTACCATGCTTATCATGTGTGGGGGAAACTGCTAACCCCCGACTAGAGGTGTGTTGTTTTGGAGCCTGGCTGTAACATCATAACTGAACATTATGCCCAGTCTCCAGCAGGCCTGACCCAGTCTCCAGCATGCCCACCCCAGTCTCCAGCATGCCCACCCCAGTCTCCAGCATGCCCACCTCATCTCCAATAGGAAAACCTCCAACTTCAGCGCAGTTCATTCTTCTTCACCATGCCCGCTGTCACTGAAGCGATCCTCTCTGCATCACTGACGCAGCCACCTCTCTATGAAGAAGACCACTCTGTGTCAGTGATGCGAAGTGTGCCCGGTAATCTCCTTCACAGCGGGGTGGGGTCAGCGCTGTCACTGCAGCGATCCTCTCTGCACATGTGAAAGAGATGACCGCACATCAACACACAGCAGTCTTCTTCACAGAGGAGTGGCTGCGGCAGTGATGCAGAGAAGATCGTTTCAGTGACAGCGCGGACATGGTAAAGGAGAATGAACCGCATTGATAGTGGAGGTGGTCCTATTGGAGACTGAGGCAGGCATGCTGGAGAGATCTGAATATATTGTACTCTGTAGCGGATGGGCAACCAGTGCCAAGACTGGCACAGAGCAGCGGCATCAGTTTAGCAGTCGGACAGAAATATGATCCTACATGCTGCAATCATGATAGATTGGAGAGGGGAGAGTTTTTGTGAAAGGGAGACCAATTAGAGAGTTGCAGAAGTCCAGGTGAGAATGAATCAGGCTGGCTTCACATTTGCGTATGGGAAGGCAGCGTATTGCTGCGTTCCCATACGCAGACAAAGCATGCGCACTGCGTTCCTATGTTTAACATAGGAACGCATAGTGCTTGCGTTTGCTGCGTTCGGGTGCGGATGCGGACGATATCTGCTCCTTCCGGTGTCCAGCATCGCACCCGGGACGCAGCATGTTGGTTTTTTTTGTGCGCTTGGGGACCTTGGAAAATCAGCAAGCATCCCCAAGCGCACAAAAAATGCATTGGCTTCAATGGGTCCGCAGTGTTCTGCGCTTGACAGCGCAGGAGAACGCTGTGGACCCATTGAAAAATCTCCCGGTGGCCGCCGGTGATGTCACAGGAGCTCACCGACGGCCACCGGGAGATCAGCTGGAGCCACTGCTGTCCTCTTCCTCCCCGCCGCTGGTAATCTGCTAGCGATGTTGGCGGGGAGAAACAGCTGATGTGACAGCTGTTTGAATTTTCCCGCGCCGACATCTCCTCTGGTGTCGGCGCGGGAAGATTCAAACAGCTGTCAGATCAGCTGTTCTCCCCGCTTACCGGCGGCCGGGAGGCGGAGATCTCCGGTGCTGATCTCCGCCCCCGGACACCGCTGATTGGCTGCTGGGCTCCACAGTGATGTGTCCGCAGGCGGACATTCTCCGCTGCGGACACATCATTTTGGCCCTGCTTTACACTGCGTTTGTGTTTGCATGCGATCATGCGACCCCCATGAGTATACAGGGCCCCCCTTGCTGCCTTAAACCTGTAAAGTAATAGATCATTATACTTATTCCTGCCGCTGTCCCGCCGCCGCCACCGCACGCCTCCGGCTTCATCCGGCTTCTTCCGGCTTCCTCCTCCGGTGGGCGCAGGCAATAACGTCATTGTCTCTGCGCCAGAGGAGGAAGCCGATAAAGCCGGAGGAGCGCATAGCGGCGGCGGGACAGCGGCAGGGATAAGTATAATAATGTATTCCTTTACAGGATTGTGGCAGCAAGGGGGGCCTTGTATACCCATGGGGGGGGCCCTGTATACCCATGGGGGGGCGCCATTTTAAAGGGATCCTGTCACCCCCAAACACCTCTAAACCTATTAAAATCTGTCCCTAGAGCATATTAACACTTACCCTACACTCCTTTTACCTCCTAAATGCACATAGTCAAAGTGAATAAAAACGTTATTATAGTACCTCATTACTGATGATAATGAGTGACTATGCTATTCATAGTCACTCATCCAGACTGCCCCTCTTCTTCATATCACGCCTGAATAGGTGTGATCTACATCCCAGATTCAAATTCGCGCCTCCCTGCACGCCTCCCCGCTGTGCCCTGTGTCGTCCGAGGCTGCAGTGTGGCTGAGTGACTGCGATCCGCGTCATTCCCGGCGCCGGGTGACGTATTTACACCCGCGCCGCGCTGTCAGCTTCAAAATGCGCATGCGCATGCGCGCCGCGCTGTCAGCTTCAAAATGCGCAATGCGCATGCGCATTGCACATTTTGAAGCTGACAGCGCGGCGCGGGTGTAAATACGTCACCCGGTGCCGGGAATGAAGAGGATCGCGTCACCCAGCCACACTGCAGCCTCGGACGACACAGGGCACAGCGGGGAGGCGTGCAGGGAGGCGCGAATTTGAATCTGGGATGTAGATCACGCCTATTCAGGCGTGATATGAAGAAGAGGGGCAGTCTGGATGAGTGACTATGAAAAGCATAGTCACTCATTATCATCAGTAATGAGGTACTATAATAACGTTTTTATTCACTTTGACTATGTGCATTTAGGAGGTAAAAGGAGTGTAGGGTAAGTGTTAATATGCTCTAGGGACAGATTTTAATAGGTTTAGAGGTGTTTTGGGGGTGACCAGGATCCCTTTAAATCGAATTACACGATTTTGCATTAAACCACAATCGTGGCCACAGCAGGGGGCGAATTAATCGAATTCGATTAATCGCCCAGCCCTACTTCAAACTGGATTCCGCCCCCACCACTGCACTGAAACTGCCTTAACCAAAATTACTAACGACCTACTTACCGCCAAAGCTAATGGACACTTCTCCATACTCCTCCTTCTTGACCTGTCCTCTGCATTCGATACAGTCGATCACTGCCTCTTATTACAGATCCTCTCTTCCATTGGTATCACTGACTTTGCCCTCTTCTGGATCTCTTCCTACCTTTCCAACCGCACATTTACTGTCTCCCACTCCAACACTACCTCCTCACCCCATCTCCTCTCTGTTGGGATCAATCAAGGCTCTGTCTTTTTCACTTCTTTTTCCATCTATACTCTTGGCCTAGGACAACTCGTAAAGTCCCATGGATTCCAGTACCACCTGTATGCTGATGACACTCAGATCTACTTCTCTGGCCCAGACGTCACCTCTCTGCTGTCTAGAATCCCAGAGTATCTATCAGCTATATCTCCTTCTCCTCTCGCTTCCTTAAACTAAATGTACACAAAACTGAACTCATCATCTTTCACCCATCTCGCGCACCTCCCTTACCTGATCTATCTATCACAATAAATGATATCACACTTTGCCCTGTACCTGCAGTCCGCTGCCTCAGAGTGATCCTTGACTTTGCCTTATCCTTCAGACCACACATTGAAGTTCTCGCCACCTCCTGCTGCCTCCAACTCAAAAATATTTCCAAAATCCATCCCTTCCTCAACCCTCAATCTACTAAACTACTAGTGCATGCCCTCATCATCTCCCGTCTCGACTATTGCAACCTACTTCTCTGTGGCCTCCCTGCTAACACTCTTGCACCTCTCCAATCTGTCCTTAACTCTACTGCCTGACTAATCCACCTCTCTCCTCTCCACTTCTACCCACTTGAAATCCCTCCACTGGCTGTCAATTCCCCAGCGCATCCAATTCAAACTACTAACATTGACTTACAAAGCCGTCCACAATCTGTCCTTCCCCCTGTATAGCTCTGAACTAATCTCCCGATATCATCCAACTCGTAATCTTAGATCCTCCCAAGACCTCCTCCTTTCCTCCACACTTGTACGTTCCTCATCTAACCGCCTGCAAGACTTTGCCCGAGCGTCCCCCCATCCTCTGGAATTCTGCACCTCAAAACGTCCGATTGAACCTGAAATCCCTTCTCTTCAGAACAGCCTACAATGACCATGGTGCCACCTCATCACCACTCGACCTGGCGCTCCACCACCACTGGACCGGGCGCTCCACCACCACTGGACTCAGTGCACCACTACCACCTGAGCAGACTCAGCCTGCTGTTCCCCTTTCTACTGCCCTGTAGAATGTAAGCCCACAAGGGCAGGGTCCTCTCTCCCCTCTGTACCAGTCTGTCATTGTTAGTTTGTTCATTGTATTTTTAACTTGTTTGTATGTAGCCCCTTCTCATGTACAGCACCATGGATTCAATGGTGCTCGATAAAGAAATAATAATAATAAAATGGTTAAGTGATAAATTGTAGTAAAATGGTAACATCAGGTTTTAAATGATTATGAATTTGAAGACTGTGAGCCCTCGCGGGCAGGATTCTCTCTCCTCCTCTATCTGTGTGTGCCTTGTTTTGTTGATTATTGTACTTGTCTATGTATGTCCCTTTTGTCCATGTACATCACCATGGAATTAATGGCGCTATAAATATCAAACTATTTACATATGAATTATTATTTTCTAATCTACTTACATAATCGTCCTGTCCCATCTGTCACTTCCCGCGTCTGAGTTGTCCTCCTATCACACGCCTCTGCCATATTTGTGTCGAGCCCCAGGCCCTAGGGTACTCAGGTATCAGGCTCGGAGGGTTTCACGGGTATGTCATGGGTGGCGGATAAGAGTTATTGTCATGTGATGCCACCTGTAGTACCTGGGGATGGGTAACCAGCGCCGCCACAGTCCTCCGGAGGGCGATGGTATTGCGGCAGGAATGGCAAAGCTCCCTACAGGTGGAGCTGGACTTCCGGGGCAGCGTACAGAAAAAAGGGCAGCTTGGAGTGGGACTTGAGGCCAGGGTAAGTAGCAGTAAGGCAGTCTATAGGGAGGCTGGGGACGGAGAGGAATAACGCACACACTCTGAAGAAAGTCTCTATTACCTTTTTACTTGTGGTATTCACAGGTAAAGATGTCCAGAGCACTGTCGGGTGACCAGGTGCACAGTGAGTCTCCGCAGCAAGTGGGTATAAGGCCTCCTCAGGTTCCCTGCTGTCGCTGAAGCCCTGCCTATATGCAACACGACTGGCCTCCTCACTTTCTCTGGTCCTCTCTCTCCTCCTGCGCGGTCCACGGGTTACCCTCTCTGATCACTGCTGTGTGTTCTCACACTATGGTGTCTGGCTCACTCTTGCTGGGTACGCAGGGGGACCGGGTGACTGAAGTCTCCACGGTGTGCCGGGGTGTTCCTGCAGGTGCGGATCCCCGATGCCCGGTATGTCTTGGGTAAACTTCCACTAGTTCCTCTACTCCCTTGGCTAAGCTGCGTGCCTTCTGTCCCCACTCCTAGGCTTGGCTCAACGACAGAAGGGCCACTCCAGGTCACTGGTTCAGGCCTAACCGCGGCACCGATCACCAGGACGTCTTCGCATTTCTCCTAGCGTCTGCACACTCTCCCTAACTCCTACCCTAGCAGCAGTATTTATAAGGGATCTCACCCAAAGTCAGTGAGGCTAGCTCCCCCTACTGTGCCGGGGTGGAAGGTGTTGCATGTAGTAGGTACCTGCTGTGGAAACCCAGCAGTGAAATAGGGAAGGCTGTGGCTGCCTGCGTGAACAGGGCGCCACATTTGCACACCCAAATCATGGGTGTGCAAATATGGCACCCACTGGCGGTACTGGCACATTGCGCAGTACTGCCAGCTGTGACGCATGGTCCTCTTCTGCAACCGCCACTGTACATAACCGCCTAAGTAAGTGTGCATGCATATACCCAGCGCGCATGCGCACTTAAGCCGCTGCCATTTTGGACACCTAGGCTCAAAGGAAAGAGCACACAAGGGGAGAATGCAACACAGGGGGAGAGCGCACAAGGGGGAAAATAGTTCAAAGGAGAGAGCACGGAGGGGAGAAGACAGCATAGGGGGGAGAGAGACAGCACACAGGGGCGACAGGGAAAGGTCACAGGGGGAGAGATAGCACAGGGTGTAGACAGCTCAAAGGTAAGAGTACACGAGGGGAGAAGACAGCACAAAAGGGAAAGAGATCCCACAGGGGTGAGTGCACAAGTGGAGTGAGAGTACACAGGTGGCAACAGCCAAAGGAGAGAGCACACAAGGGAGAAGACAGCACAGGGGTGAGAGACCACATACATAGGGAGAGCACACAGGGGAGACAGCTGAAAGGAGAGAAAACAGAGGGGGAAGACAGCACAGGGGAGCGAGACAGCACACAAGGAGGAGAGCGCACATGAGGGGAGAAGACAGCACACAGGAGGGAGAGTGCATAGGGGGAGAGTGACAGTGCACTGGGGGGGGGAGACAACACACAGGTGGGAGAGACGACCACCGCCTCCAGCACCACGGAGTCCAACTCCATTTTGACATCACCGCCCCCCCGATAGTAGGGAATGTAGATTATGAGCCCAATGGTGACAGTGTTGCAAAAGAATGTAAAGTGCTATGGAATTAATAATTCTATATACTGTATTTTGCATTTTTTGTACATTAAAGAAAAAAATAAAACATATCAAGTAACAGTGAAAATTAGTAATACTTTACTATTATTCAAAATTTAGATTGTGAGCCCCAATGGGGACATTGTTGCAAATGTATGTAAAGCGCTATGGAATATAAATGAATACATATTATTAAAAAAAAAAAAATTAAAAAATAAAATAGAACAAGAAACAGTAACAAACGTATTTGGATAACTTAACGTCTCGAAGAAAAAAAAGATCATGTCAATTTAAAAGCGTAAAATATGTAAATAAAAAAAACGCAATATTTTTTTTTTTTTCGAGAGTGCGTGCGAGTGTGTGTCCCCCCTCTCTCGCTCTCTCTCCTCGTCTGCTCCTTGTGGCTGAGCGAGGTTCATGTTGCTCTCTCTCTCTCTCTTTCTACACTGCCAGCCCCTGATGTGATGGCGAAGAAACCCCGTTGACAAGGCACTGCTTTTTCATGACGGTGAGTTTCCCTTTGAGTGTATTATAATTTTGTGATAAAAATTTCAAGGAAAAAAAAAAAAACACACAACCTCCTTCCTCCCTTCTTTCCTTCCTTCAGAGGGGGGGGGACAGGGAAGAAAAAAAAATAAAGCGGGGGAGAAAAATATATATGTATCTCTAGACGAGGAGAAAAAAAAAAAAAAGAGGAGCAAATAGTAATAATAAAAAAAACAGTTGCCAAAAAAAGGCCACATATTAGGTTTCAGCTTCGAGAGCTATTGGCTAGTGTTGTTCCCCCCATTTAACTCCTCTTTTTCTTCTTTTGGCTATGAAAGGAAGAAAAAGGTTACGAGGGGGGGAGAAGAGAGGAAGAATAAAATATTAATTGCCGGCGATTCTAGGGTTTCCTTTCGATCGTAAGCTCGATTTTTGGTTTGTCGAGCGCGGCCGACGCTGCCGGAATGAAATATACCGGTATTATTATACGTTTTATATCGCTTCGGGTGCGATTTAGGGGGTGGAGGGACGAGGATCGTGGGGAGGGGGAAGAAGGGGTTGTTTTTTTTCGCTTTTTTCTTTTACTCCTTTTTTTTTCAGGAGTCGAAGAAAGGTGACGGTGCGACAAAGGGGGAGTAGAGTGTATATATATATGTGTGTGTGTATATATATATATATATATATATTTTTTTTTTTTTTTTTCCCAATGCAAATTGAAGAAGGGAGGAAAGGAAAAGTCTTCTTTCAATGACTCAACTGGTTTTAAATGAGTTTTTCTCTCCCTCTCTGTCTTTAACTCCCACCAACATCACCTCCCCTCACCCTCCCCGCCCTGGATCACCACCACCATCATCATCATCAGGGGGGAAAAAATAGAAAAAGAAAAATAATCTTTAGCAATCCCTCCCATCTCTTCCTCTCTGCCTCTCTCGCTGCCCACGATCGTGTATTTGGTGTCTGTTCTGTCTGTGAGGAGCCTGGCGCCTTTTTATTTTCCCGGCACTTTACCTCGGGAGCTTTCCCTCGTTCAAAATCGACTCCCCGGCTCCTTATCCGGCCTGTCCGTCTGGATACGTTTTATACAGCATTTATTCTTCGCACACAGCTTCTTTTTCTTTATTTTTAATGATATTTTTACCTCAGAAAGTGGCGACGAAAATGGACGCCATTTGCAGGATAGAAGACGCTCGTTACTGTGGTTATGGCGCGGAGGGAATTCGCCGTCTTCCTGGAGGGATTATTATTAATAGTTTGTGTTATGGCGGCTGTGTTATATGGGAAAAGAAGCGACGACTTCATGGGGTGATGATGGTGGATGTCGGCGGTTGGTTGTTGTTGTCGTCGTCTTCTTCCTCCTAATCGTCGTCGTCGTTGTTGTGAGGCGCCATGGCGGGAATACCTGACGGGTTGGTGTTTAATTGTTATTTTTCGTTGTATTTGTTACATGTATGCTTGTTTTTCTTTTATTAAAATGTCTTCCCTGTCGAGTGTGATTGAGTTGACGATATTTAACGAGAGATTTTCTGTCAGATTATGATGTTATTCTTGTTTGTGAGGAGTTGGCAAGATGGCGCCTGGTGCTGGCAGGCGGCCAGTCAGGATGGCGCAGATCAGCTCCAGCCTCCAGGTTATAGTCGAGGCTTCCCCTATTGCGGTATCAGAAGCTGCTGTTACATGAGGACAATCTGGATTGTCGTGTATTCACTTGGTTATTTTTAGTAGAGGAAGTATTTACCGTTAAAATCACATTTTATTATGTATTTAATATGCTCTGGTGTCCTCTGTTATCAGCCATCTCACACTGCAGAAGGCTGAGTAATGGGGAGACGGTGTGTAGGTAGAATAAATTCAGTCACTGACTTGTCTATATATTGTGCATGTGGTAAAATTCCTGTCAGGATGTCCATGACCTGTGAGGTACAAATTGAATAAAATGGCTGATCAGGCATCTAGTCTGTGCACACAATATTATTTCCACCTGTGTTGCAGATTCAGTCCTACACCTCACTTTATAATGATGATAATCTTCATATAGCACTAACATATTAAGCGCTTTACAATAGAGGCTATACCTTGTGTTTTGCTGGAGAAAAAAAACAAAAACCTTTTTATATGGCGTTACATCCTGACGAGGGTGGAAATATACTTCTCTACATGTTGTGTGGTTTACGCCATGTTGCGTTTTCTTTTAGATGTACCGTGAAGCAGAATAGAGCGCTATTCCATAGCACTTTATGTACATTTGCAACCCTGTCCCCATTGGGGCTCACAATGGCTAATAGACGCAACACATTTTTTTGTCCCCTTCCCCCATTCTCCATTTTGCATCTCATGACCCATCCTACAGGCAATTCATTCAAGTGCCTGCTAAATGTGAAAAATCAGGAAAAGAGATTAGTTACTTTTATTAAAAGTTTATGCAGAAATTCAGGCTAACATAAGAAATGCGCACAAGTTCATGTTTTTAATATACTAGATGGGTGTGGCGATGTCACGATGGGGGTAGGCTCTGTGGCACTTTTGACCTGTCTTCCCGTGTTCTCTGCCCTATGCGCTGTTCTGGCCCCTTTGCTGTCACTCCTGTGTGTTCCAAAGATGGTGGTGCGTAAGTGCTCATGCGCAGTACTGCTCCGTGGCCAGTGGGTACCATATTTGCACACCCATCACTGTCTGCCTTGCCTGTGTGCTCTTTGCTCCGCCCCCTTGTGCACGGCTCAGTGCGCCCCGCTTCTGCGCTCCCCTTCCCCCCTTGTGCGCTCTCCTGCGCTCCCCTTCCCCCTTGTGCGCTCTCTTGCGCTCTCCCTCCCACCCTTGTGCGCTCTCTGCGCTCTCGCCCTCCTCCCCTTGTGCGCTCTCTGCTGCTCCCCCTCCTCCCCTTGTGCGCTCTCTGCGCTCCCCTCCTCCCCTTGTGCGCTCTCTGCGCTCTCCCCTCCTCCCCTTGTGCGCTCCTCTGCGCTCTCCACCCCTCCCATGCGCTCTCTGTGCACCTTATCCCCGCTTGCGCGCTCTCTTTATCACGCGGGGCCCCCGCTAGTGCTCTTATCTCGCTCTATGGTGTACAAGATGGTGATGGGCTGACGGGATCACTCTGCTGTCACATTTGCATACCCAGGTATACAAAGATGGTGGTGCGTGTAGAACTGCGCTTGGCACCTGGCATGTGCAGTCGCAGTTACTGAGGCTGCCGCCATCTTTGGATTGGTGTCAGTAACTGTGTTGGGTCTGCGCAGGCACAATTCCTCATTTGGCTCTCTGAGTTGTGTTTGTTGGTGGCACTGCTGGTATTGTGGGGCAAGAGGCCAGTTCCGACAGTGGGCGCCATATTTACACACCCATCATTTGGATGTGAAACTATGGCTGCCGCCTGTCCATGATAGGAGGACATCATGATGGCGGAAGTGGATGACAGATGCTACAAGGTAAGTATATGTTAGATATGTCCGTCATATTGTTTAATGCACACATACAAATGTATCCTGACCTTAGTGAAACCTTTCAGGCTTCACTATTTTAAGGTATTTTTCACATTGTGATTTCTCCTAAAAATGATCAGATAGATTCCCGCAGCATGTTTAAAGGGGTTGTCCACTACTAGTGTAAACTCATCTGATTATATCTCCCCCAAGTAAAAAAAAATCCTGGTACTCTCCTCCCATGCTGGTGCTGTTCCAGCCACGTCACATGAGCCCCGCAGCCAATCACAGCCAGCTCCTGTCTCCACGCCTTCAGACAAAATGTGTGAACAGGAAATATTGCCACTCACTTCCTCTTGATTGCTCATTTGGTCCAAAAGCGTGGCGAGAGAAGCCTGCAGTGATTGGACGTGTGTTCGTGAAACGTCCCAATTTCACGTGAGCCCCAAACCGCGAATACTGACAGCTGGAGCGGCACCAGCATGGGAGGTGGGCAGCAATAAACTGTGGAAAAGAAAAGTGCAATAGGGTCTTACCCAAAGAGAGGAAGCATTAGCAGGGAAGCGATATAGTGCTCACATTGTATGGTTGTGACCCACAACCAAATGAAAGTGTTAGTTCCCACAGGATGTTTTTGCTGCAGTTTCTGCATGCAATTTACCATTGGTTTTATGGTAATGTATGCTAATTTGTTCCTGTGGTTTTGATTCCCTGCAAAACCAATGTGTGGCCTTGTTCACATTCACCTGCGTTTTTGGCACTCTGTGTTTTTCTGCAGTTTTTCAAAAATGCAGGTGCGTTAACGCAGGGTGCAATTGAGTGTAGCTGCGTTTTTCCACTACACTTGCGTTTTTTTCCCCCAGTCCAAAAAACGCTGCATGCAGCGTTTTTTTGGGTGCTGGAAAAAACACAGGGGTTGTATCCAAAAACGCATGCGTTTCTTTAACATGGGCCCCTATGGGAAACGCATGCGTTAACGCAGGACACATAGGCACCTGCGTTAACGCATGCGTTTTCCGTAGGGCCCCATGTTAAAAGAACGCATGCGTTTCTATAACATGGGGCCCTATGGGAAACGCATGCGTTTTTAAATGGCACATTTAGGCACCCTGCGTGAACGCTAGCGTTTTTGCCTGCGTTTTTGTTGAAAAAAAAATCACTAAGTCCAAAAACGTAGCAAATCCTTTTAGACACACAAGGGGCATTTTTTAGCACTCTTAAAAAACGCATGTGGTTTTAGGAGTGCTAAAAAAAACGCAAATTGTGTGTGAACAAGGCCTGTTTCACAGAAACGCCTGTGCCCACACATTGGTTTTGCAAGTGTCAAGAACTGTCAAATCCCTGCGGTTTTGCTGTGGAACTGAGAGAATTGATATGTTCTATTTTTCCTGCGTTTTTGCTGCAGTCAATGGGAAAAACGCATAAAAGACACAATAAAAACGCAGGACCTGAACGCAGCAAATCTTCTGGCAGGACTCTTGGATCCTTGAAAGCAGTTCAGGTTTTACTGCGTTCAGGACTGCTTAAAAAACGTCCTGTTTGCTCATACCGTTAGAGGCAGCTGCCATAGGATCCACATGCACCAAGGCAAGTGCATTATGCAGGATATCGGGGAAAATGGTATGAAATCCGCGCTGCTGCCAAATAATCCAGTTCAAAGCGATCGTTGTAGCATGCTACAACGATCGCTTTGAACTGGATTATTTGGCAGCTGTGCAGATTTCATACCATTTTTCCTGATATTCCAGCATGGGAGGTGAGTACAGGCTTTTTTAATTTTATCTTGAGAAGTGGAATCAGAAGGGGTTGTCCTAGTAGTGGGCAACTCCTTTTAAAGAGGGTTCACTAGATTAAAGGGAATTGACTACCTCTCAAACAATCCCATCTCAATCACCCCCTCCCATTATAAATAAACAGCTATAATCGCAAGCTCTGCAGCCAATCACCGGCCGCTTTACTGTCCCCTCCATTGTACATAATTGACATCCGCCAGATGTCTGAGTTGTTTAAAGGATTGGAGAGTGAAGCGGCTACAGAATGTCACATGAGCCCGTGTAGCTACTGCGCCTGCATCAGAGGTGAACATAGCGGTTATTAATTTATAAGGGAGGACATGGTGACTGAGAAGGGGATGTCTAAGTAGTGGAAAACCCCTTTAAGAATTGCCAGTTTTTTTACTCTCAATTCTTTCCTGCTGCTCCCCTGGAAATTGTTTTTTAAATCTACCATATGGTGTCCTAGATCTGGGTCTTTTTATTTAGTGTTAATTTTTATGGTCTTTACAGAATAATGCAAAGCAGCATAACGGGAACCTGTCAGGTACCCAATGCCTTCCAATCACCTACAGTCACCTCTGTATGACTAAATTCCTTCACTTACCAACCCTGTCTGTTATTCATGTGAAGTTATTTTGTCATCCAGGTTTTTGCCACCTAATCTGAGAAAAGCATGTAGTAGGGCCAAAAATCCTGATTCCAGATCTGTGTCACTTAGGCTGGCTTCACACCAGGGTGAACCTGACAGCCCCGGACCTGATTTGCAAACAGAACCAGGGGGCATACGGTCCAGTTCCGGATCCTCCTCGTAGACTCCCATGTTAGGGAGCGCCAGATTGCCCTTGATCCGGGAGGATCCAATTTGGGCAGATTTTTCCCTGGTATTTTTGTGTCCGGGAGAAAAATCCGAATACACCCGGATCCTCCCAGACAGATGGAAATCGGATGGCAGATAGCTGCCATCCGGCCCCATTGGGCAACATTACCAGCAAAATCGGGTCTGGGGCTGTCAGGTTCACCCTGGACAGCCCCGTGGTGTGAAGCCAGCCTTAGCTGCTCAGTGTAGTTTTGATAAAATCACTCTTTTAATCACCTGGAGAATATCATTAGAGGACTACTTGGACAGCTACCAGGTAGTCCAGCATATTCATTACCTGCTAAATCTGCAGCAAAGAAAGCAGTAATTTTATCAAAATGACAGCAAGCAGCTCAGTGGGTCTCTGTTTCTACATTATGCCGCTGTTAGGGATGGCAGTTCCAAACTGCTCCAAGAATGCATCCTCACAAAGCGCAGCGTTCTGTGTGTGAATGCTGCTCCGCTTTTCTCCTGCACTTTTACTCACCTCACTTGTTTCTGAACTGGGATACAGTAATGTTTTATTGGCCCGAAGACTGATGAGAGTTTATGATGACAAGTTACCAAAAACAAAGAATACGTACGCATTTATATGTAGGGACATTGATAATTTGAGACATCACAGGGTCTTTGCAAGAAAACAGTGAAAATAATTAAAAACTATTAGGAAAAGGCAGCTTTATGTTCTCAGTGAAGATGTGTATAGAAATTGTAGATGACCGGGATTGTCATCAGCTGTGATGGGCCATCCTTACATATTTTACTATTTGGATCAATAGATTGAGTAAATTCCCGTCTTCAGTTTTTAAAGCGATTGCATTTTATTATAAATTCTTATGGTACATTTTGCTTCTCAGACTTCACAAAATTATCGTTTCTGTGCGTCTTGGGGGGAGAGATTTAGAAAAAATTGTATTTTTTCAACATATTCCTGTTATGTAACCAAATAAAGTGTTATAAAACTTTGTTAAACTGTCATTGTTGTAATTCTCCAACATTTCCCCAGTTCCACAAAAACTCAATGAAAGTACATTCTGAAGAGTGAAAAAATAAGCAGGTTTTATCCATACTCTTTGAGAAAGAGAAAGGTAGAAAAATCTGATTTATCTGCCACTGTAAACATTCCCTGATTAATGAGCCAAATGGTTATATGTTAGGGTACTTTGACATCAGCGTTTTTTTTAAATCGTGGCAGATGCGGTGAAAAAACTGCATCTGCTGCGATTACCGCATAACCGCTGCACTTGCGGCACAGTTGCGACAAGCCCCATGCAATGTCTATGGGGCTTGCGGTAAATGTGCGGCAGGTGCGGTATCGACAGGTGCGGCCGCAAAAAAAACCGCGGTCAGCCGCGTTTGTTTTGCGGCCGCAAGTGCCGATACCGCACTTGCCGCAAGCCCGCATAGACATTCTGTGGGGCTTGCCGCAACTGCCGCAGCGGTTATGCGGTAATCGCGACAGATGCGGTTTTTTCACCGCATCTGCCGCGATTTAAAAAAACTGCTGATGTGAAAGCAGCCTTAGGTGAATTATATTTTTTAAGCACAAAGTCTTGCTCAATATCAGAGTGTGCTTAAAATAGTGGATTAGTGAAACAAAAAATGTGTACTAGGATCCTGGTCTACTCGAAGCACTTTCCAAAAGGAGAAGGCTCCCCCAAACCATTCTCCGCACCTTGGAGCCAAAATGCCATAGTGATCGTTAGGGAGTAGTAGTCTCTCCTAGTCAAAGCCAAGGCAAGGCCCAATATTGCTTCTAACATCTGCTCAGGCTGCTACCCCAAGCAAGAACTAGGAGCCGTTAACTCTCAGATCCTCCAAAAATAGGGGAGCCAGGGTTCAGGGGGCAGCGGAATCTTAAGGGCCACACGCTCTCCCCTTGTAGACCTGCCAAGAGAGGAACTCCTGTGAGGACTGCATCTCGACAAAATCCTAGTAACATGGTGGATAAACCTGTAACAGGTTACTGTACACACAGCGGAAGAAATATTAAAATAATAAGCACTTAGGCTGCCTTCAGATTTGCAGATGCCTCCGCAGCGTTTTGCGGAGGCATCTGCAAGCATCTGCATGCAGACAGCAGCCCCTATGTTTATAATGGAGCGCACGGCGGTCTGCAGATGCTTGCAGACCGCCGTGCGCTCCCATTGCCCGCCATATGTGATCTGTGCGCAGGCGGATGCCTGCGCAAAAATCACACACTCCCGCCCGCACCAGGGACGCAACATGTGGCGTCCCTGGTGCGGACGGGAGTGTGTGATTTGTGCGCAGGCATCCGCCTGCGCACAGATCACATATGGCGGGCAATGGGAGCGCACAGCAGTCTGCAACCATCTGCAGACCGCCGTGCGCTCCATTATAAACATAGGGGCTGCCGTCTGCATGCAGATGCTTGCAGATGCCTCCGCAAAACGCTGCGGAGGCATCTGCAAATCTGAAGGCAGCCTTACTCAGGCTAAAGAGAATCTGTGATCAACTAAATACTGTGACCTTCTGATTCCAGATCCCACTGAGGTCTCATGACATATCAATCTACTAGGGCGAACCATGCCAAATCTACCTTTTTGAAAGGTACTACACATGATCATAGGCCACATGCACACCTTGAGTATTTGATGAGTTTTTTACCTCAGAATTTGTAGCCAAAACCAGGAGTGGATAATTAAATACCGAAGTAGTGCAGGTGTTTCTATTAGACTTTTCCTCTGATTGCTCCACTCCTGGTTTTGTCTACAAATCCTGAGGTGAAAAACACATCAAATACTCAGCGTGTGCACGTGGCCTTAGGCTGGTTTCACACTGCAGTTTTTACTTGATCAGGGTTCATCAGGTTTTGTGTGCCAAAACCAGGAGTGCCTCCAAAACCCAGAACAGGTGTCAATCTTTCAATTATACTTTTTCTCTGCAAGTTTCACTCCTGGTTTTGGCACACAAAACCCGATGAACCCTGATCAGGAAAAAACTGCAGAGCCATTCACTGGGGGATATACAGTCTTTGATGCTACAAAAAAAAAAATGTATCAGACGTGCATTATTTTGTGGAAGCAGTTGATCTGCTGCCAATAACATGATACTGTGTGGAGACAGAACAATAAAAATTCTCCTTAGAGACATAGATGTCTAAAATAGTCATGGAGGAGAGCAGTCTATGAAAACAGACACATAATGACAAAGGAATCACAGACAGCACAAAGGCCAGGTATATCACTGCATCAGCCTGGTGAAAAGAGGTGAGTGCTGAATAGGCAGTGCCACAGGTTAAATTTGGTCAGCTCTTTCAAGGGAATCAATCAACTTTCCTTAAAGGGAACCTGTCACCGCTACCCCTAGATAGAGGTTGCTCTACCCTTCTATCCTATCACTACCTGTCCCTGCGCCTTAGTAGCTGTTCCATAACTATCTCTTGTCTGACCTAAAGTGGCCCTATAACGATTATGAAAAATGACTTTGAACTTACATATGATTTCCATCTAGGAGACTGGACAGGCTGGCTCCGGGATCCATTCTCCCCTCCTCACTAAGTTCTAGCAGGCCCCGCTGGGTGTCCTTGCTACTGTTGCTTTACCTCCTCCTTTTTGTATTTCCCGCCCTCTTTGCTGCTGTAATGCCCGCCAGAACGTCACATCCGGCCGGGTGCATTGTGGGCCTAATCATGTGATCAGCCCGATGCATTGTGGGCCTAATCACGTGATCAGCCTGGCTTCAATATGCGCTGGAGCTGGGCCAATCACGGGATTAGGCCCACAATGCACCTGGCTGGATATGACGTTCCGGCCGGGCATTACAACAGTAGAGAGGGCGGGAAGTACAAAAAGGAGGTGACAAAGCACCAGGAGGGATGACGCCCAGTGGGACCTGCTAGGACACAGTGAGGAGGGGAGAATGGAGCCCGGAGCCAGCCTATCCAGTCTCCTAGATGGAGACCATATGTAAGTTCAAAGTCATTTGTCATGACCGTTACAGGGCCCCTTTTAGGTCAGACAGGGCTGGTTAGGGAACAGATGCCAAGGTGCAGGGACAGGTAGTGATAGGATAGAGGGGTAGAGCGACCTGACAGGTTCCCTTTAATGCCTATGTCAATGGTCTCTCAACTGCAGTAGCCACAATCTTCGTGAAATATACATTGTCTAAAAGGATTACAGTTCACTTTGCACATGGTTGGGATGAGTGGGAGCAAGAGTTTTTTGATTGTGTTAAATTCATTATATTTGTTGGATATCATTGCCTGTATGTACTACTATGCATTTAATAAACAAGAGTTTAAAAATAAAGGATTAGACATTAATATGTAGGGTAGCATCATTCAATAGGTGGTACTAGAGTGATTTCCTTCTTTCTTAAGGAGAGATAATTTGCATATCTTGTTCCTGAGTGATATTGCCTGCATGTAACACTCTCCTTAAGAAAACCAAGTACCCCTGAGATGTATGTTCACCACCTCTCAGGTAGCCAACCAACATGCTGTTCTGTATTAACAGATAGTAGGAAACGTGAAGCAGCTGTCTACAGATGGATGTCGTTTCATTTTGGGGAAACTTGTTTAGGTACCATATTCAATTATGTTGAAATATTCAACAGGGGGCCAGGTTTTGTCTTAATAGGTAGCTACAAATAATAATATACACTCTGAAAGGGAACCTCATGTCTAAAAATTATATTTACGCTGCCTTACTGAAAGCACGGCTTACTGGGAGGAAATTAACTCATTTCCAAAAGGGAGCTGCTTGCAAGGAGTGATTGCAGTTATGACTCTATAAAGTGAGCTGTAGCTATAAACACTCCCTGGCACTGTCATATAGTTTTCAATTACTGTAATCTCCCCTTGCACGTGTTCATCACAGGTTCCCTCTAACAATGATAATTTCCACACTTGTCACTGTTTAGAGTTGTAAGTAGATGAACTTGTGTTCATGTTTCTCCTTGGAAGACACCAATATTGTTATTATAATGTATAATGTGACGAGTCGGTAATGTGTATTATGTCATACGTTATTTTATGTAATATGACTTCTGACAAGTGCTGAATAGGGTTGGCCAGACAGTATGGCAAGAGAGAGTTAAGTGTTGGGACTAACCCACAGTGGGAGGAACATGAGCACAGGTACAGTGACCATTTCCTGTTAGAACATGAGATAGGGCCCAGCATGTGACAGAGACAGACCTAAGGTCTGAATAGTCCGCAAAGCAACATGATGTGGTTGTCCCTAGAAAGAGAGGAGAGCAGACTGAGAGATAGCGTGATCCAGAATGCAGAGAAAGAAAGAGATGTCACGGAGTAACCCAGCGGAGTCAGGTCATCACACTGACCGAAGAAACAAGAGATTGTGCGAGATGGGTTCTTTAGTAGGATGCTCAGCAGCGAGGCCCTAGGCAGTTTACAAGCATTAAAGATAATGGGCCAGGAGGGAACACTACGTGAGACAAAGTGAGTGCCTCGGGCACAAGTCACCCTAAGCGACTGATAGCTTGAAGCTAGAATCCGGCCATTTTAGTAATACCTCTCCTTTATAAGAACAAGACTCAGAACTGCTGGAGGGTGAGAATGATTTTCACAGACTGTACTGTGATATTGAGCTGGGTGATGGTGAAACAAGCAGGACTGGTGTGGACAAGAATATGTGACATGGAAGAAGTAGAGTCTGATGATGGAGATGCTCTGTGCCAATAATATTTATTCATATTAAACCTTTGAGCATATATATCCTCACTATCTAATGTACACAGTTATCAAGTTAACTACGAACTTGTGGTCTCTCTCGATGTACTAGTTAATATTTGGACCTGGCCAGCTTGATACATCAGCATCATGCGAGCTGCAAGGGAGTATTGCCCCGACAACACAAGTCCATATCCAGGACCCCATCTTTCATGCTGCATTCCGGGGCATGGAATGGACTTCTCTGTACAATGGAAGCAAAGCTTTCTTACAGTGAATAATTTTTTATCAGAAATTGTATTATATTCCTTCATTGTGAAGCTATAGGTTAGTACAGTTAAAATAGCTCTCTCTCCAGATTTGCTGGTACAAGCTGCATACACCATTAAATCCATGTTAGAATGGCTTTATAATACTCTTATTAAAATAAGCATTTTGTGAATCCATCTAAAGAGTAAGAGAGTTCATGAGTAGAAATGAGTGGACCCATTGAAGTTCAGGATTCGGTGGTTTGGCCGGACAATTGTTCATGGTATGTTCGGGTACTAAATTTAACCCAAACCTTATTTGAAGACACTAATTGGCAGCTTGGGTCTCCACCTATGAAAAGCCAGCCACTTCCGGCAGCGGGAGGGTGGGGATTTTTTTCCTTCTAATTTTACACACAGCCGACAACTCAGGTTTTACCTTAATGCGAGCCAATCAAACACTGCAAGTAGCGTGCACTGGGTCAAGCACCAAGTGAACACGAGCACAGCGATGAGACTTAATGTACCTGAACTCCATACACAAATGGGTTTGCTAAGCTCTACTCGTGAGTCCAAGTGTATTTAGCTTCCACCCACACAGCCTGATTGACAGCTGCAGCTTGTACTAAATAGTGTGAGATTTCAGCAGCCACAGTGAGGAGAGACACTGAGGATGCTAAGGTCCTTGACACTACAGACAATAGTAACTACTGCCTATCACTTAACTGTACACCTCAGGTTGATTCACATATGCAAATTGTCACTTCAATGAGGAAGTGGACAAACTCTAATGTCACCTAATAAAGGTAGCAATCCTAAAAGCCATAATTGATTCTTTAATACGGTAAGTCTTTTAATATGAGTTAGGATTTGTGCCAGATCAGAACCCCAAATTGCAGATGCTGCCTTTTTGGGTGATTGTCCCTCATCAGTGTAGTGTGTGGGAATTCTGATCTGGCTGTATGAGAGGCTAAGACAAAATCTAGGGGAACAGCTATTCTCCTTGTGGAGAGCAATCTGCCAACCAGCAGTGAGGAGACTTCAAAAAAAGCTTAAAAAAAAAAAAAGAACTGTGTGAACATAACCTAAGGAAGAAGCATGCCAGGATTCCATCCTATCCAAAGATTGGTGACAAATTCCTTTTAATATATTTTTTTAGACCTTTTTTTTTATAAAATATGAGTATTATGTGCAGGTAGCGGGCAGAGCAGGGGATCAGTATGGTACAAGCTCAAACATCCAATAGTAGCAGATCATGAAGTTATACAAGAGAAAGGGGCATCATTGTGAATCAACCTGGTGGGGAGTATTCTGCCAGCCGGCAGTGAGGAGACTGAAAGCCTCAATGCCCCTCTGGGAAATTGCATATGCAAATTGTCACTTCAGTGAGGAACTAGACAAACTCTAATGCCACCTAATAAAGGTAGCAATCCTAAAAGTCATAGTTGACTCTTAGCCTTTCATTCAGCCAGATCAGAATTCCCGCACACTGCACTGATGAGGGGCAATCGCCCCGAAACGCAGCATCTGCAGTTTGGGGTTCTGATCTGGCACAAATCCTAAGTCATATAAAAAGGCTTGTTAAAGAGTCAATTATGACTTTTAGGATTGCTACCCTTATTGGGTGGCATTAGAGTTTGTCGTCTTCCTCACTGAAGTGACAATTTGCATATGCAATTTCCCAGAGGAGCATTGTGGCTTTCAGTCTCCTCACTGCCGGCTGGCAGAATACTCCCCACCAGGTTGAGTCACAATGATCCCTTTCTCTTGTATCACTTCATGATTTGCTACTATTGGATGTTTGAGCTTGTACCATACTGATCCCTGCTCTGCCCACTACCTGCTCATAATACGGTACTCATATTTTATAAAAAAGGTCTGAAAAATATATTAAAAGGAATTTGTCACCAGTCTTTGGATAGCATGGAATCCTGGCATGCTTCTTCCTTAGGTTATGTTCACACAGTTCTTTTTTTTTAAAAGCTTTTTTTGAAAAACGCCGAGTCTTGGCAGGAAAAGTGCTGCGTACATCACACATTTTCAAGGTGTTTCTTATTATGCAGTTTTTATGCATTTAATTGGGTAAAAAAAGAAAACAAAGTAAGTAACTGCTGTTAAAATCAACATGCTGCAGTGTAAATAAAAAAAAAAATCACAGCTCAAAAAACTCAAGGAAAAAACGCACCCTGTGAATGAGATTTTATAAATCTCATTGATTTTGCTGCCAGTGTAAGACACTGCTATTTTCTTCCATGTGGAAAAATGCTTTGTGTGAACAAGCCCTTAGAAAGTGCTATGTATTAATATGAGATGCCATGGAGCTTCGAAAGACAACGGTTAAAAAATATTCTGAGTAAGGATAGAAGTGTCAACTTGAAGCTCTTCCTTCTGGGCTTGGCATGATTGATAGGTCTCTCCTACCGTGTTTCCCCAAATATAAGGCGCCCCCCCCGAAAATATTTTGGCCAGGATGCTTAATATAAGGCACCCCCAAAAATTGGACGTGGTAGGCAGGCAAAAAAAAAATTCATACCTACTCATCTGCCTCTGCTGCCGCCATTGTTCCTCCGGAGCTTGCCGCCGCCACCGCTGCTGCCTCCGCTTGATGTCACCCGGTGTGTGTACATAGCCGGGCGCCGCAGATGTACGATGGTAAGCCATCAGCCAATCAGGCGTTTGCTGGTTTCTGATTGGCCGCGGCATTACCGTATATCTCATGTACAGAGGTCATCTGCGCCGCTCAGCGTAGATGTACGGTAATGCCGCGGCCAATCAGCCGCCTGATTGGCTGATGGCTTACCATCGTACATCTACGACTATGTACGCATCGGGGGACATCAAGTGGCGGTGGCGGCAGTAAGCTCCGGCAGGCTCCAGTGATGTGTCTGACTGTGTGTGTGGCTGTGTGTGTGTTTGAATGTGTGTGTGTTTGACTGTGTGTGTGTGTGGCTAGAGGGATGTTAGAGGATATTGGGGGGCTACAGAGGGACAGTGGCGGATGATGGAGTCTACAGAGGGACAGTGGCGGATGATGGGGTCTACAGAGGGACAGTGGCAGATGATGGGGTCTACAGAGGAATAGTGGAGGATGATGGGGGCTACAGAGGGATAGTGGAGGATGATGGGGGGCTACAGAGGGATAGTGGAGGATGAGGGGGCTACAGAGGGATAGTGGAGGATGAGGAGGCTACAGATGGATAGTGGAGGATGATGGGGGCTACAGAGGGATAGTGGAGGATGATTGGGGGACTACAGAGGGATAGTGGAGGATGAGGGGGCTACAGATGGATAGTGGAGGATGGTGGGGGCTACAGAGGGATAGTGGAGGATGATGGGGGGCTGCAGAGGGATAGTGGATGATGCTTAATATAAGGCTCCCCCCCCCCCCGAAAATAAGACATGGTGCAACTTTTGGACCAAAAATTAATATAAAACAGTGTCTTATTTTTGGGGAAACACTGTATTTGCCATAGTATTTTACTATAAGGCTGGGAACACACAGTCCGAGTGACATGAAAGTTACTTGCACACGTCTCGTATCATTCACCTGGGATGGCCTCCCCCTCTCTGGACAGGAAGAGTGGAGCTACATAGAAAAACATACCACTGACAGTATCCCGTCCAAAGAGGCAGGGGTCGTGCCAGGTGAATGATCCGAAACTCGTGCAAGTAACTCGCATGTCACTCGGATAGTGTGTTTCCAGCCTAAGGATATGTGCAGACGATCTGGAGACTGGACTCAGTGTCTCTGAACCTGAGGGAAGCCAGCGATCTCTGCGGGTGAATGCAGTCACCCTGTGCCCACAATCTGCACTTGGGGCAAGGCGGTTTCTTCCTGCATTCACCTGCTAAGATCACTTCTGACTCCAATTCGCTAAATTGACATGCTGTGGACAAGCGACGGTGTGGAAAAAAGCCCCACAAGTCAGTTTACATTGCAAAGTAAAAAAGCACAGTGGGTATGAGATTTCTGTAAATCCATCCACTGTGCTTGTACTGTACAACACCGCATTGTGAATGCAACACAAACACACTGTATCCGTAATGCTGCAAACACTGATCGTGTGCACACAACCTAAGACACGTAAAGAGGGAGCTGGTCAGGATGTCAAGGTCTCAATCTGCAATGTTTGCCTCAGAAATAGCAAATAAAAGTTATGACTGCAGAACTATAGGAAAGCAAAACGCAAAATGGGTAACAATTGGCATTTTTGTGGCCCTTAACACCAGAGAGAAAAATGAAATGACTTCTCAGAATTTTTCTTTAAAGGTCTTTAAAACTTCAATATTATATTTGTAGCAGGTTTTTCTAAATTAGGGGTTGACAACCTGTGGCACACATGCCGCGGCTGGCAGAGTCATCTTACTCGCTTAACTTGGTAGCTCTGTTCCCAACATTGGAAATGTGCAGGTCAGAGGAGTGGTTGTGCATTTATTTGTAATGTAGAAATGCATGTGTAATATATCTGCATATGTAACGTGTGTGTGAGCGTATGTTATATACAGTTAGGGCCGAAAGTGTTGGCACCCTAGAGATTATTTCTGAAAATGAAATTCCTCCCAGAAAATGTTTTGTTATATATATTGGAATAACACAATAAAAAACATAGAGAAAAAGGCAAATTGGTCTTAATTTCACACAAATCTCCAATATGAGCCGGACAAAATTGTTGACTTCCTCAACTTAATATTTGGTTTTCCCCTTTGGAATAAATCCCTGCAATCATTCGCTCCCTATAACCATCAACAAGCTTACTCCTTTCACCTGGAGTTTCTCCTCTTCTTTATAATCTGCTTCCCGGTCTCTCATATTTTAGGCGTCTTCTCCCAACAGCAGTTTTCAGATCTCTCCACAGGTGATCAATGGGATTTTGATCTGGACTCATTGCTGCAATGTCGGAGCTCTCCAGCGCTTTGTTTCCATCCACTTCTAGTGCTTCTTGAAGTATGTTTGGGGTCATGGTCCTGCTAGATGACCCATGACCTAGGACACAAACCCAACTTTCTGACATTGTGCTCTACATTGCAACCCAAAATCCTTTGGTAAACTTCAGACAAGGCCCCCAGTGTCACAAGTAGCAAAATAACCCTAAAATATTTATGAACTTCCCCCATATCTGACTGTAGGTCATGTGTTAATTTTTATAGTATGCCACAATTTGTTTTCTGTAAACAGTAGAATAATGTGCTTTATCAAAAAGCTCTATCTAGGTCTCATTTGTCCAGAAGACACTTTCACAGAAGAATTTTGGCTTACTTACATTCAGGCAGTCCATTTTTTATATGTCTCTGCGTCGACGTTGGAGTCCTCCTGGGTGTCCGCCATAGCATTTAATTTCTTTCACATTTAGATGGATAGTTCGCGCTGACACTGATTCCCCCTGAGACTGCAGCACAGCTTGAATTTGTTTGGATTTTGATTATGACTGATTATCTACCATCTGGACTATCCTGCGTTTCAACCTTTCATCAATTGTTCTCTGCCATCCACATCCAGGGAGATTAGCTGCAGTCCCTTGGTTGTAAATGTCTTGATTATGCTGCACACGTAGGGCAAAATAACATCAAGATCTCTGGAGATGGACTTATATCCTTGAGATTGTTGATATTTTTCTCAACAATTCTGGTTCTCAAGTCCTCGGACAGTTCTCCTCTCCTCTTTCTGTTCTCCATGCTTAGTGTGGCACACACAGACACACTTTTTACTTGCCGCAGGTGAGTTTGAGCAAGCTCTGTTGTGCTGTTGTGGTTGATCATAGAAAAATTGAAGGCACATGCAATACAACGAACCCAAAGGATCGCCTATAACCTATAGAACCCGCACATAAGCTGAAGAAGAAACCCTAGAAAAGGAAACTAGGAGACCATCTGTACTAATAACATCACTCCAGAAAGAATGCCATCTATATTCTGATTGCTCCATTGTGTTACATATACACATGGAATTATAATTTGAAAAACCATTTATTGGGGTATTATACTAGATATACTATATACTTCTTAAGGGCCACGTCCACACACAAGATAATTGTGCAGAGATTGGTCACAGATCTCTGGTTGCAGTGAAATCATGGACACATTGCTCCATTTTGTTGCTGTGTACAAATGAACAATGTGTCCATGATTTCACTGCAACCAGAGATCTGTGAACAATATCTGCACAAATATCTGTGTGTGTGTGACTGCCGCCTTAGGGCCGCTTTACACACACCAACTTCTGTGACCAACTTCTGAACAGATCTCTGGTTGCAGTGAAATCATGGACACATTGTTCTATCTTGTGGCTGTGTACAAATGTAACAATGTGTCCATGATTTCACTGCAACCAGAGATCTGCAAACAATCTCTGCACAATTATCTGTGTGTGTAACTGGGCCTATAGGTATATGTTTTTATTTGTTGGCACTTTAAGTGCATTTTTAATAAAGATTTTTAATAGTGAGTTATACACGCACATTTTAAAGAACAGCATATTGTTCTATACTACCTGAATTGGTGCATAGTGAATAAAATAAGAGATTGTACACGTACTAGCTAGTATCAAATAATGTAATAATAGTATAAAATGTACTGTATTTGCTTTTTAAATAAACATCCCAAAGGAAGGGTTGATCATACGAATCTGGTAATTTATTTTATTCGATATACCTACCTAAGAGTTAGCGCCTTTCCTTAACCACTTATTTAAATCACTAGAGTTTGAACAAGCATCACATGTTTGAAACTAAATTGTTTACTCACAATTTTGGAAAAGTGCATTGTAATGATTTTCTGGGAGAAATACAGGGTAATTCATTTACTGTAACAATTTCAAGGGTGCAAACACTTTCAGCCATGACTGTATGCTTGTGTATACTTGGGAGGTGCATGATAGGGACACCCAGATAGGTCCTGCTGAGTTACCTTTGTTGTCACCCTTGGGTGTTTGGTTGTGTGGCTAGAGGTACAGGCGTTTGGGCCATGTGGACTAGTCTTTTCCGCAGATATCACTACCTTCATTGAAAGGAGTGAAACCGGATAAAAACTTCCCCAGCATAGCGCGATTTGTCACGTGGCAGATGTCAAGTTTACTGAAAGAAGTGAATAAGCTGCTGTATATAGAGTCATATTGTAAGAGGCTTTAATGTTGAATTATACTTTTCTGAAAAAAAATAGCATGACATCACTATCTGTTTGTTTTTTTATTCCTCCCTTGTGGTCTTGTCTTTCTGCTGTAAGCCGAACAGGTTTATGACCAGAACAATGTGTGAAGGTGGACAGACGGATGACTGCTTACTTAAACAGAAAACCCATCCCTTACTCTATCTAGGCATTGACCATAAGAAATAATGGTCTAGCTTAGCTATTGAAATGAAACACTGAGCCAGTTTCCTTCACACACAGCTCTGGTTGTTTGTCAATGCGGGAAACTCTTCCATATCAAGCACAGGGCCTGAATTGTAGTCCCTGAGATGCAGGACTGAAACCGTTATCAGGGAATAATTCGACATATGTCTTGTTTGAGTTGTCCATCTCTGTAAATTTAGAGATTTATTAAATTGGTATTTTTATATTTAAAGAGAATCTGTCAGCAGGTTTTTGCTATGTAAACTAATGACAGCATGCTGCAGGGATTAAAAAAGAAAAAGCACCTGTGTTTCTCTTATCAGGATCTGTGCAATTGTTTACGTAAACTAAACGCTTTATCACCTGGTGATTATTACTGCAGGACTAAAAAGTCATGCACATGGCAGTCTGACACACTTCCTGCTGTGATTGACACCTTAAGGTGCCGTCACACTAATCAATTTGCAGAACGATATTGTTAGCGATCACATGCACGCGCGATCGCTAACAATATCGGTAAGATCACTGGTGAGCTGTCACACAGGCAGCGATCAATGGACCAGAGACATCGTGGAAACTATTTAAATATAATTTCCACGATGTCTTGCTCCCGCTGCCAGGCTGCGGTAAGCGGGAGCAGGCTGGTATCCAAGGTAAACTGCGGGTAACTAGGAAGCGCGCGCTGCTTAGATACCCGATGTATACCTTGGTTACCAGCCTTCTCCGCTCACTGGCTGGTATCCAAGGTACACAGCGGGTAACTAGCTGTGTACCTTGGATACCAGATGGTGAGCGGAGGAGGCTGGTAACTAAGGTATACATCGGGTATCTAGGCAGCGCGCGCTGCCTAGATACCCGCAGTTTACCTTGGATACCAGCTCCCAGCGCTTGTGAGAGGCGCTGGGAGATGGCTTATCGGTCGTCTCCCGGTGTCACACGCAGTGATGCTGCCTGTCCACCGGGCGACCAACGATTGATTTGAGGACAGGACCTCAAATCAAATGATGAACGATCAGCCGACTGATTGTTCATCGTTTGTAGTGTCACACGCAACTATATCGTTTCGACATCGTTTAAGCGTCACAGAACACGTGACTTTTGAACGATATCGGCAACGATATCGTTACGTGTGACATGGCCTTTACAGTTAATGCACAGTCTCTATAGAGAGCCTGGTGTGGGGTTAGGGCAGCTCTCCCAGCTCTACTGTGTTCCTGAAACTAAATTCTTTGATTGTGACAGAAGCCCAGTCAGCCAGTAATCTGTGTGATACATCGTTGAATTCAGGATTATCAAATGATGTAGTAAAATCCTGCTGACACATTCCCTTTAAGTAAACTTGTTCTGCTATTTGTTTTACATACCTTTTTGAAATCAACATCAAATTTGTATAATTTGTGATATTTTTTTTCCTCCCAGGTCCTAAACGTCAGAAACCGCATTTGTTTGTCAAAATGAACATTCTGAATCCATTTCAATATGACGCCTATTATCAATGGCCTGATCAGAAGTTGTGGTAATACCTTGGAATACAAGGTACTTTTTTTCTGCAGTTCCTAATATGAAAGAAATCTAAACTTTATCTATATACAAAATTAGTTGTCGATTGATCTTTTTTAAGTGAAGAATAACCTGCTGGCATTCAACCGGTCCTTAATGTTGTTTTCATTTGGAATTCCTTATTTCATGAAAGATATTCCTGGAATCAATTAAAAAATATTAGCGTACTTAAAAAGTATCGGGGTATTTACTAGTATTTAAGTGCATTTGTCCCATTTTATTGGACGTTGAAATTTGGTGTGTTTGGACTCGCACACATTAAACAGAAGTGTATTTTCTTTGTGCAGCTGACATGGATGATGATGATGACTCCGGTCTTCTTGATATTATCGGGTAAGTGGATTATATTTAAATGTTTATTTCTTTACATCAAACCATTTTTTGCTCAGATTTTTGTTTTGCAAATGCATGTAATGTACCGTATTTCAGTTAAATAAGTTAACAACAATTTATGACCTCAGTATCAAACACACATTGTTGTAGGCATAATCTTGGACTATTTTGTTTAAAATTTTTACTATGAGCCTAAAGGTACCGTTACACGCTTCAATGTTGTTAAGGTCTCACCAACGATCTCACGGGAGCGCGGTCGTTGGGACATCTTTTTGACATCATTGGTGAGATTTCACACGTTTAGATATCGTGAACGACGCACCAACGATGGGGTGAGCAGCTATCATTCGCACAACCCAGCGAATGATACTTGTTCACTGTTGTGAATAGGAGAAGTCGTTGACGTCATTGTTATCGCGGTGTCACACACAATGATGCAGCAGGTTGGCTGATCGAAGATCGTCTGATTTGAGAACATGTTCCAACGATGTATCGTAGTCGTATCTCTGTGTCACACGCAACGACGTACTAACGATGTCGTTTGAACAACTCCAAACCCGTGACATTTCAGTGATATTGTTCACGATATCGCACTGTGTAACGGGGCCTTAAGACCTAACAGCAGGTAGTTGCTAACTACGTCGGCTCAAAGCATTCATGGACTCCTACAACCTGCGATTCTGATGTTCCACGTCAACAAAGCAGCTCTTTCTCTTCCAGGCCGCTCTGTCAATGGGGCCTGACTGCTGACATCATGCTGATTGACAGCTCCCCACAAGTAGGCAACAAGGAAACACCTGTCAATCAGCATGACATCCGCAGTAACGCCCCTTCAACAGAGCAGAGTGGAAGAGAAGGTGCAGCTCCGTCACCATCATGTCAGTGGAAGCCACAAGATCACTGGCAAGAGCAGCTCACTACCTAGCAACTACCTGCCTGTTTGTTCTTAGGCTCATAGTAAGAACAAAATTGTATTGGATAACCATTTGAAGGCCACTTCACACACACAGATATCTGAGTCTAATATCTGAACAGATCTCTGGTTGCAGTGAAATCATGGTTACATTGCTCCATTTTGTTGCTGTGTACAACATGGAGCAATGCATCCATGATTTCACTGCAACCAGAGATCTGTTCAGATATTGGACTCAGATATCTGTGTGTGTGAAGTGGCCTTAATGGTGGGTTTACACACACCAATTTATCTGTTCAATCTCTGAACCAATCTCTGGTTGCAGTGAAATCATGGATACATTGCTCCATTTTGTGGCTGTGTACAACATGGAGCAATGTATCCATGATTTCACTGCAACCAGAGATTGGTTCAGAGATTGAACAGATAAATTGGTGTGTGTAAACCCACCATAAGAGTTCGCCCACACAAGTGTATAAATCAGATGAGCGCAATCCAATAAAAAATGGATTGCATTCAGACCTGTGTTATTTAACGAGGTATGCTGATATGCATTTTTTTGTCTCAGCTGTATTCGGCATAAGAAAAAATAATCACAGCATACTGACTTCGAAATTAGTATAGGGCAAGAAATAATTATACATTTTATTTATATAGTGCCATCATATTCGGCAGCACTTTACAATTAAGCGGGGGGCAATGTACAGAAAATATCAACAATTTAAATTATTACATAGTTCACGAGTTACGAGAGGGGTGAAGGGACTTACAATCTGTCAGTAAAAAATCATATGCCATACGGACTGTGACGGATTATAATGAGGTCAATCTGGGCGGCTGCCCGGGGCCCAAGGCTCTGGGGAGCTTAGGGTAAATTGCTCCAATTATAATCTGCAGGACTGCTGATTTCAAAATTGCCGCCCCCCCCTCCTCTTCCTCCAGCACGTCACACACACACCGGTGCAGCATGCCCAGCGTGAGACCGACGATCAAAAAATGGTCCAGGCCATTCCATAACAATCAGCGATCTCACAGCGGGGGGCCACTCGCTGCTACGTGTCACACGCAGCGATATTGCTGGCGAGGTCGCCACAACGTCGCAATACCTGTGACGTTGAGGCGATATCATACGAGATATCGCTACATATAACGGGGCCTTAAGAGTCTGCCGGCCTGCTCTGCTCCTCACACAGGCACTGCCTGATTCACTCCTTCCTGGGCCTGGCTGAAGGCCTACAGGGACGGAGCATTGAGCACAGAGGAGAGAAGGTGCAGTATGGCTGAGTGTGTTGTGCAGGCTGTGTGGCAGTGTGTGTTGTGTAGCTGTGTGGGTATGTGTTATGCAGGCTGTGTGGCAGTGTGTGTTGTGCAGGCTGTGTGGGTATGTGTTGTGCAGGCTGTGTGCCTGTGTGTGTTCTACAGGCAGTGTGTGCTGTGCAGGCAGTGTTGTGGCAGTGTGTGTTATGCAGGCTGTGTGTGCTGTGCAAGATGTGTGCATGCATGTGTGCATGGCTGTGTGCATGCTGCATGTGTGCTGTGTGTGCGTGGCTGCATATGTGCAGGCTGTATGTATGAGCATGCTGTGTGTGCATGGCTGTGAGCGTGCATGCTGTGTGTGTGATTTGTGTTCGTGGCTGCATACGTGCAGGCTGTGTGTACGGGCATGCTGTATGTGCATGGCTGCATGCGTGCAGGCTGTGTGTGCATGCTGCATAGCTACGTGCGTGCTGTGTGGCTGAGTGTGTGCAGGCTGCATGGCTGAGTGTGTGCATGCTGCGTGGCTGTGTACATGCTGTGTGGCTGTGTGCATGCTGAGTGCGTGGCTGAGTCCGTGGGTGTGTACTGTGTGGCTCAGTTCTTGAGTGTGTGCTGTGAGGCTCATTGTGTGAGTGTGTGCTGCATGGCTGACTGCGTTGCTGAGTGCGTGCTGCGTTGCTAAGTGTGTGAGTGCGTGGCTGAGTGCATGCTGCGTGGCTGAGTGTGTGAGTGCCTGCATGCTGAGTGCGAGCTGCATGGCTGGGTGCATGCTGCATGGCTGAGTGAGTGCATGCTTCGTGGCTGTGTGCGTGTAGGCTGAGTGTGTGTGTGTGCGCTAGTCCTGCTGCTGCACTGCAGGGGTAAATACAAGTAATTAAAGGTTTTATACCAATGTGGGGTCACTGGTCAGGATATGGGAGACAGTGGTGGACTGTCTGAAACTACATAGGGCAAATGATCATAAATGCTGCTGCTGCACACTGTGCCCCACTGACCCTCTAACTTGTACACTCACATGTGAATTGCCCCTGCATGCTGTGTGTGCCCCTCTATGTATGTAATAGTCCATTACATGCATGATTCAAGCAATGGAGGAGCAATGGGGCTCAGTTTGCTGAGGCATTTGCCCCATGTAGTTTCAGTCCACTCCTCATATTTTATCCACAACAGCTATGTGCGCACGATGTGTATTTAGTGCAGATTTTGTTGCGTATATAGTCATATATGCATCAGATCAACACTAAATATACATAGCGTAAATTGTAATGAAAGTTAATGTGCACGCAGGACACCTGTCCCCAATGCTGCAGCTTTTCCGCAGCAGATATACCGTGATTTATATTGTGGGAAAATTTGCAGCATGTCAATTCTTGCTGCAGGTTTTCCCGCACCAAAGCCCAAATTTCCTGTCTCTTTCTCGCACAGGGTGAGACCCCCGCCTCAGAAACACGGCTTGTGCCCTATGTTAATGTGTGTAAATATGATTTAAATTTTTTTGTGAACATGTATATAGTATGCGGGGACCTGGGGAGGGGCTGCAGGAGTAGTTTAAAACTACTATTTTATTATATACATTGTTTGAAATCCCATCGGCTTTTGCAGCCGGAGCGGGAACTTCTCTGCCTTTTCTGTGCAGTTTGCATAGGAAAGCAAGCTCATGGGTGGACCTCCGCCAGAATCTCAACAGCCCAGGGCCCTGGCTACCTTTAATCTGCCCCTACATACAAACCATCAGTACAGCATCCGATTTTTATGGATACATTACAATTCTGTAAGATGGGAAACTGTAAATGGGCCTGAGTGGGCTGCTGAGTTTAAAAAAAAACAGATTGTAAATGGACCGCACACGGATGACAGGTAAGAAGAAATTATCCCACTTTTTGGGATGAGAATTGGACCGATTATTTTTTTTTCATATGCTCGGAATTGAATACCCCTTCAAAGTTTTAAGGTGACCTAGGGGAAGCGGTCATCTCATCATCTGAAGATTCTACATCGATGCTGTAATGACTATCTTCTTTGAGCCTAATTCATTAAACAGTCCTTAAAGAGGACCTGTCACCAAACCAGGTATGGTGATCTAATTACAGCACTGGATGCAGCATGTCTGCTGCATCCAGGCAAGGGGTCCCCCAGCCCTTGAGCCCCCCTGTACCCTGAGTAAATACACTTAGAAAACTTACATCCAGCAGCCAGAAAGGAGGTAGCTAGAGGCTGGAACCGAAGGGCAGATTCACACCCCCTGCATGTTTAATCTGCCCACCGCTGCTAATCATTGTCTCCCTTGTCTGCAGTATAACACAGTTTATTTCAGAAATTGCCGCTTAGCCAAGCCCCCTGCGGTGACGTCACCGCTTATACCCGCCCTACTCTATAGTTAACATAGAGCAGGGCGGGTATAAGCGGTGATGTCACTGCAGGAGGTGAGGCGGCCGGCCTCCTGCTCTGAGATCACCACCTTACCCCGCCCTGCTCTATGTTAACCATAGAGCAGGGTGGGTATAAGCGGTGACGTCACCGCAGGGGGCTTGGCTAAGCGGCAATTTCTAAAATAAACTCTGTGTTATACTGCAGACGAGGGAGACAATGATTGGCAGCGGTGGGCAGATTAAACATGCAGGGCGTGTGAATCTGCCCTTCGGTTCCAGCCTCTAGCCACCTCCTTTCTGGCTGCTGGATGTAAGTTTTCTAAGTGTATTATCTTGGAGTACAGGGGGGCGCAAGGGCTGGGGGACCCCTTGCCTGGATGCTGCAGACATGCTGCATCCAGTGCTGTAATTAGATCACCATGCCTGGTTTGGTGACAGGTCCTCTTTAAAGGTTTTCTGATTCAAACTGGTTGAAAATGTTGCAAAGTTTTTGAACAGCACAAAGTTGCACAAAGTTTTTTTGATTCATGTCATTTTTACGCTAGTCCTGGCCAACTCTAGCAACTGTTAGGAAGGTAGGTGGAACTAGGACAACATGGGGTGCAGCCAAACGTGCATGACCAATTCATAATTTACACCACAAAATAGTGGTGGTGCAAGGTCATTGAAGGATACGTGCCAGCTTGGGCACATACCTCTTAAAGGAAATCTGTCAGCAGATTTTTGCTCTTTAATCTCAGAACAGTATGGTGCAGGGACAAGAGAGCCTGATTCTAAGGATGTGTCACATACTGGGCTGTGTTGTAGTGTCATTACAATCAATATTTTATCAGTAGTAGATTATCACCACAACACTAGATCTCCCCTGCAGACCAATCAGACTAATCTGTGTAACCGCGTCCCCACCAGTGATTGGCCGCTTGCTGACAGTTATCAGTGCTCACTGGAAGCTGCCAATCAGTGGTGTGGGCGGGGTTATAAAGAGCTCAGCATTCTGATCACTGCTACATCTACAACAGAGATAATAGGGATTCTATTAGAACTTCACTCAATAGCCAATAAGCAGGAAATATGACTAGAAGAGAGACAAGTGCAATAGGGTCTTACCATTGTGGTAATAGAGTACAATACAATAATGTGCTCACCTGGTTGGGACTGTACATCCATAAACATGGAACAATATACGGTATATATTGGCTGCTAAAGGCCCATAAAGTAGAAATTTCAATGTATGAGGCTTCTTCTTTAGGATATAAAAGTACATGTGTAGTTTATGTCCTGAAGAAGTCTCATACTTTGAAATGCGTGGATGCAATAAAGTAACTACTGTATTTATCCATCCTAGTTTCCTCCTTTCCTTCCTCTTATTCTGAAGTAGTCTAGTAAGTGATACATCGCTGGAATCAGTCTCTCAGCCCCTACGTTATGCTGCTCTCAGATTACATAGCAAAAAAACCTACTGACAGATTCTCTTTGATGGATTTGGTGAATCTTACTTCAGCAATCCTGTGTGAAAAAACACCAATTTTAATGAATGAGACTCATAGTTTCTTTTATTTCTGGCTTGTTTTTTTTTAATACTTGAAAAGAAACTTAAAATAACTTTGAATGCGCCTCTACAATGTTTTAATGAAATTTATTTTATTATCATCTATTTTTATTTTTACCTTCAAGGGACCCACAAGCATTAAGTTACTTTCTGCATGGATCTGGTTGTAAATCAGTAAGTTGTTATTTTGATAATGTATTTCGATAAGCATTAGTTCAAGTATATACCGGTAATAATGAAAAAATAACTGAGTTTTTGCTAATAACTAGTGATGAGTGAACCTTTTGCAGTTTAGGTGGTGCAGCTGAGTTTTTGGCGCACGGTTTGTGATCCCAAACTTGACCTGAACCTCAGTGGGAGTCACTGATTGGCAGTTCAGCTCTCCACTCACATACAACGAGCCATAAGTAAAACACATCCTGGGGTGGGAAGGCGTTTTTTTTTCCCCAAATTAATTTTGGACACACACCATACCCAAAGACTGCGCTTTTAAGCCTAGTGTGAGCCCATCAAAGACTGCACTCCACTTACACTGGGCCAAGCACCAACTGTACCCAACCCCAGGGATGCTCGCTCCAGTGCTCTGCAAACATAAGGCACTCTGAACCCGAACACCAGGAAGTTTGGCGACACGAACCGAACTTTGAAAGGATCACTCATCTCTGCTAATAACATCACAGATTATTTAAAGGGAACCTGTCACCCCCTTTGGGCATTTTAAACTGTGCCCACCAGCTTAAACATAATGTAAATGGGGTTCTTGTAACCCCTCTATGTGCCCAGACATTCCCCTCATGCCTGAGAAATCAACTTTTATTCTGTCCCACACTGCATCCTAAAAGGTCCAGGAGGCCTGCTTTGTGGTCATGGTGAATTAGGTTCTTGCCGCCCTCTTGGCTGCAAAACCTGCCCTGCATGTTCAAAATTGCCGCCCCTCTCTGTGGATGGCCGCTAAGTGACAGGTGCATTCGTGCCTGTGCAGTGAGCCGACTCACCGTCCTCCATTGATGATAATGCAGAAGTCTCGCGAGACTTCACAAATCTAGGGAGACATCGGCACTATCTTCAATGGAGCACGGTGACCCGCTCCACTACGCAGGCACCAGTGCGCGTGCCGCTTAGCGCCTGGTCACAGGAGGGGGTGGCAATTTTGAACACGCAGGGCGGATTTTGCAGCTGGGGCGCGGCGAGGACCTAATCCACCAAGACCACAGAGCACACCTCCTGGACCTTTCAGGATGCAGTGTGGGACAGAATAAAAGTTGATTTCTCAGGTATGAGGGGGATGTCTGGGCACATAGAGGGGTTACTAGAACCCCATTTAATTATGTTTAAGCTGCCGGGCACAGTTTAAAATGCCCAAAGGGGGTGACAGGTTCCCTTTAATACATGATAGAAAATGTCCATGTTACTAGTGAATGAATGATGCAGGAGATTATGAGGTTTTGTTGTTTTTGATCTGTGAGATATCCATCCATGTACATACATGAGTAGGTCCCTTTTTTTGCACCACTCTCCCCATCTCCATCATGTCTTCCCGCACAGTGTCAGTGCCGACTACATTACAGGATATAAATAATCTACCACTGACTACTAATGTATAAAGGATAGATGATAAAGGTATGTTTGCTTGGTGTCCCACTGCTGATAGCCATTTCAATTCAAAGAATAGGAGTTTCAAACTTGCCGTTTGAATGGAGCAGTTGTGAGCATGTACGACCACCTCTCCTGTGGACTGTTAATAGAGCAGTGGTGCACATGCTCACTACCACTTCATTCACACAGCGGATTTTGTGACTTTTTGTGATTGGTGGGAATCTCAGCGGTTATCCCACCAGGATATCAAAAAACTTTAATCACCTATATTGTGTATTTATTAGACAACCACTTTAAGACAATTTATTGTTTATCATTGGTGCCTTGATGTGTTTTAAATCCAGTTATTATCATTCTATTACTTTTTATATTTGTTGTATCCCATTTAGCTTTTCGCTCAGTTAATTTGTCAGGCAATTAAGATCCACGTATTTCTTTGCAGGCTGCTGAAGATTTAACAAATACAGATTTTTCTGCATCTAATTCAAACTCCATTTTCGCTAATACACTTGTAAGTATGCAGTAGTATTATGGTTTTAGCGCCCCAAAGCTGATCAGGCGAGGTGTGAATAGGGCTTTGTTTTTGTTTCGTGGTATTTTGTCTCAGAAAGCAGATCCAGACCATTACTACGGTAATATAATTGTCCGTTCTACCATAAATACAATACACGGACCTGTACCCCGCAGCATTCCCCAATATGTATGTCAACTAACAGTTAAAACACAAAGTGAAAATAGCAAATAGATTATGCACAAAACCTGTATGATGGCATCTGGAGCCCCTATACTTTGGTACCAAACAGCTGTAATACTCAATGAAATAATTTTTTTAATGGATAACTCCACTGTAATGTGTCATGTGCTGTGATATGATTGTTTTGTGATGTCTTGTAATATGACATTTTTTCAACATCAAGTAGTAAGGAATAAACTTTGTATATCGCCCAGTGAATGCCCCCATGGTCATCATGTTAGCCTTCCTTTTCCTGTATAAGACAAGCCTTCGATTACATATATTGATGGAAAGATTAAAAAAAAGTTGGGGCCAGGTCATGAAGGGGTGAAGCTACATTTATTCTATATATACTAGTTTTTTTAACTAGTAAAATATAACAATGTAATGTACAGTAATGTACAGAAAAGTACATAAGGAAGGGCAGACATCATACACAATAGAAGATGTATACACTTAAAGAGGTTGACAAGTTTAAAGGGATCCTGTCACCTCCAGAACGCCGTGCTGACCAATCAGAGACTTGGTGCGCGGTTTGAATGCTGCGTCTCTGATTGGTCGCTGCGGCGACCAATCAGAGACGCGGCATTCAAACCGCGCCAAGTCTCTGATAGGTCGCCGCCAGCCATGGAGACCAATCAGAGACGTGGCACGGTTTGAATGCTGCGTCTTTAATTGGTTGGCGCTGAACGCGGTGACCAATCAGAAAAGCGGCGCGCGCCATGGTGCCATATTTAAAACTCACTGAGCACAGTGTATTTGAAATATGGTGCCTTGGCACGCGCCACACATCTGATTGGTCGGCGCTCAACGCGGTGACCAATCAGAGACGCGGCATTCAAACCGCGCGCCAAGTCTCTGGACGCCACGGCTGGCGGCGACCAGAGATGCGGCGTGTGTTTGAACACCGCGCAACATTGAAACCGCGTGCGAAACCGCGCACCGCATCTGTGATAGGTCGCCGCCAGCCATGGAGACCAGAGGTGGCCACCAATGAGCGCCCTGGCGCTGGCGTGCGATTTCTTATGAAATATTTATTTAGCATTTATCCTATGGTTTACTTTATGGCCTTGCATCTATAGTTTATTTACCAAATCATTTTTATTTTCCATTTAGCTGACTGATTCCAAGTCATCCATTAAAAGCCTGACGGACGACGAATCTGCGGAGGGTCTTCAGCTGTCAAACAACATTCAGTTCTTTGAAGATGAGCTTGAATCTTCCTCTATCCCAGACCTCAGTGAGGACATTTTACAGAAATCACTGCAGGAGGCCAATATCACTGAGCAGATATTGGCAGAAGAGGCTTATTTGGATGCCAGCGTAGGCTCAAGCCAACAGTTTTCCAATATATCGCCTCATGCACATTCGTCAGCATCCCTAACTCAGGCTACTAATGCCACTAGTTACTCAGGTCAAACATTACATCCCGTGGGAGTGACGCACGTGCCTGTTGTCCCGCAGCAAGTGGGTGCATCATTCACCAGCAATACAGTAGGTGTACAGCATAGTTTTATGCAACCTGTTGGAATTATTCCCAGCCAACATATTCCTACCAGTAGTCACAGTGGTTCCAGTCAGATCCATCTTATCGGCTCGATCAACAACCAGTCTCCAGTAATGACGATCAATAATCTCGATGGATCTCAGATTATACTTAAAAGTGGTCAGCAGGCACCTCCTACTAGTACCAGCGGGGCGTACTTGTGCAGAGCCATACTCCTAATGGCAGTACAATGTTTGCCAGCCAAAATATGAATCCTGCAGGACAGCAAGTCACGGTCCCTTTCACTAGTGGGAATTTCCAAACCTCTTTACCGGTCCACAACATAATTATTCATAGAGGTCCAGCGCCAAATTCTCTGAAAGGCCCTGTTAATATTCAGCCAAAGCCTATGCAAATAGGACAGCAAATGTCCTACAGCGTAAGTAATTTGGGGATACACCATCATAGACATCAAGGACCTCATTGTGTTCCTGGAAATTCAGCACAAAGCCCTGCAATGGGTCCTCAAATTCCCGTAACTCATCAACGTTCCCATAAATCATTGAGCCAGCAGTCAGGTAGCAGCATCGTTATACATTCTCCTTTAGGGGAAGCACACACTCATCATAATCAATTCCTCATTCCAGCAGGTCTTTCCATAAACTCTAGTTCTCTCCAGCATTTCAGGCTATAAACACCCAGTTTGTGCAGACACAACCTCAACAACTTGGTCCTCATCAGGTCCCTACAGAACATATAATGCTGAGCCGAAACACATCTGGCATGGTGAGGCCAAGCCAACATTATCCCGGGCAAATGTTACATAGCCCAGGAACTGCTGTACAGCTCGTTTCCGGTCAAACCTTCTCAAACTCTGGAGGACAAGTCATTTTGAACCAAGGACCATCTCAGATGGTGGGCGGCCAGGTAGCACAAGGATCTCCTACACTATTACATTTGTCTCCCGGTCAAGGGAATAAAGTCCAAGGATCATCATCATCATCATCGTCGTCTGGTTGCTCAAACATGACAACGACGAACCGTTTTACTGTTGTAAATCCAAGCACTGTCCTCCAAGGTATGGGACCATCATTTCAGAGTCCCGGATCTGCAGACGGTTATACCGAACAGCAAAATGACAGGCACCATTCCGCAGCGAACGAGACTCTTCCTCCATCCAACAGCATGTTCTGCTCCACTAAGCAGCCGTTCTCCTGTAATCAGGTATGATATTACTAGATATTGCAACGTGAACTTGCGTTACTGGATTTTTTGTTTTTGATTGTTAAAATTATTTTTACTTATAGATTGTAAAAAGTGAAGCGATTCTTAAATTTTTTTTTTGCGGGGGTGGGGATAATTAAAAAAAAAAAAGTTAAAACATTTTATTGGTTTAAGAGTTTTCTCTTGAGGTACTTAAACCTGCAAAAATGTGGATGCTGGTAAAACGCACTGCAAAACTTCTGAATTGCAGTGTATTGTTCTGTTAGGTTTATCCCTTCTGTTACTTTACACTTTATTTATTTTCAGTAAAATTTGACAGATAATGCTGTGAGCTACTTATTATTTAGATTATGTTTCTCTCCCCGAGGGGATTATAATCTGCAACAACTTGGCCGCTGGAATGATGTTCCGCAATACTTCTATATTCCAGTGTATTTTGCCATTGCTTCTTTGTGTCTTATACCCATTGCATTTTTGTGTACATATGCCATATTATAAGATGCACTGGACCATAAGACGCACCTCGGTTGCAGAGGAGGAAAATAAAGAAAAGGATTTTAAATATAAAAAATGTGGTTATAATACATTGTTAGGGGGAGGGGGCTGCTGCTGACACTTTTATTGGGGTAATGTCCCCCATCCTGGGTCCCATCCTGGTGTATATGTCCCCATCCTGATACATATGTTGCCTCCATCCTGGTATATATGTTCTCTATTCTTGTCCCATCCTGGTATATGATCCCCATCCTGGTATATATGTTCCCCATCCTGGTATGTATGGCTCTTGTCCTGGGTCCATCCTGGTACATGTGGCCCCATCCTGGTATTTATGGCCCCATCTTGATATATATATCCCTCATCTTTGCATATCCTGGTACATATGACCCCATGCTGGTATATATGATACCATATCCTGGTATATATGATACCATCCTGGTAAGTATGATCCCATCCTGGTATATATGATCCCCATCCTGGGCCCATACTAGTTTATATGCCTCCCATCCCATCAATTGAAAGGATGTTTGTGGATGATGAAATCATTTATCAAGATGATAATGCATCCTGCCATAGAGCAAAAACTGTGAAAACATTCCTTGAAAGAAGACACATAAAGTCAATGGCATGGCCTGCAAATAGTCTAGATCTCAATCCAATTGAAAATCTTTGGTGAAATTTGAAGAAAATGGTCCATGATAAGGCTCCAACCTGCAAAGCTGATCTGGCAACAGCAATCAGAGAAAGTTGGAGCCAGATTGATGATGAGTACTGTTTGTCACTCATTAAGTCCACGCCTCAGAGACTGCAAACTGTTATAAAAGCCAGAGGTGGTGCAACAAAATACTAGTAATGTATTTGAGTGTTGTTTTGTTTGTTTTTACCTCAGAATTGAGTGATTCCATAATTTTACCCCCTGCTTGGTCTAAAAAATTAACAGTTACTGGCTAGCATATTTTTTTTTCAACATTTCTTTTAGTGTTTCTTCAAGGCAGAGAGTTGCCATTTGAAATGACTTTAGTTTTGTGCCATGTCTGTAATCTGCTTATTTTCTACAACATTAATTAACTGAATGGACATCCTCCGAGTCAGGTGATTCCATAATTTTTGCCAGGGCTTGTATATGTATATATACATATACAGTGGGAATGGAAAGTATTCAGAAATCTTTAAATTTTTCACACTTTGTTTAATTGCAGCCATTTGGTAAATTCAAAAAAGTTAATTTTTTGCTCATTATTGTACACTCTGCACCCCATCTTGACTGGAAAAAAAACAGAAATGTAGATATTTGTGCAAATTTATTATTAAATAAAAACTGAAATCTCACATGTTCATAAGTATTCAACCCCTTTCCTCAGTATTGAGTATTTGCACCTTTTGAGCTAATACAGCCATGAGTCTTCTTGGGAATGATGTGACATGTTTTTCACCCATGGATTTGGGGATCCTCTGCCATTCTTCCTTGCAGATCCTCTCCAGTTCTGTTAGGTGATGAATGTTGGATGGTGAACGTTGGTGGAGCCATCGTCAGGTCTCTCCAGAGATGCTCAATTGGGTTTAGGTCAGGGCTCTGGCTGGACCAGTCAGGAATGGTCAGAGTTGTTGTGAAGCCACTCCTTTGTTATTTTAGCTGTGTGCTTAGGGTCATTGTCTTGTTGGAAGGTGAACCTTCGACCAAGTCTGAGGTCCAGAGCACTCTGGAAGAGGTTTTCATCCAGGATATCTCTGTACTTGGCCACATTCATGTTTCCTTCAATTGCAACCAGTCGTCCTGTCCCTGCAGCTGAAAAATGCCCCCATAGCATGATGCTGCCACTACCATGTTTCACTGTTGGGATTGTATTGGGCAGGTGATGAGCAGTGCCTGGCTTTCTCCATAGATACCGCTTAGAATTATCACCAAAACGTTCTATCTTCATCTCATCAGACCAGAGAATATTATTTCTCATAATCTGGGGTCTGAATATGTTTTTTTGCAAACTCTGTCTTGCACCGAGTAGAGGATTCCGTCCGGCCACTCTGCCATAAAGGCCGACTGGTGGAGGTCTGCAGTGATAGTTGCTTTTTGGAACTTTCTCCCATCGCCCTACTGCATCTCTGCAGCTCAGCCACAGTGATCTTGGGGTTTTTCTTTACCTCTCTCACCAAGACTCTTCTCCCACGATTGATCAGTTTGGCTGGACGGCCATGTCTAGGAAGACTTCTGGTGGTCTCAAACGTCTTCCATTTAAGGATTACGGAGAACACTTTGCTCTTTGGAACCTCGAGTACTGCAGAAATTCTTTTGTAACCTTGGCCAGATCTGTGCCTTTCCCCAATTCTGTCTGGAGCTCCTTAGGCAGTTCCTTTGACCTTATGATTCTCATTAGGTCTGACATGCACTGTGAGCTGTGTGGTCTTATATAGACAGGTGTGTGCCTTTCCAAATCAAGTCCTATCATTTACACAGCTGTACTCCAATCAAAGAGTAGAGCCATCTCAAGGAAGATCACAAGGAAATGTACAGCATGTGACTTAAATATGAATGTTTGAGCAAAGGGTCTGAATACTTATGACTATATGATATTTCAGTTTTTCTTTTTTAATAAATTTGCAAACATTTCTACATTTCTGTTTTTTTTTTTCAGTCAAGATGAGGTGCAGGGTGTACATTAATGAGGAAAAAATGAACTTTTTTGAATTTACTAAATCTCTGCAAAATTTAAAGGGGTCTGAATACTTTCTGTATCCACTGTATGTATGTATTTTTTTAAATTTTAATTTACAGAATGGGGAAAGTGGTGTGAGTTTAAATATTTATGGATATTTTACTGTAGAATGTTTAAGAAAAATGTTAAAGAATTTTTCTTTTTCAGTGTATTGTCCTTTGAATCATCTGATACATCTACTTTACTAAAACTTGCATTCCACCATAAAATGTTTTTTTTTGTTAGGACGGTATAAGTGTAAGGCCTCCTTCACACGTCCGCATAACAACATGTATATGTGGCTTGGTCTGTTTTGAACATCTGTGCTTATTTTTAATCATCCATCCGTGTGTATGTTTGGAAAAAAATATCTGTCATCTGTGTATCATTTGTGTGTCATCCGCATGTCAACCTCGATGCAATCTTTGTGCTGTCCGTTTGCCATCCATGTGCTGTCCTTGTGCTGTCTATGTGCCATCCATGTGTCGTCTATGTGCCATCTATGTGCTGTCTTGTACATCCATGTGCAGTCTATGTGCCATCCATGTGCAGTCTATGTGCCATCCATGTGCTGTCTATGTGCCATCCATGTGCTGTCCGAGTGTCATCCATGTGCTGTCCTTGTGCTGTTTATGTGCCATCCATGTGTCGTCTATGTGCCATCTATGTGCTGTCTGTGTGCCATCCATGTGCTGTCTGTGTACCATCCATGTGCAGTCTATGTGCCATCCATGTGCTGTCTATGTGCCATCCATGTGCTGCCCTTGTGCCTTCCATGTGCTGTCTGTGACTTCTCACGTCTCTTCATCAGGCATTGCATGATAAAATATTCAATGTTTTTCCGGTATGGATATAGAAAATGAAATTACTAAGCTTCCCCTATACTTTTAATGTTGAACACATACAGCACACAGGCGGCACAGGAAAGGCACACAGATTATATACTGATGCCATCCGTTTGCTGTATGTGTTCGCTCAGACCCATAGACTTCTATTGGCCCTTGTCATCTGTGCTGTCTGAAAAAACTGACTTGTAGAGATCACCATAGATTACAATGGGTACGTGTGGTATCCATGAAAAGTGTGTTACACGTACAGATGTCCTTGTCAATAGGATGCCCCTACAGAGACAGCATTTATGGTACTAGACTTTATAGGTACAAGTGAAATGGGAAGATGCAGATTACAGCGAGATTAAGAGAGGAATTGCAGAGTTTTAACGAAAGATTTTCCGGAGTTGTGTTTTACCAGCAATGCATATATTTGCGATAACGGGAAAGCTGTGCGGTCCTTTCTCATGATCACAATCACGAGTGTGTCCAGAAATGTGCACTAACATATAATAATTAGAATACTTCATAAACTTATGTGGCATGATGTCCAAGGTTATAACCTGTACTGTATTGTGTGGCTATGTCACTCCCTGGGCACGAGGGTACTTGGAACCGGGCCCTCTCTCATCCAGTTCGGGGCTATGGGGTGTTACGGTGACATGACCCGACTCCGTGGTTCCAGGCGCAGCAATAAAAAGGGGAAGAAATTTAAATTAACGGAGAGTAAAGTTTTTGGAAATAAGTTCGTAACACCACCTGTGGTTTGTGGCCAGTGTGGGCCACTGCTGCCGTCCAGGCCTCTGGGGATGGGGGTGGTGGCAGGCAGCTGGGATGGTGAGCCCTCCACGGGTAGGGTTTTTTCCCAGGGCAGGTGTTGGGACAGAGGCCAACACGTTCTATGCAGCCAGCAGAGTTCAATGTCACTTACAATCAGGCTGCGCCTGCCTGCGCAGCGATTCAGTCGGCGGCTCCGCAGGTGAACCTCAACTACTGCCGCGCAAATCACAGTCTCACACAATGTTTTGAGCTTGACTGGGTACTTTAATTTCAACTTGTCAGTTCACACAACAGAGCAGTTTCAGTACACACTTAAAACAGTTCACAGACGGTTCCGGTCACACTCTGGCATCTGGGACAGTTCGTTGACTGCCCTCCCCATCTAAGTCCTCTCGAGCCTCTCTTTCCTCTGTCCCGCACACAGACTACGGTCTGGCGGTCACAGGTTTTTCCTGGGCTCCCTTCTCCGGGATTCCTAACCCTCATCCGACGGCCTTTCCTTCGTTGTGCCGAGTTTTGGGTTACGGGCATGAAGTCCCTTCACCCCACCGGTTAATTCTATGGCTGGGGAATGTAGCATTCTACCACTTCAACTGGGCCGGCACCCTGGTTCCGACCCGGTTCCCCAGTGCCTCGTTGGCTCTGGGACACCTTAGACCCCTTCTCTCTTCCTTCGGTACGTGGCCTGGGACCAAGTCTAGCCATATGGTGGCATAGGCCGTTGGGTCCGTGTTCTTCCTTTCTGGTGTTACAGTTTCAAGGCTCTTAGGGTGTCTCAGCTTAAGAGTTCTGTTTCTCTCCCACTCCAGCACTCCAGGAACTCGAACCTGAACCCTTTCTGACTCACCGACTGAGCTGAGCTCTCCTAACTTTGTGTTCCAGGGTTTTACTCCAGTTTCTCCACCCCTTTCCCGGGTTCTTTTCTGGTTCTCCCCCCTCCACTTAACTCCCCCCACTATCCCTTGCCTAACATGGAGTACTAGGTCTAGGGATTGGGGGATGTGTTGGGTGTTGGTATGGGGTGACTAATTTACTAGTCCCAGCTGCAGTTCTTCACTGTGGCCACTGGTCTGCAGGGGCGCCACAGCTGTATTCAGAATTCTGCAAGCTTCAGAGCTGAAATCTCCTAGCATATTCAATCAGCACATCATCTACACCAAGATTTCTCTGTTGCTTTGAGGCGTCATTTTTCGCTGTAGAAACTGGATGGCCAGCGGAGAAGTGGGCCCCGTGCCCAGGCTGCATGTTTTGCACCGTTTTTATTGTGAATTTTGAGGCAGAAATTGTGCAGATTTGTCTGAAATCAACAATCCAGCAAAGTCTATGGGAATTCTGAAGTGTTGTGTTCATGCTTCACTTTCTTTTGCTGCAGTACAGGTGCAGATTTTGCTGCAATATGTTAATTATTGCAGTGGATTTTTCAGCCTCTTTCAGCCCTTCAAGCCATTGACTTGATGTTGAAAAACACAAAGCACAAATCTGCATAATTTCTCCACCAAATCCACAACGCGTTTTTTGGTGCATTTTTCTATTACAAGGTGCAGATTTGGTGCAGAAGTTTCTGCAACAAAATACTCAGTGTCGGCACATACCCGAAGCAGAGCAGAGACAGAGTCAATCAGGAGCTCACTGAACAATGGTAGCTAAGTTAATTTGGTCTGAAGACTCATGTTAGCAACGATAGGCCTGTGTGCCTTGGCCTGTATGTGAGTTCACAAAGTGGGATTTCAATAAGTGGGCTGCAGAGATATTCCAGAAGAAACCAGAAGGTACCAGCTATACCCGTCTGTCATCTGTCTCTAATACGTTACTTTCCCACCAACACTTTACCGTGCTTACCTATGCTCTAACAGTAATTGCCCCACTAATCCTTACCCTCTTCCACTACCCTCAAACTCCATCACTCCCATTACAAATATTTATCTCCTCATCCCTCTTACCTCCCCTCTGCTGACCTGCTCCACAATCTCACACCGCTCCTGCTGAAACACAAAACAAGCTGCTCACTCACATTCTCACACCTGCTTGCTCTCTCTTTGCTGCTGCTATCCGCTGGCGATACGTCTCCCAATCCTGGACCTCCACAGCTAACATTTCTTACTATTCCTCCCTCCTATCACCCCACACCTGCAAGAAACAGCTGCAATCTTTCCAATATAAAACCCATGTCCCTGACCCCTCTCCACCACCCCCTCTCTCTGGAGCACTCTGGAATGCCCGTTCAATCTGTAATAAACTTCACTTCATTCATGACCTCTTTACCTCTCGCAGACTCTTCTTCCTGGGCCTCATCGAAACATGGGTGACGCCCTCCAACACGGCCTCCCCTGCTGCGCTGTGTTACGGCGGACTTCATTTTCTCCCACACACCTCGCACTGGCAACAAGCATGGTGGAGGAGTGGGTCTTCAACTTTCTAGCAACTGCACCTTCAACCCAATTCCTCCACCCCCCCATTTTTATCCTCTCATCTTTTAAAGCGCACTCAGTCCGTATCTACTCTCCACCCAACCTCCAAGTGGCTATCATTTATCAAACCCCCAGGCCTCACGACCGCCTTCATCAACCAATTCTCCATCTGGCTTCTTCACTTTCTCTGCTGACATTCCTAATGACAATGGGTGACTTCAACATCCCCATTGACACCCACTACCCAGCAGCCTCCAAACTCCTGTCACTTGCTTCATCCTTTGGCCTCACTCAATGGTCCTCCACAACTACCCACACAGATGGACATACACTAGACCTCATCTTGACCCACCTCTGCTCCCTAACTAACCCCACAACTTCCTCTCTCCGCCTGTCTGACCACCATCTACTTACTTTCTCATCCTTTTCCTCCTCACCTGCTCCCCCATGTCCACCAACTTGAACACCCTCGCAGAAACCTAACACATCTTGATGCTCACACACTCTCCAACGCCATTTTACCGCTATCATCCATATCCTCACTCCACAGATAATGCCACAGCTTTCTACAACTCTACACTCATATCAGCTACTGATGCAGTTGCCCCTCTCGTTCATGGCAGAACATGACAAATCAACAGACAACCCTGGCACACAGAGGCCACTAAAAAGCTGCTGTGGGCATCTAGGTTTGCTGAGCAGCACTGGAAGAGAACTCATTCACAAGAAGACTACACAGCATTCAAAGAAGCATTTCTAATATTCAAGTCAGCACTCACCACCACTAAATAGAATTACTTCCTTACCCTCATATCCTCTTTGTCTCACAACCCCAGGCAGTTATTCAACACATTTAACTCCCTCCTCTGCCCCCCACCAACCCCTCGTATTTCTCATATTTCTGCAGAAGACTTTGGAACACACTTCACCAGCAAGATTGATCAGATCAGATAAGTCTTTGCTACCCAACCACCACAACCCCTATGTATGCCAGACCAACCCCCTCCCCACTAACCCTCCTCCCCTCCATCACTAAAGGAGAACCTACACATCTCCTCTCCAGATCACACCTCACCACCTGTGCACTGGACCCTATCCCATCTCACTTCCTCCCCAACCTCACTACCACACTCATCCCAGCCCTAACCCACCTCATCAACCTATCACTGACTTCTGATACCTTTCCTTCTGCTTTCAAACATGCAAAAATCACACCTATCTTAAAGAAACTGTGGAGCCCCAAGGGACGTGGGGTACTCGGTGCCGGACCGATCTGCTGCTGGGGATGTCACTGGTGGCCTGGTCCGGACCGTGTCCCTGGCTCAGCACAATAAAAGGGGATATTTACAAGGGATTTTGTCACGGGTGACGCCACCCACTTGGTGCGGCCAGCTATGGGGCCGCGGCTGCCGCAGAACCTCCGGGGGTGATGGAATGGCAGCGGGGATGGTATAGTTCCAGTGGGGGGAACTGTATCCCCCGGGGCAGTAAGGAGTAAAGTCTGTTGGTCTGTGTGAGCACACTTACTTGGCAGGCTGCAGGGATCTCTCCTCAGCGTTGGTGCTGACAGGCTGTGGCTCTGCAGGTTGAGGTCTTCTTGGTGCAAGCCTGTATGGGAGAAAGGGTCTGCAGATAGAGTCTGACAAGGAATTCAGGGTTTCCAAAGCTTTACTCAGTTGTTCTCCTTCAAGCAAGTTACAGGTTATTTGCAGTTCTTTACACAGCTCTTAACATTCAGTTGCATTCTCCCTTTCCGGGTTCCCTCCTCTCCTGCAGCCAGGCTCCTCTCTCCTTGTGACCCCTCACACAGTCTTTTAGTGTGCCTTTCCGGGCTATTACTCTCTCTCTCCGTCTTACACGGGTGTATGCGGACGCTGAACAGTATAGCGGTGACTCGGGCTTCTGTGAGTCCTAGTGTGTCACTGTGCTGCCTGTTCTTTGGGTTAGGAACTCCAGCTTGAAACTAAAGCTCCCCGTCAGTGAATCTGGGGATACCGGGTGGATCGTCGGTCCCCTTCAGAGCTGACACTCTGCCTTTGCCCAGCCTGCAGTAGTCTGCAGCATTAAACTACCAGGCTCCTTCCTCTGTGTTCCTTCCAGTATATATGAGGGCTACCCCGCCTGCAGTTGGTTGCTTGAGCTGTAATTCTAGGGCCCCGGATTACACCGTCCCTCTCGGCTCTCTCACACTCCTGGTGGTTTCAGCATCTTGGACGGGCTTTCCCCCCATCTGGCTCGCATTGGCTCAGTACGGGTCTGCGCTCCTCAGCTTAGGCTCTTCCAGGACGTATGGCTCTCTCCTGCTCAGCTTCAGCTCAACCTCCTGCTGTTCTGTAGCCTTCCTATCTCAGCTTACTCTCGGTCTTTGCATCTCAGCACCATGGCTTACTCTTAGGTCTTTGCATCTCAGCTACTTCAGCCTACTCACTTCCTTCACTCCTCCCCCTCTCTATATACTGTCAGTCACCTGACCTTCTGGTGTGCCCAACCCACTCCTCATCCACCACTCCTCCGGTCTCATATAGTGTCTGACCTCAGAGCTGGATGTGAACCCTCTCTATGCGTGGGGATGTGGGCTGTGAGGGTGTAGTGTTTAGCATGTCCTAACTGCCTGGCTGCAGTTCCCTTCTGTGGCCACCTGTACGCAGGGGCGCCACAAAACCATCCCTCGACCCCACCTCTACATACATCCAGCTACCGGCCCATATCCCTGCTTCCGTTCACCTCCAAACTTCTCGAAAAGCACATCCACAGTGTAATGTCATCCTACCTCTCATCTAACTCCCTCTTTGACAACCTTCAATCTGGCTTCTGCCCCCACCACTCCACTGAAACTACCCTGACCAAAATTACTAACGACTTACTCACGGCCAAAGCTAACAGACCGTTCTCCATCCTCCTCTTTCTTGACCTGTCCTCCGCATTTGACACAGTCGACCACTGCCCTCCTATTACAGATCCTCTCTTCCATTGGTATCACTGATCTTGCCCTCTCCTGGATCTCCTTCTACCTTTCCAAACGTACATTTAGTTTCTCCCACTCCTACACGACCTCCTCGCCCTTTCCTTCTCTGTTGGGGTTCCTCAAGGCTCTGTCCTGGGCCCCTCTTTTTTTCCATCTATACCCTTGGTCTGGGACAACTCATACAGTTCCATGGCTTCCAGTACCCCTGTACACTGATGACACTCAGATCTACCTCTCTGGTCCTGACGTCACCTCTCTGCTGTCCAGAATCCCAGAGTGTCTATCAGCAATATCCTTCTTCTTCTCCTGTCACTTCCTAAAACTCAATGTAGACAAAACCGAACTCATTATCTTTCCTCCATCTCACACACCTTCCTTACCTGATCTCTCTATCACAATAAATGACATCACACTTTGCCCTGTACCTGAAGTCCGCTGCCTTGTAGTAACCCTTGACTCTGCCCTGTCCTTCAGACTGCATATCCAAGCCTTGGCACCTCCTGCCGCCTCCAACTCTAAAATATTTCCAGAATCCATCCCTTCCTCAACCCTCAATCTACTAAACTATTTGTGCATGCCCTCATCATATCCCATCTCGACTACTGCAACCTCCTCCTCTGTGGCCTCCCTGCTAACACTCTTGCACCTCTCCAATCTGTCCAGAATCCCAGAGTGTCTATCAGCAATATCCTTCTTCTTCTCCTGTCACTTCCTAAAACTCAATGTAGACAAAACCGAACTCATTATCTTTCCTCCATCTCACACACCTTCCTTACCTGATCTCTCTATCACAATAAATGACATCACACTTTGCCCTGTACCTGAAGTCCGCTGCCTTGTAGTAACCCTTGACTCTGCCCTGTCCTTCAGACTGCATATCCAAGCCCTTGGCACCTCCTGCCGCCTCCAACTCTAAAATATTTCCAGAATCCATCCCTTCCTCAACCCTCAATCTACTAAACTATTTGTGCATGCCCTCATCATATCCCATCTCGACTACTGCAACCTCCTCCTCTGTGGCCTCCCTGCTAACACTCTTGCACCTCTCCAATCTGTCCTTAACTCTGCTGCCCAACTAATTTACCTCTCAGCTCACTATTCCTCCACTTCTCCCCTCTGTAAATCCCTCCACTGGCTCCCAATTCACCAGCGTATCCAATTCAAACTCCTAACATTGACTTACAAAGCTGTACACAATCTGTCCTCCCCATATATCTCTGAACTAATCTCCTGATATCATCCAACTCGTAACCTCCGATCTTGCCAAGATCTTTTCCTTTCCTCCACACTTGTACGTTCCTCATCTAACCGCCTGCAAAACTTCACCCGAGCATCCCCCATCCTCTGGAACTCTGCACCCCAAAACGTCCGACTGTCCCCTACACTTGGAACGTTCAAGTGGAACCTGAAACCCCATCTCTTCAGAACAGCCTACAACCGGCATTGACCACGGTGTCACCTCATCACCACTGGACCCGGCGCTCCACCCCCATTGGACCTGGGGCTCCACCACCACTGGACCTGGCGCTCCACCACCATTGGACTCGGCCCTTCACCACCACCAGAGCAGACCCAACCTACTGTCTCTCTCCCCACACTACCCTGTAGAATGTAAGACCGCAAGGGCCGGGTCCTCTTTCCCCTTTGTATCGGTCTGTCACTGTAAGTTTGCTCGTTGTATTTTTAACTTGTTTGTATGTAACCCCTTCTCATGTACAGCACCATGGAATCAATGGTGCTCTATAAATAAATAATAATAATAATAATAATAATAATGTTAGGAATATAGCAGAATTGAGTGGTTAGAAAAGTCCCATTGTAGTGATATAGCAAAGTCCAGGGAAGTAAGGCTACTTTCAGATCTGCGTTTAGCTTCAGTTCCGGCAGAATTCCACTTTTTTTTGCAAAAAACGGATACGTCACACTTGTGGCAAAATAGCGTTCTGTCTAATGCATTTTCTGTTGGAGTTCCGGACATGTGCGGCACTTGCGTTTACAACTGGATCCAGCAGTTCCGACATCGGAAAAAAAACACTGTAAACTGTGGTTTTAAGGCAAGCCGCAAGTGCCAGATTTGCTTGAATCCGGATGAAAACGTAAGTGCTGCATATATCCAGAGCTCCGTTACAAAATGCATTAGACAGAACGCAATGTTGCCGCAAGTGTGATGGATCCGGTTTTTGCAAAGAAGGGGGAATTCTGCCGGTTTTGAAAAAACGCCGATGTGAAAGTAGCCGAACAGAGTTGAGTATGTTCGAACGTTTGATGTGCCAAATAAGCAGAACACGTCGATGAGAAGAGCTGGGTATGTCAGGTGATAATTAGAGTTAATATAGCAGAAACCAGCAGCGTAGCAGATTGTGTATGTCAGAAGGCTCTCGGCAACAATGGGGAAAATCACTGCTTCACAGTGGAACTAAATATGGCAGGAGTCACACAGTGGCAATATAGCAGAGCTGAGTATGTCAGGAGGTACAAAGTGAGTATGTAGAAGAGCCCAGTGATGTAGCTGGTAGAGTAAAGAAGGATAGAGTGTTCAGTGTCAGATTCAGGAGAGATGAGCAACATATGTAGACACGGTGGTTGTAAATGCAGCAGAGGACTGTAATGCAGGCTGTAAAGTAGGATGATTGCAAGATAAGACATGTAATGTAATTAGGATGCATTCACATTTTGTTTTAACATATCTGGATATGGACTGTAATATGTTACATGTCAGATGTACCATCATCTTCACTGTTTTTTTTTTAATTTGTATTTAGAAGAATATTCTGAATCATCAGTCCACATGTTCATTAATGAAAAACCAAGATGGGCAGTCAAGTTCACCAGGTATGATAGGGCATTCTCCATAATAAACTATCTAAAATATAACTTTCAGAATTGGGTTTAGTCGTTGGGCTTAAAAGAAATGTGTCATCATAAAATGACCTATTGTTTAAATCAGGGCATTGTACAGGAGGAGGTGAGCTGTGATATCACTTATTGTGAATAGTGCATCCTGTGTTATCTACTGTATATAGAGGTGTTATCAGTCATTGCACAGGAGAAGGTGAGCTGTGATATCACCTACTGTGAATGATGGATCCTGTGTTATCTACTGTATACAGAGGTGTTATCAGTCATTGTACAGGAGGAGGAGGTGAGCTGTGATATCACCTATTGTGAATGGTGGATCCTGTGCTATCTACTGTATATACAGTTGTGGCCAAAAGTATTGACACCCCTGCAATTCTGTCAGATAATACTCAGTTTCTTCCTGAAAATGATTGCAATCACAAATTCTTTGGTATTATTATCTTCATTTAATTTGTCTTCAATGAAAAAACACAAAAAGAATTGTCCTAAAGCCAAATTGGATATAATTCCACACCAAACATAAAAAAGGGGGTGGACAAAAGTATTGGCACTGTTAGAAAAATCATGTGATGCATCTCTAATTTGTGTAATTAACAGCACCTGTAACTTACCTGTGGCACCTAACAGGTGTTGGCAATAACTAAATCACACTTTCAGCCAGTTGACATGGATTAATGAAATCCATGGTCTGAATGAAAAGTGACTGTATGGTAGGATACCCAGGAAGACCCCACTTCTTACCCCGAGACATAAAAAAACCAGGCTGGAGTTTGCCAAAACTTACCTGAGAAAGCCTAAAACGTTTTGGAAGAATGTTCTCTGGTCAGATGAGACAAAAGTAGAGTTTTTTGGGCAAAGGCATCAACATAGAGTTTACAGGAGAAAAAAAGAGGCATTCAAAGAAAAGAACACGATCCCTACAGTCAAACATGGCGGAGGTTCCCTGATGTTTTGGGGTTGCTTTGTTGCCTCTGGCACTGGACTGCTTGACCGTGTGCATGGCATTATGAAGTCTGAAGACTACCAACAAATTTTGCAGCATAATGTAGGGCCCAGTGTGAGAAAGCTGTGTCTCCCTCAGATGTCATGGGTCTTCCAGCAGGACAGTGACCCAAAACACACTTCAAAAAGCACTAGAAAATGGTTTGAGAGAAAGCACTGGAGACTTCTAAGGTGGCCAGCAATGAGTCCAGACCTGAATCCCATAGAACACTTGTGGAGAGATCTAAAAATGGCAGTTTGGAGAAGGCACCCTTCAAATATCAGGGACCTGGAGCAGTTTGCCAAAGAAGAATGGTCTAAAATTCCAGCAGAGCATTGTAAGAAACTCATTGATGGTTACCGGAAGAGGTTGATCGCAGTTATTTTGGCTAAAGGTTTTGCAACCAAGTATTAGGCTGAGGGTGCCAATACTTTTGTCTGGGCCATTTTTGGAGTTTTGTGTGAAATGATCAATGTTTTGCTTTTTGCTTCATTCTCTTTTGTGTTTTTTTCATTTAAGACAAATTAAATGAAGATAATAATACCAAAGGATTTGTGATTGAAATCATTTTCATGAAGAAACTGAGTATTATCTGACAGAATTGCAGGGGTGTCAATACTTTTGGCCACAACTGTAGAGGTGTTATTAGTCATTCTACAGGAGGAAGAAGTGAGCTGTGACATCACCTATTGTGAATGGTGGATCCTGTGTTATCTACTGTATATAGAGGTATTATCAGTCATTGTACAGGAGGAGGAGGTGAGCTGTGATATCACCTATTGTGAATGGTGGATCCTGTGTTATCTACTTATAGGAGGGTTATCGTCATTGTACAGGAGGAGGAGGTGCTGTATATCATATTGGTGGGATCTGTGTTACTACTTTATAGGGTGTTATCAGTCATGAAGGAGGAGTGAGCTGTGATATCATCTATTGTGAATAGTGCATCCTGTGTTATCTACTGTACATAGAGGTATTATCAGTCATTCTACAGGAGGAGGTGAGCTGTGATGCCACCTATTGTGAATGGTGGATCCTGTGTTATCTACTATATATAGAGGTGTTATCAGTCATTGTACAGGAGGAGGAGGTGAGCTGTGATATCATCTACTGTGAATAGTGCATCCTGTGTTATCTACTGTATATAGAGGAACCTTACTGCTGAAAGATGAAAGAATACCTCATATTTACTTCTTTTCTTGCAGATCTCAGCGGTGTAGGTAAACATTTACACCATCATTTATCATTGTCAAAAGAAGCCCTCATGGGATTGCAGAATGCAGAGGTAATTGCTAACTTATATAGTCAACTGTAAGGCCATGTGCCCCCGATTCGTTTTTGCTGCCTTTCCAATTACTTATCCTCCCCGGTGATCCAATGGTGAACCCCGGCGATGTCTTCCTTCCGGGCATCGGCAGGACCTGTGGGTACTGACATGACCTGGTCATGTGACTCAGCCAGAGAGTCACATGACCAGGTCCTTTGGAGGTTCTGTATAGCGGGATATAGGAAGTAATACATCGCTGGACCGCAGACATTGGGGAAGGTAATAAAGTGTGTCTGTATCCCCCCCGCCCGCTGCACACACAGTGGGTACTGGCAGTGTTACACAGTCTGCAGCCATAGATTTCTGCACCATCTGGTGTTCTCTACGAATGCTGCTCATTAACCCCTTAAATGCTTCTTTCGATTTAGCAGCATTTAAGTGTCGTGATCTACCTAGCTCACCGACTTGCTCGCCTATTCCCCTCATCTCCGGCACTACTGCCTGATGCCATTTGATTGCCATGGCAGCCCATAGCTGGGTGTCATAGTAGAACGTTAAGTTCACTATATAATTGTTAGTGAGTGTTGCATTAAATAGTGAAAACATTCAAACTAAAAAAGTAAAAAGTTTTTAAAAGATATAAAAAATGTAAAAAAACATCCAGTCTCCCTAATTTTTCATAGTTATAATTACATTTTAAAAGAATATCATGTAAAATATATATTTTGTATATACCGTAATATAAAAAAGATTTAATAAACATATAATGTATTGCCAGCCTTGCAAAAGTTCAAACTATCAAAATATAATTATTTAACCCGTTAGATAAACGCCGTAGAGTAAAAAAATGAATTTGAAAATTATTATTTTTCATCTGTAGCCTCTTTTCCCAAAAATGCAATAAAAAATGATCAAATCATCATACGTGCCCCAAAGTAACCAATAACAATCGCAGCTTGCCAAGCAAAACTACAAGCCCTCAAGGTCTCCATTGACAGAAAAATAAAAAATATTATGAGTTTCAAACAATGGCGTCACAAACCTGATTATTTTTACAAATTTTTAATTTTTTTCTTTCACTAATTAAAGATTTTTAAAAAACCTATATGGCTTTGGCATCACGGTAAATTTCACCCAAATTGGAATTTTTTTCCTGCCCATTTTATGGTCAAGTGACCAGTACACATCCAAACTATAACTCGTCCCTCAAGGACAGAGATAATTGTAGCTTTAAGAATTGCTTAAAACTGAAAACTCTTTATAAATATGGTTTCATGCCTTATTTTATTGATAGGTTGATGGGTGTCCCGCTGTCCTGAAGAGGCCGGCCTCGAGGCAAGCACTGTGAGTATTGCACCCCTCTATTCACTACTTCATGCTATAAATTCTTGATTGACATTTCCAGTCTCTAATCTTATTTTTCTTTTCTAGATTTGTTCAGCTTTTGCGTAAAGAGCAGGAACGATCCTTACTACCGGATAAAAGCAGATTCAAGTCCATTGATAATGCTTGTGAAAGGCTCTTTCCATACCATATATTTCAAGGATCACTGCCAAGTGAAGAGGAATTACAGCAAGGTGGTTCATCACTACGTACTATACTGAAGGGATCGATATCTTTCCTATTTCCGTGTGTCAAACATGTGACACATTTGTGTGCTGTCTGTGTGCTATCTGGGTAACATGCACGAGTGTTTCTGCAATTTCTTCATCAAGGAATGTACAGATCTGGGAAATATTTTTCTGTTGAAGTCGGCAGAAGGTGGAAATAGCTTGGATATGTGGCTTGAAAGAGAGGGCAGAGTTGAGGATCACCCCGAGGCACCGATCATGCGGGACTGGGGAAAGTGAGCAGCCATTGACTTTGATGGATAGGTCTGGTGGAGGGGTAGAATGAGATGGGGGAAAGATGATGAATTCTTTTTTTTCTCATGTTAAAATTTAGATATTGAGCAGAAAAGAAGGATGAAATAGCGGATAGATATTGTGAGATTTTGTAAGGAGGTGATGTCAGGTCCAGAGAGGTAGATCTGCGTGTCATCAGCGTAGAGATGATACTGCAAACCGTGAGATTCTATGAGCTGTCCCAGGCCAAAGGTGTAGATGGAGAAGAGTAGGAGTCCTAGAACTGAGCCCTGGAGAACATGACAGACAGGGGAAAAGGTGAGGAGAGGGAGACACTGTTAAGGTCTGGGGTCTGTGGTCAGGTCTGTTAAGTAATATGGATTTCCTTAGCAGTAATGGATGTCCAGATTTATATGTTGTTTGTGGCATACCTTAGCAATTCAGAGTGCAATTTTCTCTTATTACAGGTTTTTTCCACACAGATCAGAAGTCCATGTGGAAAGCCACCTCTGCGCATTAGCAGCACATAGGCTACAATTGGTCCATGTGCTGTCCGTTACACACAGACCAAAATTAGGCTTTTTTTTTATTTTTTGGTCAACCTCTTTGAATATACTTCCCCTTCACAGTTAGTTTTATTTTGTGCTGGTAATTACTTATACTTTTTTATTTACAGTGGACAACGAATTTGAGACTGCAGCCACACACCTGTTAAAGAAGACCCAAGCAATGCTCAACAAGTACCGAATGCTGCTATTAGAAGATGCAATGGTGTGTAACGTACATATACTGCACAGATAAGTCATTATTATGCATTGCATTATTTTTTTTTGTAACATATTTTTATTGAGTTTTCAGTATGGTAACAAATAAATAGACCAATAAGCAAATAAACAATTAAACAATCCATCCCCCCTCCCCCCAACCCAGCCACCCTTGAGTTCAGCCGAAAGTACTAGAGTTCAGTTCAAAACATACAGCGATAAACCATGTTCATGAACAGTACTGAGTATTGACCTTGGACCTCAGTAGACTTAGAGCCCCAAGAAGGTAGGTTGTCACTCCTGGTCTGCTCCATCCGGGGTTGTAGATATCTGAAGCCCACCCAAAGACCCCTGCAACTCTCCCAACAGATACCATGGTGATTGCACGAATGGAAGAACCACTGCTCGAAGCTCAGTAGTATAAAGATAGTATAAACCCTCTCCATGTTTCGAAGAACTTCCCTGTCAGTGTGTTTTTATCTCTCGCAGCTTCTAGACTTTCTATATGCATTACAGTCTTCAAATCCTTGAGTATGTCTGACATACTTGGGACGTGCTCCGAGAGCCAGTTGCAGAGAAGCAATCGCTTGGTGACCATTGCTAGTATATGCAGTATTCGGGCAGATTTGCCATTCCATACCCCAGACGCCGGGAAATGGAGAAGCCAGGCCAATATGTCCATTGTGACATGTGTATTTATAATCTCCCTCGCAAGGGTTTCAACCCGCTTCCACAAATTCTGTACTTCCCCACACAACCATAGACCATGCACCATATCTGTTTTTGACTGGCCACATTTCGGGCAATTTTGTTGCCTGTCTGGAAATCCTGCAGTTGGAGGTAAAGTAAAACCATATATCGCCCTATGAATGATTCTATATTGCACATCTCTCCATCTTTCGTTGATTATATTCTTCCTCATAACCTCCCATCCTCTTCTAATCACATCTCCAATATCTGATCTAGGTATATACTTGGACCACCCGCTAAATGTGGTGTCTTCCCTCATAGTTAAGGTCGTTTCCCTCAAGCTGTTGTAGATGTACGACACATTAATGGTCAAAGGGTCTGATATGCATTGCATTATGATATATAGGTGCTGTGCTCTGTCCAAGTTGGAGATAATGACAGAATCAGGTATTAAAAGCGTAATCGGGGGAATATCACGGTTCAAGCTCAGGTGAGCAAAATGACGTGCAGCAAAAGGGAAATCCAATAGTCCACGGCCAGGTCCACAAAGACCTCCAACAATGGAATATACAAGGAGTGTTATGTTTCTGAATGATATTTAATGGGTGATGTATTAATATATTGCTCTACTGTCTGTGTTGTTACTTTAGCGGATCACTCCTTCTGCAGAGATGGTAATGTTAGACAGAATGTTCAACCAAGAAGAAAGAGCCATGCTAACACGGGACAAAAGGATGGCGGTGGTCGATCCCGGTGAGGTTTTGTTCTTTTCTACTATATTTTTGCCATTAGATGTTTTCATTTTTTTCCACAGCATAAAAGATGTAATAATAATCAAGAGAAGAAAACAGGAACACAATCACTAATTTACATTGATGTTTTAGAAAAGTCAATACGGAGTCAAGTATAAAGTATACAGGCAGTCCAGAACTGTTTGAAAAGGTTTTTTTTAACCCCTTCACTTCCCCCTGGCGATTTTCCAATTTTTTCTTTTCCCCTCCCATTCTTACAAGACTCATAAAATTAGTATTTTTCTATCAATATAGACATATGACGGCTTGTTTTTTGTGGGACAAGTTGGGTGCAATTGGGTTTTTTATTAATGCTTTTCTCTATATGGTAAAACTGACATGTCGGTGTGATGTCTCAGGTAGGTACAAGTTCGTAGATACCAAAGATGTATACTTTTACTGTTATCTAAGTGGTGAAAAAAATTCTGAAGTTTTTAAAGAAAAAGAATTGCACTTCTGCGCTATTTTCCGCGACCCGTAGCGTTCTCATTGTTTGGCATCTGGGGTTGTGTGACGGCTTAGTTTTAGTATCTTGAGACTCCCTTTCTAATGATTACATTTTTGAGTGGATGCGCTGTTTTGATTGCCTGTTATTGCATTTTATTACAATGTTGAGGCGACCAAAAAAAATGTAATTTTGGCGTTTGCCCATTTTTTTCTGTTATGCAGTTTACAAATCTGATTAATTGTTTTTATATTTGGATAGATCAGCCATTTCTGAATGCGGCGAAACCAAATATGTGAATTTTTTAACTTTCTTTAATAGTTTTATTTTTAATGCCTCAAAACAGGGGAGATTTGAACTTTTATGATTTTTTTTATCATACTTTAAAAAACTGTATGATTTTTTCAGTACTTTACTTTGCCCACTAGCGGGCCTCAGCACTCCATAGTCTGATCGCTTTTCTTATGTTTGGATGGGCTACAGGTCATCTAAACATAGGGGAAATGTTCAGTGCCTGTTGATGATGTCACTGGGACATCACATGCAGGAAGTGACTCAGGACAGCTTCTGGTGTCATTACAGGACCCCCGAAAATCGAGGTAACAGGATGCAGGTCCCGTGATTGCAGCATGGGACCTACAATCCCAGGGGGAACAGTGTGATCAAGGTGCTTTGTGTCGCTCTGTCAGTGAATGACAGCTTGATACAAAGGGTTAACAGTGCTGATCGGATCAGCGCTGTTAGATACACCTCTCAGCTGATGAGATCAGTGGAGATGTGCATGAGATGATGCGGGCTCACAGCATGAGCTAGTATCAAAGGGTAGGAGGCAGCCTATGACATACATGTACGTCATAGGTCGTGAAGGGGTTAAAGGGGATTTGCCGACTAATGATATTGATGACCCATCCTTACGGTAGGTCATCCGTAGCACCTCTACCGATCAGTGTATGCGTCCGGAATACAACAGCTGACTGGAATGTCATTATCGTCCATCAGACAATTGCATTTAGACAAAAATGTCTTCTCTTTCTACAGATGGTTACTTGGCAGAGTTTTGCTGCACTGATTCATTTCAAGAAAGTTCTTCTGATGAGAAGGTTCTCCGCAGTCAAGATACAGACGCCAGTGCAGACCTTACCTTATCACCGGTTGATGATACTATGGACAAGACGACCGTGGGTAAAGTACACGACTCCCCATTATCAGTGCCTAAGAACAATTCAGCATCCCATACACCCAATGACTCTTCTGAGGATAAAGACAGCCTTAATACAGATAGTAAGTTGAAGAATTTAAGTCTTTTACCACAAAAGCAACTTTTCGTAAGCCTTTATAAACTGAAGCGGAAGTACACCGAATGTTCTTCAGATTACGATGCTTCTAGTCCGACGTCTAAGAGTCCTGACCCTGTTGCTGACGCTCCGGTGGCCATTCCTGTTTCTGGCGCAAATATGGAGAAAGGCAACATCGAGCACTTCCAGGGCAAAGCAGCAGGACCTTCTCAAGATGCTGCATGCAAGCCAGGAGATCCTGCAACGAGTCCCGGAAAACCTTGTCAAACTTCAACCCCCAGTGAGACAGTAAAAGCGACCGTGAGAAATGTCCTGGAACTTAAACTAAGCGCAAAACACTTCAAAAGTGACAATTCCAGTGTAAAACCACCAGCTCTGGCGTCGGAGGAAAACTGCACGGACAAACCCATTTCCGACGCCACAGAAGGTGCAGCAGAGACAGATTCGGTTTTAGAAGCGGCTGTAAATAGTATATTAGAGTGCTAAAAGGACAACTTTCACATTTGTCTGTGGGATGCATGCCACCAGTGAGCAATAGAGACTTTATTCACAAGCCAGATTGGCAACGGCACACGGCGGCACGAGGCGGCCATTACTAAATGAAAGTAAGCCTGTTTTAGACAATCAGGACGGAGCTAGAAAAAAAGCAGGTCTCATTAGTAATACAAGGATTTAAGATATATTTGTCCTTTTTTTTTTTTTTTAAACATTTTCATTAAAGATGCAATCTCTGTTGCAAATCTGAAGCAGACGTATTTCTTCAGTGTTAGATGAGTGCGGTAAAGCACTGCCACCTAGAATAGAGAGAAACAATAGGAACGAGTATAAGCATATCCATATGTCCAAAATTTTCATGGGAAATCATGTTTTTTTGTTGCTTCATGAGCATTTATTATGTTGTTACAAAATGGGCTTTAATGTGTTCCAAAATGGCCAACAGTCTTTTTTCCACAGCATTTTCACATACACCCACATTTTTAGAAAAGTTGTCTTTTATGCCGTACATTCCTTCTATGTTGTAAGAGTTCTTCTTTTCACGTTTAAATATCCAGTTGCAAGTGGATCTCCATGTTCCTCCTTTCTCTCGATCGATGGCACTTACCTGAAACGTGATAGTGGATTCAGCTCTCCGTATACTGAGTTCATGATGAGCTTGTCGGGAGGATTGGGCCTGTACACAGAAATCAATTGAAGGAAGCAGCGCTGCAGTTTAGAGCATGAGGGAGGAAACGAAGCTGCAGCCTTTGCAACTGATGATCAGGAAAACGTAATGGTGCATATAGCATTTTATCCTAATTAAACGATAATATAATAAGTCGTGAAGTTGCTTACCTGAAGAGGTTGTGAGTCAGTCACAACCACCATAATTCTCAAAAAATGGTTTTCACAGTACACTGAGTGGGATCACATTGTGCTGCTTGGCACAAATCCAGTGTACAAAAGGAAACATGAAAGTGATTCATTGACGCGTTTCGAGGAAAGTATTCTCCTTCTTCAGGAAAAATCAAACGCGCATGGCTAGATAGCACACATCGATCACAATATAAAAAAAATTCTATCTATCTATCTCTATCTATCTATCTATCATCTATCTATCTATCTATCTATCTTTTATATATATAGATCAAGGTGTACTGTTTAGCCATGCATGTGTGAGTTTTCCTGAAGGAGTATACTTTCTTCAAATTGCGTTAAAGAATGATTAACTTTCAAGTTTCCTTTCTTAGGCTGCGTTCACACATCGCGTATTTTTAGCGTATTTTACGCGCGTATTTTCTCCAGAGAATGTGCATCTGTATTTCCAGCAAAGTCAATGGGCATTCACTTTTGCCATTCACACATCGCGTATTTTTACGCAGCATAAAAATACGCGCGTTAAAGAATGAACATGTCAATTCTTTGCAGTTTTTACGCGCGTATTTCCCATAGGCCCATTTAGCACTGGAAATCGCGCGTAAAAACGCAGTCCGTTTTTTACGCGCGTAAAATCGCGTGCGTAAAAATACGGGCGTAAAATACGCAATGTGTAACGTAGCCTTATACTGGATTTTGTTCTGATGACAGAAGTGGTGTTTCAGACCATTACCTTAAGGATCTATTTGTCACGATGGTCTCTCTTACCTGGGAGACTTGTGACGGTTTGGGCCCTCGTGTCATGTCTATATAGACTTCATATTAAACATTCTTTTTTCCTTTGGCACTTGAGGAGTTAATGTCAGTCTGCTGCCAGCAAGCTAGCCAGGTCTTGTTCAGGTGTGGCCTTTCTGTAATTACTCCTTCCCCTTTATATATCCCATAGTCCCAGCATGCTCTGCTGGTGATTGAACTTCATTCCTAGACAAGCTCCTAAGGTGAAGGGAGCTCTCTGGAGAACCTCTTGTTGCCAAGCCGTCTGCTGTCTGGGGAAATGACTGCAGGCATGAAGTTGCTGCCCTGTTGTTCATTGTCTGTCTTCCCGTCCCTCTTGTCTCTTTTATTGCGGTGGTGGGACTAGCGCTCCTGCCAGCCATTCCTTATTGAGAGCTAATATCTGGGCCAACGAGGGCTTAAGGTATCCTGCTCGGCGATGAGTTGAAAGAACTCATATAGGGACAGTAGGGCGTTTTAGGGCACAGCCTCAGGTGAGTGCAGGAGGACACTTCTCCCCCATTCCCTATGAGCAGGGCCATCCTCTGTATTTATCCCCTTGGTGTCTCCCTGACTGTTGTCTTTTGTTGTTTGCTGGACGTTGCAGGTCCGTGCTCACTGTGAGCACGGTAGTCGGACATTCCCATGTCCAAGCATGACACTATTAAAAAACCACAACTAAACTGATTACATGCTATTGGAAAAAATAACCATCAGGTATGCAATACAGAAAAGGATGTGACCTACATAAATGCACACAATAGGAAAATAGGACAAATGTCATTTATTTTTCGCCTGGTTTCAATGAGGCTGATCTGAATCTGCCGTTTCCCCATTCCTGAGATTTTGCTCCCTCTTTCCTGTATGCCAGCTAGTCATTTTAGACAAGTTTTCCCTTGGCGTCTTCTTAATGATCACATCCCCTTGGCTAAAAAGATGATAGGGATTACATATATTTCCATATTTCAAGAACAAAGAGAAGCAATAGAGAACAGTGGCATTTACACCAGGTAAAAAAATACTTATTTCTGGCAATATTGACACTTTTTTTAACATGACTCCAAATATGATTTGAGAGATTGCACCTTTACTGAAATGTTGTACGTGTCCTCAAACATTTCTTCGGTCTCGACTCCTCGTGTCATCCAACATTTCACATTCGGTCTAGATTAGGAGCCTGTGTGTAATGCTAAGTGTGCTTCATCTACCAGCAATGTCCTGTACATGTGAGGGTTCAGACGGTTTATTGTGTGTGAGAATCTCTCTGTCGTCAGCAATACTTGATACGTGTGCGTACAGCGGTCATATCCGCAATATCCATCATATACTAAGAAATTGAGAAAGTGCAGCTAAATGTTACCGTCATTACTAATTTATAGCAGAGTCGCCCGAGCTAACAGGGCTGCAGCTGGCCAGACATATAAAGGTAATGTAAACCACTTGGAAATGATTGTTAGCACTAATTGTTATCACTTGTAAAATCTGTTGTGTATCTCCCTACCAAACCTGTGGGAAGGGAATCCGCTGTAACCACATCATTATTCATTTTAAGTCAACCTTGCTGTCATGGCAGAAAAAAAATGAGCTGTGTATATGATCAAGAGCCGGACTTCCTACTATGGTCCCCGCAACATCTACATCAAATTAACAACTTCCTTAGCTGTAAATGTTAAATTCTCTGATCAAAACTCTTGGTGCAAGGGGTAAAATAAAAAGGAGCAAGGCATTGATTTAGTGCTGCGACCCATTCAGCTTTAGGGATGGTGGGTGTCCCAGGGGTGAGACTCCCACCAATGATAAAATCCTAACATATAGTTACTAAATGCAGTCATTTTATGAGGCTGGAATATCCTGTAACAGTCATTTTTTTAAGGGAACCTATCATGTCCTTTTTCTCCATGCTTGGCTTTTTGCATTATGTACCGCAACAAACAGTCAGTTTTTAAACTTTGTACCACCCCGCTGCTGTGTAATATATTGACATCGATCACGGACGTTTTGTGCTGGTGATTAAGGACCTGTGGGGATGTCACGACCATGTGACTGTAATGGGCAGAGCTAGGCAGGTCTCAAGTCAAGCTTGGTCGTGACATCACCACGGACAGGTCATGTGTATTTCTACACTTTGGGTGTGAATATATTGCAATGCAGGGGGTGTGACTCTGTTTTAATGACTGCCTGAGTCACAGTGGATTGATGTGACTATTAGCATCTGAATTATCCACCTTCGATGACTGTGTTTGTGAAAGTACCTAATGCAAACATCTAAGCATCTAAAGTGCTTTTTTTTATGATAAATACATGAATTTATTTTAATTGAACACCAGATTAGTGATGCACAGTGCGTAATCTAAACATTGGGGGCGGTTTAAAAGCAAAAAAAGGACATGACAGGTTCCCTTTAAATTCCAACTTGCTTCTATGCCACAGAGAATCAAATCAAACCATCATTCAAGAGCAAATTTACTAACACATGTAACACATTTAGTATAATGTTTGTATTTGTATTGTATGTTGATCTCCAGCTGGTTACTTTTTGCTTAAGTCAATGTACTTTGCATAGACAAAGGTATATGGCAAACAATAGAGTCAGTTATCCTAAAAGTTAAGTCTGGTTTATAAAAACCTGGTACATTAAAAAAAGAAATAAACTAAAGTATATAGATATAAACTATACTCCATTAGAAAAAAAATCCCACGGTTTTGTGCAGGGTAAGAACTTGACGGTCTGCTCATGAATTTGGGGTGTTTCAATCTTCCCGGCCATTTAAAGGGTTATTCCCAAACTCACTATGTGGTCTTCAAATAATGTACACATATACTTTTTCATTTGTGCCAAAGTAACCTATTTGTAAACCTTCCTCATTTTGCACATACCACCCCACTAACGAGAATCATCCTCCAGGCTCTATTTACCCTCCATTTGCCATTAGAACCATCCTGTATTTACCCCCTATCCATTCTGCAAAATTCAGTTTCTCTCACCCAACATAGCTGTGCTTTGTCTCGAACAAAGCTTCTAAGAGGAGTGATGTACTGCAGGATGGACAGTGTATGGAAGGGCTGAGAGAAGAGAGATACTGCAGGATGGGCCATGTATGGGGGGCTGAGAGCAGAGATATACTGCAGGATGGGCAGTGTACGTGGGGCTGAGAGGAGAGATATACTGCAGGATGAGGCTCTGTATAGAGGGATGCACTGCAGGAGGGCGCTATATGCAAGGGCTGAGATTACTTAACCTGTGTGTGTTGCCAGCTGTTGAGAGACCAGTAATATGAAACTGCAAATGCATCTATTGATGCATAAAACAGAGGATTATCTTCTGTTATCCGCATCAATGTTATTTATTATTATAGCGTCCTTTAGTCCATGGCGCTTTACAATAGAACTGCATTTGCAGTTTCACAAAACTGATCTGTCAGCAGCAGGAAACAAACCCAGCTTCGTACTGCCATTGTGGAGGATGGAAGGAGAGTTGAGCTCTGTTAGAAGCAGCTAATGATGTAAAACCAAACTGCTATAACTGATGTAGGTGGCAGAAGACAGACTCGGTCAGGCAGGGTACAGTACAGGAACAGAGAGTGCACTGACATATTGGGGTAATTTTACATTTAGATAAGACTGAGGATAACTCAGTGATGGGGCTTGTCAGGGATGCATAGGAGGAGAGGTCGTAGCACTGAGGAGAAGCAAGTGCTGCTGGCAAACGTAGATTATCAGATACATTTAGTAGCTATGTGAATCTGGATGTACAGAGGGGAAGATGATAATGGCACAAAGGTACAAGAGGTAAAAGTTGTCTTGGGCTTGGTCTGTATACTAACAAAATTATGCATTTATTATTCATTATGAAAAATTTTGCTAGCACCATTCATCAGTATCAGATTTTTTTATTCTGGGGTGTTTATTTAATGTTATTGTTCATACCAGATCTATAGACCACTCTTCGGCTATGTTCACACAGTTTTAATCCGTTTTTCTTGTGCATTTTTCTCTCTTTCAGCTGAGAATCTGGAGCAGCTTTCAAAAAACGCATCAGAAATGGATACTCTGTTTCTGATCTGTTTTTGATTGGTTTAGCTGCGCTTTTTCTGGTGCGTTTTTTAGCTTATACACAATGGTTTCAATGGGAAAAGCAGATAAGAAAAACGCAGCAATAATTGACATGTTCCTTCTTTTAGCGGATCACTTTTCAAGGGAGAAAACGCACCAAATCTTCAAAGCACTGATTGAACAGCAAAACTTGAAAACCCATTGGCTTTGCTGGGATTCCATTTAAGGGATGCGTTCACTGCAAAAACGGATCCAAAAAGTGGATCAAACATGCACAGTGTGAACATAACCTTAAATGCCTTTTTTACTTTTTTTTTCTATAGGTCTCATTTCTCATTACATTTTGTTTTTTTCAATAGTGGTCAGTGTTTCACAGAATATAGAGTATACAAACATTACAGCCAGTGATCACAGAATATGAGTATACAGACATTACATCCGAGGATCACAGAATAAAAGAATATACAGACATTACAGCCGGGGATGACAGAATATAAGAGTATACAGACATTACAGCCGGGGATCACAGGATAAAAGAATATACAGACATTACAGCCGGGGATCACAGAATATAAGAGTTTACAGACATTACAGCCAGGGATCACAGAATATAAGAGTATAGAGACATTACAGCCAAGGATCACAGAATATAAGCGTATTCAGACATTACAGCTGGGAATCACAGAATATAAGAGTATACAGACATTACAGCCAGGGATCACAGAATGTAAGAGTATACAGACATTACAGCTGGGGATCACAGAATATAAGAGTATACAGACATTACAGCCAGGGATCACAGAATATAAGAGTATACAGACATTACAGCTGAGGATCACATAATATAGAATGTATACAAATATTATAGCCGGGGATCACAGAATATAAGAGTATACGGACATGTATACTCTTAGTAATGTCTATATACTCTCTTCCTTCCTCCTTTTTTAACACATCCAATTGTTGAACATATTTTATTCTAAGATCTGTTCATTACAATTGGTTGGGGGACAACCCCTTTAAAGGGAACCAACCACCTCAGATGACGTGTATAAGCTGTTAATACATGTCCCTGGACCCTATGTACACCATTGCAGCTATGTTTTTGCTAAGAATATTGATAACAGCAAACCGAAATAAACAGTTTATAAACTTACATGATTTAGTACTTGAGGGCGTCTCCCTCGGGCTTTAGTACGAGAGGGCTGTGTCTCCAGCAGCTTGAGTGGCTTTCCTCCCCCTCCCTCTCTGTTTGCAGGACGTCACATTAGGGCGTGATATTATCTTGGTGTGGGCGGGCACCCAAGGCAGCTCCCGTCCGTGCACGTCTTCTCAGTGACGTCCTGCAAACAGAGAGGGAGGGGGAGGAAAGCCACTCAAGCTGCTGGAGACACAGCCCTCTCGTACTAAAGCCCGAGGGAGACGCCCTCATGTACTAAATCATGTAAGTTTATAAACTGTTTATTTCGGTTTGCTGTTATCAATATTCTTAGCAAAAACATAGCTGCAATGGTGTACATAGGGTCCAGGGACATGTATTAACAGCTTATACACGTCATCTGAGGTGGTTGGTTCCCTTTAAGGACCACATCCACTTGACTTAAGAGACAAGATTTTCATACAGGGAAAGGGGGGCCGATCTGAGGAATGAGGAGTTGTAGGAACAGAAGCAAAATATTGCCAAATTCAGGAAAACGGCAGCAAGTGGAAAAAAAAACATATTAATAGAATCTGACAAGTCCTCATTAAATGTTAGGTTTACTGGCCCGTATAATTGCTTTTCATAAGGACCATAATGCTTAGGAGAGGTAACGTATGTCAATGATTTTGCTTTCTAAGAGTCAGGCAGCAGAACGGTGCCTTCTACTAACACTTATTCCCTGGTAGTTGTACAAGCGCTGCCTGCCTAGGAGCCAAAATGTTGATCTATCCTACAAGAATGGGATTCTTGAAGTTGCCCTGTATATAACCTAGTGACTTTGGGCTCTCATAGATCTGTAAGACTTTACTTGCATCATATGCTGCCTTTTGACTTGAGTAGAGACTTCACGTTTAGTGAATATTGGGGTCAGTCAGTACACAGTCTATGTTGTGAAATCTACTTCCATGGTTTAGCTGTTCTGCTGGATATTGCTACACAATATAGCAGATATAGTTAGGGGTGTAACAGGCTCTGCGATAGGAATGTAGGCGAGGAACCACGCTGTCTGCCATGTGTAATGTGAGGATCTAGGATGTCTTGGTATGTTCACATTCACTTTTTAGTTTCATTTGTGCCAAGTTCAATGTTTGCATTACTCTGTAGCAACATTCCATGTTAAAGAGGAAATGTCAGCTTTAAATGTTTGCAATCGCCCTTAAAAATGTCTTTGGTGATACATTATTTGTCCACATGCTCGTGACTCTGGCGCTCTCTTTTAGTTTATGTGCACACAATATGGTTGTGTGTTTTTTTTTTTTTTTTGTAATTTCTTTGCTGCTATTTTTCCCTCTCAGCAGGTTTTTGCTATGTAAACTGAGGACAGCCTGCTGTAAGTGTTAAAAAAACAAAAAGCAACTGTGCTTCTTTTCTCAGTCTGTGTGCTACTTGTTTACTTAAACTAATGGATTTATTACCCATTGGTTAACATTACAGGACTACTCTGTCCCGCGTGGGGCAGTCCAACACGCCCCCAGCTGTGATTGACAGCTCACTGTCAATGCCCAATCTCTATTGAGAGTCTGGTGTGGGCGGGGGCAGCTGTCTCAGCTCTACTGTGTCTCTAAACCAAAATTCTTTGATTGTGTGAGAACGGCTGCTACATTGTTAGATTCAGGATTTCTTTGCCTACATTATGTTGCTGTCAGATGAGATAGCAAAAACCTGCTGACAGATTCCCTTTAATGCAATTTTTGAAAATCACAGTAACACCAATGTAATTTTACCGCATTTTCAAGAAATCACAGCAAAAAAACACAGGTCCTGTCGCACGGGGCGAGCATGCCCTTGTACGTTGCATAACTTTACATGCAGAAAACTTTCAGAATCACATTTCTTTGTACAGAATCCATTGCAGATTTTACTTTTTTCAATGCAAAGGGTGAAATTAGAGGGAAATCTGCAACAAAATCCACAGTAATCTGAGTACAATTGAGCAAAAACATTGTCATGACGCCTGTCCGGTGTTCATTCCTGCCGGCATCTCTGGCACCTTGTCTGATTGATTGTTCCGACAAAACTGCCTTGTGCCGCAACTATGCCATGCCAGGCCTACAAATCAGAAAAGGCACCGTACTGCCACCCCATGGCCCGATGCCGGGGCAAATAAGCTCCATGATCTTTGTCATTTGTTTACGCAAGCCGAGCTGGTGGAGTCATGCGACAACTGCACCTTAAGATTTCAACTTTCGTTTCCCTCATTACATGAAATAAGTGAGATGCATATATATATCACATATATACAGTGGTTGTCTGCCAGTGCTTGCCAAATCACAAGTCTTGGCATGCACGCAGTCAGGGCATGGTTGCTGTCAGGGCATGGTCGCTGTCAGGGCATGGTCGCTGTCAGGCCATGCACGCTGTGAGGGCATGCACGCTGTCAGGGCATGCTCGCTGTCAGGGCATGCTTGCTGTCAGGGCATGCACGCTGCCAGGGCATGCTCGCTGTCAGGGCATGGTCGCCGTCAGGGCATGCTCGCTGTCAGGGCATGCTCGCTGTCAGGGCATGGTCGCTGTCAGGGCATGGTCGCTGTCAGGGCATGCACGCTGTCAGGGCATGGTCGCTGTCAGGGCATGCTCGCTGTCAGGGCATGCTCGCTGTCAGGGCATGCACGCTGCCAGGGCATGCACGCTGCCAGGGCATGCTTGCTGTCAGGGCATGCTCGCTGTCAGGGCATGCTCACTGTCAGGGCATGCTGGGGGATGTAGTTTTGCAACAGCTGGAAGAATAGAGCTTTCAGACCACTTATATTAGCACACTTGGAAGAAGTAAATATCACTTACATTACATTACCAAATTACATACAGTAAACTAGAGCCCCGGAAGTGGATAATGGAGATCATAGGCCACAGGTACATTTCGGTTAATTTCCGGCAACTCCTAGCCGGGCTCGCTGCTTCAACTACACTTTAAAACTGACATTTCCTTTACTGATTTTTAACTGGATCAACAATGAAACCTTTGCCAGGAATCGGAGGCTTAGCGTGTATCTCATGGACAGCGTTTTACTGAATTTAATTTTACTGATGCGCATTTGTTGTATAGAACGTCTCATGAATTGCTTTGTATACATTTTGTAAAAAAAAAATATTTATAAAATGTTTTGTAAAAAAAAGGCAAAAAAAAAAAGATAACAAATTGCAGTTTATTTTGTTATGTTGAGTAAATAGTATTTAACGAAGCAACTATGTAAATACATCGTTACGTCCATGGTTAGAAATGTCTGGCTGTAAATGACACATTAAAATCATCACTGCAATACAACCAAAGAGTGCGGGAAAAAGGTCAGATGTGACTGTCTTATTAATCAGTGTAGTGGTGATATGTGTGTTTCTGTCTATCTATCTATCTATCTATCTATCTATCTATCTATCTATCTATCTATCTATCTATCTGTCTGTCTGTCTGTCTGTCTGTCTGTCTGTCTGTCTGTGCGGTAAAGCCACTGCCACCTAGAATAGAGAGAAACAATAGGAACAAGTACAGCATATCCATATGTCCAAAATTTTCATGGGAAATCATGTTTTTTTGTTGCTTTATGAGCATTTATTTTGTTGTTCCAAAATGGGCTTTAATGTGTTTGTTGTTCCAAAATCGCCAACAGTCTTTTTTCCCACAGCATTTTCACATACACCCACATTTTTAGAAAAGTTGTCTTTTATGCCGTACATTCCTTCTATGTTGTAAGAGCTCTTCTTTTCATGTTTAAATATCCAGTTGCAAGTGGGTCTCCATGTTCCTCCTTTCTCTCGATCGATGGCACTTACCTGAAACGTGATAGTGGATTCAGCTCTCCGTATACTGAGTTCACGATGAGCTTGTCGGGAGGATTGTGCCTGTACACAGAAGTCAATTGAAGGAAGCAGCGCTGCAGTTTAGAGCATGAGGGAGGAAACGAGCTGCAGCCTTTGCCTCTGATGATCAGGAAAACTTAATGGTGCATATAGCATTTTATCCTAATTAAACGATAATATAATACGTCATGAAGTTGCTTACCTGAAAAGGTTGTGAGTCAGTCACATCCACCGTAACCCTCAAAAAATGGTTTTTGCAGTACACTGGGTAGGATCACATTGTGCTGCCGTGGTGCAAATCCAGTGTACGAAAGGAAACATGAAAGTGATTTATTGACTCGTTTCGAGGAAAGTATTCTCCTTCTTCAGGAAAAATCGCGCATGGCTAAATAGCACACATCGATCATAGAATATAAAAAATTCTATCTATCTATCTATCTATCTATCTATCTATCTAAAAGAGAAAAAAAACTGCACAGCACTCACAGACAATGTGAACTGGTGCCAGCAGGGATGCTGGGTCAATATACTAGAAAAAAACCTTGCAGCACTCAGCTACTACCAATGATGTACATATGCTGACAAGCTATATATATATATGAGAAAAAATGTAAAAACTTACGTTTTTTTCAAAAAACTCAAAATTCTTATTATTTTTTTTAAATCTGAAGTTCTTAGTACACACATTGGCCATTGTCTGTTTGCTCGTCGACTGCGACAAAGTGACTTCAGGTCCGACGAGTCCTATCGCTGACACGCAATTTTTTCTCATATATATATATATGTCAGCATATGTACATCATTGGTAGTAGCTGAGTGCTGCAAGGTTTCTTTCTAGTATTGACCCAGCATCCCTGCTGGCACCAGTTCACATTATCTGTGAGTGCTGTGCAGTTTTTTTTCTCTTTTGTATCGTGTGGAGTGGCTGGCTCCATTACTGCAATGTGCACCCTCGTTGCAAACAGGTGATCTAGGGTCTAGATGGTGTCCCCCACTTAGTAGTGGGGTAGGGTGGACAAGGAGGACTTGGGTGTCAGCGATAGGACTCGTCGGACCTGAAGTCACTTTGTCGCAGTCGACGAGCAAGCAGACATTGGCCAATGTGTGTACTAAGAACTTCAGATTTAAAAAAAATAATAAGAATTTTGAGTTTTTTGAAAAAACGTAAGTTTTTAAATTTTTTCTCATATATATATATATATAGCTTGTCAGCATATGTACATCACTGGTAGTAGCTGAGTGCTGCAAGGTTTCTTTCTAGTATCTATCTATCTATCTATCTATCTATCACAGAGAAAAACAGGCAGCACTCCCAAATCATAGGTGAAACTCTGGATTCTTTAATGATCCATAAGTTTCGAAGTTTAGGGCCGCTTTACACACACCAACTTCTGTGACCAACTGCTGAACAGATCTCTGGTTGCAGTGAAATCATGGACACATTGTTACATTTGTACACAGCAACAAAATAGAACAATGTGTCCATGATTTCACTGCAACCAGAGATCTGTGCAGAAGTTGGTCACAGAAGTTGGTGTGTGTAAAGCAGCCCTAAACTTCTTTGTCAATGGAGGAAGGTTGGAGATGGTTCTCTGTAAGGCTGGCTTCACAGCACGGTTTTGTGCATCAGGTTATGTCCGGTTTGAATCGGACAGAACCTAAACCAGATTTATTTACCATGTATCCCTGTGGTGCCGGATTGGTCCTATATGTCCATCCGGTTTTGTGTATTCTGCCCCGGATTAGTTTTTGTCTGGTTTTTCACCGTCCCCAAAATCGGAGTCTGCAGCATCTTTTGGCTCCGATGCAAAAATCGGACAGAAGCGGACCCGGGGCAATCCGGCACCAATAACATGGGAGTCTATGGGCGCCAGATCCGTGAAAAAAACAGATCATTTCCCAGATCCAATTTTTTGCACAGAACATGCTCTGAAATCCTGCCGTCCATACTTCAGGACCATGGGCAGCAGTATTTCATGCGCAGGCTGGGAATTCAACACCAAGGACAGCGGCAGAGCAGACACAGGGAGACTTCAGCACCATGGACAGCGGCAGAGCGCACACAGGCAGACTTCAGCACCATGGACAGCAGCAGAAAACAATTAATGTTAAAAACCTGATCAGGGAGCATATTTGGCCATTTGGCCTCAATTTCCACACATCATGTCCTGTCAGGTTCTGTTCAGGTGATCCTGCAAAAAACAGGATCCACCCTGACAGGCTAAAACCGTGGTGTGAAGCCAGCCTAACTGAAACGTTGGCACAAGATCCTGAGGGCCTAATAAAGGCATTATACACCTCTGACAAGGAGTGCTGCAGTTTATTTTTTTTCTATCTATCTATCTATCTATCTATCTATCTATCGAGAAAGAAGAAAAAAAACACTTCCTAGAAGATTACAACACAGGTGCAGAGCTGTAACACTGGATAATATAAAATAGGAAAACTACAGCAGCGCACTGTTACAACCAAACATATGCAAATAAAAGTATTAGATGTGTGGCGCCCCTGCGGACGGGTGGTCACAACAGAGGACAGCAGTTAGGATTGGTAAATCGGTCACTTCGCACCAACAACCCACACACACTCTCCAATCCTAAACCAAAGTTACTTCATGTCAGGCAAGAGATGGTAGGAGGAGCTAAGTGGAGGGAGGAAAGTAGAACAGAACGCGGAAATGGGGTGGAGAAACTGGAGTAAAACCCAGGAACACTAAGTTAGGACATGAGGAAGAAGGTAGTGAGATGGAGTTGGTGAAAAGGAGGAGAGAGAACCGGACTCCTAAGCAGAGACACCCATCAGCTAACCAGTGACTGAGACCAAGCTGAGAATAGCGGGACCTGGTAGCCGATGCCACTGTTGGCTAGTCTGGGACCCAGGCTGAGACCGAGGAGAGACTGAAGGAGCCAGGTGGACGTAACTGCTCGGGACACTGGTAGCTGGGCAGGACCAGAGTGCCGGCTCTGTAGATGTGGCCGGGTAACTTTAGGTCCCAACCACAGGAACTCCGGCAGTGTGCAGGAGACTCCGCTGTGGTAAGGAAAAGCTGTCGAACTAGGGCTAGTGAACCTAAAGGGTAGAACACTGAGAGCCTGTGACAGCCGACCGTAACTCGTATGTGAAATGGAGGATGAGAGGGCCCGAAAGGTACACAGAAAGGGAGTGTCGCAGGCAAGCCATCCCAGCTGCTGAGAGAGCCCGAGTCTGTAGTGAACTGTTGATAGCTACAGTGTTGGCCAAAAGTATTGACACCCCTGCAATTCTGTCAGATAATACTCAGTCTCTTCCTGAAAATGATTGCAATCACAAATTCTTTGGTATTATTATCTTCATTTAATTTGTCTTCAATGAAAAAAACACAAAAAGAATTGTCCTAAAGCCAAATTGGATATAATTCCACACCAAACATAAAAAAGGGGGTGGACAAAAGTATTGGCACTGTTAGAAAAATCATGTGATGCTTCTCTAATTTGTGTAATTAACAGCACCTGTAACTTACCTGTGGCACCTAACAGGTGTGGGCAATACCTAAATCACACTTGCAGCCAGTTGACATGGATCAAAGTTGACTCAACCTCTGTCCTGTGTCCTTGTGTGTACCACATTGAGCATGGAGAAAAGAATGAAGACGAAAGAACTGTCTGAGGACTTGAGAAACCAAATTGTGAAGAAGCATGAGTAATCTCAAGGCTACAAGTCCATCTCCAAAGACCTGAATGTTCCTGTGTCTACCGTGCACAGTGTTATCAAGAAGTTTAAAGCCCATGGCACCGTGGCTACTCTCCCTATATGTGGACGGAAAAGAAAAATTGACACAACTCTGATTATTGTTAGGGAAAGGCCTTGGCATATACCTATTCCTTTGTGTCCACAAGAGATAAGCTGCCACCAGAGGAGTCTTAAGGCCCTGTCACACACAACAACGCTCCAGTGATAACGACCTGCCGGGATCGCTGGAGCGTCGTTACCTGGTCGCTGGGGAGCTGTCAAACAGGCAGATCTCCCCAGCGATCAGGGACCTTGGAGCCACCTCCCACATCGTTGAAGGCGATGTTACCAGCGTCCTCCCTGCTTAGCGCTGCCTGTAAGCAGGGAGGACGCTGGTAACTATGATAAACACCGGGTATCCAGGCAGCACGCACTGCCTGGATACCCGGTGTTTACCATGGTTACCAGCCAGTAAGGTCACTGATCGTTGGCTTCTCGCGGTCACACGCAGTGATGCATGCTGTCTAGCGGGAAACCAACGATCAAAAAATGACCCAGAGCACTTTGTAGCAATCAGCGACCTCACAGCAGGGGCCTGATCGCTGCAAAGTGTCACACAGAAGGACATCGCTGGAGAGATCGTTATAACGTCACAGTTACAACGATCTCGCTAACAATATCGTTATGTGTGACTGGGCCATTAGGGCCATATACATTCGATGGCTGACGGCTGACGATGCTTTGGCTGATCGTTCGGCTGACAGCCATCTCAGTTGACTCTCCCAAACATATTAGTGCTCAGATGGTCGAGCGCACCTGTATTCTCTATGAAAAAGCCGCCAACGTACACATCATCCAGTGGCTTATCTCCAGGAGAGCAATGCAATTGTCAGTCTTCGATTCGATATTCCTCTGACTATTAGTCGACCAGTGCCTCATACATCTTAAACCATTTACATTCTAACCATGTGAACTCCATCAAACCTGAGGAATAAAGGGGACGTACAATGCCATCTCCTTCACAGTTTTTCCCTGGACAACATCGAAGGGGGATGCATCACCGAGTCCATCCTCAGTGGGGGACCTAGAGATTTTATGTGGGCACATGATGGCCATTTTATATCTTGCATCCTACATTTTTTTTCACCAGTTTTCCTTTCTGCAGGTTCTTACTATAATTTTCAGTTGGCTCTGGGTTAGTGGGATAATACCCAGTATGATGACTCCCATTCACTGCACACAGAGATATGAGATTCATACTATCTTGTCTCTATGTAGCACATTATTAGAAGCAGCAACAGCATGGAGGACATTATGTCAGAGTACTAAGAGGTGTAGCTGTGAATTCAGCTCTAGGGTGAGATATACAACAACACAGTGACCTGCCCGGTATGGGGTACTCGGAACCGAGCGATCGTATAGTTCTAGGGAGTCACAGGGGTTGAGACCCGCTTCTGTGGCCCTGGGGGCAGCCTTTAAAAAGGGGAATCTTCTGGCTTGGTAGGGGAAAAGGGATGATAAAAAGGGAGTTATTTGTGATGCCACCCATGGTATTTGGCTATAAGTGGCCACCGTTTCTGCAGATCCTCCGGGGATTATGGACGGAAAGCTGGGATGGAGTGGCTCCCCACGGGCGGAGTGGATCCCCTGGGCAGTGGAAGTAGTAAAGGTGTAGGGTGCAGGATGGCGGGCGCAAAGCAACAGACAAGTCTCACGTTTTGTCGGTTCCTCAGTCCTTTTACTGGTGCAATGGCAGTACTGGTAGTTGGAAGGTTGAGTCCGGGCACCTGAGAGCAATTCGGGGTTATCCTCACCTGACTGGTTCTGAGGCCTCCTTACTGCGCTCAGTGTGTAGGCTCCTGCTACTGCTTTAGCTAAGCTGCTGGTCCTCTTTCTCTCCTGTGAGGAGCCGGTATGGCAGGCAACTCGAGTTCTTATTTGCTCCTTAGTTTGGGCAACTGTCCTTGGGCTCTCTATGCTGCTTTGCCTTCGGGCACAGTGTGGCTGTGGAACCTGGAATCCCCCACAGTCTGGTATTGTCTGTCGGGACATTAGGCCCTGCACAGCCTACAGACTCCGGTGTCCGTTCTTTGATCTGTTCCTCTGGGGTGAGCACGGTGATGCTCTGCTCCCCAGGTGTTCCTGCACTTCCTCAGACTCCTGTCTTGACTTCTCTCGCTGAGTAGCTATCCTGGGACGAGGTAAGTGTAGCTACCAGGCCACCAGGATGTCTTCCTCTGTCCTCCTGGGTACTGAACTGACACTGTCACACTGGCAATTGGACACGGGGTGCCACAACAGTATCACTTTCCATCTGTGCCTCTCTCTGCTCCGCCAGTCTCTATAGACTTTAATAGATAGCTGCAATCTGATCCCTCAGTGACCTGTCAGCCCTTCTTATTTTGAATGAGACATATTTTAAAAGTTTTTTCCAAGTGAATGATGAGTTGGGGGGAGGGGAGTGTGGGAAAAAGTGGCTCATAAGTGAAGAAAGAAGCATGTTTTTTTTTATAACATATATTACAAAGTTCCTTATATGCTCTAATTTTAGACTACTGACATTCTCTTTTCTTAATGTGTCACTGGTTTAGAAGGTAAAGTAACACCAAACATTCCTAATTATGTAATGTTGTGAATTAGTTAACTGTAAAACCTTCAGTGAGCTCTCTCCCAAGTGTTACACTATTTCCTTACGATAAATAATGAATTGATGTGAAGCAAGTTATGACTGGATCCCAGGTTTACAAACTATAAATGATATGTGATAGAAGAGATGTGACATTACTTTCCCTGTGGTTTCATCACATTTCTGTACTTTTTGTATTGAGATCTTGTTTAGTTTGATGATGTCACCCTCTAGTGGTAGTCTGGGGAATTACACATGGGAAAAAAGTACACCTGGATATGCCAATAGGAATGCTCTCTAATAATAATAATAATAATAATAATAATAATAATAATATTTAATTATATAGCACCAACATATTCCGCAGCACTTTACAATTCAGAGGTTCATATACAAACAGTCATAAGTAACAATTATCAGAAAATACAATAATTAAAGCAAAATAATGACAGCCCTGCTCATAAGAGCTTACAATCTAACAATGAGGTGAGGGTGATGTGGAGCCCCAAGGGACGTGGGGTACTCTCGGCTCTCTCACACTCCTGGTGGTTTCAGCATCTTGGATGGGCTTTCCCCCCCCATCTGGCTCACACTGGCTCAGTACGGGTCTGCGCTCCTCAGCTTAGGCTCTTCCAGGACGTATGGCTCTCTCCTGCTCAGCTTCAGCTCAACCTCCTGCTGTTCTGTAGCCTTCCTATCTCAGCTTACTCTTGGTCTTTGCTTCTCAGCACCATGGCTTACTAACTTCCTTCACTCCTCCCCCTCTCTATATACTGTCAGTCACCTGACCTTCTGGTGTGCCCAACCCACTCCTCATCCACCACTCCTCCGGTCTCATATAGTGTCTGACCTCAGAGCTGGATGTGAACCCTCTCTATGCGTGGGGATGTGGGCTGTGAGGGTGTAGTGTTTACTATGTCCTAACTGCCTGGCTGCAGTTCCCTTCTGTGGCCACCTGTACGCAGGGGCGCCACATTCTCCCGGAGTTAAACAGCGCGTCCGCGCGTGACTCGACATTGGTTACCCTGAAAACATTTTTATATTATACATAACAATAAACATTAGGGATTCTTGATTTCTTCCCTTCCGGGAGGCACGATTCTTGGAACGTTGCATTAACTATAAACATAAGTGCATGGGTATCTATACTCATCATTACCCTCTTTTCTCTATAAAAGACATTATAAACATTACTTCGTATAAAAGTATAAAATTTCTCTTCTTTTCAAAAAGTGCTAAAACTTTCAAAAATTCTCAAAAAGTGCAAAAGTCTCAAAAAGCAGCTTCAAAGTTCTGGATTCAAAACAGTCACTTGCACAATCTCGCGTGCAGCTGGTCTTAAAACCAAAGGGGAGCACACAAATGTGCTCAACTATTTACAAGAGAGTTCTTATCAAGTCATTGTTCATGATATTAAATGTTCAGGTAAAACACATAAGACAGACAGGGGAATGCTAGCATTCACTCAGGTAAGGTTGGGGGATCAATAAGGAACAATGTACATTCACACTTACAAGTCTTCTTTCTGTTCTTCTAAGGACCCGTGTTCACTCCTTCTTTTCTTCCATCTTGGCTTTCCACGGCAGCGTCTGCGGTGCTGATCTCCTCTTGGGGAATAACTCCAGGTGTTGCAGGGCATCAATCAGCAGGTAGCTCTCTGGCGTCTGAGTGATGGCATCTTTGGTGAGCACCGGGGTCTCAAGTATGACGACAGGATCCGTGTTTACAGACACGTCCGTGTATCTGGATTCCTCAAAATCATCACGCACTTCACAGTACTCAACAGTCGAGGCTTCATCTTTTTCTGCTTGCTCAGACTGTAAACAAAGTCTTTTTACTTGGAGGCCGTACGGGCCGCGCTCTCCTTGGGCAATGTGGTACGACACCCACTCCCCTACTTCGACTTGCCTGTCTGGGTGATCTGGCGGGAGCCGCTCCTCCACTTCTCTCTTATTTATGAAAATGTCATACCGCCCTCCGGGTTCGCGGGCGAAGGCGTAACCTCTTTCTCGGATAATCTTTACGATCTGGCCCTCATGTCTCGGGGATTGTTGTATCTCGCGGTCGCGGCGGGCTGCGTTTTTGGCCTCTTTGGCGCGGGCTACTAGTTCTTGCTTCTGTGCCAGCCTCTCGACCTCCTCTTTCTCCCACTTTCTCACACATCTCCTGATATATTCCTCTCTGGTTATGACTTCCGCGGGGCCTACTGCACCTCCGGGCTCTACTATGAAGCCCATCAAGTCCTCGCAGCCCTTCTCCCGCTCCCACCAGCAACGCAGCTGCTCCCCTCTCACCTCGGTGGTTGTCGGCGGCGGGATCAGTGGTTGCGGCAGCCTCAGGAATTCCTCCGGCAAGGCTCCGAGTGGGTCTACCTCTCTCCATGTGGGGTTGAGGATAGCTGGCGGGGTGGATACATCAACTAGTATGGCCGTATAGGCCTCGGCGTCGCTTGCGGCACGTCCGTGCTCCTCGACCCAGCCGGGTCGTCGCTGGACTTGGGCCTCATAGCCCTGGCAGTGGTCAATGTCTATTTGTATCCGGGTCCTTTTCTCCTCCTGGGCCCGTGTCATCCTTGGGGGCAGCCGCCGTACACCCCTCCGGGTGTCTAGGACATAGGGGCGCTCTTTTCCTCCTTCAGCCATCTCCTCTCGGTCACACGGGGGTCTCTCCTCGGCCGGGTTCCTCCACTAAATCTTTCTGTGGGCCCTCCGGGATCACGCGTGGTCTTCCGGGTGGAGTGCTGGTTGCTGCGTCCTCCGCTTCCGTCCTCGTGTCTCTGAATGGCGACTGCTTCTCTTCCGGTTGCCTGCTCCGCCCCCTCCTGATGACGATTTCCGACTCAGTTCGCGCCAGCTTCTTGGTAGGAGGGTCTAGGGGCGGCGGCTCTTCTTTTAGAGTGACAGCTGGCTCTCCCGGAGTTAAGGAGAGCCAGGGCGGGACCTTCTTTTCGCGCCTTGGGCCGGGCCGGCCCACGATGGGAGTCTTAGGAACGCCCCCTCTGCACATGGCGCTAGTCCCCTGTGGCCGCCATTAGGGTCAGATTTGGCGGGAAAAGTCCAGAACAAGTGTCTTAGGCGCACAAGGTCCAATTCTTTTGGACCGGGTAGATCCTGTTCGTGACGCCAGGTTGTGGAGCCCCAAGGGACGTGGGGTACTCGGTACCGGACCGATCTGCTGCTGGGGATGTCACTGGTGGCCTGGTCCGGACCGTGTCCCTGGCTCAGCACAATAAAAGGGGGATTATTTACAAGGGATATGTCACGGGTGACGCCACCCACTTGGTGCGGCCAGCGATGGGGCCGCCGCTGCTGCAGAACCTCCGGGGGTGATAGAATGGCAGCGGGGATGGTATAGTTCTAGTGGGGAGAACTGTATCCCCCGGGGCAGTAAGGAGTTAATGTCTATGGTGTGTGTGTGTTGCTGGAGCACACTTACTTGCAGACGCTGCAGGGATCTCTCCTCAGCGTTGGTGCTGACAGGCTGTGGCTCTGCAGGTTGAGATCTTTCCAGTGCAAGCCTGTATGGGAGAAAGGGTCTGCAGATAGAGTCTGACAAGGAATTCAGGGTTTTCCAAGGCTTTACTTAAGTTGTTCCTCTTCAAGCAAGTTACAGGTTATTCACAGTTCAAGTACACGGTTGCTTTCTACTCCCTTTCCGGGTTCCCTTCTCTCCTGCAGCCAGGCTCCTCTCTCCTTGTGACCCCTCACACAGTCTCTTAGTGTGCCTTTCCGGGCTATTACTCTCTATCTCCGTCTTACACGGGTGTATGCGGACGCTGAACAGTATAGCGGTGACTCGGGCTTCTGTGAGTCCTAGTGTGTCACTGAGCTGCCTGTTCTTTGGGTTAGGAACTTCAGCTTGAAACTAAAGCTCCCCGTCGGTGAATCTGGGGATACCGGGTGAATCGTCGGTCCCCTTCAGAGCCGACACTCTGCTCTAGCCCAGCCTGCAACAGTCCTCCAGCATGAGGCTCTGCCAGGCTCCTTCTCTCTGTGTTCCTTCCAGTATATATGAGGGCTACTCCGCCTGCAGTTGGTTGCTTGAGCTGTAATTCTAGGGCCCCGGGTTACACCGTCCCTCTCGGCTCTCTCACACTCCTGGTGGTTTCAGCATCTTGGATGGGCTTTCCCCCCCCATCTGGCTCACACTGGCTCAGTACGGGTCTGCGCTCCTCAGCTTAGGCTCTTCCAGGACGTATGGCTCTCTCCTGCTCAGCTTCAGCTCAACCTCCTGCTGTTCTGTAGCCTTCCTATCTCAGCTTACTCTTGGTCTTTGCTTCTCAGCACCATGGCTTACTAACTTCCTTCACTCCTCCCCTCTCTATATACTGTCAGTCACCTGACCTTCTGGTGTGCCCAACCCACTCCTCATCCACCACTCCTCCGGTCTCATATAGTGTCTGACCTCAGAGCTGGATGTGAACCCTCTCTATGCGTGGGGATGTGGGCTGTGAGGGTGTAGTGTTTACTATGTCCTAACTGCCTGGCTGCAGTTCCCTTCTGTGGCCACCTGTACGCAGGGGCGCCACAGTGACACAAAGTACAGGGGCTTATTTACAATGAGGGTATAGTCAACTTGAGAAAATGGGGAACAGATAAGCATAAGTGGCCACCAACCATTATTTGTGATGCATTTGAGATCAGTGGAGCGGATAGTCTATGTCTAAATGACTTTGACTTGGGATCATGATAGGCTGCCCTAAAAAGATGTGCTTTTAGGGAGTGCCTGATACTATGTAAGTTGTGGATACACCTAATTTCTTGGGGTAGAGCATTCCAGAGAATTGGTTCAGCTCTGGAGAAGTCTTGGAGGCGGGAGTGGGAAGTTCAGATCAGTGCAGAAGTGTCTTAAGTCACTTTCAGAGCGAAGAGAATGGGTGGGGTGATAGACAGACATGAGGGAGGAGATGTAGGGAGGTGATGCACTGTGAAGAGCTTTGTGGGTGAGAACAAACAATTTGAATTGGATCCTGTAGCCAATGCAATGACTGGCACAGAGCGGATCCTGTAGTGTATGGGCAGCCAGTGCAATGACTGGCACAGAGCGGAGGCATCTAAGTAACGATTGGCCAGATAGGTGACCCTGACTGCCGCATTAAGGATGGACTGGAGAGGGAAAGTCTAGTGAGGGGGAGGCCAATTAATAGAGAATTACAATAGTCAAGGAGGGAGTGGATCAGGACCACAGTGAGGGTTTTTGTTGTTTCCATGGTGAGGAAGGGGCGGACTCTAGAGATGTTCTTCAGGTGTAAGCGACAAGAGCGGGTGAGAGAGTGTATATAGGAGTTGAAGGAAAGATCAGAGTCAAACATAACACTCAGACAGTGAGCCTGCTGCCTAGGCGTTATCGTGGTGCCACACACTGAGAGGGAGATGTCAGATTTAGGGAGGTTAGTGGAGGGCAGGAGCAGAAGAAGTTCATGTTTTGGAAAGGTTGAGTTAAAGAGGGAGAGCGGACATGATGTTGGAAACTTGATTTTGGCTTTGGTTTTTGAAGCTCGCAACCATTCAATGCTCCACATCACTTATTGTAATGGTAGGAGGGAGAAAATGGGTTTTATGCGAGAAAAAAGAAACATAAGTGATCATATGTACTCACCTCGATTGATGAATTATGGTATATAAATGACGGCTGCTGCAGATCCACAGGCTCAGAGCCGATAAGTAGGAGGGAAGGATGATCATGGTTGTTCTGCCAGTCAATACTGATGCTGTGCGGTATTTAAAAAAGTGTTGTTTGATTCAACGCGTTTCAGTCAGCCTCGCTTCTCATCAGAAGAAGTTTTTTTCTTTTCCCTTAGATTGTTTTTTCTTTTCCTGATGAAGAAGTGAGGCAGCTTTGAAATGTGTTGAATCAATAACTACGTCTTTTGAATGATGTACAGCATCACTATTGACCGCACGCAGAACAACCACTGATCGTCATTTTCTCCTACTTCCCTTATTGTGTCATCTTTACATTTCCTGACAGCCAATATTTATTTTTGCAGTTAATTTTCACCTCTCCTTTCTCCAAAAGCCATAACTTTTTTTCTGTTTCAATATAAAGGTATGAAGGCTTGTTTGTTTGTGGGCAACTCAGTGGCGAAACTGAAGCTCCTGGCCCGATACGAAAGCTCCAATGGAGCCGCAATCATTGCAAATCTTTACTAGCATTATTTATTTCTATAGCCAAAGGACTTTGGGATCGCGTAGCTTCAGGTCTGGTATGATTGCAACCCTGCACTGTTGTAGTTACACCCTGTCAATTGTAGTTTGAATGACACCAATCATTTTGCAATACTTATAAAAAAAGAGGGAAGACGTGAAATGAAATGGGAAAAAAAAAACAAATCCACAATTCCACCACTGCACGTATGTACTGTACAGTAAATATTTATATATGAAGTGCGTTGTGAAAGTATTCGGCCCCCTTGAACTTTTCAACCTTTTGCCACATTTCAGGCTTCAAACATAAAGATATAAATTCTAATTTTTTTGTGAAGAATCACAACAAGTGGGACACAATCGTGAAGTGGAACCAAATTTATTGGATATTTAATTTTTTTTTTAACAAATAAAAAAATGAAAAGTGGAGAGTGCAATATTATTCGGCCCCTTTACTTTCAGTGCAGTAAACTCACTCCGGAAGTTCAGTGAGATTGCAATCACAAATTCTTTGGTATTGTTATCTCCATTTAATTTGTCTCCAATGAAAAAACACAAAAAGAATTGTCCTAAAGCCGAATTGGATCTAATTCCACACCAAACATAAAAAAGGGGTGGACAAAAGTATTGGCACTGTTAGAAAAATCATGTGTTGCTTCTCTAATTTGTGTTATTAACAGCACCTGTAACTTACCTGTGGCACCTAACAGGTGTTGGCAATAACTAAATCACACTTGCAGCCAGTTGACATGGATTAAAGTTGACTCAACCTCTGTCCTGTGTCCTTGTGTGTACCACATTGAGCATGGAGAAAAGAAAGAAGACCAAAGAACTGTCTGAGGACTTGAGAAACCAAATTGTGAGGAAGCATGAGCAATCTCAAGGCTACAAGTCCATCTCCAAAGACCTGAATGGTTCCTGTGTCTACCGTGCGCAGTGTCATCAAGAAGTTTAAAGCCCATGGCACTGTGGCTAACCTCCCTAGATGTGGACGGAAAAGAAAAATTGACAAGAGATTTCAACGCAAGATTGTGCGGATGGTGGATAAAGAACCTCGGCTAACATCCAAAGTTCAAGCTGCCCTGCAGTCCGAGGGTACAACAGTGTCAACCCGTACTATCCATCGGCGTCTGAATGAAAAGGGACTGTATATTAAGATACCCAGGAAGACCCCACTTCTTACCCCGAGACATAAAAAAGCCAAGCTGGAGTTTGCCAAAACTTACCCGAGAAAGCCTAAAACGTTGTGGAAGAATGTTCTCTGGTCAGATTAGACAGAAGTAGAGCTTTTAGAGCAAAGGCATCAACATAGAGTTTACAGGAGAAAAAAAGAGGCATTCAAAGAAAGAACACGGTCCCTACAGTCAAACATGGCGGAGGTTCCCTGATGTTTTGGGGTTGCTTTGCTGCCTCTGGCACTGGACTGCTTGACCGTGTGCATGGCATTATGAAGTCTGAAGACTACCAACAAATTTTGCAGCATAATGTAGGGCCCAGTGTGAGAAAGCTGGGTCTCCCTCAGAGGTCATGGGTCTTCCAGCAGGACAATGACCCAAAACACACTTCAAAAAGCACTAGAAAATGGTTTGAGAGAAAGCACTGGAGACTTCTACGGTGGCCAGCAATGAGTCCAGACCTGAATCCCATAGAACACCTGTGGAGAGATGTAAAAATGGCAGTTTGGAGAAATCACCCTTCAAATATCAGGGACCTGGAGCAGTTTGCCAAAGAAGAATGGTCTAAAATTCCAGCAGAGCATTGTAAGAAACTCATTGATGGTTACCGGAAGCGGTTGATCGCAGTTATTTTGGCTAAAGGTTGTGCAACCAAGTATTAGGCTGACGGTGCCAATACTTTTAGCAGATAGAAAACAAGCGGTGTCAGAGGTTTGGAGCGCTAAAGAAACCACGGGTTGGTGATTAAATTACCAATAATTTATTGCACGAACAGCAGGGGTCCAGTAAGCCAATACTTTCGTCTGGACCATTTTTGGAGTTTTGTGTGAAATGATCAATGTTTTGCTTTTTGCTTCATTCTCTTTTGTGTTTTTTCATTGAAGAAAAATTAAATGAAGATAATAATACCAAAGAATTTGTGATTGCAATCATTTTCAGGAAGAAACTGAGTATTATCTGACAGAATTGCAGGGGTGTCAATACTTTTAGCCACAACTGTATGAGCCGGATATCTGTGATCCTTGATGTTGCCTTAGGAGAGCCTGTCAAGTCTCTCCTAAATATCCACTGTGTGTTGCATACCCGTGGAATAAGGAATCTATTTATTAGATCCCCCGGATTTCCTTTAGAAATAAGATTCTAATAGAAGCCTCAATATGCTGGATACCAGGTGAGCAGAACACTTGGTAAATTGATTCTGTTTTTCTTTAACAGCTTCTCTAAAGGGACCGTCACACACATTAACTTAGGCTGCGATGTCGGATGCGATGTCGCTGGAGTGCGGTCGCTTCCGACATCGCAGCTTGGCTGTCACATGGCAAGATGTTGCCGGTGACTCCACTGCGATGTGGACGCAGCCATTGCTCGCTGGGCTAGGAACAACCCAGCGAGCGATCCGCAGCAATGGTGCGGAATAGGCTGTATCACCGCCAACATCGCTATTGTGGTGTCAGACTGGGCGATACAGCCTAATCGCTGGGGCCAGATTGCCGGGTCTATAAACATGTTCATAAACCTGGTAACCTGCAACCAGCGACTTATCGCAGTTGCATCGTGCTGTCAAACAGCGATGTTGTAAGCGATATTGACGTGTGTGATGGCCTCTTTAGATCGGCCACACTGGTTTTATTTTCTCCTTAAAGAGAAATCTTCCCTAGTTTTATGACATCTTGGAGTCAGAGCTTTATTCACAGATCTTGCTCCCTCTCTATTGATTCTTACTTGGAGTCCTGAGGTTTGGTTGACCATTGTTTTTTGGGTGCCCCCTTCTTTCTCCTGACCCCCGGCACAGGGGCGACAGCTGTGGTTTTCTTGGGAAAGCTAGGCTGCTGTGATCCTGGAGTAAGGGATGTTGTATCTCCCTCATCTCTGGTGCAGCCTGCTCTTCTGTGTCCTCCTCCATGGCTGTATCTAGACATAAAGTAGACTTTCCTACTAATATATTTTATAAATCTATAATACAGTAAGAAAATACATAAATGTATATGTAATTACTATATCTGACCACTGGAGGGCGCGTGTTCATTTACAATCAGCAAGATGTGTAATTACAATATTTGACCACTAGAGTGCGCAGTTCATGTATAACACAGGTCTGCCACTAAAAAGCTGTTTGATTATTTTCATCTAATTTCCATGTATTTTGGTGTGCTGAAAACGAAAAAAATATTGAAAAAATCCTGGACATCAGGATTTGCCACAAAGTGCAAAATTCTCTTCAAATTTAGTACATTTTTCTCAATTTTTGGTATTTTTTTTATCTTAGGGTTTTGAAAGTCAAAATTACTATTAGTTAATTCACATCAATGCATTGAAGATATACAATGCCAAAAAAATATAACTTTCAAAGAAAAGAACTTTCAGAGTGAGCTAATGAAACCAGCATCAACATGTTGCAAGCTGAACGAGCGGGCTCTCACATGCCTGGGCTTGTTTCAATTGTTTTATCTTGCTTCTCGCCTGTTCACACTTTTTAATCTCAGTTCGTGTTAGCTCGTCGTATTCAACCGTGTTTCCCAAAATTAGCATTATGGCACAGTGTAAGTGTATTAGTTCGCCTGACAGTTTCTGTTACATTTGTGGTGAATATACAGTGTTGAAGCAACAGCTGAATATTACAGACTTTGTGAAAAAAGTATATGTGGCACCCTGCAACGAGTGCGTCACAGAAAGGTATTGCATCCCTAACTGAAGATGCAATATCATCCGTCTTAGGAGTGAACAAGTTAAATCCAAAGCTCCATGTACCACATGCATCATCTAGAGGCAGAGGACCAATCAGGTCCTGGTGGGAGGAATGTAAGGTGTAGTGTGGGGAAGAATAGGAAGAAGAAAGTTAGAACGTGGGAGAGACAGGGTCAAGGACGGAGGTGCGGACAAGTCTAACTGGGAGGGCACCAACAAGCGGTGACCCAGACAAGAAAGCGGGCAAACAGCAGAAGCAACGGGTCCAAAGACACCCATGCCCAGTCCTACCGGACACCGGTTCCGAGGTAGACAGTCGTCCACCGCTGTTCTGCAAAACCGGAGTGAAGGAATAGCTTTATAGGAGCTCCTCACTAAAGCCACAACTACTGCAGTCTTACCAGGGGGATACCCGCCACAGAGTTTAGGACCCTTTGTAGCCGGTTGAACAACATGGAACAGGCAATCCAATAGAGAAACCCCAGTATCCCCACCTGGTGCAACAAGGCAGCAATGGCAACAATAACAGGACAGCTAGTAACAGAGGAACACTATGGAGCTTTGGACAGAGACTGTTCATCCCTGGGACCACCGGTCCGTTACTCACGAACTGTGTTACCGTGTACCGTGTACCACTCCAGTAAAGACCCGTTACAGAGGAGCCTTGTGTCAGTGCCTTTCTTCCAGAACTGTTATTAACCCATGCAGTTACTAAACTACCTGAGCTGCCGTATTCCATCCATTGCAGCTCCCGGCCCCGGGGACTACTGCTCATCCTGTGGGGAGCATCCCATGTAGCTGCCGCACATCCCCCGAAGGCTCAAGCAGCGCCGGTGCCATCACCGGACACCCACAGGTGGCGTCACGAGACATATACGCTTTTACCCAATTCCCCAAGCCCTTCCATTTGACCACTGGGCCCCACAGCCTCAGGCACGGAACCGTGACAAGTGAAGCATCGCCTGAGACCTGCGAACCTGGCTACAGTGAGTCAAATCCTTTGCATATTTCGGACTAAAGCTTGGAGATCAAGATAAAGCTTGGGCGCCTCATAAAGTGTGCAAATGGTGTGTTGACGACCTCCGAAATTGGTTCAAGGGTAAGAAAAAAGCTTTCCGTTATGGGATTCCTATGGTATGGCGAGAGCAAAAGAACCATAGTGACGATTGTTACTTTTGTTCATGCGATGTGAAAGGGTATAATTCAAAATGGAAGCATTCCATTACATACCCCAATATTCACTCAGCAATTCGTCCCATCCCCCATGGCACAGATAAACCAGTACCCAAGGCCCCTGCTACCTTGGAAGAGATGACTAGCTCCAATGAAGGTGGAGTCATACCTGAACCAGATGATGAATCAAGTTCTGACTTTAAAGATGATACAAGACCAAAATTGTTTTCTCAGGAGGAGATGAATGATTTGGTAAGAGACTTGAATCTTCCCAAAGATGTCGCTGAGTTACTCGACACAAGACTCAAAGCAAGAATTTATTGTTGCCAGGAGTGTCTTTTTCATGGTTCAGACATCGTGAAGACGAGTTCGTTCCTTACTTTGCCCAGGAAGATAAGTTGGTTTATTGCATCGATGTCGAAGGTTTGATGGATCAATTCAAAATCAAATATGATTCAGTGCAATGGCGTCTTTCTAGAGATTCTTTAAAAAGAAGTCTCAAAGCAGATTTACTCCACAACGGCGGTTTTTATGCTTCCATCCCTGTAGTCATTCCGAACACCTCGAGGAAACCTACGAGAACTTGGAATTGATTCTTTGTAAACTTAAATATGAAGACCACGGTTGGCAAGTGTGCAGGGATTTGAAAGTCTTGTGCATACTGCTCGGGCAACAAGCTGGGTATACCAAATACCCTTGTTTTCTGTGTCTACAGGACAGTCGAGACCGACAAAATCACTGGACAAGAAGAATTGGCAGCCGAGGGTGCTCACAGTTGGTGAAAAAAATGTCCTCCGAGAAACTTTGGTTCCTCCCCATAAAGTTCTTCTACCACCTCTCCACATCAAATTGGGATTGATGAAGAAATTCGTAAAATCATTTCCAAAAGATGGAGAATGCTTCAAATACTTGGTCGTCAAGTTTCCAAGCCTCTCGGAGGCAAAATTGAAGGAAGGTGTGTTCGTCGGACCAAACATTAGAAGGCTTATAGCTGATCAAGAGTTTATCAATACCATGACGCATCCTCAAAAAGAAGGTTGGATTACATTTAAAGAGGTCGTAGAGAAATGTTTAGGCAATAACAAAGACCCTGACTACAAACAAATCGTCGGACGAATGCTGAAAGCATTTCAAGCTTTAGATTGCTTGATGAGTTTGAAAGTGCATTTCCTCCATTCCCACCTTGACAACTTTCCTGAAAATTTGGGAGCTGTGAGTGAAGAGCAAGGTGAACGATTCCACCAGGACATTAAATTTAATATGGTCACCACTGAGCTGCCTGTCCTTTGGGTGGGAACTCCAACCTAGAATTGGAGCTCCCCGTTGGTGAATCTGGGGAAACCGGGTAAATCTTCAGCCCCCTTCAGAGCCGACACTGCTTCCAGCCTAGCCTCCAATAGTCCTCTCCCGCAAGGCACTATCAGGCTCCCTCTTGACCCGTGTGACTCTGGTTTCAATATGGAAGGCTACTCCGCCGGTAGTTAGTCGTTTCAGCTGTATTCCTAGGACCCAGTGCTACTGGTCCCCTCTTTCCTCACACTCCTGGGGTGCTGGCTATGGATGTGCTTTCTCTCCGTGGTTTCTCTGGTGCTTCGGATTCTGCAACTCCATCAGCCCCACTCCTCCAGAACGTGTGCCTCTGTCTTTGCTTCTCAGCCTACCTTGGCCTACTACAGTCTTTTCAGCTCGGTCTGTGCTTCTCAGCCTACTGCTGGTCTGTGCTGTTCAGCTTACTCCGTGTCTTGGCTGCTCGGCACCCTCGGCCTACTCTGTGTCTTGGCTGCTCGGCTCACTCCGGCCTACTGACCCCTTCCTCCTCTTCTTCCTCTATTTCTACCGTCTGTCACCTGACCTACCAGCTGTCCCACCCACTGTCCTCTAATCCCACCACCCCTTGCCCACCTAGAGTCCCGGGCTCTGGTGCTGCCTCCTAGTGGTGTGTGGGATGTCCGTGAAGGTGTTTGTGTAAACTGTCTTCCTTCCTACCTGGTTGCGGTTCCCTATGTAGCCTCCTGGTCGCAGGGGCGCTGTCACGGGTGGCACGGATGACAGGGTGGAGGCCACGCGCAGACGATCCCCGCGTTTGGCCCACCAGCCATAATGGTGGAGGATGGTCCGTCTCTTTCAGGAGCATTTACCTTCTGTGTTGATGGAAAGAAGGTGTGATGAGATCTCTCTATTATGGGGAGACGGCTGTGGAGGTCTTGCGCTCGGTCTGGTTTTATCCACCAATGTTGTAGGTCACTAGGACCCAGCAGACTCCTTCCACCTTTATAAGGAGGTTCATTACCCTTCCTCGGTGCAGGTGATATTTCCTTGGACACTCATTATCCTTGCTCCAGCAGAAGCTGAAGTTGTGGAGGTTGCTGTGCTCTGCTGCAAGATAAGTGTTTTCTTTCCCCATTGTCTGTTTTTCCTTGTGTTTGTCTTTAGTTGTTAGTGGAGGGGTCTAGTGAACCTCTCCATCTGATCCTTAGATAAGGTAGTGCAAGGATCAGAGAGGGACGAGGTTCGTGGTCGGCGACAGTTGAGGAAACTGTATAGGGACGTCAGGGCAGACAGGGTCAGCCCCAGAAAGACTAGGGGTCACCCTCTCCCTCTTGTGCCCATAGCTTTAGGGATTCCTTATTCCCCCCCCCCCCGTCGTTGTCCTACGCTGAGTGTCTCTCCCGCTCCCAGCGTGACATTATCACCTGCCATAACTGTAAGTGAAGGAAGGGAGGATTTGATTTTCCTTCCTTTCCTTATGGATCCTGTGTCTGCTTTGGCCCAGCAGCTGCAGACCTTGTCTTTGGAGGTTGCGGACCTTCGGTCGGCTCTGCAGGGACCACAACCGCAAAATGGTGTCTGGGGGAATCAAGCAGTGGGTCCGGCCAGACCGGAACCTAAGGTTGCCCTCCCTGACAGGTTTTCAGGAGGCAGAGACAAATTTACTGTGTTCAAAGAGGCCTGTAAATTATACTTTAGGCTTAAGCCGTATTCCACTGGTGATGAGCAGCAGCGGGTAGGAATTATTATATCATTGCTGCAGGGGGATCCCCAATCCTGGGCTTTCTCTCTGCCACAGGACTCTACTTGTCTCCAGTCTGTGGATGGATTTTTTGACGCCTTAGGCCTCATATATGATGACCCTGACCGTGTCTCTTTGGCTGAATCCAAATTGCGCCATCTCCACCAGGGGACTCGGTCGGCGGAATCATATTGTTCTGAGTTCCGCAGGTGGGCTATGGACACAAAGTGGAACGATCCGGCTCTCAGGAGTCATTTTTGCCAGGGTCTTTCAGAAAGACTGAAGGATGCCCTGGCAGTGTATGAGACCCCCCCGTCCCTGGAGGCAGCTATGTCGTTGGCTATTCGCATGGATAGACGCCTCCAGGAGCGGAGGGGTAGACCTCCTGCAACTGGGAGCCCTTCTCATGGTGGTTCCTTGTTGCCGGGTGGTCACTCGGAGGGCGAGTCATTTCTCCCGAGGGGGGAGGAACCTATGCAGCTTGGAGGAGCGGCGGCCTCGAGGCTCTCCTCCGGTGCCTCCCGGGGCAGGGGGAAGGGGGTCTGTTTTTTCTGTGGGAAAGGAGACCATTTTATCGGGGCCTGTCCCTACGCTCCTAAACGGACTAGGGTGCCGGGACCTCATGTGACTATGGGGGGTGTGGAGGTGGTCGAGCGGGAGGTGTGTGTATCCTCCGTTTGTACTTCCCATTTTCTCCTGAGTGCAGAGGTGGCGCTAGAAAGCAAAACGGAAGGCATTTCTGTGTTTGTGGATAGTGGTGCGGGGATCTGCATGGTGGATGCTCGTTTTGTACACGCTCATGGGCTTAACCGCTGTTTATTGTCTCGCCCCATCCGTATCTATGCCATCGACTCAGCCCCTCTTGTTCAGGGTAGTCTCACACATATCGTACATAACATTAAGTTAACGGTTGGATCCCAACATCAGGAGACGTTATCTTGCTATGTCTTAGACGGTCTCCCCGCTCCCATTGTCCTGGGCTTGCCATGGTTGATTAAACATAATCCCGTAGTGGATTGGCAGTCCAGGGACATTGTGGAATGGAGTGATTTTTGTTCGGAGAATTGTTTGGCTACATCCCTTTCGGTGGTATCTGCTGAATCTCTGCCCCCATTCCTATCGGAGTATGAGGATGTGTTCTCAGAGAAGGGGTGCCGAGACTTGCCCCCTCATCGGGCATATGATTGCCCTATCAACCTCGTTCCCGGAGCTAAACTGCCCAAAGCTAGGATGTTTACTATATCTGGTCCCGAAAGACAAGCAATGAAGGATTTCATTTCTGAAAGTCTGGAGACGGGACACATTAGGCCCTCCACGTCGCCGGTTGCGGCTGGTTTCTTTTTTGTGAAAAAAAAAGATGGGGGCCTCCGTCCTTGTTTGGATTTTCGGGAATTGAATCGGATTACGGTCCGTGATCCATACCCCCTCCCTCTGATCCCTGATTTATTTAGTCAGGTTGTGGGTGCCAAATGGTTCTCCAAGTTGGATTTGAGGGGGGCCTACAACCTGATTAGGGTCAGAGAGGGGGATGAATGGAAAACTGCGTTTAATACCCCGGACGGCCATTTTGAAAGTCTCGTAATGCCGTTCGGGCTCACTAACGCCCCGGCGGTTTTCCAACATTTTGTCAATGATATTTTCCATCATTTGGTGGGTAGATTTGTAGTTGTTTACTTGGACGATATCTTGATCTATTCTCCCGATATGGAGACGCATCAGTCCCATGTCAAACAGGTGTTGCAGGTCTTACGGGACAACAAACTGTATGCTAAACTCGAGAAATGTGTTTTCGCCGTTCAGGAGGTTCGTTTTTTGGGGTACCTCTTGTCGCCGTTGGGTTTCCGGATGGATCCGGAAAAGGTCCGGGCGGTGCTAGATTGGGAACTGCCGGACAATCTACGGGCATTGCAACGTTTTTTGGGGTTTACCAATTTTTACCGTAAATTTATTAAGAACTATTCGGTACTGGTGACGCCTCTTACGGACATGACTAGGAAGGGGACGGATTTTTCTGAGTGGTCGGATTCTGCTCGCCAGGCTTTTTCCTCCCTGAAGCGTTGTTTTGCTTCCGCGCCTGTTCTTTGTCAGCCCGATCTTTCTCAGCCCTTCATTGTGGAAGTGGATGCGTCTGAGGTGGGGGTGGGGGCTGTGTTGTCGCAGGGCCCTTCGCCTGGGAGATGGGTGCCCTGTGCGTTCTTCTCCAAGAAGTTGTCTTCGGCCGAGAGGAATTATGATGTGGGTAATAGGGAGCTGTTGGCTATTAAGTTGGCTTTTGAGGAATGGCGGCACTGGCTGGAGGGGGCTGTCCATCCCGTCACGGTTATTACCGACCATAAGAACCTGTCTTACCTTGAGTCCGCCAGGCGTCTCAATCCCCGGCAGGCCAGGTGGTCTTTGTTTTTCACGAGATTTAATTTTACCGTCACCTACCGTCCGGGGGTTCAGAATGTGAAGGCGGATGCATTATCGCGTAGTTTTCCGGGTGGAAGTACTCATGAGAGTCCCGTCCCCATCTTGCAGGAGGGGTGGTTGTTTCTGCTCTTTGCCCTGATCTAGAGGGGGAGGTGTTGAAGGTTCAGGGGGGCGCCCCTGCCTCCTGCCCTTCTGGGAGGCTTTTTGTGCCGTTCTCTTTGCGCCTCAGGGTGCTGTCAGAGCATCACGACTCTGTACTGGCGGGGCATCCGGGCGGTAGGGCCACTTTTGATCTCTTGTCTCGTCGCTTTTGGTGGCCGGGGTTGAGGAAGGACGTAGCGGAATTCGTATCCGCCTGTGGTGTGTGTGCACGTGCTAAGGTTCCGCATACCCGTCCGTCTGGGTCTCTCGTGCCATTGTCTATTCCTGAGAGGCCATGGACACATTTGTCAATGGATTTTATCACCGATCTTCCGGCGTCTGCGGGCAAGACGGTGGTACTGGTAGTAGTAGATAGATTCAGTAAGATGGTTCGCTTTGTGGCACTGCCCGCACTTCCTAATGCTCGGACTCTGGCACAGGTGTTCGTAAGTGAGATTGTGAAGCTTCATGGGGTTCCCTCCGATGTGGTTTCTGATCGCGGTACTCAGTTCGTCTCCAAATTTTGGAAGGCTTTTTGTACACGTTTGGGGATAACGTTGTCCTTTTCTTCTGCTTTTCATCCTCAGTCTAATGGTCAAACCGAACGTGTGAATCAGAATTTGGAGACTTACCTGAGGTGTTTTGTCTCTGACCATCAGGAGACTTGGGCAAATTATTTGCCCTTGGCCGAATTCGCCCTTAATACTCGTCTTCAGGAGTCCACTGGCAAGTCACCGTTCTTCGGTGCATATGGGTTTCATCCTCAGTTTGGTACTTTTAGCGGTACGAGTCCTTCCGGAGTTCCGGAGGAGGACCGTTTTACCTCGTCCCTCTCCTCGGTTTGGCGGGGTGTACAGCGTAGCTTGAAGCTCTTAGGTGACAGGTACAAACGTATGGCTGACAGGAAGCGTGCGCCAGGTCCGGACCTATGTGTGAATGACTACGTGTGGTTGTCTACCAAGAATGTGAAGTTGAAGGTGCCCTCTTGGAAGTTGGGGCCCAGGTTTATTGGCCCCTATAGGATAACCGCCGTTATCAATCCCGTGGCGTTTCGTCTTGCGTTGCCTCCTGCTCTTAAGATTCACGATGTGTTTCACCGGTCGCTCCTCAAGCCGTATGTGCCGTCGTCTAACCCATCTCCTTTGCCTCCTGAGCCCATCTGTGTGGCGGGGAATCTGGAATTCGAGATCTCGAGGGTGGTTGATTCTCGCATGTTGCGCCGTTCTCTTCAGTATTTGGTGCACTGGAGGGGGTACGGTCCTGAGGAGCGGATGTGGGTGCCGGCGTCGGAGGTGTCCGCCGCAAGGCTGGTCCGCGCTTTTCACCGTTCCCATCCGGATAAGCCTGGTCCTGAGTGTCCGGGGGCCACTCGTAGGAGGGGGGGTACTGTCACGGGTGGCACGGATGACAGGGTGGAGGCCACGCGCAGACGATCCCCGCGTTTGGCCCACCAGCCATAATGGTGGAGGATGGTCCGTCTCTTTCAGGAGCATTTACCTTCTGTGTTGATGGAAAGAAGGTGTGATGAGATCTCTCTATTATGGGGAGACGGCTGTGGAGGTCTTGCGCTCGGTCTGGTTTTATCCACCAATGTTGTAGGTCACTAGGACCCAGCAGACTCCTTCCACCTTTATAAGGAGGTTCATTACCCTTCCTCGGTGCAGGTGATATTTCCTTGGACACTCATTATCCTTGCTCCAGCAGAAGCTGAAGTTGTGGAGGTTGCTGTGCTCTGCTGCAAGATAAGTGTTTTCTTTCCCCATTGTCTGTTTTTCCTTGTGTTTGTCTTTAGTTGTTAGTGGAGGGGTCTAGTGAACCTCTCCATCTGATCCTTAGATAAGGTAGTGCAAGGATCAGAGAGGGACGAGGTTCGTGGTCGGCGACAGTTGAGGAAACTGTATAGGGACGTCAGGGCAGACAGGGTCAGCCCCAGAAAGACTAGGGGTCACCCTCTCCCTCTTGTGCCCATAGCTTTAGGGATTCCTTATTCCCCCCCCCCGTCGTTGTCCTACGCTGAGTGTCTCTCCCGCTCCCAGCGTGACAGGCGCCACATGAACTCGACACCACTCCACTCCCCAGGCTCTCCTTGACTTCCTCAGACCCCAGACCCTAAATTCTGGTCTGGGGCGGAGTTAGTCAGTTCAGTACGGGTCCCTCAAACTAGGTTTCTGCTACCCTGGGACGAGCTTAGCACTGCTCAAGTCCACAGGATGTCTTCCTCAGTACTACTCCGCACTGAACTGACTAACTCCGCCCCAGACCAGAATTTATAGGGGAGCTACCCTGAATCCGGGCTTTGAGCTCCCTCTTCAGGCCTGGAGGCAGAAAGGTGTTGTGTGCTTGGGCTCACCTGGTGTGGATACCCTCTGTTGCTCTCAGGCATGACACTACCCCCCGAGGGCGGCAATGACATTGTGGCATCCCGACTCTGGGGTGCCACATTTTAATTATTAGATTTAGCTTCTTGGTGTTTTTGATGTTCTCCTTTTGGTGTTCTGTCTACCACTATACAGTCATTATATGGCGGTAATATCAGTGTTGGTCTTTGTATAGTGATGTTTTTAGTAACAGCTCAGCCATCTGCTGAGGTTTTCCTGCATCTACTATTAGGGTGCTCCACCATAGTTGTACCTGGTTAGGGGCCCACTGAGACGTTTCTCCCCCCTGAGCGGAACCCCCGAGCTTCGCCTCTGTTCTCACTTGAGTATCATTTTAGTTTCATGCTGGTGATATGTATTGGAATAGACACTGAAGTCTATTTTCTGGTCTCTGATTATTCCTTGATTTATCCCCAAACGGTAGCCTACCACAAAACCCCTTTGGTTTGGCCACAAGGTCGCAGCACAGAATTACCATTTAAACCAATGGTGTAACTTTTGCTTTTTTAATGTAACTCGACCCCTGGAAATTCAATGCTGTTGGGGCAGGAGGTCAATAACACCAGACTCGCTAGGAGAGTTTCTGCTTAAATCCCTTGCAAAGCTTCATATCCCTAATTAAAAACAGAAACAATAACAAATTCCCATCGTGTACTTTCCACTTTGTGGTAAAGAAAGAAAATAAAATAAGAAAAAAACACGTGTATGATTATTTTTTTTTACGTCTTATTTTCTCCTCCAGCCACTATTCCCATAATGTTTACATTGCTGTATTTGTTTTTGGTTTTACCACTCATTTGTTTTTTTTTTTCTCGTTCTAAATTCATTTATTACACTTGAAATTAATATTATAATGTTATGGATAACGCAGGGTTTGGAACACATAGGATCATTTTGAAACCTGCAGTTCTTCAATCAGCCACATGGGGGAGAAAGAGCACTGTGAGCTCAATACAAGATGTTTAGTCTGGGAAAGTTTAGATAGTTTTTGTAACTTTGAAAAATATGAAATTTTGGGAGTCCTTATAATAGCAGCTTTCCAGAATACTCAGGTCTCTTTATCAATAGTGCAGTAAATGAGACAAGTGACGTGAAGCAGGACTGTCAGTATATGAAGGGGAGAGGCAGTGGTTGCAGTAAATATTGGTGCAGCTCATAGATGAGGATATACAATATTTTTCGAATTATAAAACGCACTTTTTTCCCCCCGAATTGGGGGGAAAATGGGGATGCGTCTAATCCGAATCATGTGTTTTTTTTATTAAACTTACCAAGGGGGTTGCAGTGGTGGAGCAGAGGTGCAGGAGGCAGGTTTGCAGGGTCCACAGAGGGTGGGGGTAAAGATTTGGGCCTCGAGTTGCCAGGGTGGAGGGGGCATGTGCAGTGGTGGCAGCAATTTTCCATGTGCTTGCATGCATTGGCAAACTACACCTCGGCCTCTATCATCCAGGACTTCCAGAAAATGGCTGTGGAACTCGATCTGCACATACACCGCCTCCGTGCCCTTTTCCAGGAAGTCCTGGGTGGTGGAGGCCGAGGCGCAGCTTGCCAATAGAAGCAGGTGTGGCGCCCCTGCGACCAGGTGGCCACATAGGGAACTGCAGCCGGGCAGAAAGATAGACAGTTTGTTCAACAAACACCCTCACAGAACACACACACCCACAGAGGCGGCACCGAACCCGGAGCCCGGGACTCTAGGCGGGCAAGGGGTGGTGGGTTTAGAGGAAAGTGGGTGGGAAGCCGGGGGAGCCAGCCGTCAATCCCAAGGAGGAGCCCCCGCCCCTAAGTGCGACGGGGTTCTCTGTGGTCCTATAGTATCCCACACATGCGGATCCCCAATGTCCGGTGATTCTCTGGGTGAAACTCTTCTCCAAGTTCCTTGCTTCCCCTTAGCTCTCTCAGCTCCTTGCCTTCAGTCCCACTTAGACTTGGCTCGGGCCAGAATGCAGCACCGAACACCAGGACGTCCTTGCAGCTCTTCTAGCGTCTGCACACACTCTGACTAACTCCTCCCCCAGCAGCAGTATATATAGGGGATCTTGCCTAAGGGCAGCAAGTTGGGCTCCCCCTACTGTGCCGGGGTGGAAGGTATTGTGACTCGCCCAGGGCAGGGTACTCAGGGCTCGGGCTCGGTTTACGGGCTCAGGGATGTCACAGGTGAGGGATCACCAGCACAGCTACAACCCTCTGGAGGTCGGTGGAATTGCAGCTGTGATGGAATAGTCCCCGCAGGCAGGACTGGGACCTCCAGTGCAGAGTGGTGAGGATGGGCAGGATGCAGCAGAGCCTGGACGGTTATAGGCCAAGTCTATAGAGGGACACGGTGGGTGAAAGGAAAGAATGCACATACGCAGCCAAAGTCTCTTTACCTTTTTACTGGTGGTTTTCAGGCAAATTGTCCAGAGCACCAACGGGTAGCTGGGCTGCACAATGGGCCCCCACAGCAAGTGGGTATAAGGCCTCCTCCTCTGTATGTGATGAAGCGCAGTCTATTAAATGCTGACATGCCTCCACACTCTTCTTCTGTATGTCTCTCCCTCTCCTGTGCGGTCTCCGGGACGACCTTTTCTTCTGAACTGCAGCGCCCTGCTAGTCCTGGCTCCCTCTCTGTGACTCTCTCAGGAGACCGGGTAGCTGAAGCTTCCTCGATGCAAAGGGGTTTCCAGTGGGACTTGGAGTCCTCCACTGCTGCGGATCCCCAATTTTCGGCTCCTCTTCCAGGGTGAACTCGCGATCTGAGCTGCCTGCTCCCCTTTCTCTGTTTCTTCCTCCAGGCTCCCTGCCTTAATTCAGTCCCACTTAGGCTGGTGGGACACCGAAGTGCTACTCTGCATCTCTGGCCTGGGCCTACACGTGGCACCAGCACCAGAACTTCCCTGCAGCTCTTCTAGCGTCTGCACACACTCTGACTAACTCCACTCCCAGCAGCAGTATTTATAGGGGACCCTGTCTAAGTGCAGCAGGCTGAGCTCCCCCTACTGTGCTGGGGTGGAAGATGTTGTTTGTAGTACTACCTACTGTGGAAACCCAGCTGTGCAGCAGAGAGATATGTGGTTACCTGCGTTGGCAGGGCACCACAGTTGTATGTAGTAGGTACCTGCTGTGGAAACTCAGCTGTGCATTAGAGACATCTGTGGCTACCTGCGTGAGCAGGGCGCCACAGAACCATGTGTGGCGCCCCTGCGGCTAGGCGCCACAGAGTAGTATTGCATTTATGTAATATTATTGTAAGTTGCTAGTTTAGGATTTAAATCTTATGGAGTCTGTTTTTACACTCACTTAGGACCGCACCACTTAGAGTAGGGGGAACTGGTAATATAGTAGGTTCCACAGGTGGGGGCGGAGCTTAGGTTAGAGGTACAGTGACAGTTGACCGTTTTACCTCAGACGGTGCTTGGAAGGCAGACAGAGTGGTCAGACCTGGCAGCCCAGCTGAGTGGAGGGTACCTCATCTTTATGTGGGGACCCAGGACAGATGGCAACCGGCCAAGGCTGGTAGGAGCCAGCTGGTCATGTTGAGGGGACACCGGTGACACGGACAACCGAGGCAGCCAGGAGTTCAGCCCTGACTGCAAAGCCGACGAGCTGCAGGCCAACAGAACTGGGTTGCTGACAGCGCCACAAGGTACCTCTCCCTTCAGGACTGAAAATTGGTTCAGGACACTAGAAGAAACTAAAAGGGACAGACATATACTGCGGTGCTGGAAGGGAGCCTTCTGTATCTCGGTTCCGGGTTGCCTTATCCAGACCGGGTAATGCACAGACCTTATCTTCTAGATACAGACCGTAGTGACTCACCGTGGCCGGGACTCCGGTTTAGACAGGCGATGCTTCCTTCCTCCTTGTCACGGGTGGACCGCGCCTGCCGGTAGTGGGGCCCGGTGTAGTGCAGATCAAAAGTGTTTGAAGACGTCTTGGTGGAACAGATTAAAGGGGTTTTTAATTTATTCGTGACGCCACCTATGAGTAGTTTCGGTAAGGAGTACCGACGCTGTGGAACCTCCGGGGGATGGACAGCAGCTAGATGTTACGCTCCCCACAGGCTGAGCGGTGATCCTCGGAGGCTGGAGCTGCTCAAGATGTTGTGCGGCAGCTGCGGTTACCTTGTAGTGCGGACGGACAGTTCATAAGGAAGCACGGACACAGAAAGTCTCTGCAACGGGTCTTTACTGTAACCAGCAGGCAGTACATGGCATACAGTGGTTGGGTAGTAGACCAGGTGGACTCAGCAGTGATGGTGTCCCTTAGAAATCCGTAGTGTTCCTCCATTCTAACTAATTGGTTGCCAGTGTCGCCCAGGAATACCAGGTCGGGTACGGGGAGGCTGCTTCAATGCCCTATCCATGATGTACCTTCTGGATGTTTTGGGGAGCCTTGGATCCCTCGGTGGGTACACCGCTGGTTAGACGACTGGAAGTTGGCTGGTGTGGTGGGGTGCTCCTGTGAAGCTGCTCCTCCACGCTTCTGGTTCGCGTAGCAGAGGTGAACTGCTGCCAGCTTTGGTACCAGTGAACCGGCTGTGAGTTGTGGGCACGGGAGTCTTTTGGGAACCCGTGTGAATAATGCCCAATCCCGGTAGTTAAGGCCTCAGGTGCTAACACCCGACCGGTGACGGCCCGGGGGCTGCACGGGGTGCGGAGCCCCCGCTCCTCTCCAAGTTCAAGTCCTCAGACCTTGTTCTAGGCTGTTCCAGACTATTCTCCTTCTGTTCTGTCTAGACTATTGTGTGTGTTCTACTACACTTCCCTAACACTCCACCCACCAGGACCTATGATTGGCCCTCTGTTCTAGGTGATGCATGCAGGGTTAGATTTCTAAATTAACCAGATCACTGCCGGGTCAGAGAATATTGCGGCTGCATTTATGGCTGCAGTACCCTCTTGTGACGCACTCGTTGCGGGGCGCCACAGTAGGACTGGCGGGGAAGCAATGCAGGAGTGGTAAAAGACTGAAAGATCTAGAGAAAGAAAGTAGTAAACCCTGAAAGACTAAGAGAGGACATCTAGAGACTCCATAAGAGAAACCCTGAGTTGGCAGCAACACCCCAAAACCAAACTGTACCGTCTCTTGTTATGCCGTCAACCGGTACTGAGTAAAGCAGAGTTAAACTGGAACTGTTTCTGTTATTCTTCCTGCCGCAGCCCGGAAGGCTTAGCATCATCAAGCAGAAGGGTAAGAACTGCACCACCATCACCATCACTGTCCTCCCTCACCGTCTCACCACAACAGCTGCCCTGAGGTAAAGCTCCACCTGTGGGGAGCTGTACCACACATAGCTGCCTTAACCATCACCTCAGTGGCCGGCTGGCAGGAGTGGTACCAACTTACCGGACTCTACAGGTGCCGTCACGTTCCCCTGTAAATAACCCCTTTAACCCCCACCGTTTACCATCAACATCTGGTATAATTGATCACCAGGGCACGGTACCGGGGTCCCGACCATCCGTGACTTCCCACACAGTAGCCCCGGTGTCCGAGTACCTCATGCACCCCAGCTATGGTTGAATCACATGTACAATGATGAGGCACATATATACCAGGATGGGGGCACATGTGACTCACCCACCAGGGCCGTGGGGTGATCGGAACCAGGCCCTCTCGTCGTCTGGTGCTGCTTGATGTCATGGGGGTCAAGACCTGGCTCGGTGGCCCTGGGAGGTTAATAAAAAGACGGGGAAAAATAAAGAAGTGTTTATGCTGCGCCCCGGGCAGGGGTACTCAGAGCCCTCTCATCGTCCAGGGCTGCGGGGTGTCACTGTGACATGACTCAGCTCCATAGTCCAAAGTGCGGCAATAAAATGGGGGGTTGAAAAGAAAAGAGTTGATAGGAATTTGTCACCACTGCCGTCCAGGCCTCTGGGGATGATGGTGGTAGCAGGCAGCCGGATTGGTGAGCCCTCCACGGGCAGAGCTTTTTCCCAGGGCAGGTGTAGGGATAGAGTCAGACACGTTCAGCAGCCAGCACGGCTCAACAGCTGCCAGCGGGGTTCAATGTCACTTACAATCAGGCTACGTCTGCTTGTGCAGCGATTCAGTCGGTGGCTCCAGAGGTGAGCTCCTGCAGCTGTCGGGCAAATCACAGTCTTGCACACATAGTTTTGAGCTTGACCGGGTCTTTACTTAAGCTCCACAGTTCATACAGTTCACACAGCAAAACAGTTGCAGTTCACACAGTGCGACAGTACACAGGCGGTTCTGGTCATAACCTGGCAGCTGGGACGTTTCGTTGGTTGCACCCCCTTTTTGGTACCTTTCAGGCCTCTATTTGCAGTTACCGCGCACAGACTATGGTCCGTCGGTCCTGGGTTTTTCCTGGGCTTCCTTCTCTGGGATTTCTAACCCTCGTTCGACTTCAACAGGGTCGGCACCCTGGTTCTGGTCCGATACCTCGGTGACCCGTTGCCTCGGAGACTCCTTAGACCCCTTCTCTCTTCCCTTGGTACTCGGCCTGGGACCAGGAATAGCCATACGGTGATACAGGCCGCGAGGTCTTAGTCTTCCTCCCTGGTGTTAATGTTTCTAGGCTTAGGAGGTCTGTTCCTCTCCGAGTACTGCTCGCCAGGAACTTGAATCTGAACTCTCTACTTTTTCTGAGCTCTCCTAACTTGGTATTCCTGGGTTTTACTCCAGTTTCTCCACCCTTTTCCCGGGTTCATCCTCAACTCTCCACCCTCCACTTAGTCCCTCCCGCTATCCCTTGCCTGACATGAAGTAACTAGGACTAGGGATCGGGGGTTGTGTTGGGTGTTTGTGCGGAGTGACAACGTACTAGTCCCAGCTGCTGTGCCTTACTGTGGCACTGGTCCACAGAGGCGCCACATTTAGGAATTAACGTGACACCACCCGTGGTGTGCAGCTATGGGTAGCCGCTGCTTTAGTCAGGACCTCTGGGGATGATGGGAGTAATAGCAAGGATTTTGAGCCATCCACAGGAAGAGCTGGTCCCCAGAGAAACCGTAAATTCTAGTGTAGTGCAGTGTTCACAGGGGTGCGGAGCTCACAGTCACAGGCAGCCTCCTGCTGCCGTATCCCAAAATCAGTCTATTTCCCCTCAGGCGCAAGAAATTCAGTCTAAGACAGCAAGGAGCTTTAACCGGGTTTACTCTCTTTTCTCGACAGATGGTACAGATTACAACAGTTTAGCAGCGGCTCTGGTGTAGTCTAAGCAGCCGAGATGGTTAATCTGCGTTACACCATTTCGTATCTCTTTCGGGCCTTTTCGGTCTGTCTGCATGCTAGCTACAATCCAGCGGTCACGGGCTTTCAGTGGGTGATTTTCCGGGTCCCCTAGGCGTGGTACGACAGTTTTCTATTCATTGCACCGGAGGTTGGGTCGCGGGACATAAAGACCCCGCACCCCGCCGGAGTTTGTGGTTGGAGTATACAGCATCCTGGCCCCTTCAACAGAGCCAGCACCATTTGCCAGTGTCCTCGCTAACTCAAGCACACCTGGACTCCTTCTGTCTTTCACCATGGTCTACAGCCTTGGCTAGCCTCATAGTGACACAAGCCGCCTGGTCCGTGTTCTCCAGTCCTCTCTCTGGTGTTCTCGCTTCTCTTTTTACAGACTGGACTTCCCTTGGATGACTGGTCTGGTCTCTTTCCACTCTCCTCCTGAACTCCTTCCCCTTCCCTACCGAATTCTCTCTGTTGTTCTGTGTTGTTACCTTTCATAACCTCCCTTACCGGGTTCTTCTCTAACTTTCCACCCACCACCTGGCTCCCCCCGCTATCCCATTGCTGGGCACAGAGTCCCTAGACTTAGGATCGGGAGTATGTTGGGTGTTTGTGTTGGGAGACCGATTTACCAATCCGGCGCTGCCATTTAGCAGGGGTTACCACACTCCCCATTAGCAAAGGATAGCACGTCCGCGTGCTAGGACCTGGCTCGGTGGTATACAAAAGCTCAAACATTTTTTTATGCATATAACAATAACAACAATTTAAAAGTATACTTCTTCCGGAGCTTCGTAGCTTAAACGTTACATAACAAAAACACATCTAGTTTAAATAAGGGGCATGGGATAGAAAAATAGAAAAAAGGGAAACAGTTCAAACAATTCAGTGATTGTCCATTGTCTCTTCACTCATTGTCCTTTGGTCTTCGGGAACCTACCACAAGAAAAACCCGTTTGCAAGCCCTGGACATGGCGACAGGGACTAAACTGACCGTTACTTCGGTCATGCCAGTGTTTTTTAAGCATTGCGGTCACAAGTGCAATTTGTCCATTTTAAATGCAAACCGTTCAGAGCATATATTATCACATAAGCATACGATAAAACCAACAGAAAGCCCACCGGAGTGAGCTAAACTATTTACAACTTCAAGTCCTGATCACAAGGATAGTCCGGGATTATAATGTTCATAAACAAAAGGGGCACAGTCTCGAGAAAAACTGGGGGAAACAAGTGCTTACTCACAGTCTAGTACCTGTCTGGTATATTAGTGCAGCTTCCACGGCAACACCTCCTGCATCGCCCTGGTCACATGCAGGGCCGGTGCTGAGTATTCCAGGATCGGGGTTTGGGTTCCGCAATCTCGTGTAGCTGGTGCTGATGCAGATTCTTAAGGTACCCAATGAACTTGGAGGGCGTAGGGTCCCCGCTTTCTCCTGATGAAAATAGGTGACTGTCTCCAGGTAACAAATCCTTGCTCGGGTGTCCTACAGGCAGGAGGGACTCGATGTCCATCTGGGACACGAAAACATCTCTGCTAGATCCGGGCTCCTGAATGAAGCCCCCATCCTTTTCCGGCATGAAAAGCTGTGATGACCCGTTCCCGACATGGGGCCTGATGGGTGGACTAGGTCTTACGGACCTCAGCCTTAGCCTGGATGGTCCGTTCTACCCTCGCCTTCTTTTGAGCATGCTTCTCCTCCTCTTTGGCCTCCCACTGGGTGATCCACTTTTTCCTATACTCCTCCCGGGTGAGGACCTCCACTTGTTATCGGCCCGCCACCACCTCCCCCGGGAATCCCATCATATCCTCTCTGGGGTTCTTCCACCAACACCATATCTCCTCCCTGTGGACCTCCTGGGATGGTGGTTCTGGAGTAAGGGGCTTAGCTAAGCCCTGCACGGGGCTGGGGTGTCCTCCCAGGCTGGGCTAGTGTCGGGCCCACAAGGGTCAGGGGTACTCAGATTTTGGGCGTTTGGGTAGGGTGGGTGTCACGGGTGGTCGGTGCCCGAGTCTGTGCCCTTGGGTGACAACAAAAAGGGGTAATTTACAGGGATAAAAGTTTATAGGGAATGTCATGATGCCACCTGTAGATCCGGTGATGGCACCGGCGCTGCTTGGGCCTCCGGGGTGATGGGCGGCACAAGGTGTTGTAGCTCCCTACAGGTGGAGCGGGGTCCCCGGGCTGTGAAGGTGTGGTGGTGGAATAGGGTAGCACAGTCTCTGCTGCGAGACTGGAATGTCACAGTTAACCAGGAAGAAACACAGACACTTGCTTGCTTTGCACGGGTTCTTTACTCCAGTTACCTTCAGCTTGTACACAATTCACAGGTGTTACGGCTCAGGTAGTGAACCTGGTGTCATAGGAGGAAGCAATGTCTCTCTGAGGCTCCAGTGATGTTCCTTCTTTTCTCTTCCACTGTTCTACCTCTGCGCACTTCTTCTTCCTCTCGCTGCCCTGCACGAATCTAGCTTACTACCAGGCCTGTTGGATGATATGAGATACCCTTCTCACTCTAAAGGTACCTTTACATGCCACAACTATCACCGGCGACCGGTAGCAACCGAACGTGCGTGTGCACGTTTTTGACGGTTGATACCGATCGTCGATGCTGCTTGTACACGCCATTGTAACAAGACGCCACCTGTGGTACCTGGCCGGTTGCTGAGGTGATGGAAATGCAGCTTTGTTAGTACAGCTCCCCACAGGTGGAGCTTTACCTCAGGGCAGCGGGGTGGAAGATGGGAGTCATAGTCCTCACCTCTGTGATGCTGTAGAGGCCCTCCGGGCGACAGATGAAAGGAGAACAGACACCAGTTGAGATCAAACAGTTCTTTACTCGCTTTACTTGGAATCAGTACATGATACAGTCTGGGTAAACCGGGAGCCGTAGCCGCGGATCTTGGAGGCTTTTCCAGAGTCTGGCAGAGGTGTCATTAACATGACGTTCCTGGTCCTGTTCCTCTCTCTGTGCTCCCCCTCGTGAGTCAGGTCTCTAGTCCTCGGGGTCTGTTCCTAAAGTCTCCTTACTTCTCGGTGTCATGGACCCTGCTGCGGGATTGATGTTGGACTACTTGAGGGGTGCTGTGGCTCCCTTAGGTTGGACCCACAGCCTGCCGGTCTCGGTTAGGGGTAGACCATAACTAGCCACCTCGGCTCCGGTGTACCGGTGGTGACCTGGGTCTCCAGCTGGCTCCGACTAGTCCTGGAGTGGCCCCCTTCAACATCTGGGTCACCCCTTTCCTAAGAGATGCCCTCTTGTCACGGTCAAAGGGTCCCCTGCGTCCGTCTTCCTTGCTGATCTCTGTCACTTTTCGTCTCCCGCTCATCTAGCTACACTCCCTGGGACCTACTTTATATATGGTCCCCTGTACTAAGGTAGCCTACTGTATGGGTGTTGGGGTACAGACTCTGTAGGGTCCTCCATATCCACGGCTACGGAGGTACTGCACCTTCTGTTTGGGGCGCAGTACCTCCCTGTGGTACCTTGCCATAAGGGGGGCCACATTGTTACCGTTTATAACCTCCCCTTACCTGGTTCTTCTCTAACTTTTCACCCGCCACCTGGCTCCTCCCGCTATCCTGTTGCTGGGCACAGAGTCTCTAGACTTAGGATCAGGAATGTGCTGGGTGTTTGTGTGGGGAGACCGACTTACCAATGCCGGCTGCTGTGCCATCTAGTGGCAACTGGTCCACAGGGGTGCCACACATGTACAATGATGAGGTACATATATACCAGGATGAGGGGCCATGTACAATGATGAGGTACATATATACCAGGATGAGGGGCCATGTACAATGATGAGGGACCTAAATACCAGGATGGGGGACCATGTACAATGATGAGGAACATATATACCAGGATGGGGGGTATGACAGTGATGAGGGACATATATACCAGGATGGGGAGCCATGTACAATGGTGAGGGACATATATACCAGGATGGGGAGCCATGTACAATGATGAGGCACATATAAAAAAGGATGTGGGGGCCAAGTACAAAGATGAGGCACATATATTATTATTATTATCATATATACCAGTATGGGGGGACATGTATGAAGATGAGGCACATATATATTATTATTATTATATATACCAGTATGGGGGGCCATATACCAGGATGGGGGGCATGTACAATGATGGCACACATATATTCCAGGATGGGGGGGGGGGCATGTACAATGATGAGGCACATATATAGCAGGATGGGGGGCCATATACAATGATGAGGCACATATATATTATTATTATTATATATACCAGTATGGGGAAGCCATGTACAATGATGAGGGACATATATAGCAGGATGGGGAGCCATGTACAATGATGAGGCACATATAAAAAAGGATGTGGGGGCCAAGTACAAAGATGAGGCACATATATTATTATTATTATCATATATACCAGTATGGGGGGACATGTATGAAGATGAGGCACATATATATTATTATTATTATATATACCAGTATGGGGGGCCATAAACCAGGATGGGGGGCATGTACAATGATGGCACACATATATTCCAGGATGGGGGGGGGGGCATGTACAATGATGAGGCACATATATAGCAGGATGGGGGGCCATATACAATGATGAGGCACATATATATTATTATTATTATATATACCAGTATGGGGAAGCCATGTACAATGATGAGGGACATATATAGCAGGATGAGGGGCCAGTGCAAGGTGCAGAACATATAAACCAGGATTGAGGCCATATATACTGATTGTAAGACATACACTGGCATTATAAGACGGACCCATTAAACACTAAAAATTATTTTTTTCTCTTTTAATTCACCAAATTTGGGGGGGCGTCTTATAAGGCGAAAAATATAGTAATATAATGTGTGCCTGATGAAGAGACCTGAGAAGTCTTGAAAGCTTGCTATTAATTACATACACACAATTACAGTTATACTAAGTGGATAAATGAAGTAGAACAAACAAATTGGACCCCGTGTATGTGAAATTTAATGTTTGCACAGATGGAGCAGAGCTGAATTTATAATATCATGTAGTTCATGTTGAAGGGGGTCATATTACAAGTATTTATTAAGTAATTTGTATGGCCTCAGAGATGGGTTCAAATTTATCAGGTTTTGTGCCGAAAATACAATTTTTTTGTATATTTGGTGAATCTTCAAATAAATCCCTTTTCTTTAGAATTGGTATGCTGAGTTCACACGTCCACTAATCATCCAGCATCCGGCAGTGATCTGTTGTGCGCTTTGAAGTACCGTATTTTTCGCTTTATAAGATGTACCGGATTATAAGACGCACCCCAAATTTGGTGAAGAAAATGAGAAAAAAAATAGTTTTTAATGTTAAATGGGGTTCGTCTTATAATGCCAGTGTCCGTCTTACAATCAGTATATATGTCCCTAATCCTGGTACATAAACCTGGTATATATATCCCTCATCCTGGCATATATGTCTCTCATCCTCGTATACATGTCCCCATCCTGGTATGTATATTGCTCATCCTGATATATATGCCCCCCATTCTGTATATATGGCCCCCATTCTGTTTATATGCCCCCATCCTGTGTATATGCCCCCCATCCTGTGTATATGCCCCTCATCCTGTGTATATGCCCCCCATCCTGTGTATATGCCCCTCATCCTGTGTATATGCCCCTCATCCTGTGTATATGCCCCCCATCCTTTGTATGTGCCCCCCATCCTGTGTATGTGCCCCCTATCCTGTGTATGTGCCCCCCATCCTGTGTATGTGCCCCTCATCCTGTGTATGTGCCCCCCATCCTGTGTATGTGCCCCCTATCCTGTATATATGCCCCCCATCCCCAACCCTTTGATTATGCTGGCCATCTTTCCCCCCAGACCCCCATGGCTCACCGAGGGGGGTACAGCTGCTCAGCGGGGGTGCCGGAGGGAGGTTCTCTTGGGTGGGGGACACAGCTGCAGGACCAGAGCAATCAGAGATGTACCGGCGGCAGTAAGCAGTGGGCGCCGCCATGTTTTTGTGGCTGGCTGCATTCATTAACACTGCAGCCAGCGGTAGAGGCTTCAACAAAATGGCCGCGGCCATAATGGAGACCCGCGGCCATTTTGAAGCCTCTACCTCTACCGGCTGGCTACCACAAGAAACATGGCGGCGCCCACCGCTTGCTGCCGCCGGTACCTTTCCGCTGCTCCGGTCCTGCAGCGGTGCCCCCACCACCGGAACCTGCCTCCGGCACCCCCACTGGGCAGCTGCACCCCACAAACCCCCTTATATGGTAATATTTAATTTTTAATATTTTTTTTTTTACATGCGCTTTTTAAGACGCACCCCCGTTCCCCCCAAAGTTTGGGGGGAACAAAAGTGCATCTTAACCCCTTAAGGACCGAGTCACTTTGCACCCTAATGACCGGACCATTTTTTGTAATTCTGACCACTCTCCCTTTATGAGGTAATATCTCTGGAACACTTCAACCGATCCTAGCGATTCTGAGATTGTTTTTTCGTGACATATTGGGCTTCATGTTAGTATTAAATTTAGGTCGATAATTTTAGCGTTTATTTGTGAAAAAATCAAAAATTTGGCAAAAATTTTGAAAATTTAGCAATTTTCATATTTTTAATTTTTATTCTGCTAAACCAGAGAGTTATGTGCCACAAAATAGTTAATAAATCACATTTCCCACATGTCTACTTCACATCAGCACAATTTTGGAAGAAAAATTAAAAATTGGTAGGACGTTATAAGGGTTCAAAGTTCATCAGCAATTTCTCATTTTTCCAGCAAAATTTACAAAACCATTTTTTTAGTGACCACATCACATTTGAAGTCTCTTTGAGGGGTGTACATGACAGAAAACACCCAAAAGTGACACCATTCCAAAAACTGCACCCCTCAAGCTACTCAAAACTACATTCAAGAAGATTATTAACCCTTCAGGTGCTTCACAGGGACTAAAATAAAGTTGAAGGAAAAAATGGACATTTTAATTTTTGTAACAAAAATGTTCTTTTAGCCTCAATTTTTTCATTTTCACATGGGCAACAGGATAAAATGCATCCTAAAATTTGTTGGGCAATTTCTCCTGAGTACACCGATACCTCATATGTGGTCATAAACCACTGTTTGGGTGTACGGCAGGGCTCAGAAGGGAGGGAGCGCAATTTGAATTTTAGAGCCAATTTTCCGTTCAAAAAGTGAAATGGCGCTCCTTCACCTCTGAGCCCTGCCGTGCGCCCAAACAGTGGTTTATGACCACATATAAGGTATCGGTGTGCTCAGGAACAATTGCCCAACAAATTTTGGGATGTATTTTATCAGTTTGCCCATGTGAAACTGAAAAAATGTAGGCAAAAATAAATTTTTGGTGAAAAAAAAGTGCTTTTTCATTTTTATGGATGAATTTGTGAAGCGTCTAAGGGTTCAAACTGCTCACTATGCATCTAGATACTTTCCTTAGGGGGTCTAGTTTCCAAAATGGGGTCATTTGTGGGGGAGCTCCAATGTGGAGACACACGGGGACCCTCCAAACGCGACATGGTGTCCGCTAACAATTTGAATGGAAAATGAGCTCAAATTGTTAGCGGACACCATGTCGTGTTGGGAGGGTCACTGTGTGTCTCCACATTGGAGCTCCCCCACAAGTGACCCCATTTTGGAAACTAGACCCCCAAAGGATTATATCTAGATGCATAGTGAGCACTTTGAACCCCCAGATGCTTCACAAATTGATCCGTAATAATGAAAAAAGAAATTATTTGTGGGAAAAAAAAGTGCTTTTTCATTTTTACAGATGAATTTCTGAAGTATCTGGGAGTTTAAAGTGCTCACTATGCATCTATATACGTTCCTTTGGGGGTCTAGTTTCCAAAATGGGGTCACTTGTGGGGGAGCTCCAATGTGGAGACACACAGGGACCCTCCAAACGCGACATGGTGTCCGCTAACAAATTGAGCTAATTTTCCATTCAAATTGTTAGCGGACACCATGTCGCGTTTGGAGGGTCCCGGTGTGTCTCCACATTGGAGCTCCCCCACAAGTCACCCCATTTTGGAAACTAGACCCCCTAAGAAACGTATCTAGATGCATAGTGAGCAATTTGAACCCCAGATGCTTCACAAATTCATCCATAAAAATGAAAAAGCACTTTTTTTTCCACAAAAAGTTTCTTTTTTCATTTTTACGGATCAATTTGTGAAGCACCTGGGGGTTCAAAGTGCTCACTATGCATCTAGATACGTTCCTTAGGGGGTCTAGTTTCCAAAATGGGGTGACTTGTTGGGGAGGTCCAATGTGGAGACACACAGGGACCCTCCAAACGCAACATGGTGTCCGCTAACAAATTGAGCTCATTTTCCATTCAAATTGTTAGCGGACACCATGTCGCGTTTGGAGGGTCCCTGTGTGTGTCCACGTTGGAGCTCCCCCACAAGTGACCCCATTTTGGAAACTAGACCCCCAAAGGAACGTATCTAGATGCATAGTGAGCACTTTGAACCCCAGGTGCTTCACAAATTGATCCGTAAAAATGAAAAAAGAAACTTTTTGTGGAAAAAAAAAAGTGCTTTTTCATTTTTATGGATGAATTTGTGAAGCATCTGGGGGTTCAAAGTGCTCACTATGCATCCAGATACATTCCTTGGGGGGTCTAGTTTCCAAAATGGGGTCACTTGGGGGTGATCTCCAATGTGGAGACACACAGGGGCTCTCCATACGCAACATGGTGTCCACTTACAATTGGAATTGCTAACGGACACCTTGTAGGATATAAAGAGCCCCTATGTGCCTAAACATTGGAGCTCCCCCACAAGTGACCCCATTTTGGAAACTAGACCCCCAAGGATTATATCTAGATGACTTTGAACCCCCAGGTGCTTCACAAATTGATCCGTAAAAATGAAAAAAGAAACTTTTTTGTGGAAAAAAAAGTGCTTTTTCATTTTTATGGATGAATTTGTGAAGCATCTGGGGGTTCAAAGTGCTCGCTATGCATCTAGATATGTTCCTTCGGGGGTCTAGTTTCCAAAATGGGGTCACTTGTGGGGGAGCTCCAATGTTCAGGCACACAGGGAGGGTCTCTCCATACCCGACATGGTTTCCGCTAACAATTGGAGCTAATTTTCTATTGAAATTGTTAGCGGACACCATGTCGCATATGGAGAACCCGTGTGCCACCAGCACAAGGGCAACTGGTAGAGTTGGGGTACAGCACCAGAAAATGCCGCCTCTAATGAATGCGCTATGTTCTTGGGTGGCTGTGGGTTGAAATTTGCAGCGCGGGGGATCCACAACATTTGGGTCTCTCCACGCTGAGGATTCCAGTCAGCCAGCTACCAAGTTGTACATGGCTGGCTACAAAAAATACAGCGAAGCCCATTTTTTTTTATTTCTAGAACTAATTCTAGAAAAAAAAATGACGTAGGGCTCCGCCATATTTTTGGTCCAGCCAGGTACAACTTGGCAGCTACAGACTGCCAGCAACCCCCAGCTGCCTTGTTGTACCTGGCTGCAACCAAAAATACAGCGAAGCCCATTTTTTTTTATTTCTAGAACTAATTCTAGAAAAAAAAAAATGACGTAGGGCTCCGCCATATTTTTGGTCCAGCCAGGTACAACTTGGCAGCTACAGACTGCCAGCAACCCCCAGCTGCCTTGTTGTACCTGGCTGCAACCAAAAATACAGCGAAGCCCATTTTTTTTTAGTTCTAGAACTAATTCTAGAAAAAAAAATGACGTAGGGCTCCGCCATATTTTTGGCCCAGCCAGGTACAACTAGGCAGCTGGGGGCTGGAATCCTAAGCATAGAGAGGCCCAAGCGTTCTGGGCCCCCCATGCTGCGAATTGCAGCCCGCAGCCGCCCCAGAAAATGGCGCATTCATTGAAGCGCCATTTTCTGGCGCTGTACCCAGACTCTTCCAGTTGCCCTGGTGCCGGTGGCAAACTGGGTAATAAAGGGGTTAATACCAGCTTTGCATTGGCAGCTGGCACTAAGCCCAAGGTTCATAATGTCGCGCCAATGTTAGACCCGGCCATTAGGAACCTTTAAGTAAATGGTAAAAAAGACACACACTGTGAAAAAATCAATTTATTTTAACAAAAAACACAAACACATAATTGGACTCCATCTTTATTACCCCCCACATGCCCTCCGACGTAGTCCATAACGATTGTCCTATGATGGTCAGTCGCCTCCAGAGACTGCAGCGAGGGATCAAGGGTCCTGCTGCTGCAGTCTCTGAGGTCACACTGATGCTGCACTGTAAGGCAATGATTTGCCATACAGTGCAGCTGTCAGTTCTGCAAACCCTAGTCCCAGAGATTACATGATCTCTGAGGCTTGGGTAAGGTTACCAGATGTTGCCATGGCAACCTCAGGTCACCAGACGTTGCCATGGCAACCTCAGGTTAACAGACGTCGCCATGGCAACCTCAGGTTACCAGAAGTTGCCATGGTAACCTTAGGTTGCCATGCCGACATCTGGTAACCTTAGGTTGCCATGGCAACCTCAGGTTAACAGACGTCGCCATGGCAACCTCAGGTTACCAGAAGTTGCCATGGTAACCTTAGGTTGCCATGCCGACATCTGGTAACCTTAGGTTGCCATGGCAACGTCTGGTAACCTGAGGTTGCCATGGCAACGTCTGGTAACCTGAGGTTGTCATGGCGGCATCTGGTAGCCTGAGGTTGTCATGGCGACATCTGATAACCTGAGGTTGTCATGGCAACGTCAGATCACCTGAGGTTGCCATGGCAGATGTCGCCATGGCAACTGCAGGTTAGCAGAGGTCGCCATGACAACCTTAGGTTACCAGATGTCGCCATGGCAACCTAAGGTTACCATGGCAACGTCTGGTAACCTGAGGTTGCCATGGCGACATCTGATAACCTGAGGTTGCCATGGCAGATGTCGCCATGGTAACCTCAGGTTACCAGATGTTACCATGGCAACCTTAGGTTACCAGATGTTGCCATGGCAATCTCAGGTTACCATATGTCGCCATGGCAACCTAAGGTTACCCTGGTGATATCTGGTAACCTGAGGTTGCCATGGCGACATCTGATAACCTGAGGTTGCCTAACCTGATGTCGCCATGGTAACCTCAGGTTACCAGATGTCACCATGGCAACCTTAGGTTACCAGATGTTGCCATGGCAATCTCAGGTTACCATATGTCGCCATGGCAACCTAAGGTTACCCTGGTGATATCTGGTAACCTGAGGTTGCCATGGCAACATCTGGTAACCTAAGGTTGCCATGGTGACATCTGGTAACCTGAGGTTGCCATCGGGGGAGAGGTGAGTGACCCTGCACTCCCTCTCCCCAGAACCTAAGGGGGTGACACAGAGCCAGGGACAGCGACCACATAGTGATCGCTGCCCCTGGCTGTCAGATCGCTGCTCTGAGCCTCATCTCCTCTAAGTAGGGGATAAGGCTGAGAGGAGCGCTGCTGAGCAGGCAGTCGGCGGCCGGGCAGCTAGGATGAAGGAGGAGAGCGGCACCCCAGAAGACCGGAGGAGGTGAGCGGGACACAGGATGAAGGAGGAGAGCGGCACCGGACCGGAGGAGGAGAGAGGCTGCATGAAGACCGGGGGAGGTGAGCCGCGCCAGGATGGAGACCGGGGACCGGAGACAGGACAGAGGGGAGGAGGAAGCGGGGAGAGGACGGAGGGGAGCAGAGATAGTAGAGAGGGGAGGAGGAAGCGGAGCACGGAGCAGGGAGGGACACTCAGTGGCGTAACTTCAGGCCCAGGGGCCCCGATGCGAAAGCTCCAACGGGGCCCCCAATTATTGCAAATCTTTAATAGCATTAGTCTTTTTGTATAGGCCAAAGGGACCTTTGGGGCCCCCCTAGGCTGCAGGGCCCGGGTGCGATCGCAACCCCTGCACCTATTGTAGTTACGCCCCTGGGGACACTGGACAGCAGAGGAAGAAGTGGGAGTGGAGGAAGGAGACCGGGAGGCAGGAGAGGGGGCCAGGAGCAGTGGGCACATGGGTGGAAGGGCACTTAGGGCAGTGGACACAGGCAGGGGAGGATTGCAGGAGCCGGGCACAGCTGACAGCCCGGCTCCTGCAGCGATCGCACAGGGAAATGCTCATATTCAGCATTTCCCTGCGCGATCATGATGTGATCGGTCGGTCAGATTGACTGACCGATCACATCGCTCTGAGTGTGGGGACCACTAAAAAGGGTCCCCACACCTCTTCCCCTAACCCTTGGCTGTCACTGACAGCTTTTAGATTTGAGCTGTCACTGTTCGTTTAGAAGCAGTGACAGTTCAAAGCCATGACGAGTATACTCGTCATGATGCGGGAACTGACATCTTTTCATGACGAGTATACTCGTCATTAGTCGTAAAGAGGTTAAAAAGCGAAAAATACGGTAATTGATTTCTGCAGGATCCGTTTTTTCAACATTAGAGACTATGGAAAACAGATTCGATAAATGATCACTATTTATCTTCCATTTGAAACAGATCCAGTAAGAAAAAACAGATCCTTTACAAATGAAAGAAAAACGGAGGCTAAATAGCGATCAGATAACGGATCCATTCTCCATAGACTCCAATGTTAAAAATAACGGATCCTGCAGAGATCATTTATATCAAAGTAGACAAAAAAAGCTGTGTGTGCACAACTTTACCAGCGGATCTCTGCAAGATCCATTCTAACGGATGATTTCTGGACATGTGAACTCAGCCTTACTCTAGTTTTCACTTTTGAAAGGGAGTTTGACATCTAATCTGAGAGCAGCACAATGTAGTATTCCAGTAATAGTCTCTAAAGAAAAAAAAAATAGCAAGATCACCCAATTTTGAATAGTCCGGATTATTATTGATGAAGGCATTATGCCGAAATGCGTAATTGTTTAATCTGCAGGTTACTGTTCATATTTGGCCTCCTGACTTTCTGGATTTCAATGATGTACAATTAAAATGTAAACTTTTTTAAAAAAAAGAAAATAATTCCCAGGATTGGAGATTTTATTCTGCTGGATCCACAAGATTCTCCAATGCTGTTGTTTAATTCCAGTGATGTGTCACTTACTGGGCTGCTTGGTGTGGTTTATTAAAAATCACTGATTTATCAGCAGGAGATAATAACAAAAGGACTACTTGGTCTGCAGTAAGAGAACTGCTAAACCTGCTGCAGAGACAACAGCTTTTAATGAAAACTGCAGCAAGCAGCACTGTAGGTGACACATCACGGGACTCAGGGTCTCTGCCCCAACATCATGTTGCTGTCATTACATAAGCAAAAGCTTATCCAAGTGAGTCACCGCTTACTGGATGGCTTATCGGATGGCCTAATGAGCTGGCGGCTCATTCATTCAATGTTTGGAGTCTGCAGTGACAGGACATCTCTGTGCTTCACCGCAGCCTCCAATCAAGAAGATGTCGCAGAGGATCGAGGATGGGTATGAGGGAGTAATAAAGATGGAGTACAGATACATGTTTGTGTTTTTATTTCTAATAAAATGTTTTTTCTCTGGTGTGTCTTCTTTACTATTTACCAAGGTCGAGAAAGACCCTACATATACTAATGCGCACTGAGCAAAGGGTCTGAATACTTATGACCATGCAATATTTCAGTTTTTCTTTTTTAATAAATTTGCAAAAATTTCTACATTTCTGTTTCTTTTTCAGTTGCGGCCCTTAAGAACTGCACTTGGACAGACCTGTTCTACAGGAGTGGGTGTAGTGTCTTGCAGCTCCATGCCTCACACTTTCAGGCCAGAGGCCTGCAGCTTGTTCACGAGTCTCTGTAGGACAGTATCAAAGCACCTGTTTGCAGAAAAAGTACAGCACATTCAAAAAACTTTACTATAACACACACAGACTATAAGTGTCAAACAAAAAAAAACACAACAATATACATCGTATACACATATAATAGAAGTTCCACAGGGATCAGCAGCAGCACACAGACTGTTAAAGTGATGGAGAGTAAATGAAGGGTACAGTCCATTAGGGCCTCGTTCACACAGTGCGTATTTTTCGTGCATTTTTGCGCGTGCTTTTCCCTCAAAGCGCACCTGCATCTGCATTTCACAGCAAAGTGAATGGACTTTGACTTTTGCCATTCACACGCAGCGCTATTTTCGGCTGCGCTTTTATGGGAGAAAGCGCGCGCATAAAAAGAACATGTTCATTCTTTCCGCCTTTTTGTGCGTGCTTTCTTCCATATCAAAATTCTATGCCTAGCAGTCCCTTCATTTATTTGCATACATAAACAGATCTTTAGAAAACATATTTCTAAATCTGATCATGCACAGAGAGGCTCTCTGAAGCCAGGACGCACACACCCGGCTTTGGAGGCTCAATGCAAAGAGGGGAACCAATCTTCACGCTTGTGTGAGCTTTGTATGGCACTGTCAATGATGCCAGCTTTTGGAAAGCATTTTGTAAAACCCACAAGGGCATGATAACATGCTAATTGGCCCACTGACTTGGGAACTGATGCCCCCTTGACGTTAGAAATAATTTTTTCTAAAGATCTGTTCATGTATACAAATAAATGAAGGGACTGTTAGGCAGGGAATTTTGAAATGTGCCCACAACTGCCTTCTGGAGGCACAAAAGTACCCGACAGGTTCCAAGCTGGAATATGCTGCAATGGGCAGCATATATCGGATGGAACTCACCCATATAAGTCTGTGGGTGCATGCAAAACAACAAACTGCACTCGGATACATGCCAAGACAGTTAATGGAGAAGATGGAAAAATTACGGTATGTTCTCCATCTTCTCTGCCCTTGTGATTCAATTCTCACATGCTAGAGAGTCGGATCACAGTAAATTGACACTTGGCTCACACTTGCAACAGAGTTGGAGCTGAGTTTCATATGCATAAATTTGTAGCGTCTGATGCTCTCACATGAAAGAATCATCGGCTCATGTGCATTTTAAACATTACCGTGGAGCAGAGGTCTCAAACATGAGGCCCCTGAGGCTTCACAGTGTGGCCTGCGTCACCGTGGAAAACGTGCAGGGGGCACCGTGGGGTGCAGAGGGGTGCGCGGGGCAGGGTGCAGAACAGTGCCGGCGGGCCAATCAGAAACCCCGGGTGACGTCATACGCCGACGTCACTCCCAGTCCTCTGATCTGATTGGCCCGCCGGCTTCCATTGATCTAGCTGAGTCAAGGAGCTTGTCAGAATGGGTGCAGGAATTCATAATAAAGCCGCGGTCCCCTGCACCTCTCCCGGCGTCCTCGTAAAGGTGTCCGTGAGAGTGTGTATGTATGAGAGAGTGTGAGTGTGTATGAGAGTGTGTGTATATCAGAGAGTGTGTGTGTATATGAGTGTGTGTTATGTGTGTATGAGAGAGTGTATGAGAGTGTGTGTATAAGAGAGTGTGTATGAGAGTGTGTGTATATCAGAGAGTGTGTGTGTATATGAGTGTGTGTCTATGAGAGTGTATATGAGAGAGTGTATGAGAGTATGTATGAGAATGTGTGTATAAGAGAGTGTGTATGAGAGTGTGTGTGTGTGAGTGTATATGAGTGTGTGTATATGAGTGTGTGTATATGAGTGTGTGTATATGAGTGTATGTGTATGTGAGTGTATGAGAGTGTGTATGAGTGTGTGTATATGAGTGTGTATGAAGTTGTATGTGTGTATGAGTGTGTGTAGAAAAGAGTGTGAGTGTGTGTGTGTATGTGAGTGTGTGTGAGAGTATGTGTGTATGAGGGAGTGTGTGTATGAGAGAATGTGTGTGTATGAAAGACTGTGTGTGTGTGTGTGTGTGTGTGTGTGTGAAAAAAGAGACATCAGGTTGGGACATCACTACAAAATGGCATCAGGATGGGGACATTACTACAATAGAACTAGGATGGGGCATTACTACAAGAAGGGGAGCAGGATGGGGGCATTACTACAAGAAGGGGACCAGGATGGGGGAATTACTACAAGAAAGGGACCAGGAGGGGGCATTGCTACAAGATAGGGGGCATTACTACAAGATGGGGAACAGGATGGGGGCATTACTACAAGAAGGGGACCAGGATGGGGGAATTACTACAAGATGAAGGTCAGAATGGGGACATTACTACAAGATGAGGACCAAGATGGGGACATTACTACAAGAAGGGGATCAGGATGGGGACATTACTGCAAGAAGGGGATCATGATAGGGGCATTACTACAAGACGTGAGTTAGAATGGGGACATTACTACAAGATGAGTATCAGGATGGGGACATCCTACAGGAAGGGGATTAGTATTTGCTCTTTACTACAATGAGCAAAAAATTCTGGAAATAATAAAAATGTCACTTAGTCCTACACTGTCCATTTTTACCCCTTCCTGCCCTTAGCCCAACAAGGATTGCGGCCCCCCGATATCAATTTTTTTCTATGTGCGGCCCACAACCCAGCCGAGTTTGAGACCCCTGCCTTAGAGCATGTTAGCACTTTATTTCTTTTAGCAGATTCCCTCTCCAAAATCCTCCTCCTTGGAAGACCTACATTTACGAGAAATCCACTTTACTGTTCATATCAGGAGCTTTTTCTTTAGCTTTATTTTTTCTTGAAGAGTCTTCAAAAAATGGTGGCACAAAGAAAGCCCTTGCCATCTCGAAGGAAACCTCTACAAATGAGTCACTGTCTAATCAGAAGACTGTAAAGAACGATTCGGGAAAAAAACTCTTTAGGAAAAAAATAATGTCAAAAAACTCCCCAAAACAATATAGTTTACTGCTTTAAAATTTCAGATTGGATTTCCTCAAGAAATATTGTGTGCAAATACCCTTATATATATCCACATTTTGGATTGGATTCTCTTCTGTGTTTTTTTTTTATCCCAAGCTGACAGTCAAAGACCCAGCCCTGTATACACTGGAATATATCAACTTTTTTTTTTCACCCCAAACTTTACTTTTACTCTAAGAGATTTTCAAGAGATCTAAGTGTGCAAATAAATAGTATTTCTCCGTTGTCTGTTGCTAATTATCACTAAAATTTGATTTGTATTCACTTCAAAGAATCTCACATTTTTCCTTTCCATTATTTGTGTCATAATGATGGTTATTTAATTTGAACCAAACGTGAGTGAGCTGCCCGCCAAGGGAGGACGAGTATGTGTTTATTCTCATGGCCTTTCATGCCCAGTGATTCCCTCGCACGTCTGACGACTCCAAGTGTCTCCTGCATACGTGATGTAATAATAGTATTGTACAAATAAAGTGCCCGGCTGTGCCAATTGGTGCCATCCAATTATCATTAACCACGCACAGGTGGAATGGTTTTTGTAAACTTTGTTTTTGTAGCGTAGGGTTTCTGGTTAGTATCTGTGCAAGGGCAACAACATCTTCCTATAGGCTTGTTCTCTGTGGGTTTTTCTCCAGGGACATCAGTTGACATGACCGGACAAATTTTTGGTTCTAGTGTTCTTGGCTCTTCCGAAGAGCCTTGGAGTCAGAGTCGTAGAGTCAGTGTCAATTTTGGTGGAGCTGGAGTCAGATTCAAGGAAGTTAAGGAGTCGGATGTTTGGCTTAGGCTGGCTTCACACCACGGTGCGATCCGGTCCGAGGCTGTCCGGGATGACCCTGACAGCCCCGAACCGGATCAGCACACAGAACCGGAGGGCCAAATGTGCCCTCCGGTCCTGTGTGCAGCCGGATGCAGCTGTAGCTGCTAATGATTCTAGCTCCCTGCCAGCTGCGGTCCTGAAATCACAGCGGCGTGTAGCCGCCAGTGTCCGGTTCCCTGTCGGGGGCAATCCGGCCCCATAGACTCCCATGTTAGGGAGTGCTGGATTGCCCCGAATCCGGGAGAATCCGGGTGACTCCGGGATCTGGCAAATTGGGGAGATTTTTCTCCCCGGACAAAAAAATGATGCAAGCATCATTTTTGTGTCCGGAGAGAATAATCCGTATTCTCCCGGATTGTCCCGGAGTGATGAAACCGGATGGCAGACAGCTGCCATCCAGCTCCATCCGGCGCCATAGGCTACTAGGGGCCAAAAACCGGTCCGGGGCTGCCTGGTTTATACCGGACAGCCCCGGATCAAAAAAAACGTGGTGTGAAGCCAGCCTTACTGACTTCACCACCATGAATGTAGAGTCAGAGTTGGTGTCCATTTTGGTGTAGTTGGAGTTGGAGTCGGATTTAGGGAAATTGTGGAGTCGGATGTTTGGCTTACCGGCTCCACAACCCTAGCCATAATGTCAGCAGTCTTATTTTTAAAAAACAACATTCACTTTACCATATAAGAATGGGAAAAAAAATCCAAATTGGGCAAAGTACTTAAAACCCCCCCCCTCAATATCGCCATTGTATATTTGGTCATTTTTGTGCTTTAAAAAACATGATTCTTCTTGACAATTTGATTGTAATTCCATTGCAAAATGGCAATTCCTGGCTTTTAATGATTTTTCTTTATGCTCTTTACAATGTGGGTTTATCATTGATTTTATATTTTGATCCATTTTGTATATTTTCATCCAAACTATGCTTTCTTTTTTTTAAATCTTTTTTTTTTTTATCTTTGGAAATCGTCCGTGATTTAAACTTGTTCTCGGTTTTTAAAAATTTTAAATACTTTTAAAAATAGGTAATTATAAGGGAACTTGAAGCTGTGATCACTAGAACCAGTGATTAATTGGACAATATACAGCAAAACCTTAGTATAGCAGTTTATAGTTAAAATAAGGATCTCATATAACGCCCAACCACTCTGCTTCATAGGCCAGAGACACACTACGCAAGATAATGCGAGATACTCTCACAAGTCTCACATGACTCACCCAGAATGGCCTGTGGTGAGGAGTGCGTCAACTCTATAGAAACACATGCAGCTGATGCGCTCAAGTCGACAGAGACGATGGCCGTTCCGGGTGAGTCATGCGAGACTTGTGCGAATATCTCACATGCATCTCGCATAGTGTGTCTCCGGCCTTAGGCCCCTTTCACATCACAATTTTTTCCTTCCAATGGGGATCCTGTTTTTTGCAGGACCACAAGGACAGGAATGGACAGGCCTGGATGTGAACTCCAGATGCCATTTCTATGCCCGGATCCGTGATTTTGATGGATCCAGACACAGAAAGAGCTAGTGAGTCGATCGACAGGGTAGGGGGTACTCGGATACCGGGGCAGGGGGTTACGTCGGTGGGGATCACGGCTGGTCGGTTCCCGGTTCCATGTCCTGGACCCTCAGTGGCTGGGATGGGTGTGATGATGATGGGGGAATTGTAACATGACGCCACCAGTGGTACCTGGAAATAGGGTTACTAGCGCTGCGGCCGGCCGCTGAGGTGATGGGAATGCAGCTTTGGTAGTACAGCTCCCCACAGGTGGAGCTTTACCTCAGGGCAGAGGGGTGGATGAGGGGAGTAGTAGTAGTGGTTCTGCTGTGAACGCTGCAGGCAGCAGCGGTGAAGCAGGCACAAACACACACAATAGTCTCTCTTTCGTTACCTTTTTACTGATGTTCGGTAACAGGCACGGTCCAGCAGGGTAACCAGGTTATCGGTGCAGTTTAGGACATCCACCTTGGAGAGTTGTGAGGCCTCCTCTGTCACTGTGTGCGGTAATTGGGGAAAGTTCTGATTGTAGCTGAACCTGCCGCTCTTTCTCCTTCTCCCTCTCAGGATGCTACTCCACAACCGACAATGAGGACCTTTCTGTGGGGATCCCTATTCTCTTCTTGGGCCCCTGGTCCTATGCTTGGTCAGGTTTCATGTGTTGCTTTCTTTTACTTCAGGGGACTAGATCCTCCTGGTCTGTCCGGGCTTTCTCTGCTACCACTAGATTAATAGCAGCTTCGGACTCCAGTGTCCGGGTGGGCTAAAGGGCTCTCCGATATGTTCCCTTTTTCTGTCTTCCTACCTCTTCCACTGGCCTCCGTTCCTCTCTCCAGGGCGCTGCACAGCTGGGTTAGGTTTCCTAGTTCTGGGCCTGGCTTGGTTCCAGCAACCAACTCCTTCCAGTCCTTCGACTCACTACTCACTGACTGTTCTCTTCTCTGCAGACTGCAGACTGACTGACTGGCTGACTGGCTGACTACTCCTCTCAGGCCTGGACTTTTTAGGGGATCTGGCTTAAGGACAGCCAGTGGGGCTCGCCCTCCAGGTCTGGGGTGGATGGTGTTGTGTGTGCCAAGGTGTACATCCCTCCCTGCACTGGTGGGTTCTGTGGCAATCCCCCACAGGGGTGCCACACTAGGAGGAGCCCAGTGGTGTCTGGGCTGTGATGTCACACGGGGGGGGAGGAAAAATCCAGTGTTCCTCCCTCGTGTGACATGTCAGGGCTGCAGTTTTGCTTTCCCAGTGTATCTACATAAACTGTGAAAGCAAAATTAAAGAGAAAAAATGTATTAAAAATAAAAAAAATAAATGCTCACCTCTCCTCCGGCTGTCTGGGATCCGAGATGAAGACGTTTGATTGCTGCCAAGACCTTAAAGATGTGATTGGCCGGTATTGATCATGTGATATGTAATGTGACATACCACCTGATCGCTATTGGTTAATCACATTTTAAGGTCCTGGCAGCATTCAGACGTCTTCATCTCGGATCCCAGACAGGCAGAGGAGAGGTGAGCATTTATTTTTCTTATTTTTAACACATTGCTTTATTTCATTTCACTTTAGCAGTGTATGTAGATAGTGTATGTAGATACACTGCTAAAGTGAAATTACACTGAGCAGAGCAGTTTTAGTGTACTGAGCATCCTCAGTATACTAAAATCAGATCCAGGAAACAATCCAGTTTTTTCCCGGTTCCGAGCTTCATAGGACCCTATATTATTTGAATCGGACAGCGTCGTATCCGATGCTGTCCGATTTTGTCCGATTGTGTCTGCTGTGCCCAAAATCGGAGCAATCTCTGATTTTGGGGACGTGAAAACAGCGGACACAATTGGATCCCTGCACACACGGATGGCCATTAATGACCAATCCGTGCTAATAGGGATACATCGGGGCCAAATCGGATCCATGGCTATCAGTTTTACAACGGATGGGCTGATATTATTAGCCTGTGAAGATCTATGGTTACTGGGCCCTTTGCACCCTAAAAATACTATCCCACAGCTAAGAATGGCACATCACAAGATGCTCCAATTCTGGCGCTTTGCCTTGACTCTTCCCAATACCTTGGTGCTTTGGCAATCTTGGTAAAAATTTTTGGGATTGATGTCAGTTGTGCAGTGTCCAAAATCACAGCTGGCATCAAGCGCAGGTGTTAGTAATGGAGAGGTGTGTATCATACACCCCCATTACTAACCCAGTAATAAATTAAAAAAAGACACACACTTAAAAATCTTATTTGGAAATAAACACTCTCGACACTTTACCTCCCTTCATTCACCCCTTTATTTAAAAAAAAAAAAAAAATTAGTAGTAATGTGGGTTTCTGATAGACACCTTTCCATTACTAACACCAGAGTTTGATGCCTGCTGTTTTGGATACTACACAACTGACATCAACCCCAAAAACCATTATCTCGATTACTAAAGCACCAGGGCAGTTGGGAACATCCAAAGTGAAGCGCCAGAATTGGAGCATCTCGTGAAGCGCCACTTCTGGGGCAGCTGCAGTCTGGTATTCTTAGGTTGGCATTGGGCCTACAACCATGAACCTTCCTAGCCTGATAATATCAGCTCACAACTGTCTGCTGTACCTTTGCTGGCTGATTACCAACAATGAATGAACCCACAATTTTTTCCCCATTTAATTATTTATTTGGCTAAACAGAAAGGTCTACAAGCTATCTAACTATCTATTATATAATTGCGAATGGGTTTTTTGCCCCTTTTGAGTCCGCTCTCGCTGCGAGTCAGTGTCGACATGTGGATACGCCCGAAGCATTGGCCGCGCAGCGGCCATTGCGAGCAGTTCTAAGGCGACTCGCTATGCCCGCGCAGTGGGCATGGCGAGTCGCCTTAGCAGCGTGAAGCATTGGCCGCGAAGTGGCCATTGCGAGTCAGAGACTCGCTCTTCTAGAACCCCGATGCATGTGCATCGGGCACCCAGCTAGTATATATATATATATATTATACAGTATATATATATATATATATATATATATATATATATATATATATATATATAACAAGAAAAAAACTGCACAGCACTCAAAGACAAATGTGAACTGGTGCTAGCAAAGCTGCAGGGTTATATAATATGAAAAAGATCCTTGCAGCACACAGCTACTACCAATGATGTACATAAGCTACTAGCTATAAATATTTGAGGCAAAAGTTTAAAAACTTACGTTTTTTCAAGGGAATGAGTGCTGTGCAGTTTTTTTCTTGTTATTTATTATATGGAGTTGCAGGATCCATGCTGCAATGTGCACCCTCATTACCTACAGGTGATGGAGGGTCTAGATGGTGTCTGCCCACTTAGTAGTGGGGAAGCGGACAAGGAGGATAGGGATATCAGCGTAGGACTCATCAGACCCTGAAGTCACTTTGTCGCAGTTGATGAGCAAACAGACATTGGCCAATGTATGTACCAAGAACTTCAGAATTAAATAAAAAATTGGAGATTTTTGAGTTTTTTGAAAAAAACGTAAGTTTTTAAACTTTTTCCTCAAATATTTATAGCTAGTAGCTTATGTACATCATTGGTAGTAGCTGTGTGCTGCAAGGATCTTTTTCATATTATATATATATATATATATATATATATATATATATATATAGTATCTATCTATTAAAAAATAAGGAAGAGAGAACAGCACAAACTTAAGTGCCTGATTTCCACACCTAGCGGGTATAGGCCTCCTTGTCCTGTTCTTTGTCCCGAAGCCTGGCTGGTATGAAACCAGGCCTAACCTCCTGTTTCTCCACACCCGTGTTGCTGCACTGAGGGCTCTCTCTTGGGCTACTGCTATTTCTCCTGCAGTCCCTCGATCTCAAATGTGTGTGCTGCGGGTGTCTGGGAAGCTAAGCCTCCATGGTGTACTGGATTCTCTGCTGGGCTGATCTCTTTCCCTTGCAGACTCGGTCTCCAGTGGCCGGTGTTCTGGTGGGGTGAGCCGGTATGGCTCCTCTGCCCCCTCTGGAGTGTTCCTTGCATCTGCCTTCGCTCTCTGGACCCTCACACTGGCTCTGGCGGTGCACTGGTGTCAGGCCTAGCACGGCTCCGGCAACCAGTTTTAGCTCACTAGGCACTGAGCTGACTTCACAGTTCTTCTAGTGTCTGCACACTCTGGCTAACTCCGCCCCCAGCACCTGTATTTATAGGGGATATGGCTTCACAGCAACCAATGGGGCTCCCCCTACAGGCCTGGATTGGAAGGTGTTGTGTGTAGGTGAGGTACCAGATGTGGAAATCCCTTAGTGAACTAGTTGGTTCTGTGGCTTTACCTGTCACAGGGCGCCACATTCCCCCCCTAGTTAACTTCAGTACTCCCGGACTGAGTAAAGTTTTTGTTACACAACACACAAACAATAACAGGTATTTACAAAGTCTCAAAACTCAAAAATATACAAAAACCACTGTAAATCGGGTAAAAACATGAAAAAGCAGTCCTTACGGTGCTAGTCCATCCGCCACAGGCTGTAAAAAAGAAAAGAGTTGTTTTGCCACCACCAGTCCTGTGGCTATGATCCATTGTTTTAGACAAATGGGAAAATCCAGAGAAAAAACGTAAAGTCCTCAAAGTAAGGCCCCTTTCACATCAGCGTTTTTTTTTAAATCGCGGCAGATGCTGTGAAATAACCGCATCTGCCGCGATTACCGCATAACCGCAACACTTGCGGCACAGTTGCGGCAAGCCCCATAGAATGTCTCTGCGGGCTTGCGGCAGGTGCGGCAAGTGCGGTATCGGCACTTGCGGCAGGTCTGACCACGGTTTTTTTCACGTCCGCACCTGCCGCAAGTGCCGAAACCGCACTTGCCGCACCTGCCGCACACTTACCGCAAGCCCCATAGACATTGCATGGGGCTTGCCGCAACTGTGCTGCAAGTGTCGCGGTTATGCGGTAATCGCGGCAGATGCGTTTTTTTCACCGCATCTGCCGCGATTTAAAAAAAACGCTGATGTGAAAGGGGCCTTACGTCTCTGCAGGCTTAAACATTCAACAGGTTAACAAACTTTACACACAATTTCCCTATGGGTATCTCTGCTTAGGAGGCCGGGTCTTACCTTCTCTCTACCCCAGGCACGTTCTGTTCCCAACTTAATGTACATGGGGCTGTGCCCAGTTCAGCCACCCTTCTATACACTACTATTTACTGTCTATTTACATTTTTATATACAAGTCACTATTTACCCTGCTGCTTCATACTTTTACACTTTATACCCATTCTCCATACCTAGATGGGATCTGACCTTGGGTACTGCAACATGACCTACGTGGAATAGGTGTCTCATGTGGTGTACTCAATTCTGCGTGAGGTGGTAGAGCAGGTAGTTGTCTGTGAGGCCTTAGTCTCACTGTAGGACTGACAGGTTCACTTAGTGGCGTAACCAGAGCCTGGCGGGCCCTGGTGCGATATTTAGACCAGTGGCCCCCCCCAGGAGTGCATTATACCCTCACCCCGCTGGTGAGGAGCGGGGGGTGCTACTGGCTGGCACGGGTGAGGAACAGGGAGGGGAGCGGCACTACTGGCCGGCCATGGGTAAGGAGCGGGGGTGTTAATGCTGCTGGCCGCGGGCTCCCCAGTGGAGCGCACTGTGCAGGGTAGGCAGTGCACAGCAGATTAGAGGGGAGGAGGGGCGGGATCAGCATCAGGAAGCAGGAACAGCACAAACCTAAGTGTCTGGGGCCACAAGGGACTGGGTACTCAGGTCTTGAGCGGTCGGGTGTAGGAATGTCACAGGTGGTCCGTGCCCGAACCTGTGCCTTTGGGTGACAATGAAAAGAGGAGTATTTACAGGGATTAAAGTTATTGTCAGTCGTGACGTCACCTGTAGATCTGGTGATGGAACTGGAGCTGCTGGGACCTCTGGGTGATGGTTGGCAGCAAGGTGTTGTAGCTCTCTACAGGAAGAGCGGGTTCCCCAGGGCTGTAGGGTATGATGGTGGAATAGGGCAGCATGGTAAGAATGGGGCAGCGTAGTCATTGTGGTGGGGGACGGGTTGAGGAAGGGACACACAGACAATAAAGTCTTTTTCTGTACCTTTCACTGGTGTTCTTGCAGGTACACTCTCCGGGTTGAGGGCTACACCTCAGGATTTTCACACTGAGGGGGTATAGGCCTCCTTGTCCTGTTCTTCGTCCTGAAGCCTGGCTGTCATGAAACCAGCCTTGACCTCCTGTTTCTCCACACCCGTGTTGCTGCTCTGAGGGCTCTCTCTTGGGCTACCGCTATCTCTCCTGCGGTCCCTTACTCTCAAATATGGGTCCTGCGGGTGTCCAGGAAGCTAAGCCTCCACGGTGTTCTGGATTCTATGCTGGGCTGATCTCTTTCCCTTGCAGACTCGGTCTCCAGTGACCGGTGTTCTGGTGGGGTGAGCCGGTATGGCTCCTCTGCCCCCTCTGGAATGCTCCTCGCCAATGCCTTCGGCCCTCGCTCTCTGGACGCTCAAACTGGCTCTGGCGGCGCACTGGTGTCGGGCGTAGCATGGCTCCGGCAACCAGTTTTAGCTCACTAGGCACTAAGCTGACTTCACAGTTCTTCTAGTGACTGCACACTCTGGCTAACGCCACCCCAGCACATGTATTTATAGGGGATTTGGCTTAATAGCAACCAGTGGGGCTCCCCCTACAGGCCTGGAGTGGAAGGTATTGTGTGTAGGTGAGGTACCAGATGTGGAAATCCCTTAGTGAACTAGTTTGTTCTGTGGCTTAACTGTCACAGGGTGCCACAAAAGCAATAGTTGTGGGTGCTATAATCCTGCAAAATGTGATGTCAAATGCAGGTATAATACAAAAAGAAAAGCAGGCAGCACTCCAACATAAGTGAAAACAAGGGACTTTATTCAGCCCTGTGGTGCAACGTTCCAGTGTTGGCACACTTTCTTCAAGCACCAGGAACCGGGAACCGGGAAGAACAGTAACTCCCACAAAATAAGGTAAACTCCTTGCAACAAAACAGCAGGAAGACTTCAGCATGAACTTCACTAACGTCCTCACAGCTCATGGTCTGTACGGAGAATAACTCTATCAGCAACACCAGCTGTTGGTTAATGGGAATATTTAAAGGCTGGGGGAGTGGACAATCACATCAACAGACACACTCAGCAGCAGTAGCAGGTCACCTGCACCTGCAGAGCCACAGAAGTTAACACTTAAAAGGCTAAAGAAAATAACTAAATTTAACCCACTGCAGAGCAGTTCACAGAGACTGCAAAGCAGTCTCTACATGACACTAATGTGAATAGGGCTTTTTCAGGGTGCTCATTCAAATCAATGAATTTTTTGTGAAATTGCAGGACACAATATTGTCCAGAGCAAAAGGAGAAACCTAAACTGATTTGCACCAACTCTACAATGGACCCTTCTAAGAAGTAGGAATTATTCAAAGTGACGAGCCCCTTTAGGGAGCTTTACACGCCACTACTGGCGGGTGGATACAACCAGCTACTTCACGTGCACGAGCACGCACAAACGGTTACAAACGGTAAACGCACCACCTTTACACGCCGCAACAAGGTGCGCTACGCTACGTGACATCTATCCCCGGATACACCGCCGGGTGCCACAAGTAGCCATCTGTAGCTCACCTTACCTCATTTACACACCGCTACAACAAGCTAATATGGGTGGACCTGGTGCAGCAGGGACAACACATAGGCGTGCCACAATTGTGGATTACGAGACGTCCGTACACTGATAGGACAAAGCAAGGACATCATGATTGGCCAGGCATCGCAGGAGGCTGTTTAATACATGACGCTCGAGCAATTGTGTAGTGTGACTGGTCAGCTCCTTATATATGCCTCCCTATGCAGCGTCTACCAATCGTAATGCAGGAGCTTCCTCCAATGATCGCTGATGGGGCGCGGTAACCCGGAGCCTGTGTCACGCCCCAGCTACATACCAGGTACATAGCCTGGTGTCGACACATCCCTTCTGTTGCTTCTTTACACGCCGATACAGGTCGCTACAATCGCCTGGGTAGCCACCTGTTTCAGGGAAGTGCTCGGAAACACATGCATCTACTGCCGGGTGCCTCCTACCGTCTTCACACGCCGCTACTACGGGGTACATTGCCGATGCAAGCTACATTTGTAGCATGTAGCTGGTTGTATCCACCCGCCGTAGCGGCATGTAAAGGTACCCTAAAGGGCCTGTCACACGCGTCAATGTCGTCAGTGAGATGATCGCTGACGACATTGACGGCTGATTGCTGGTGAGCTGTCACACAGACAGACTCACCAGCGATCAATTGACCAGAAACATCGTGGAAACGATTTAAATATCGTTTCCACGATGTCTTGCTCCCGCTGCCAGGCTGCTGGAAGCGGGAGCAGGCTGGTCTCCAAGGTAAACTGCGGGTATCTAGGCAGCGCGCGCTGCCTAGATACCCGACGTGTACCTTAGTTACCAGCCTCCTCCGCTCACCGGCTGGTATCTAAGGTACACAGCTGGTAACTAGGGACCCTAGTTACCCGCTGTGTACCTTAGATACCAGCCGGTGAGCCAGGGGCGGACCTTGCTGCCCGGGGGCCCTGGTGCAGCCTTTGAGGGGGGGCCCTGGTTTGAGAAAGGTAGGGAGGGGGTGCTATCAGTGTAGGTGTGGTGAGGACCAGGGGGGGGGTGCTATCAGGTCGCGGCTCCTACCTGCGTGCGTCCAGCGGGGCCCAGGAGCAGCGGCAGAGAGAGGAGGGGCGGGCTCAGCAGGGGGAAGCTGGAAGCTTCCCTGGTTAACCCCCTCTCCTCTGCCACACTGGCACAGGGACATGGGGGGCGGCTGGGGACCCCCCTGCAGGGCTAACCTGCGTCCAGCGGGGCCCCTGTGAGCCGGAGCAGCAGCAGAGAGAGGACGGGCGGGCTCAGCCGGGGGAAGCAGGAAGCTTCCCTGGTTAACCCCCTCTCCTCTGCCACACTGGCACAGGGACAGCGGAGCGGAGGAGGCTGGTAACTAAGGTACACATCGGGTATCTAGGCAGCGCGCGCTGCCTAGATACCCGCAGTTTACCTTAGTTACCAGCTCCCAGCGCTTGTGAGAGGCGCTGGGAGCTGAAATATCGCTACTCCCTGTGTCACACGCAGCGATGCTGCGTGTCCACCGGGCGACAATCGCCAGGTTTTAGAGCAGGTTCTAAAACCTGGCGATCATCAACCAGCGATTTATTGCTGGTTGATTCAGTATGTCACACGCATCAATATCGCTGCAACGTCACGTGCAGCCGATATCGTGCAGGCGATATTGACGCGTGTGATATACCCATTAGAGTAGTGTTTGTCGCCTGGTGATGCATATCCTATACTGTATATTAATAAGGAATAATTTATTATCTATTCGGAGACATGTGATGTCACTGCTGTAGAAATTACTTATTTTTTAATTCACTGCAAGACCTAATGGAAATTCTGTCACACAAGTGTTATGTGACTTTTATTTTACAGCAGGAAACTAACATTTTCCCTATGAAATTTCTACACACTTTTTTCTTTTTGCAGTAAAATCAGCCGCTATCCTGGCATATAGATTATACTCTCTAAGATTTAAGGTTTAATCTGTTTATGTGTTAACATGTACTTGGCAAACACCTCTGTTGGGAAGACTGGAATAAGAAAAACATAGCCAGGATGCATGGATCTTGTGTCCTCCCATCTGCTCTCCCGACTTCACCGGGATATTACGGGATCATGACTTATGATGGAAATGAATCATTTTGTCATATTAATAATTCATTACTTGAAGCCGCTGAAGTAGGAATATTTATGACACATCGCGCCATGTATGACAAACACAACAGTCCTTGGGATTATGATTTAGTTACTTTGCCACATTGGTGAAATTTTACACCACATTTGGACACACTATACACAGGGCACAATTCACAGCTGGACCTCAGTACTAATTTCTGCTAAAGTCCAGGAGAAATGTAGTTGCGCTAAAGGGAGGAGTTCTTATTATGTACTAGAATGATATATTTCCAACAGCTGCCCCCCTCCATTACACCAAGTCCATTTATACAGATGGAAAATTAACCGATTTTGAACACTATGCCTATTTATGAAGACATATTGTACATTCTTTTTGAAGTCCTAATTATCTTTTTTTCTCCTGACATGGACATAATAGTTTTAGGGGTCTTCATTCAACTGTTAAGGGTAACTTTCTTTAGGCTCATTATGATGTAAATGTTAGTCAGACTTTGTTCCTTAAAAGCTATTTCTTATCATTAAAATTATCAAAAATCTAAGACATAAGTGACTACTTGTGGATCATTGTAGGAGTCCGAGCAGTGGGACTCTGGAATGCCCAATGTGGCGCCCCACTGGTCGGGACGCCACGTAGGGGTACTGCACCCATAAAAGAGTGTGTAGTATTCCTGACTGGGAAATTGGGATGCCACACAAAGGACCCTCACGCAACACATCCACACACACCCTAGGTAGGGGACTGTGGGTGGACCCGGTGCCATGGGAGGAGTGAAAGGGTAGAAAAGTGTGGGTGGGAGGATAGTTAGGACCAGTCAGAGTAGGACACTCGGAGAGCTCCGTTGGGGAGTGAGGAGTGCCGGACGGTGGCTGAGGCCGTCAGGACAGAAGGGGGTCCTAAGGGCACCGGGTAGTGTGGTGCGGCTGAATCTGGACCTGGTATGTCTACCAACAGGAGGGATCTGTCTCGGAACAGAGGACCAGCTCTGAGCACGGTGGGGTGTCTATCTCCGCGCCGTCTAACCGGAGGCCCGAGCTTCTAGAGGGAGTCGCAGCCGAGCCCCGGCACATCCAGAAAAAGGCACCATATAGGGTCTGGGGGACCTGGAGAAGAGTCCTCCACAGATAGATCTGTGGGAGTTGGCTTCAGGCTCTGCGCGCAGAAGCACTGAAGTAGACAGGAGAGAGCGCAAGAAGGGACCGGACAGGAACAGCAGACATTCCACCGAGGGTCCTGAGTAAAGCATCCTGATTTCTAGTGACTACTCAGGCCAGGCAGACCCGAAAAGACTGTGTTGTTAAGGAACTGCCAGTAAACTTGTACAAAGTAAAAAGACTGTGTGGCATTCTTTACTATCTTCACCTGAGAAGCCGCCGACTGAAGCAGGGAGAAGGACAAGTGACCAGGCCTAGTGTAGTTGCATCCCAGTGTGAAACCACAAACTTCCACTACTGTTCCGGGGAGCGTAACCATCTTGCTGCTCCACCATCACCCCAAAGGTCTGCCCCGTATCGCCGATAACATTAGCGAAACGTAGGTGGCATCACGAATCACATTTATTTTATTTTCATTGATTCTTTTCAGTGACCACCAGGGCCACGGAGACCAGGCACAGACCCGTGACATCCCCGTGAACTACAACACCCTGGACCAGGTACCCCAAGGCCCTGGGCGGGTCACCTTTGCAATTTGTGCAAGAATAGACTGGAAGCCACGGGATGAAACTGAATGGGAGAAGACACAGAATAGATATTAGAAAAAACATTTTGACAGTGATTAATGAGTGGAACAGGCAGCCACGAGAGGTTTCGGTTCTCCTTCAATGGAAATCTTCACACAGAGGCTGAACAGACATCTGTCTGGGATGATTTAGTGAATCCTTTGAGCAGAGGATTGGATGAGGTGACCAAGGAGGTCCCTTCCATCTTTAAAATTGTATGATTCTATGAATGCATTACAGCACTGGTCATCTAGCACAGGAAACAGTCAGGAAAGGAGACAAAAACAGGAAACACCACAGGAAGTCAGTCAGTCGTTCAGTCGGTTGAGGAGTAGTTAGCCCTAGAGTCAGGAGGAGAGGAGTTGGTCCATCAACTAGTCAGACAGAGAGGGGAGAACCATCATTACACGAGACTGAAAGGACACGGACCCAGTGGCCTGTACCATCATGAGGCTTTGTTCCGGTCCCCGGGTACAGACTGTAGAGACACAGAAGGAGTTCTAGGGGTGCGGGTAGTGAGCAATCCACCCACACACCCGAATTAGCTGGGAAGCTGAAGGACAGGGCAGGAACAAGGGTATCGACCCTGAAGTGGCAGGACGCGCCACCTCCAACCACAAAACCATTCAGTTGCGGGGTCTCTATATCTCGTGACCCAACCCCCGGCCAGCGAAGAGAAGGCCGTCGTACTGGGGCCAGGGGACCAGGCAAGTCGCCAACAAAGGCCTGTGGCTGCTGGATCTGAGTTTTGCATGCGAAGTGCGAGGAAGAGAGGCCCATGGAAAGGAACATAAAAGGGGGTGAACTGGACGAGCCATCCCAGGCTGCTAAAACACTACCAGAGCCGCCACTGTACTGGCTTGTAACTTATAACGCATGACGAGAAAAGCCAAGTAATCCGGGTCGAAGCTCAGTACTGTGTCAGTCTGTTTATTCTGCGCCTGAAGAGACGTAGACTGAAATGCCAAGCCAGCAGCAGGAGCCTGCCTGTGAGTAACCTTAATCCCTGCCAGCAGTCGCTCAGTCCCACTGGCCTTCCATTCCCCAAATCACCTCCATAGACTATTCGGTTGCCCTGGGTACCCGCTTTTCCCATGGAGAGCGAAACCATCACAGCTCCTACACCCATCATCCCCAGAGGTCCTGACTGCAGCAGTGGCTATACCGGCCGCCTTCCACGGGTGGCGTCACAACACAAACTCTTTTATTTTTCTTTTTTTTACTATTATTTTTCTTTTCATCCTTTTTTCAAACTACCCCCTTTTTAACTGACAAAGGGATCATGGACAGGGTCACACCACCGTGACATCACACATCCCCGACGACATCGAGAGGGCCAGGTTCCGAGCACCCAATGGTCCCCGCCGGGGCGAGTCATCGGGTAACACTATGGTACACATGCACATGTCTTTCACTCTGGCTACAAGGCAACATAACTAAGCTATTTACTAATCTCAAAATCATCAATATATTAGGGCAATGAGGAACAAACTTATTACATTTGGATTTATTATAGAAAAAGTAGTAAAGTACTTAAAGCGAACTTGTCAGGTCCCCTAATCCCTGTAAACTATCAATAGGCAAATGTATGGGTCAAAATTCCCTGCCTAACCATCATAATATTCTGCAATTCCACTATTTGAAATAACGATTTATAAAGCCATTTTTCCCTATGCTAATGAGGCCAGCAACTATTTGCAAGGACGTTAGTTCATCTGCCTTGTCTGCCCTGTTTCCATACTATCTCTCGTGGTAACATAATTATCAGTAGCATACGTCACCTTGCTGTGCCTCTGTACCTCGCTATGCCTCTGTATCTTGTCCCCCACTTCAGAGTCGCACAGTGTGGTGCATGCTTAGGAGGCTCCTGCGCATCTGACTATGTGCAGTGTACCTCTGTATTGGGTGTAGGTCCCAGCTTCAGAGCCATACTGTGCATTGTCAGAAGTGTAAGGACCTTCTACACTTTAGACCAACATCACCCAAACCCTCCGATATCAGCTGGCTTGGTCAACAGTCTAATGCAGGGGTCTCAAACTCCAGGCCTCGAGGGCCGCACACAGTGCAGGTTTTCAGGATTTCCCTAGGATTTGACAGTTGGCCATCAAATGACCAACTGTCAAATTCTAAGGAAATCCTGAAAACCTGGACTGTGTGCGGCCCTCGAGGCCTGGAGTTTGAGACCCCTGGTCTAATGTATCTGTGGGCCTCCCCCCTTTAGATAATGTCAGGGGAGAGATGTCTGAATTTGGACTCCAGATCCTTTTGTTATCGTTATTATTATTGTGTCATTCATTCTATGTCACTTTACATGTGAAAAGGGGTATACATAATTAGAATAAGTGCAATAATCATGAATGAAATAAGTCACTGACAGGTACAGGAGAACAGAGGACCATGCCCATGAGTGCTCACAGTCTACAAGGGATGGGTAAGGATACAGTAGATGAGGAGAGAGGACTCTGCTCACGAGGGCTAAAAGTCTACAAGGGATGAGCGAGGATACGGTAGGCGATGAGACAGGACCCTGCCCATGAGGACTCACAGTCTACAAAGGATAGGTGAGGATACAGTAGGTGAGGGAAGAGGACCCTGCCCGAGGGCTCACATTCTACAAGGGATGGGTAAGGATACAGTAGGTGAGGGAAGAGGACCCTGCCCATGAGGGCTCACAGTCTACAAGGGATGGATGAGGATACAGTAGGTGAGGGGAGAGGACCCTTGCCTACGAGGCAGGTTCCAGAGTAAGGGGGATGCACGGGAGAAGTTTTGTATGCAATTGTGGGAAGAGGAGATAAGAGGGGAGCAGACAAAGAGATCTTGTGAGGATCGGAGATAACGTGTAGGTAAGTGCTGGGAGACGATGTCACAGATGTACGGAGGAGACAGGTTGCAGATGGCTTTGTATGTCATGGTTAGTGGTTTGAACTGGAGTCTTTGGACAAAATGGAAGCCAATGAAGTGATTTGCAGAGAGGTGAGGCTAGAGAATAGCAGGGGGACAGTTGGATTAGTTGGGTTGCAGAGTTTAGGATAGATTGAAGGGGTGCAAGAGTGCTACAAGGGAGGCTGGGGAGTAGGATGTTGCAGGAGATAAGGTAAGCCTCTGACAAAAAGTCTTATGCATCATCCATGAATAGGGTCTTTCCCTATTACATTGAACTATTTTTACCTCCAAAAGAAAATACTCCAAATTACTTGACTTAAGAACAGTAAACCTAAAACATAGTCCTTAAAGTTGGCACATCATACTTCTATGATAACATCTGGGGCCAGAAGAAGGTTGATGGAGAAAACGGGGCAAACAATTTGCTGGTAGCTCTTGACTACTATTTTTGGAAATGGTTTTGGGGACAATCTCAGGGACAATGTTAGTCCATGTGAGTTTTTTTCTTCATTATTTGTAAGGCCATGTGCACACATTGAGTATTTGGTGAGTTTTTTTTTAATCTCAGTATTTGTAGCCCAAACCAGGAGTGGGTAATAAATACAGAAGTGGTGACGTGTTTCTAATATACTTTTCCTCTGATTGTTCCACTCCTGGTAGACACCATTAGCATTAGCATGGGGTGGACATAGGGACACTGAGCTATCCCCTCAGTGACAAGTTAAGTTTTTGTTATAGGTATATTTAATTCAAATTTAATAAATAATATATTTATTTAATTGGTAATTGTTTTATTTGTTGTATTTAATTAATAAATTATTCATATATTCAGTCTCTGTGTTTTTTTGTGAGTGTTTGTTTCAGGGATGCGGTAAATGGTTTAAGCCAGTTTCTTCCCGCCCAAGGAGTTTGAATTTGATTGGATGATAATAAAAATGCGGGAAGGACAAGTGGAAAAGCAGCTGTTCCGGTCAGCTGCATCATTCCAGCTGTGGAAAATTTGATAGCTGTGAGAAAATGGAAGACCTTATTCAGCGCTTGCTTTCAAAAGCACAAGAAGCCAGCGGGGAACAATGGCTGAGGAGTTGTTTAGATGCTCAACCATCTACTTCGGAGGATGCCGCTTTAAGTCTTCCTGACAGAGTTATAACAAATGACTCCATTGCAATTTCTGCTGTTGCTGTGCATACAGAAAGAGATATGTGGCACCCCTGCGGGGATTGCCACAGGACCCATCGATGCGGGGAGGGATGTACACCTTGGCGCACACAGCACCCAACACTTCCCACTCCAGGCCTGGAGGGTGAGTTCCACTGGCTGCCCTTAAGCCAGATCCCCTATAAAGGTCCAAGTCTGAGGGAAGAGTCAGTTAGTCAGTCAGGAAGTCAAGTTAGTAGAGTCAGTCAGTGAGCTAGGACTGAAGAGCCTATAGGTGCTGGTGGCTGGGAATCAGGCCCAGAACCATAGAGGACTGACTCAGCTGTAAAGCACCCTAGAGAGAGAGACGGAGGCTAGTGGGAGCACAGGAAGATGAAGAAGGGAACATATTGGTTACCCTCATAGTTCACCCAGACGCCGGAGTCCGTGCCTTCCATTAACCACTTGTGGCAGAGAATCCCCGGAAGAACTAGGAGGATCTAGTTCCCCCTAAAGCTCAGAAAGTACAGTGCCCAAACGCGACTAGCTTAGGACCGGGGACCCCAAGGAAAGAATAAGGATCCCAAGAGGAAGTCCTCACCGGCAGTTGTGGAAGGAGCATCCTAAGGAGAAGAGAGCAGCAGATCTAGATTCAGGTAGATCTACGCAAATCATCGCATACACAGACAGAGGAGGCCTCACAAGGTGGGCATCCCAAACCGCATCGGCCACCTGGTTACCCTCTTGGACAGTACCTGCACAGTGACACCAGTAAAAGGTACTGAAACAGAGACTGTTGTGTGTGTGAGCCTGATTCCCCGCCACCACCTGCAGTGATTACAGCAGGACCGCAACTATAACTCCGCTCATCCACCCCGCCGTGCTGAAGAAAAGCTCCACCTGTGGGGAGCTGTACTACCTGTGCTGCACCACACCATCACCTCAGCGCCCGGCTGCAGCACTGGTAACTGCTTACCAGACACCACAGGTGGCGTCATGTATAATCTCCCAATCCTCATCCCCATCAGCCATTGAGTGCCTAGGGCACGGAACTGGGACCCGACCAACCATGATCCCCACTGAAGCCACTGTCCCGATATCTGAGTAACCCCTTCCCTGCCGGCCCGACTCAGATACTCACAAGAGGATACGGAAGAGGCGAGAATCTTATTCATCCCCGGCAGTTGTCAGTCGGGTCTCAGGCCAGAAGAATAAAAAAAATTCTCACGCATCTAGCGAGGTATCACAAGATTACAAAAAAATCTCACGCGACGGTGAGAAGTTCCGAGGTGGAGTTTAGCAGATGGGAAGTGAGGGCTTCATCTGCAGACCCCCAAAGAGATCTGGGTAAATCTCCTGATGCCAGTCGACAAGATAATTCAGCGATCCATCACAGAGGTCCGGATGCTGGGAATGTGAGTGGGCGAGTGCCACCTTCAAGCGCTGTGCAGCCAAGTATTATTGGAGAACAGCATAGTTTGCTGGCTGCGCTTGGGGCTTGGAACCCCTGCCACAGATACTGCTTCATCTCAAACAAGGTCAGGATTATTGACTGTAGAGGCTGTGCACCCATCTTCCAGTGCTCCACAAGATGTGCAGGATTCTCAGATGTGTCATGACAAAAACTCTACTGGTGAGAATTCATCTATGTTATTTTGTCCTGAAAATATGTCTTTGGAAAATCGTAAGGAGTTTATGGTATGTGCACATATGCCGGGTTAGGGTCGGTTTAGGTGTGTAAACCGCCGGTCGGTTTACATAAATTTCATGTAAATTTATGTTAATCAAAACCGGCGTTTGGATTAACATTAAAACCTATGTAAACCGACACCCGGTGTCCACACACCGGCGGTTTACACATGCTCATCCGTTGCTAACCCGCTGGGTTCCCAGCGGGTTAGCAAAGAATGAGCATGTTCTATAATCCGTCCGGTTCTGCAGCGGCTGCAAGCAGAATCATGTACTGCTTCAGCCGCCGCAACACCGCCGGCGCGAACCCGCTGGCCACCCGCCCGGCACCCGCCCGTCACCCGCCGCACATACCCGCCAGGATGCCGGTGGACGGCTACGGAGCTTCCTGGCGGGTCCACCCAGCCGCCGCCGACCAACCCGCCGGACAGTGTGCACATACCCTATCAACCGTTCTGTGTCTGAGGCAGTGACTTTTGCTGTTAAAGATAATAGAGCTTCAGTGACTTCTATGTTATCAGTGCGCCCATTTGGTGTAGCTGAAGTACATTTAAAAGAAGCTTTAACATGTAATGTTTCTGGTGGGGTGAAAGACAAAATATGAAAAGTGAATTTATTGATATAATGGATCTTCTCCCTGTGCGGGATCATCAGTATATTACTGACAAGAAAGCAGATAGGCCAGGGTCAGACGTTTTAGCAGATGTCATGGACATTCACTAAAAACTTAGTCACTTTTTCAACAGCGCATATGCGCTAGTCATCGCGCTGCAGCTCAACGCGGTCCCAGGTTACCCGATGTTGATCTTGGTAACCGCCCACACATCCAGCTGAATAGCATGCAGCGTTTCCCTGTCTGCTCTGCTTAAGCGGATGCTATTCAGCTGAATGTGTGTGCAGTTACCAAGATCAACATCGGGTAACCAGGGACCGCGTTGAGCTGCAGCCGGGATGACTAGTGCATATGCGCTGTTGAAAAAATTACTACGTTTTTAGCGGACGTCCATGACATCTGCTAATAACGGTAGTCTGACCCTGGCCATAGACATACTATGTTGGCCAAAAGTATTGACACCCCTGCAATCCCTGCAATTCTATCAGCTAATACTCAGTTTTTTCCTGAAAATGATTGCAATCACAAATTCTTTGGTATTATTATCTTCATTTAATTTGTCTTCAATGAAGAAACACAAAAGAGAATGAAGCAAAAAGCAAAACATTGATCATTTCACACAAAACTCCAAAAATGGGCCAGACAAAAGTATTGGCACCCTCAGGCTGGGGTCACACATAGAAATCCGTTTTTGGAAGTGATTTCCATGACCAATCCGTTTTTTTTGGGGTGCTTTTTGAGCCTCCTACACCCTTGAACGTTTTTGGACTTAGTCATTTTTTGACCAAAATTCTCAAAAAAACGGATCCATTTTTTTAAGGCACCCCAAAAAAACGGATCCGTTTTTCCATAGGGCCCATGATAAAAATTTTTTTTTGGAAAGACGGACCCCAAAAACGTTGCTAGCAATGTTTTTGCCTCAAAAACAGACATAGCAATGTTTTTAAGTGCAGAAAAAAACGGACAGGGTGTTTATTACATCCAATCCGTTTTTCTCATCAGTTTTTGGGCTTAGGAAAAAAAAATGCCAAAAATGAAGCCAAAAATGGACCAAGGGCTTATGTGTGACCCTAGCCTCAGCCTAATACTTGGTTGCAACACCTTTAGCCAAAATAACTGCGATCAACCGCTTCCGGTAACCATTAATGAGTTTCTTACAATGCTCTGCTGGAATTTTAGACCATTCTTCTTTGGCAAACTGCTCCAGGTCCCTGATATTTGAAGGGTGCCTTCTCCAAACTGCCATTTTTAGATCTCTCCACAGGTGTTCTATGGGATTCAGGTCTGGACTCATTGCTGGCCACCTTAGAAGTCTCCAGTGCTTTCTCTCAAACCATTTTCTAGTGCTTTTTGAAGTGTGTTTTGGGTCATTGTCCTGCTGGAAGACCCATGACCTCTGAGGGAGACCCAGCTTTCTCACACTGGGCCCTACATTATGCTGCAAAATTTGTTGGTAGTCTTCAGACTTCATAATGCCATGCACACGATTAAGCAGTTCAGTGCCAGAGGCAACAAAGCAACCCCAAAACATCAGGGAACCTCCGCCATGTTTGACTGTAGGGACCATGTTCTTTTCTTTGAATGCCTCTTTTTTTCTCCTGTAAACTCTATGTTGATGCCTTTGCCCAAAAAGCTCTACTTTTGTCTCATCTGACCAGAGAACATTCTTCCAAAACATTTTAGGCTTTCTCAGGTAAGTTTTGGCAAACTCCAGGTCCCTGATATTTGAAGGGTGCCTTCTCCAAACTGCCATTTTTAGATCTCTCCACAGGTGTTCTATGGGATTCAGGTCTGGACTCATTGCTGGCCACCTTAGAAGTCTCCAGTGCTTTCTCTCAAATCATTTTCTAGTGCTTTTTGAAGTGTGTTTTGTGTCATTGTCCTGCTGGAAGACCCATGACCTCTGAGGGAGACCCAGCTTTCTCACACATGGCCCTACATTATGCTGCAAAAGTAGTTGGTAGTCTTTAGACTTCATAATGCCATGCACACGGTCAAGCAGCCAGTGCCAGAGGCAGCAAAGCAACCCAAAAACATCAGGAAACCTCCGCCATGTTTGACTATAGGGACCGTGTTCTTTTCTTTGAATGCCTCTTTTTTTCTCCTGTAAACTCTATGTTGATGCCTTTGCCCAAAAAGAGAGAACATTTTTTCAAAACGTTTTAGGCTTTCTCAGGTAAGTTTTGGCAAACTCCAGCCTGGCTTTTTTATGTCTCTGGGTAAGATGTGGGGTCTTCCTGGGTCTCCTACCATACAGTCTCTTTTCATTCAGACGCCGACGGATAGTACGGGTTGACACTGTTGTACCCTCGGACTGCAGGGCAGCTTGAACTTGTTTGGATGTTAGTCGAGGTTCTTTATCCACCATCTGCACAATCTTGCGTTGAAATCTTTTGTCAATTTTTCTTTTCCGTCCACATCTAGAGAGGTTAGCCACAGTGCTATGGGCTTTAAACTTCTTGATGACACTGCAGAAGGTAGACACAGGAACATTCAGGTCTTTGGAGATGGACTTGTAGCCTTGGGATTGCTCATGCTTCCTCACAATTTGGTTTTTCAAGTCCTCAGACAGTTCTTTGGTCTTCTTTCTTTTCTCCATGCTCAGTGTGGTACACACAAGGACACAGGACAGAGGTTGAGTCAACTTTAATCCATGTCAACTGGCTGCAAGTGTGATTTAGTTATTGCCAACACCTGTTAGGTGCCACAGGTAAGTTACAGGTGCTGTTAATTACACAAATTAGAGAAGCATCACATGATTTTTCTAACAGTGCCAATACTTTTGTCCACCCCCTTTTTTATGTTTGGTGTGGAATTAGATCCAATTTGGCTTTAAGACAATTGCTTTTGTGTTTTTTACATTGAAGACAAATTAAATGAAGATAATAATACCACAGAATTTGTGATTGCAATCATTTTCAGGAAGAAATCTGACAGAATTGCAGGGGTGTCAATACTTTTAGACAACACTGTATGCCTAAATCATTTAATAGTTGGCTGCAGGCATTTTCTATATTTGCTGCAGTACTTGATGAAAAGAATCCAGAGTTTTGTAGTGGTTTGTTTCACCACGTTGATACCATTTTAGAGGCTTATCGCAGCTTTGGTGGTATGGCGTGGTGGTTTTATGATGAGGCTTTCCGCCAGAAGCTAGCAGTTCATTCTAATATGCGCTGGGGATGCAAAGATGCAGGCCTTTGGCTCAACTTGATGCTTCCCCAGAGGACGTCTGCCAAAAGGATGTACCATAAATTACAAGGAAAGGTGTATGTTTTGCCTATAATGAGGGTTCGTGAGGATGGTTACTTTAAAAAAATCAATCAAGGAAACAACAAAAAAAGGGCGCAGACACCAGTAAATGTGGAAAAAATGCAGCGGCGGCTAGAAGCTTATCAAGGCCATCAGAAATCTGAATTGATTTTGAATGGTTTAACATTTGTTTTTTTAGTACCTTCGTTTAACTGGACAGGTTGTACTTAAGTTGAGAGTTTGCCTTCAGTTAAACGGTTCCCTCATGTTGTTAGGGATAAAATTTTGAAACAGTTGGCAGAAGGTAGAGTAGCGGACCCATTTGAGTCTCCGCCATTTTGTAATTTCAGAATTTCTCCTTTGGGTGTCGTCCCCAAGGAGAAAGACGCTTTCAGACTCATTCATCACCTTTGTCATCCGGCGGGGTGTTCATTGAATGATCAGGTTGACGCTACAGCAGCGTTGGTTTCATATGTGACGTTTGACTTAGCGGTCGATTCGTTGTGTAGGGCAGTTAAGAATGCTTGGTTAGAGAAGTCTGATGTTAAATCGACTTTTTGCTTGCTGCCTGTACACCCATCTGGATTAAATCCTCTCGGTTTTGTTTTTGATGGGCATTTCACGCTCTTGTTTTTATTTTGAAAAGTTTTCGTCTTTTTTACATTGGTGTGTGGAATTAGAGTTGCAGAGAGGTTTTGTTTTACATTATCTTGATGATTTTTTGTTTATTGGTTCAGATTTTTCAGAGGATTGTTTATTGAGTTGATGTCGCATTTTGGAGTACCTCTGGCGTCAGAGAAGACCGTTTTTCCGTGTCGTCAATTGCAATTTTTAGGAATTTTTATTGATTTTATGGCAATGGTTTGTAGTTTGACGAATAATAAAGTGTGTCGTTTGAGAGAGATGATTGATCTTTTATTATCAAAAGATAAAGTGACTTTAAAGGTTCTCCAATCGGCTTTGGGATTGCTGAATTTTGCGACTAGAATTATTCCCATGGGAAGGGTATTTTTGAAGGGTCTTTATGATTTATCTAAAGGAGTAAGCTCTCCATTTGCGCATATTAGATTAACAAGCACAGTAAGAGATGATCTCAAGGTATGGGCTGAATTTCTTAGTTCTTTTAATGGCGTGTCTTGTGGACAATCAAAGTTTCAATCATCTGCTTCTTTGCAGTTATATTTATCGGTCAGCTGTGAAGGTTTTGGATTGCGTTTTGATAAAGATTGGGCGTTTGAAATGTGGCCTCTGCTTTGAAAAGATCGGTCAGTTAATAAGAATGTTATGGTCTTGGAGCTTTTTTCTCTCCTTGTAGTGTTGGAATTATGGGGTCATTCTTTAGCTAACTTAAGGATTTGTTTAGAGTCGTCTAATAGTGGTGTTTCATTGGCATTAAATACTTTGACTTCCAAATGTGCATGGGCGTCTCACATTCTGTGGCGTATTCTTCTTATTTGTCTTTGTCATAACATTTGGTTAAAAGGAATTTGTAAAAAAAATGGCTCTAGTATAACGGTTGATCTCTTGTTGTTACAGTGCATTCAACAATTCAAAATAATAGTTACCGAAGCCGAGCCTGTTGGGTTGCGTTGCCCACCCAATTTATGGAATATTCATTGAAGATGGTTCCATCTTGTATACAAAATTCTTTATCGCCCAGAACTTGGGCCGAATTTGTGGCCGCTTGGAGGGAGTGGAATAATTTTTGTGTAACCCGAGGTTTTAAGGGGGTGTCACACGCGTCAATATCGCCTGCACGATATCGGCTGCACGTGACGTTGCAGCGATATTGACGCGTGTGACATACTGCATCAACCAGCGATAAATCGCTGGTTGATGATCGCCAGGTTTCAGAACCAGCTCTGAAACCTGGCGATTGTCGCCCGGTGGACACGCAGCATCGCTGCGTGTGACACCGGGACTAGCGATATTCCAGCTCCCAGCGCCTGTCACAAGCGCTGGGAGCTGGTCTCCAAGGTACACTGCGGGTAACTAGGCAGCGCGCGCTGCCTAGATACCCGACTGTGTACCTTAGTTACCAGCCTCCTCCGCTCACCGGGTGAGCGGAGGAGGCTGGTAACTAAGGTACACGTCGGGTATCTAGGCAGCGCGCGCTGCCTAGTTACCCGCAGTGTACCTTGGAGACCAGCCTGCTCCCGCTTCCAGCAGGCTGGCAGCGGGAGCAGGACATCGTGGAAACGATATTTAAATCGTTTCCATGATGTCACTGGTCAATTGATCGCTGGTGAGTCTGTCTGTGTGACAGCTCACCAGCAATCAGCCGTCAATGTCGTCAGCAATCATCTCACTGACGACATTGACGCGTGTGACACCCCCTTTAGTGTTGATGAGGTTTCCTTTCAAGCAGCACTTTTGTATGTAAAATTTTTGATTAGTCAACATTTGTGTTATACTTCTATTGCAAAAACGATGGCTGGAATTTGAAATTGTATGGTTGTCCACCATTAACTAGTTTATTTTTGATTAAGTGTCGTGCCCCGGGGACGGGGGTTACTCGGAGCCGGGTCCTCTCGTCATCCAGAGCTTCGGGTTGTCACGGTGATGTGACCTGACTCCTTGGTCATAGGCGTGGCAATAAAAAGGGAGATTGAAATTAACGGGGAATAAAGTTTTTGGAAATAAGTTTGTGACGCCACCCGTGGTTTGTGGCCAGTGTGGGCCACCGCTGCCATCCAGGCCTCTGGCGATGATGGTGGTGGCAGGCAGCCGGGATGGTGAGACTTCCACTGGTAGGGGTAGGGCTTTTTTTCCCCACAGCAGGTGTAGAGACAGAGGCCGACACGTTCTACCACCGCCAGCAGAGTTTAATGTCACTTACAATCAGGCTGCACCTGCCTGCGCAGCGATTTAGTTTGTAGCTCCGCAGGTGAGCCTCTGCTACTGTCGAGCAAATCACAGTCTGTGACACGATGCTTTGAGCTTGACTGGGTACTTTACTTTTAGCTTGTCAGTTCACACAACAAAGCAGTTTCAGTTCATACGTTAAAAGAGTTCACAGACGGTTCCGGTCACACTCTGGCAGCTGGGGTGGTTTGTTGGTTGCACTTTTCCTCTAAGTTCTCTCGGACCTCTGTTCTCAGTCCCGTGCACAGACTATGTTCCGGTGGTCACAGGTTTTTCCTATGCTCCCTTCTCTGGGATTCCTAACCCTCATCCGACGGCCTTCCCTTCGTTGTGCCAGGTTTTGGGTTCCGGGCATGAAGTCCCTTCACCCGCCAGTTAATTCTATGGCTGGGGCACTACCATTTCAACAGGGCCAGCACCCTGGCTCCAGCCCGGTCCCTCAGTGCCCCGTTGGCTCGGGGACACCTTAGACCCCACTCTCTTCCCTCGGTACGTGGCCTGGGACCTGGACTAGCCATGAGGTGGCATAGACAAAGGGTTCAGGTTCTTCCTTTCTGGTGCTACAGTGTCTCGGCTTAGGAGTTCTGTTCCTCTCCCACAACAGCTCACCAGGAACACGAACCGGAACTCTCTACTTGACTGAGCCCTCCTAACTTGGTGTTCCTGGGTTTTACTCCAGTTCCTCCACCCTTTTTCTGGGTTCTTCCTCAACTTTCCACCCTCCACTTAGTCCCTCCCGCAATCCCTTGCCTGACATGAAGTATCTAGGACTAGGGATCGAGAGTTGTGTTGGGTGTTTGTGCGAAGTGACAACTTACCAGTCCCAGCTGCAGTGTCTTACTGTGGCCACTGGTCCGCAGGGGTGCCACATAAGCAAGTTTTACAAGGCCTTAAAAAGATATGTTTCAACCTGATGCATGGCGCCCAATATCTATTGAACTATTAGTTCAAATTTGGTTGGTTTTGAAAAAAGGTTGTAATTCGCGGTATGAAGCATGCCTCTTTCATATAACTTTTGTTTTGTCATTTTTTGCTGCGTTGAGAATATCTGAATTGGTAGCAGATAATAAGTTAAGTGATTCGGGCTTGATGGCTTCTGACATTCAGGTTTCTGATTCTTCTGTTCAGTTGAATATTACGAAATCAAAGACTGACCCAATGGGAAGAGGAACCATAGTCATTTTATACCCATCCGGGGTAGAAACTGTTTGCCGAGTGGTTGTTTTGAAATGGTGGTTGGATATGCGATCGTCTGGTTCAGGTCAATTCTTGATGCATATTGGTGGTTCTCCAGTTACAAAATTTCAATTTAATTAAATTTTACTAAAATGTTTGAAAGAGTTGGGGTTAAATGATTGTAAAATATCTGCTCATTCATTCTGCATACAGTAGGTGCAGCAAAAGAAGCTTTTTGTTTTGGTTTGGATGAACACTATATAAAGCGAATTGGTCGTTGGAAGTCTTCAAGATTTCAATTACATGCTAGGTCTCATTTAACTTTATTTTTTCCTTTTTTCTTAGGCCCGGTTATCACTTGGTTAGTTGTTCACTTATTCATTTTTTGGGCGCCAAAGCGAGCTGCTAGAAGGAATTATACAGAAAACCTTTCTTTCTCGCCGGATCATGTTCAGGTATCCTGGCATGGCCGTAGGGACCTTCAGTGGAATAATTTGCATTCTGTTTTGATTGAACCTTCCGATTTATTCCCGCCTCCAGCTCTTATTATTCTTCGTGTAGGTGGGAATGATTAAGTAAGAGTTAGGACTCTTGATTTATTGAGTTCCATGAACAAGGACATTGCTTGGATTAAAAGTTGTTTTTCCAATGTGTCTATTATTTTTTCAGAGATAATTCCAAGGTTGATTTGGCAATCTAATTTGAATTTTTGTGAGAAGATTCGTAAGCGGGTGAATAAAGAATTGCCCAAGTTTTTACCTTTAGTACTAGGTTTTTCTTATAGGCCTTATGATTTGGAGGGATTTGTTGCTGGGTTACATTGGTCTTATTCTATTCATTTGTCTGATGTGGGTCTCGATATATTTAATTTAGGGTTGCAAAATTCTATTGAGCAATGGCTGAGGTGCTGGGGAGGTTATCTGCAATGCCCCGTGGTGGGTAAAATCGCTTCTTGAAGAATAAACAACATTTTTAGAAGTGAATTTAATAAATTAATTATTTATGGTTATTAGTTGAATAAAGTTATTTATTTAAGTTATTTATGTTTATCAATTGAATAAAGTTATTGGGTAATCTCTTAATAAAGCACCTTGGCCATTATTTTACCACACAAAGTAGTCATGTGTTATTTATTTAAAGGGGATTTGGGCCTTGTGCACCCCCATGGTTTTGTCTTACAAATACTGAGGTAAAAAATCCCCAAATACTCAATGTGTACATGTGGTCTTACAAATACTGAGGTAAAAATTCTCCAAATACTAGTGTGCCTAGTTGTCTAAGGGCGGTTTAACACTGCGGTCAGATCCGGTCCGGGGCTGTCAGGGATGAACCTGACAGCCCCGGACAGGATCTGAACACAGAACCGGAGGGCCCCATAGACTCCCATGGTAGGGAGCACCAGATTGCCCCGGATCCTCCCGGAGAGATGGAAACCGGATGGCAGATAGTTGCTATCCGGCTCCATCCGGCCCCACAGCATACTATGGGGCCAAAATCTGGTCCGGACCTGACCGCAGTGTGAAGCCGCCCTTACAGATGCTAAGATAAAAAACTTTCCAAGTACTCAACGTGTGCACGTGGCCTCACAAATACTGAGGTAAAAAATTCACTAAATACTCAGTGCACCTGGCCTGGCCTGAAAGAAGGGACAGATGTCCTTTTTGTTCAAGAAACCCACTTCAAACCAACTAGGATCCCTAATTTCGAGAAATCAGTATTCGATAAGTGGTATCATTCTACATCCACCCAAACCGGAGCTAGAGGCGTATCAATAGCATGCAGAGAAACACTCAATTCCAATTAAGGGAATCCTTGATAGACCCACAAGGCAGATATATTCTGGTTAAAGGCCTACTAAATGGCTCACTAGTAACACTTGGTAGCCTCTATGCCCCAAATAAAAAAGTGGTAAAATGGATACTAACCACAATGAACAAAATAGAGAGATTCAGAGAGGGCTTAGTTATCATAGGCGGTGACTTAAACATAGCGCTGGAACCCTTACTAGATACTACCAAACAATTGAGTTCCATCTCAGGTAAAGACTTAGCAAGAGTGTATGCATGCTTACAGTCCATGCAACTGATAGATTCCTGGCGGTATATAAATCCGTCAACAAGGGACTACACCTATTACTCTAACCCGCATAGGTCTTACCACAGATTGGACTATATTCTAGTATCGAGGAGAGTGCTACCAGATGTGCAGTCTTCAGTGATTAAACCTAGCCTCTACTCAGATCATTCAGCGGTATTAACCACGATATCCACCCTTAAACGCCACTCATCGTACAGATCTTGGCAATTAAACGAATCACTACTAGATTCTCCTGACTTGAAAAAACGTCTTATGGAGAAACTCCAACAATACTTTCAAAATAATCAAACAACGGATATATCCATACAATCCTTGTGGGAGGCACATAAGTCTGTGATCCGAGGAGAACTGATATCTATGGCGTCCTATCTTAATAAGAAGCGACACACAGAAACCCAACAATTATACGATGAGATCACAGACTTAGAGCTTCAACACAAAAAATCCCAAGACCCTGCTATACTAACCACATTAACGTCTAAACGGATGCGCCTGAAAGACCTTATTAATACATCCTCAGCGAAACAATATAGAAAATGGAAAACCAAAATGTATACCCATGGCGATAAAGCCTCTAAATTTATGCTCTCCTATCTGCGCAAACGCCAGTCACGCACGCAAATACACTCAATCAAAAACAACAGAGGTATAGACTCGCAAGATCAAACCCATATCGAACAGGCCTTCCTCAATTACTACACCCGCCTATATAATTTACGTCCTAATGACTCTGCTAACGACATTCACCAGAGGAGCCGAAATGCAGAGACCTTCTTAAAAGAGCTGCAACTTCCATCCCTTCCCGAAAAAGATCAACAAACATTACTGCAACCTTTCACGCTTCAGGAGCTCCAGTCCACCCTGTCGCGCTGCCCGAGAGGGAAAGCACCCGGTCCCGATGGATTCTCTACTTTCTACTATACGACTTTCTCCTCTCTGCTCCTACCGCACCTCCTGACATTATGCAATGCAACACTTACGGGCCAACCGCTACCTTCTCAGATGCTTGAAGCCAGAACCTCGCTGATTCACAAAGAAGGAAGGGACCCAACCCTGTGTGGCAATTACAGGCCTATATCTTTATTAAATGTAGACTTGAAACTCTTAGCCGGAATGATTGCCCACAGATTGGCAACATTTCTACCACATTTGATCTCAACGAATCAAACAGGCTTTGTAAGGGGCAGAGAGGGGAAGGATAATGCCCATAAGATTCTACATCTAATACAATATGCAAAAAACACGTAAACTCCCTCTGATCCTTTTGGGCACGGATGCGGAGAAAGCGTTCGACAGGGTGGACTGGACCTTCTTGAAAGAAGTCCTAATAAAATTCAAAATACCTGCCGCTTTAATTACATCAATCATGTATCACCATCCCACAGAACGGATTAAAATCAATGACTCCATAACAGCGACATTTCCTACCGTGTTTCCCCGAAAGTAAGGCCCCCCCGATTGTAAGGCCGCCTGGGGGTAAAGGGGGGCCTGCCAATGTAAGGCCTCCCCCGATTATAAGGCCTTACAACCGGGGGGGCCAATGTAAGGCCGCTAGCGGAGGGGGAGGGGAGCGGGAGCGGGTCGCACGTCACGTGCGCCCGCTCATTACATATGCACTGCATCCCCCTGTCAATCAGCGACAGGGAGAGCAGTGCATTATACTGTATATATGGGCCCCCTATTGCTGGCACACTCCCCCCTGTTATGAGGCCCCCACCGCTGCTGCTGCTGCTGAAGACATCTTACCCTCCAGGGTCTTCTTGCAGCAGCCAGCGCGTCCGTCCGTCCTCTGTACTCGGCGGTCTCCCGGATCATGTGACCGGCCCGTCGCAGTCGCGATGACGTCATGCGCTGCGACGGGTCACATGATCCGGGAGACCGCCGAGTACAGAGGACGGACGGACGCGCTGGCTGCTGCAAGAAGACCCTGGAGGGTAAGATGTCTTCAGCAGCAGCAGCGGTGGGGGCCTCATAACAGGGGGGAGTGTGCCAGCAATAGGGGGCCCATATATACAGTATAATGCACTGCTCCCCCAGTCGCTGATTGACAGGGGGATGCAGTGCATATGTAATGAGCGGGCGCACGTGACGTGCGACCCGCTCCCGCAGTGTCCCAGCAGGAGGGGGCCTGTAGGCCACACTGCTGGGGCACCCAATGTAAGGCCCCCCCCGAAAGTAAGGCCGGGGGCCACTTTTGGCCCCCAAAAGAATGTAAGACAGGGCCTTACTTTCGGGGAAACACGGTATTAGTAACGGAACCAGGCAAGGTTGCCCGTTGTCCCCATTACTTTTCGTATTGGTAATGGAGCCTCTTCTAGTGGCGATTCAAACTACTCATGACATAGAGCTGGGGAACAAATCAAAACTGCAGCATTTGCAGATGACCTCTTAATATTTTTAACAAATCCCATGAGAGGGCTCCATGCTCTTATGAATCTTATGGACCAATATGGCAACCTATCTAACTACAAAATAAATATCTCTAAATCTGAGGCTCTGGGGATACAGATTAATCCAGTTACTCTTAAAAAATTGAAAGCCCTCTACCCCCTATCCTGGCCTAGACAATACATCACATACCTGGGAGTGAAAATAAGCGGAAACCACCGAGACTTATTTAAATTAAACATTCTTCCTCTTCTTTCATCCACAACAACTATTATCCAATCTTGGAGAGACACATATCTCTCGTGGATGGGGAGGAAAAATATGATAAAGAGCCTGATACTGCCTAAATTTAACTACCTTTTCCAAATGCTGCCCATAACAATCCCGACTAGCTTTCTATCCAAAGTGAACTCACTTTTTATCGGCTATATGTGGAAAGGCAAGAAACCCTGTATATCACAACGTACACTCTCACTTCCCAGACACCTTGGTGGCATGGGAGCCCCAGATATAAAAACATACTATAGAGCAGCACAACTCTCTAGAACAGTGGACATTATTAGGGGAACTAGAGACAAACAATGGCTGAAAGTTGAAGACGCGTTAGCACCCTATAGCCTCAGGTCACTTTTGCTCATACATTCCAATACAACGCAAAACACACCCTTACTAAACCCTCTTACCAAGGCCACACTAAAGATATGGCGAAAGACCGTGACGAACTTAATGCCACCTCTTACCCCATTAGCTAATCTTAGAGACTTACTTGCCCACTTAGAGATAACAAGAGATATCGGCCAAAAAACATACCATAGCCATTGTACATACTCCGTGGACCAATTACATCAAGACGGTGCCATTATACCTCTTAAAGACTTACAAACTTTACCGGGCTTGACTAACTTGAATTTTATACAATATCATGCTCTACGGCAGACTCTCCACCCGCTTTTGAAGAAATCGGACCTCAATAGAAGTCTGACAGAGTTCGAAAATCTCTGTGCTGCAGTGTCGAGACCGAAGCAGATATTCTCCAAAATCTATCAGTCACTACTCGCTACCGAGATCAACCTTAAGAGGGCATTCATTACACTCTGGGAAAGAGACCTGGGGTACAACTTTTCACCTTCACAAGTTAGATACATCTATTGCCATTCCCATGGTCCGACACAATGCGTGAGAGCTCAAGAATCCTCATTCAAGGTGGTCATGAGGTGGTACCATACCCCGGACCAGACCCGGATATGGGACACTGGCCAATCACCTGACTGCTGGAGATGCGGAGCTAAAGAAGCCACTTACTTCCATATATGGTGGAACTGCCCGACACTGTTGCTGTTTTGGAGGCGGGTGGAGAGACTTGTCGGGGCAATCACAGGCAGAGCACTTCGTCTAGGACCTGAAGCAGCTTTGCTTCACTTCCCGATATGGCCCGACCATAAACTACCTTCGCTCCTTGCACAAAATATAATAAAGCGCGGCGAAGTTATTGATACCATTATACTGGAAATCCCACGAAACACCTACAATAAACCAGCTAGAAGAGAAAATTCACTCTCTATACCACGTAGTTGAAATCGCGGCCTCAGTGAATAATACCATATCAACCCACCTCAATATCTGGCAGCCATGGTTATCATACACTAACTCCAAAAATAACGTCAAGAAGTAGACACCTTTTTTCAATGTCCTTATCAATCAACAGTGTATGCCTGGTATACTCCTCCCCCCCACCCCCTCTTCTCCCCTCCCTTATCATTTCCTTTCTCTTCCTACTCACTGTTTTTATCTTTCTTTCTTTCTAGCATAGGTTAGCTTAATCTTAAGTGTTTATATTATATTTGATTTAACGAATACCAGTGAATGGAGCTATTACGGTGTAAAGGACTACAACCTTGGCAGAATCTACAACCGGGATCTACCGAAGGTTTTTTCTTTTGATCCTCTAAGGCCGATATATTATACCTCTGCAACAGCTACTTCAACACATATTGCTATGTTTGATTCTATGCATGTATTCGGCTAGATATAACATTGACTCTATTATGTACACCGATATTAGTATTTGTTGGAACCTTGAGCTCTGTTCATACTATTTGTATTGCACTGATGTTTCTACTGTTGCAAAAAATAATAAAAAGAATTTTGAAAAGAAAAGAAAAGAATGACTGAAAACCCGTGACGTTTCGATGATATCGTTACCGAAATCGTAGTGTGAAACAGGCCCTTTACAAATACTTAGGTAAAAAACACCAAATACTCAATGTGGCTTTCAGAGTCAATGAAGCTGGAGGGGTAATTTTTCCATGATGTTTGGTGTATTTAGGATTTATGGATCAAAAACTTAGCTATGATTCTGAAATCATTTGCATGGAAAATTGCTTTTTTTACCCTAAAATAAAAAGTCTTCTCACATGCCAATAGTGATTGAGATTTTTAATACTCATTCCTTTTTAATGTTACATTTCCCCAATATTTTTATACTGTAATTAGAGCAGTGTTTTCCAATTTAAAACATTTTGCCACTTATTGCTCAATTTAAAAATTAATGATATTTACTTAGTATCTGAACCTGTGATATTACTGACCCAGACACCAATATGTACTTTGTTATCCTTTCGGTCAGACATCTTAACCGGTGAGGGCATGAAGGTTACTGGAACACATTTTTCTATTTTTTTGTAGACATACTTAGATTTCGCATGACAAACTTTGCCCTGACCTCAACAACTCGAAGTATGCGCTGAACTTGTTATCTTTCTAAATGAATTTACACTGATTAGTTCTGCTCACAGGGGTTTTCAAAGCAAAATGCATTAAAAGGTCATTTGTCTTGTCCCTGCTATTGAGCCTGGAACAGACAGGATTAATCTCTTTTCCATTAGTTGCATAGATACATTATTTTTTTATGGTATGTTCCATAATATTTTATGTATATATTTATGCAAAAAATATAAAATGTAATGCTGCACAAAAGGATATTTCACATCTATCATTGATATGAGCTTTTGTATTTTAGACTTGAAAGTATCAAAGAAGCCAAAAGACAGATGTGAACCTTTGCATTACTAAGGGTGCCTTCACATTTGCGTCTTCCGCCGCAGCGCATGTTGCATATCAAAAGTCTGCTAAACGCAAGCGTATTGCGTACCTATCTCTAACATGGCATGCGCATGAATCTGCAAACATGAAATTACGTTGCTTATGTCTGCGCTTGGTCGCGTATGCGCACGATTTTTCAAAAATTCGGCCGCCTTGGGACGCAACATGTTGCATTTTTTGGTGGATAAAAAATATGCAAGTATCCGCATGCGCACACGCGCGCATAATAAATGTATTGGAGCCTACGGGTACGCAAGCTTCAGCAAGACATTGCGCATAGCAGCTTTCGGTACGCATGCGGACACACCACTGCGCATGCCCAGAAACACATTAACGTTTCCTCCCACTCTCCGCCCATGTCACTGCCCACAAACATCCGGAAATAAATTGCATGTGGCTATCTCTCCCAATTTGCTTCACTTTTGGGACCCTGGATTTATGCTGTGGAGTGATCACTGGATCTCTTGAAGACTACTGGCGACCTCTGTTTATCTTCTACCCTGGATCACTGGCTTTCCACTGTCGCTTGCTCTCCCAGGATCTCTGACTGCTGGATGAATGTTAGTGACGGACTGGATCTTGCCTTCTGGATCAGTGGTAGACTGCTGGATCGCTACTTGGATCTGTGTGTGCCTCTCTGGTGTATTGGTAAAGTATATATGGCTTGTAGTTGAAGGAAAATATGTATACTCCTCCAGTTGTGGTGTATACTCCTCCTGTTGTTCTGTATACTCCTCCTGTGGGCCTGTATACTCCTCCTGTGGGCCTGTATACTCCTCCTGTGGGCCTGTATACTCCTCCTGTGGGCCTGTATACTCCTCCTGTTGTTAGGTATACTCCTCCTGTTGTTATGTATACTCCTCCTGTTGTTCTGTATACTCCTCCAGTTGTTATGTATACTCCTCCTGTGGGCCTGTATACTCCTCCTGTGGGCCTGTATACTCCTCCTGTGGGCCTGTATACTCCTCCTGTTGTTATGTATACTCCTCCTGTTGTTATGTATACTCCTCCTGTTGTTATGTATACTCCTCCAGTTGTTATGTATACTCCTCCTGTGGGCCTGTATACTCCTCCTGTGGGCCTGTATACTCCTCCTGTTGTTCTGTATACTCCTCCAGTTGTTATGTATACTCCTCCAGTGGGCCTGTATACTCCTCCTGTGGGCCTGTATACTCCTCCTGTGGGCCTGTATACTCCTCCTGTTGTTATGTATACTCCTCCTGTGGTTCTGTATACTCCTCCAGTTGTTATGTATACTCCTCCTGTTGTTCTGTATACTCCTCCTGTGGGCCTGTATACTCCTCCTGTGGGCCTGTATACTCCTCCTGTGGGCCTGTATACTCCTCCTGTTGTTAGGTATACTCCTCCTGTTGTTATGTATACTCCTCCTGTTGTTCTGTATACTCCTCCAGTTGTTATGTATACTCCTCCTGTGGGCCTGTATACTCCTCCAGTTGTTATGTATACTCCTCCTGTGGGCATGTATACTCCTCCTGTGGGCCTGTATACTCCTCCTGTGGGCCTGTATACTCCTCCTGTGGGCCTGTATACTCCTCCTGTGGGCATGTATACTCCTCCTGTGGGCCTGTATACTCCTCCTGTGGGCCTGTATACTCCTCCTGTGGGCCTGTATACTCCTCCAGTGGGCCTGTATACTCCTCCAGTGGGCCTGTATACTCCTCCAGTTGTTATGTATACTCCTCCTGTGGGCCTGTATACTCCTCCTGTGGGCCTGTATACTCCTCCAGTTGTTATGTATACTCCTCCTGTTGTTATGTATACTCCTCCTGTTGTTATGTATACTCCTCCAGTTGTTATGTATACTCCTCCTGTGGGCCTGTATACTCCTCCTGTGGGCCTGTATACTCCTCCTGTTGTTCTGTATACTCCTCCAGTTGTTATGTATACTCCTCCAGTGGGCCTGTATACTCCTCCTGTGGGCCTGTATACTCCTCCTGTGGGCCTGTATACTCCTCCAGTGGGCCTGTATACTCCTCCAGTGGGCCTGTATACTCCTCCAGTGGGCCTGTATACTCCTCCAGTTGTTATGTATACTCCTCCTGTTGTTATGTATACTCCTCCTGTTGTTATGTATACTCCTCCAGTTGTTATGTATACTCCTCCTGTGGGCCTGTATACTCCTCCTGTGGGCCTGTATACTCCTCCTGTTGTTCTGTATACTCCTCCAGTTGTTATGTATACTCCTCCAGTGGGCCTGTATACTCCTCCTGTGGGCCTATATACTCCTCCTGTGGGCATGTATACTCCTCCTGTGGGCCTGTATACTCCTCCTGTGGGCCTGTATACTCCTCCTGTGGGCCTGTATACTCCTCCTGTGGGCCTGTATACTCCTCCTGTGGGCCTACATACTCCTCCTGTGGGCCTGTATACTCCTCCAGTGGGCCTGTATACTCCTCCAGTTGTTATGTATACTCCTCCTGTGGGCCTGTATACTCCTCCTGTTGTTCTGTATACTCCTCCAGTGGGCCTGTATACTCCTCCTGTGGGCCTGTATACTCCTCCTGTGGGCCTGTATACTCCTCCTGTTGTTATGTATACTCCTCCTGTGGTTCTGTATACTCCTCCAGTTGTTATGTATACTCCTCCTGTGGGCCTGTATACTCCTCCAGTTGTTCTGTATACTCCTCCAGTTGTTATGTATACTCCTCCAGTGGGCCTGTATATGACTCACCGTAGCCGGGGGGGGTACACGTAGCGGGCGTTGTTTCTCCTCCAGTCACGGAACCGCGCCTGCGGTGGTGTAGGCCCGGTGGTCCAGATCAATAGGGGAATGGCGGAACAGTGGGGGTGATTTGTCTTCGTGACGCCACCTGCGGGTGTTCTGGTAACCTTACCAGCGCTGTTCGGGTCTCCGGGGGATGGTACACAGCGAGATGGAACGCTCCCCACAGGATGAGCGGGAATCCCCGGAGCCGGGAGCTGCGCAAGATGTTGTGAGGCAGCTGCGGGACGCTGCGCTGAATCCAGGAGTAATGCACAACCACACAAAGTCTCTTTTAGGTACCTTTACTGGATGGTAGTCAGGTACACTCGGACCGGGATAGTGAAGTTGGCACTTATGGAGTTTCACAGCAAGCAGTGTTAGGCTTCCTTTCTCTACTTCTGGTGCTAAGGTCGGGTGGATGTGGAATCCAGCCGGACCGGGCAGGGTGTTCAATGGAACTTGCTTCACCTGGTTATCAGCACTGAGGGCACTGTAAAAGGGTCTGAGCAGGATCAGTACTCTTCCCTGGGCTCTCGTGGATGGGTGCATCAGGTGGAACAGGTGGCTAAACCTCCTGTTGGATGTGCTGGTTCTCTGTGAGGGCTTTGTAGCTTCCACAGCTTCGGTTCCAGTAACCGGATGGTTTGGAAAGAGTTGGATTAACTCTGTATTCCTGAGAGGTGATCTCCTTCTTCCTATTATCCCAATTGCAGGGATCTCCACTGGCTAACAGGCTAGCAGGGCCTAGTGTGTTCCTCATAGGGTGGAGGTTTCACACAGGCAGGCAGCTCTTGTAGCGTCTACCACACTCTGAAGTTTCTCCCTCCAAGACTCTTTTTATAGGGGGAACTGGTTAGAAGTCACCAGTGTTAGCTCCCCCTAGAGGCTCGGGGTGAAACCAGGTGTTCTAAGTGTTGTTTGTGTTTGTGGGTTTTGCTGTGCTGTTACTTACTCCATTTGTACCTAAGGATTTCTGTGGTGCCCAACAGGTGCCAGGGTGCCACATTCCCCCTTAGTTAACCTCAGTTCTCCCGGCTGAGCAAAAGGTTCTTTTTACAACTTACCACTAAGCATTTATAACATTCAATTTACAAAGTCTTAAAGAAAACACAAAAATCACTGAAAAGGAAGTGAAAAATGTGGAAAAGGTGAAAAGCAGTCCGTACGGCACTAGTCCATCTGCCGCAGGCTGGAAAAAGGTAAAGTTAGTGGTCACACAAGTCCTGTGACTATTGTTCAAAGTTTATGGAAAGGGAAAAAGGTAAAGTCCATGGATACACGGTAAACTTTATACATTCCCTACGGGTGTCTCTGCTTGGGAGGCCGGTACTAACCTTTCTATACCTTACCAGGCACTTTCTGTCCCCAACTTAGTATACTTGGGACATAGCCCAGTTCCTCCACCCTTCTGTACACTACTTTTTACAGGTTTTGAAAAACAGTATTATATACAAACACTTACAGGTTATATTTTCCACTACATTTTAAACCCATTCTCCAAGTTTATGTGGGGGTTGGCCTAATGTACTACGTGTGGATCTGCGTAGTGTGGGTGTTTCCAAAGCTGTTGGTGTAGTGTACGAAGATGTTGGTACTTCTCTATGTCTGCTTTGTGTAAGACCATAGTAAGTGCGGAGTCTATCAACTGGACTGACCTCTGTAGGTAGTTGATTAGGAATGGCTTCTCTTACTGTGGGACTAGCAGGCTGACCGATTACAGGAATCTCAGGTTCCATGATAACAGGCTGCAATTCTTGCACTTGGACTTCTTCTTGTTGGACTTGTGGAATTGGATTAGGTTTTGGCTGACCTTCTGTAGGCTGGTAGAAGTGCATAACTGGTATGAGGAATGCATCACCTATTTGTGGCCAATCAGCTGGTAAGTATCCAATTTCTGTAAGGACTAGATTTTCTTTTGTTTCTTCATCTGTAGTTACTGCAGGGTAACTGGTTGCTTGTGGGATTAACTGTGGCGGACATTTCTTCAAATGATCCCTTGAGACAGTCGCAATAGTATTCCCATTGTCTTTGCTAATAACACAAGTTTTTGAGTTATCAAAGTGTGACGGCATAACGGTGTAGGGTATGGATTCCCAACTGTTATCCAATTTGTTGGTTTTTCTTTTTCTTTTCAGCACTACATCACCTATAGCTAGGGGTTCAGCTGAGGCGTGCTTGTTAAAGTCTTTTTCTTGCTTGGTTCTACTGATTTCTAGGTTCCTCTCAACACTCTCTTGTACTTTTCTGTACTTTTCTTGGCGTTGGCTGACCCAGTCTTCATCAGAAGAATCTTCTGTGGGTTCAATGGTTCCCATCTGCAAATCAATAGGCAGTTTACCTGGTCTTGCTGTCATCAAGTAAGCAGGTGTGTAATTTGTCGAACTGACAGGTATGTGGTTGTAGATGTCCACGAGATCTGGAAGTTTCTCTGGCCATTGATTTCTCTCTTCAACTGGTAAGGTCTTGAGCATGTCAATGACTATGTGGTTCATCTTCTCACATAAACCGTACGTCTGAGGATGATAAGGTGTGGTGCGGATTTTCTTACACCCATACAGCCCTAAGAATTCTTGGAACAGAGCTGATTCGAAGGCTGGCCCTTGGTCAGTTAAGACCTGGTCTGGATACCCATGGGGGCGACAGAAGTAACTCTGGAACGCTTTTGCTGCTACCTCAGCAGTTAAATCCTTAACTGGAACGACTACCAGGAATCTTGAGTAGTGATCAACGATGGTGAGAGCGTAAGTGTACCCGGTTCGACTTGGGGTAAGCTTCACGTGGTCGAGAGCAACTATTTCAAGAGGTTTGGTGGTAACAATTGGTTGCAACGGAGCTTTCTGAGTTAGATGGTCTTTTCTTCGAAGGTGACATGGTCCACAGTTTTTACACCATTTGTCAATGGAACCTCTCATACCGACCCAGTAGAACCGATCCTTCAGGAGTCTCTCCAGTTTCTTCCATCCAAAGTGTCCGGCATCATCATGGTATGCTTCAAGGATCATTTGGACTTCAGTCTTGGGAACTACGATCTGCCAGATTAGTTCATGGGTTCTCGGGTTGAGGTATCTTCTGCATAGTTTACCTTGGTAGACGAACAACCTTCCTTTCTCCTTCCACAGGCGTTTAGCAGTTGGTGAGGCATCAGAGTCCATGTTGGCGTGCTCTTGAGTGATGAGATCCCTTACCAGGCTGACATCTGGGTCGTTGGCTTGAGCCTCCTTCCAGTCATGGTGAGGTAACGGGTTCACGGTCCTCTCTACACGTGTCTGGTTTCTCTGATGACATGTTGCTGTACCGGAACGGTGGAAAGCAGGTAGTTCAATCTCTTCTAGGTCATCTATGTCTTCCCCCTCTTCAGGAAGGTGGGGCATTCGGGACAGGGCATCAGCATTGCCGTTCTTGTGACCTGCCCGGTACTTTACAGTGAAGTCGTAGTTAGCGAGTCTTGCTACCCAATGCTGTTCTAGGGCTCCCAGCTTTGCAGTCTCTAAGTGTGTTAGAGGATTGTTGTCTGTGAAAGCTGTGAACGGGGCGGATGCCAGGTAATGCTTGAAACGCTCTGTGATCGCCCAGACCAGGGCCAGGAACTCCAGCTTGAAGGAGCTGTAGTTTTCCGGGTTCCTTTCGGTGGGACGGAGCTTTCTGCTTGCGTAGGCTATCACTTTCTCCTTGCCCTGCTGACGTTGAGATAGGACTGCTCCTAAACCTTCATTACTTGCGTCAGTGTACAACAGAAACGGTAGATTGTAGTCAGGGTAAGCCAGGATTTCTTCTCCAGTTAAAGCATCTTTTAACGTTTGGAAGGATTTGTCCTGTTCTGGGCCCCAGTGGAACGGGGGTCCCCTGATCTTGCCGTTTTTGGATTGACCTACTAGGAGATCTTGCATAGGTGCGGCTATCTTGGTATAGCCTTTGATGAATCGTCGGTAGTACCCGACCAGTCCTAGGAATTGACGTACCTCTTTGTGGTTGATGGGTGCTGGCCAGTCCTTGATGACGGTTACTTTATCCGGATCCGGTGCTACGCCTTCGGCACTGACCACATGTCCTAGGTATTGGACCTTGGGTTTCAGCAGGTGGCACTTGGACGGTTTCAGTTTCATCCCGTACTTGGACAGTGACTCAAACACTTCACTCAGGTGTTGGAGGTGATCTTCATAGGTCTGAGAGTAGACAATGACATCATCAAGGTATAACAAGACAGTCTCAAAGTTCTTATGGCCCAAACAACACTCCATAAGTCTCTGGAATGTTCCTGGGGCATTGCACAAACCGAATGGCATACTGTTGAACTCGCATAAGCCCATAGGAGTAGTGAAAGCTGTCTTCTCACGATCCTCCTCTGCAACGGCAACCTGCCAGTACCCACTAGTAAGATCTAATGTGGAGAAGTAGTTGGCAGATTTGAGTGCAGCTAGTGACTCTTCTATGCAGGGTAACGGGTATGCATCTTTGTGTGTGACTTTGTTGATTTGCCTATAATCTACACACATCCTCATACTACCATCTTTCTTTTTAACCAGGACTAGTGGTGCGGCCCAGGGACTACAGCTATCCCTAATGACTCCTGCATTCTTCATGTCCTGAAGCATCTCTTTTGCTTTCTGGTAGTGTGTGGGTGGTATAGGCCTGTACCTTTCTTTGATAGGTGCATGGTTGTTTGTGGGGATATGATGTTGTACCCCTTTAATCCTCCCAAAGTCAAGTGGGTGTTTGCTGAACACTTGCTCATACTCCCGAACTACCCGGTATACTCCATTTTTCTGGTGAGAGGGTGTATTGTCAGTTCCTACACTGAGGTCTTGACACCATTTCTCTAACTGATCTTTGGAGTGAGGGGGTTCATCAGTGACTATTTGGTTTGAGGATTTTACATCAATCACAGCATCATCTTTTACTTGGTACAATTTTGCAACAGTTGCATATCTAGGTAGTCTGACTTCGTCATCACCATAATTCAATATGCGTACGGGGACTCTCCCCTTTCTTACATCGACTAACCCTCTGGCTGTCAAGAGCGTAGGACTACTGTCGGACATTACAGGTTCTACTACAGCTTGGTAGTCCTGCCCTCTGAGGCCTATGGCTGCTCGACACCAGATCATCATTTCACTTCTGGGTGGTACCACAATTGGAATGGGATCTGTGACTCTTACTCTGCCAATCTCACCATTTGACAATGTTACCTGTTGTTGATACACCAGAGCTCTGATCTGCTTTTGGATAGCCCTCTTTTCTCTGGGTTTACCGGCTTCAGCACTCTGTTGGAGTAAAAACAACACTTCATCGAGGCATTTGATCATTACATTGGTACCCAATATGACATATGGATCCTTGTGGTTAGGTTTATCCTGGACCACTAAGATACCCTGGTTTTTCAACTGCACCCTCCCCACCTTTACTGTAGCTTCCCACTGTCCCTCTATGGTAACCGGAATACCATTAGTGGCTTCAAGGTTCATCTCGGGATTTGGGGGTTCTAGCTTAACATCTGGCCAGAACTGCTTGTAAAGGGTACTGGGGATGGATGTCACCTGGGATCCAGTGTCTATCAAGGCGGAGATCGCGATGCCATCGATGACGATTGGTAAGTATGGACAGTCTCCCACATACTTGTGTTCCCAGCTGGACGTAGGGCCTGGACAGTCTACTCCTGGGGTTGGCCCTTCTAAGTCGTTCTGCTGACTGTTGCGGCGTCTGTCAGGACTGCGGCGGTCTGCAGGTTTTCCTCGCGACGGCTGTGTCTTTCTCCTCATCCACGGAACGTCGTCTGGACTGTCGGCGAGTAGAATCTTGTCCGATGGCCTTGCATCTGTCTTGGGTCTTCTCCCAGCTTGTAGCTTGGCCACGTCTTTCATCAGCTGCTCGACATTAGCACACAGTTGATCAAACCGGTCAGGTGTCACAGTCTGTGCACTGGACTGAATCGCAGGGATTGGAGATGCTGCTGCCGGCACGGAAGGGGTGTCAGTGCACTGCTGCTGCGGCGAAGCGGGATCAGGTACTTCAGCGAGTCGTTGTCCCCAAACTGTTAAGTCTCTCAAGGTATCAAACTCTGCGCCTGGATTTTGTATGGACCACCAGCTTGCTTGCTTCCTATCCTCAGATAGTTTAAGGCCCACAATAAATTGTCCAATTAACGCTTTGTTCTCATCTCGAGCACTGTCAGGGTCGACTTGTTTTAACAGTCTGTATGCTTCTTGCAAGCGCAGTGAATAATCAAGGACAGTTTCTTGTGCCCCTTGGTTACAACGATAGAATGACAGTCTTAATCCAGCTTCGGTATGGCACTCAAAGACCCGAGTTAATCTAGCGAATATCTGCTCCACAGATTCCTGAACTTCTACAGGCCAGCTGCGGCTCTGCAGTTCGGCTGCACCGGTTAATTGTCCCATAATAACTGAAGCTCTTTGCTTACCGGTCATCGGGTACATGTCCAGGGCTTGGCATATCTTCCTCTGGAAGTTTTCCAAGGTGCTGGGTACGCCGCTGTACTTGGGTAACCAGGTCGCACTAGGAACGTAGGGTAGAGACATCGGCATAATCGGAGCGGGTTGCGGTAGCATACCGCCGACTTGTTGCTGTCCATCAAGTTGTATATTTTGAGGTGCCGCTTGGTCTAGCGGGGGCACCGCGTGATCGGGAGCCGGGTTACTCATGGTCGCTCCCCCTTAGTTAAGCGTAGCCTTTCCCTCGGTTGCAAACGGAAGTCTCGGCCTCGCGGTGAGGAGTGAGGCACCACGGGAGTTTCCGGTTCCTGCTGCGTACGGAGGAAGTCGTCAGAGCGTGGGGGTGGGGCCAATCTTCGCGCCCTCTGCACAGTCACGCCCCTTCTTTTCCCGCCTTTTCGCGCAGCAATGGCGGACCAAATGTACAGTTCGATATTTACAGTCAATAAATAGCACACAATACCCGTGATAACGGGCCTGCTCGTATCCTGTTCGTGACGCCAAATTCTGACTCACCGTAGCCGGGGGGGGTACACGTAGCGGGCGTTGTTTCTCCTCCAGTCACGGAACCGCGCCTGCGGTGGTGTAGGCCCGGTGGTCCAGATCAATAGGGGAATGGCGGAACAGTGGGGGTGATTTGTCTTCGTGACGCCACCTGCGGGTGTTCTGGTAACCTTACCAGCGCTGTTCGGGTCTCCGGGGGATGGTACACAGCGAGATGGAACGCTCCCCACAGGATGAGCGGGAATCCCCGGAGCCGGGAGCTGCGCAAGATGTTGTGAGGCAGCTGCGGGACGCTGCGCTGAATCCAGGAGTAATGCACAACCACACAAAGTCTCTTTTAGGTACCTTTACTGGATGGTAGTCAGGTACACTCAGACCGGGATAGTGAAGTTGGCACTTATGGAGTTTCACAGCAAGCAGTGTTAGGCTTCCTTTCTCTACTTCTGGTGCTAAGGTCGGGTGGATGTGGAATCCAGCCGGACCGGGCAGGGTGTTCAATGGAACTTGCTTCACCTGGTTATCAGCACTGAGGGCACTGTAAAAGGGTCTGAGCAGGATCAGTACTCTTCCCTGGGCTCTCGTGGATGGGTGCATCAGGTGGAACAGGTGGCTAAACCTCCTGTTGGATGTGCTGGTTCTCTGTGAGGGCTTTGTAGCTTCCACAGCTTCGGTTCCAGTAACCGGATGGTTTGGAAAGAGTTGGATTAACTCTGTATTCCTGAGAGGTGATCTCCTTCTTCCTATTATCCCAATTGCAGGGATCTCCACTGGCTAACAGGCTAGCAGGGCCTAGTGTGTTCCTCATAGGGTGGAGGTTTCACACAGGCAGGCAGCTCTTGTAGCGTCTACCACACTCTGAAGTTTCTCCCTCCAAGACTCTTTTTATAGGGGGAACTGGTTAGAAGTCACCAGTGTTAGCTCCCCCTAGAGGCTCGGGGTGAAACCAGGTGTTCTAAGTGTTGTTTGTGTTTGTGGGTTTTGCTGTGCTGTTACTTACTCCATTTGTACCTAAGGATTTCTGTGGTGCCCAACAGGTGCCAGGGTGCCACATATACTCCTCCTGTGGGCCTCTTTCTGTTGTTATCTGTTTAATGCTAATGCTCTGTTCGCAGTGTAATCACCAGTGCACCAATTGGTCATTATATATGCAACATGGTGATTTTTTAGATCCAAAAATGGCTATACATATCACCCTGTGTAGTGTATATACATTTTTCAATTTTATGTAAATAAAAGGCAGTGTATACTCCTGCATATCCGTATACACCACACCTTAATGTATTCATTCCCCCAAGGCGCTACATATTCCAATTTTGGTTTTATCTCCGTGTGCATATACGCCCACAGGCTTAAAATTAGCAATATTGGCTACTTATAATCACAAGTGATGTTTTTTTGCTCAAAGGGCGGGGTAGTACTCGCAGTGATGTATGGCCTGTATATAACGCCTGTGATGTATAGTCTACCCACAGTCCTTCATATGCTCAACTGATGCTGTATATACTTCCGCAGCCCTGTTGGGTTTATGCTTTAGGCTCATGTCACCTATGTCATGTTTCTGCAGTCGCCTCCATGTGTTGCAGTCTAAAGTCTCCTTACTGTGTTTCACTATGTATAGATCACCTTGCCACACAATGTGGCACACCAGATTATGCAATAGTCTGGTGAATGTTGAGCTTTTCAATCATCCTGTGACTATGACATAGTATATTTTTGTTTTAATGAATGACATTGTATTTTGTATTTTCAGGGTCTGAAAGCCTGCAGTGTCCTGCTGCTGTACTCTTTCAAAAACTAGGTCTTGATTGGTTGTTGATGGCAGTGTCCACTCATCTGTCCTGTGCTGATTGGCATTAGGGCTGCTGTGTGTCAGGTAATTTGCGTCTCTCTATGTATTGTTGTCATGTGTAGCGTGGTTGATTTAGGCAGTTGTTGGGGTCACCTTGGGACACTCCGGCAACACGGAGTGTTTCAATGTGTGTAGATTGGTGAGCTTTGGCTGCATTTTCTGATAATGCAGAGCTTCATTGTAATGGGATTTTTAATTTCCATTTTTTATCCATGCAGCTTTCAACGGATGCCATTTTCCAATTTGATTCCATTTTTCCATTTTTCAATTTGATGCTTGTTGCTATTGTGGGTCCCATTTGAACGACCGTTCTGCTGCAGCAATTCTACCCGTCATCATGTCTGATTGCAGTGAATACATGCCCGGACATCAGTCTGGTGAAGAAAGTGAACCAGTATGTTTACTTTACATTGTTACGGGGTTTCATATCGTCTGCTTTGTTTACAATGTTGATTTTTTTTTTTTTTTTTTGTTTTAGGAGGAGTCAGAAATAGACAGAGGTGATAGTGACCACAGTGGACAAGATTCCGCCCAGAGTGTTCGTCAAGAACTTGAAGATTTAGAGAGCCAAGAAGTTTGTGTACTAATTTTGTCTACATTTCTTTCTAAATAGTAGTATGTTGATAGGCAGTGTTAATTTTAAAATTTTGTTTATAGGTGGACACAGAGCAAAACGATAAACCATACATTGACACAGACCATTTAATTCCACTTGTGCATGAACGCGTACCTATTTGGGATACACTTGACCGTAAACATTCTGACTCTCAAGTTCTTCGAAGACTGTGGGGGGAGATTGCAACTGCTATGTGGAGTGGCTATGACACCGCAGACCGTAAGAAGAAAGCAAAGTTTGGTAAGTTTGCCTCACAAAGTCTACTGATTGTTGATCCAGTCTTTCAAAAATTAAGTGTTGTTATTGTTTATTTTTAGTAAAGGATTTAAAAGTTCGTTGGAGGTCTATGAAAGACCGTTTCAACAGGGATTTGCGGGAAGAAAAGAGAGTTAGGAGTGGTGGACAGCCTTTGCTACGACGTTATCGCTACCATCATCAACTTGCTTTTCTGCGTAACGCTGTCAGCCAAAGAGTGTAAGTATACATTTTTATTGTCTTTAAATGTCAATGTTTCCAAATTAGATCTTATGTACTGTAATATTCTCGTGTGTACTGTTGGTAATGTAGGGCATGTTCTTTGCAAAGTTTAACTATGGTGAGTATTTAACTAGTAGATGGTTATCGCGATACATAGCCTTTGAAAAACTTGAATTAATTTTTATAGTTATTCCGTTCTAATAATTTTTTTTTTATACAGTCATTGGAGCAGCACAGCCGATCCAGCAGCTGCATCTTCGTCTCGTGGACAACCAATTCCAAACGACAATGACCAGACGTCCCAAATAGAACAAGTAGGGGGTGAAGAGAGTTCCCTGACTCAATCTGGAACTGAGGTTGCCGGAAACCCATGTTATCCCCGATCATTGGCCTCTTGTCCTACAATGCTGGGGACCTCACGACAGCGACAAAGGGCCAATGATCGGACAGTCATGCCCGAGTTTTTACACCTAAGCTCGAATTTTCAAGACGGTATGAGTCGGCTGGGTAACTGTGTAGAAAAAGGGTTTGATCTAATGAAGACCCTTTTTTGCGAAGTTACCAGTCGCCTCGACCGCATGGAATCCGACCTTAGAAGTCCGGCCAGACATTTTTTCTCCTGTATTCACAAATGTGTGATGGATAACTTAGAACCACAGTTCCAGATTGATGTAATGTCTGCATGTCAGGGTGCTTTTAAACTAGCGTTGCAGCAGCAGCAGCAACAGCAACAGCAACAGCAACACCACCAACAACAGCAACAACAACTGGAGCAACAACAACTGGCTTACCGTGCACAACAGTCCAGCTTCCTCAGTCAGACTTCTGGAACTTTGCCTGTAATCCCAAACAACCGTCAGCTCTCTACTTGGCAAGCGGCATGTACACCACCCCAAAGCACCATTGTACCTGCTACCCACTCCACGCAGCCTGTAGCAAAAGACATTATACCAGATGTCCCTTCTTATACGGCGCTACTGACTTCTTCACCCCAACAGCCTGTGTCAACTTTGAGTTCTCAAACATCTTTAAATGAAACTCGTGCACTCATTACTTCAGCCACATCAATCGTACATGGTTCACTCGATCTCCTCAACCAGACTGTTCCAACTTTACCCCCCAATACAGCATCCTCATGTACAACAGCAGCAGATGTTGGTGGGAGCACGTCGTTGAAAAGCAGAAAAACAGGAGCCGTTTTTCACGATAAGTCTGACCACAGCATGCAAAAAATACCAGTAAAGACCAAGCGTTGTAGTGATGCAACTACTGATCTTAAGAAAAAAAATGTGTCCCGAAAGAAAAAGGAATCTACTGCATCGGCGGAGCAAGGCCCTTCTAGGAAAGTCGGACGACCCAAAAAAGTTAAAGAAAATACGGCACTTTTACCACCTTCTACTTCCCCTGCTAATATTTCTTTACTGCATGTCTCTACACCTTCTACTCAGTCTCTCTCCCAATTCTCAAATTTTTCTTTACCTTCTAACCTACCTCCCAATTTCATGGATTCTATCAGTCTACCCTCACCTGCTCCCCTCCCCAGTACCCCAGTATGTGCCGGACTAAATTTAGAAGGAGTGGTTACCCCGGTGTACACAACACTTACAACTCCTGAGTATAGTAACAGTCAATCACTCAACACTGCACCAACTTTTACTGTCCCCGCTCGTAGTTATCCTACATTTTCTCCAGACATTTTTCCTGCTCCAAATATTCCTCCGCATCAGCAGCCTCACCAAAAGCAGCCTCATTGAAGGCACCGAGTGAGGAAGATCGTGGTTGCCAGTGTGTACATTACAACTGACTAATTATTGCTAAATTGTGTTCATATACATTTATTTTATAATGTATGTGTGCCTTTAAAGGCTTTTTTGTTTGCTGCTTGCAATAAATCTTATTTTGTTCTCCTCTTCTACTTTCTGTCTTCAAGTTAAATTAATAATGTCATGTCTTCGACAGTTACCATTAATGTCTACATTACAAAGCTTTAGTGTAATATTTAAAGTAAATTTTTGTGTTCAATACATTTCATTGAGAAAAGGAAAACCGAGGTACATTTGACATCTGTTCTCTACATCAAGTCTACATCATCACATCCTCGGGCCCCATACCTGTGTATCTGTAATGGCCACTTAACACGCGGCTACACTTCTAGGTTATCCACAGGTATCGTACTGGCTGCAGTAAAATCATGGAGACATGGTTCTATGTTGTTGCTGTGTACAAATGGAACTATGTCAACATGATTTCACGGCAGCCAGTAAGTTACCTGTGGATAATGTTGAAATCTTGCCGCGTGTAAAGAGGCCATAATGGTGATTGGTTAAAACTCTTGCTACCTAAGTTTTCCTTTATTGATGACATTGATGACTTTACAGAAAAGTAAATATAGTTGTACAAAAAAGTTACACCACACTTTAAAATTGTAAAATTCTATGTATTTTGAAATTTTTTTTAAATCACAAGAAACATCATGAACATATGTTGACATTGTGAAGAAATGAAACACCTTTAGCTGTACAAATAATACATGCTACACACAAACAACATCCAAGTACGAAAGTATGTACAAGTATTTAAACTTACAAGATAATTTATTTACGTGTCAGAAGCCACAACAATGGATCAAATAGAAAATAATTCACACCATCTCATCCTGCCAGTCCAGACGTCCTTGTGGTGAAATGAAATATGAGGCAAATCTGTCCCTGATGGTTAGCACTTGTCCACTTGTCCTGAGGGTGTTTGCCTGGAACTCTGGTAAGTTACTTCCAGGAGTGTCATCAAGGTCACAATTTTGTTTTTCACGTACTTGAACAAAATTGTGTAGTACAGCGCAGGCTTTTACTACATTGTCTATAGTCTCCGTTTTTAGATTAATGGTTGTTCCAAGAATCCTCCATTTCGACACCAATAATCCAAAAGCACATTCTACTGTGCGGCGTGCTCGGGTAAGTCGATAATTGAACACACGTTTTGTATGGTCCAAGTCCCGGCTGGAGTATGGTTTCAACAGGTTTTCGCACATCTGGAAGGCCTCGTCACCCACGATAACATAAGGCATGGGTGGTCCTTCCGAGTTGGGCAGGGGTTCTGGCGCCGGAATGTTAAAATTTTTACCATACAATTTTTGACCCATGTCTGAGTCTTTGAAAGAAGCCGAGTCATTTGTTCTTCCAAATTGTCCAACATCGATAGCTGTAAAGCAGCAGTCAGCGTCTGCAATGGCCATTGGGACTGTTGAGAAATATTTTTTATAGTTATAATACTCTGAACCACTGCCAGACGGCTTCAGGATTCTGACATGTTTCCCATCCACGGCTCCCACGCAATTGGGAAACTGACACACTTCCTTGAATCGAGCCGCTTTGGCAATCCAAAGATCTGTTGTGGGATGAGGGAGGAATTCCTCACGGAGGCACTCACAGATTGCCGGGCAAGTCTCCTCGATGATCCCAGAGAGTGTCGACAATCCAATCCTGAACTGGAAGTATAGTGAGGATAATGACTCTCCGGTAGCCAGGAATCTGTTAAGAAAAAAATAAGGTAAAAATTAGGATGTTTGTCATGTATCTTGTTTGATATTGTAGAATTTTTTTTTTGGGAGTTTCAATATGGCCAAAAGTAAGCCACCCAGTCAGAACATTGTTGGCCCCCAAAAACGGGTTATACACAGTGTATGTTAATACCCGCGCACCACAGACATTTTACTTTAAGTAGAAAGTCAAAAGCTGTACGTGTGTGCCGTCCTGAGCGGAACATTACTGACGCTGTAGACGGCACACAAGGGTACGGCCGCAGAGTGTGGCAGGAATGCGGCAGATGACCTTCCGCATTTAAGCAACCGACAAGCGCGCTACTGCGACACACAATCCTCGCTACATTCATCACCCCTTTGTGCTGATGCAGGTGTGATGCATCTATGACGAGAGAGGGGCGAGAAGGTACGCATGGAGCGGAGAGCGTGAGCAAGGAGTGTATGATACACATGACAGCATGTACAGTTTTATAAAATACATACGTACCGCAGGGTAACCAGAAGGCGTTCCTCTGCAGGAATGGATCGTCGGAGCTGGGTGTCCTGCCTGCGAATCGATCCTTCCACACGTTGCAGTAATTCATCAAAGCTGGAAGGAGACATCCGGGTGAAGTCATGGAACTTTTCTGGGTTGGCTCTCAGCTCCATGTACAAAGCGTGGTATACTCCACGGGTGTTTCGTAGTTCTACAATGGGGTGCTGCCAGAACCGCCGACGCCGACGACTTCTACGCTCCGCTTCTCGGCGCCGATCTTCCTCACAAGCAATTGCATATGACACAGCCATCTTCATGGATAGATCCAGATGACGATAGAAGGACCCAATTCCGATATCCATGTTGCCTCGTTCAATTGCTGTCCTCAGAAAGTAGGCTTGGCAGTGGGCAGGGTGGATTTATACATTGCCCTTTAGCCACTCCTAATGGGAGTTCCTTGGGTGGTGGAAGGACGAAAATAGCTAAATAAAATGTTACACATGCGGACAATAAACGCATGCGTATGTTAAAAACGCATGCATCCGCATGTGAACGCAACATTTTTTAAAAGGAATGCATATGTAATTTACCTTAAAAAACGCGACGTTTGTGTGCGCATGCATGCGTTTTGCCTTGCGGATATGCATGCGCATCATACGCTGCGGCGGAAGACGCAAATGTGAAGGCACCCTAACAGGTTTGAGCCCAGGCTATACCAGAGGGTAGAGTGTAAGAAATAGTATATATTCTCATATTTAGACTTTCCTTGTAATTTTAGGCCACTTGCTGTAATTTGAAAGACAACATGATAAAAAGAAAATCTGCATATCATTTTATTTTAAAGTTAATTTGTCATACCCCTTCCCAACCCTCCAAAAATGTGATCCAAAGTCACAGCCACTAGGTGCCTTCTGTCTGTCGCAACTTGCTGTCCGCTGCCTGTTGTAAAGCGTAATCAGTCTATAGCAGTAGAGATGCCAAAATGGATTAATGGTTTGCAGGAAATGGAGGTTTGCTCTTTGTTTTTCTGCTCCAGCTCTTCCACCTGACAAACTTCGTGCAATACAAATGGAGACATGCTGACTTTCTGTTTAGGGCAGAAAAGGTCATCATTGCATAATGGCAGAAGCAATGAATGCTGGGAAGTGAGGGAGGGAAAGGAAGTTACAGTTCCTGTAGTGCTGGCAGAATGCCTATGCAGAATACCCATCCAATGAAAAGGCACAAATGACAAGCTGCACAGCATAAGGCTCTGTGCCCACTAGACGTTTCTGCTGTGTTTTTGGTGAACAGCAAAAATGCATCACTCACAGCATTTACATTCAAGTCTATGAGATTTTAAGAATGCTGAGCCCACATGGATGTGACTCACCGTAGCCGGGGGTACACGTAGCAGGCGTTGTTTCTCCTCCAGTCACGGAACCGCGCCTGCGGTGGTGTAGGCCCGGTGGTCCAGATCAATAGGGGAATGGCGGAACAGTGGGGGTTGATTTGTCTTCGTGACGCCACCTGCGGGTGTTCTGGTAACTTTACCAGCGCTGTTCGGGTCTCCGGGGGATGTTATACAGCGAGATGGAATGCTCCCCACAGGATGAGCGGGAATCCCCGGAGCCGGGAGCTGCGCAAGATGTTGTGAGGCAGCTGCGGGACGCTGCGCTGAATCCAGGAGTAATGTACAACCACACAAAGTCTCGTTTAGGTAGCTTTACTGGATGGTAGTCAGGTACACTCGGACCAGGATAGTGAAGTTGGCACTTATGGAGTTTCACAGCAAGCAGTGTTAGGCTTCCTTTCTCTACTTCTGGTGCTAAGGTCGGGTGGATGTGGAATCCAGCCGGACCGGGCAGTTTGTTCAATGGAACTTGCTTCACCTGGTTAACAGCACTGAGGGCACTGTAAAAGGGTCTGAGCAGGATCAGTACTCTTCCCTGGGCTCTCGTGGATGGGTGCATCAGGTGGAACAGGTGGCTAAACCTCCTGTTGATGGTGCTGGTTCTCTGTGGTGGCTGGGTAGCTCTCACAGCTTCGGTTCCAGTAACCGGTTGATTTGGAAAGAGTCGGATTAACTCTGTATTCCTGAGAGGTGATCTCCTTCTTCCTATTATCCCAGTTGCAGGGATCTCCACTGGCTAACAGGCTAGCAGGGCCTAGTGTGTTCCTCATAGGGTGGAGGTTTCACACAGGCTGGCAGCTCTTATAGCGTCTACCACACTCTTCACAGTTCTGAAGTGACTGCACACTCTGAAGTTTCTCCCTCCAAGACTCTTTTTATAGGGGGAACTGGTTAGAAGTCACCAGTGTAGCTCCCCCTAGAGGCTCGGGGTTGAAACCAGGTGTTCTAAGGTGTTGCTGTGTTGTTTGGTGTTTGTGGGTTTTGCTGTGCTGTTACTTACTCCATTTGTGCTCTAAGGATTTCTGTGGTGCCCAACAGGTGCCAGGGTGCCACAGATGCTTTTATGTGGTCTGTTTTTACTGCACAAATCGGATGCCCTCAAAAATGAGCTTGTCAATTAACATGCCCATTTTTGAGCTGTACTTCTCCAATAACCCCCCAAAAAAGCACCACAAACGGATTGGTATTCACACAGTCCGTTTATGACGCTTTTTTACTGCGCTTTCCACAACAAAAACGTTTCAATTGCTGAACCTCCCCGGCGATCCCCCACTGAGCCCTGGCAATGTCTTCCTTCCAGGCATCGGCAGGACCTGCTCAAAGTGGCTTACAGGACCTGGATATGTGATTCAGCCTGAGCCACATGGCCAATTCTTGTCAGTACCCGCAGATCCTGCTGGTGCCCAGAAGGAAGACATCGCCGAGACTCGACGTTGGGTCTTCGGAGAGGGTAATAAAGTGCATGTGTGTCTGTCAGTCTGTCTGTCTGTATGTGTGTCCCCTTGTAACATCCCCATTTTTGAGCTGCCTATTATCCATTGAAAAAGTACTGCACAAACACAATACGTTTGTGCTGCTTTGTATTTAACACACCTGCACTGCCCCCGTCCGCACTAGTCTCTGTATGTACTATAGGCAGTGACATAATTATCATGGCAGAGAGCTCATGCACTTCTGTATCCGAGCAATGCCAAGCTACTGGTGCTAAAACAAACATTGCAGGTAAAAGAAAACACACTTTGGAATAAGAGACTCATCTTTGAATTCTTTGTGTTAACTTCAAACATCATTCATGATGTCTTCAGATTACATTGCAAAAATCATGATGTCTTCAGAATACATTGCAAAAGTCATGTGTTAACTTCAGACATCATGATGTCTTCAGATTACATTGCAAAAATCTGCTGACAGATTCCCTTTAAGTATATTCTGCAGAAATTTCTGCAACTCTTGGTAAGTAAAACACTTAGTAAAATAGGCCTGTTATTGATGTGTTTCTGACATTCTTTTTTAGTGCAGATTTTCCCCTACTCATTAGTATGAGTGAAATCTGCAGCAAAAACACTGTAGGAGTTGAAATACTGCAGAAAAAATAAGCAACTACTTCATGAGACTTCAAGGGATCTCATTAATTTCTGCGGGCACTAAGAAATCTTTCAGATTTCGTGACATCAGCGCAGGAAAAAAAAAAAAAAATCTGCAAGGTCTGCACAGGTACAAATAGTGAACTAACCACCAGGATTTAACCACCTGTAAATCAGTGCAGCAGGTGATTGACGTGTGCAGCATGACATCACTATTTTAGTTTTTTTTATTCCTCCCCTGTGGGCTTGCCTCTCTGCTGAAAGCCAAACCTCTTTCTCTCTCCCTCTCATCCAGACCCATCCAGGGAAGGGGGTTTGGCTTTCAGCAAAAAGACAAACCTACAGGGGAAAAAAAAAAAAAAAACAATTAGTGATGTCAAACACAACATTTTTTTTTAAAGCCCTATCTTTGGAAGTGATATGTTTAAAGGGAACCAACCACTAGGATTTAACCACCTGTGAATCAGTTCAGCAGGTGATTGACGTGTGCAGCATGACATCACTATTTGGATTTTTTTAATTCCTCCCCTGTGGACTTGTCTTTTTGCTGTAAGCTGAGCCCCCTTCCTGCTCCCTCTCCTCCAGACTCATCCAAGCAGAAAGACACGCCCACAGGGGAGAGAGAAATAAAAAAAAAACAAATAGTGAAGTCATGCTGCACACATCAATCACCTGCTGAACTGATTTACAGGTGGTTAGACCCTAGTGTTTGGTTCCCTTTAAACATTTCACTACCAAAGAGAGGTCTTTAAAAAATATTTTGCTTTGTCTCAATAGTGCCACTTGGCTTCTTGGCCATGTCCGGTATTGCAGTTCATATCTATTTAAGGCCGGCTTCACACCATGGTTTTTGGGATCCGGGGCTGTCCGGTGTGATCCATGCAGGCCTGGATCCGATTTCAGCCCAATAGTAACCCTATGGGGCCGTAATACGCTGGATGAATGTCTTTTGGCATCCGGTTTTTGGCTGTCCGGGAGATTCCGGGAGCTTACGATTCTTCTTCCCGGGCACAAAAACGGAACATGCATCATTGTTGTGTCCGGGGAGAAAAATCTCCCCAAATTTGGATTCTCCCGGAGTCTCCTGGATCCGGGGCAATCCGGCGCTCCCTAACAGGGGAGGCTATGGGCCTGTATTGCCCCGATTCGGGAGGATTCGAGAACCGGACACCTGCAGCTGAAGTTCAGCGTGAGCTACGCTAAACTTCAGCACCAGGGAGCTGTCCCCTGTGAAGCAGAGCTCTGCAGCATCCGGCTGCACACCGGACTGGAGGGCAGATTTGCTCTCTGATTCTGGTTGCAAATCCGGTCCGGGGCTGTCAGGTTCACTGTGGTGTGAAGCCGGCCTAAGTAAGTGTGACTGAGCCGAAATATCAAACACAGCCAATGTACAAGGGTGACACTGGTCATGGAAAAAAGCAGATAATTTATTTCTGAATTATGTGCAGAACCTATAAACCAGATTCCCTGGAAAATATGCAAATGACATTAGGCAAAACACCAAAGGAACTATAAATCCTTTCTCTCTCGTTATAAATTGGGTGTCATGGGAGAAACAACATTTTTTTTCTCTAAAGAAATGCAAGGTCTGAAACTGATTTCCCCACTGATAAGGTTCAAAGCTCAGACATCTCTGCCAAACACAAGAGGAAACACTGCTCCTAAAGTAGAATGCCTTTGTATGGACATACATCCAACACAAACATGAAGGAAAAGAGGGAAAAATGAAAGAAATATGGCAGCGGCACAACTATTCACATCAACGCCAGGAGCACACAGCAAAACTTCTAGTTTCCATGTTGGATACTGTATATATATATAGATATATATATTTTTTTTTATTACTGCAAAAAATGTGCTACATCATACATTGACGTCCATAGTTCAAATATATCGTATTGGGTGAATAGAGTCATATTGCAACTTAATCTATACTTATTTTAGTTTTTAAGTGTAGAATAAGGTGAAGCCTCTGATACCTATTTAGGTCATATTTTATCTCTCAAACCTTTCATCCTCCCTACTTTAATTTTTTGAGATAATGGCCTTTGGGTTTTCATTGGCTGTAAGCCATAATCATCAACATTAACAGAAATAAACACTTGAAATAGTTCACTCTGTAATGACTCTATATAATATATGTGTTTCAATTTATGCATTGAATTACCGAAATAAATTAACTTTGTGATGATATTCTAATTCATTGAGATGCACCTGTTCGTGGCACATTAGGTTTTGTCTTATACCATGCCTGATGAAGAGACTCAAATTGCTATTTATTACCATCATTTCAGTTAGGCTGGGGTCACACTTGGCATGAGTTTTTTTTGTGACTTAAAAACACTCATGCGTTTTTCCATGTCAGCATGAGTTTTGTAAGGTGTGTGATGGCTCCCTGCGTTTTTGCATGCGTTTTTAAATCTGCACCAAAACATAGTGCATGCACTATTTTTTGGTGCTGTTTTAAAAATGCATGCTTTTTTTTAGAAAACGCATGTGTTTTTTTAACATGGGCCCCTATGGAAAACGCATGCAAAAACGCATGTACAATTAGTACCATTTAGTGCCATTCAAAAACGCATGCGTTTTACGTAGGAGCCCATGTTAAAAAAACGCATGCGTTTTTTTAACATGGGTTCCTATGGAAAACGCATGCGTTTTTGAATGGTACTAATTGTACATGCGTTTTTGCATGCATTTTCCATAGGGGCCCATGTTAAAAAACGCATGTGTTTTTGGAAATGCACCAAAAACGCATGGTACTGTCACACATGCGTTTTTGCTATTAGGGCATGCGTTTTTTAACATGGGGGCCTTTGGGTGCGTTTTTACATGCGTTTTTGAAAACGCAGGTCTCCAAAAACGCTTGTAAAAACGCAAGTGTGACCCTAGCCTAAGCCATTAAGGCTACTTTCAGACTGTGCATTTTTTCCCCTTCTGTTCTGCTGCGTTTTTAGCTGCAAAACAGGAGCTGATGAAAAAAAAACACACCCAAAAAAACGGATCCGTTTTTTGATCCATTTTTGAGTGCTGCGTTTTTTTTTTCCCATTTTGAAGGTCTCCTATGGTAAAAACGCTGAAGAAAAATGCAGCACAAATTGACATAGACTTTGCTTTGGTGTCACTTGAGTGATCCATTTTTTGTAGTGCACTAAAAAAATGCACAGTGTGAATGTAGACTAGGTCAGTCTCACATGTACATAATCATTCTGTCATGAACAGGATTCGAACCTGTGCAGGGAAACCCCATTGGGTTTTGAATCCTGTTCGTGATGCTAGAAAATTGATGCACCCCCAGGCTATGGGATACTAGGGAACCGGGCTAGTGCTGTCTCTCTGGGGTATCACGGTAGTCATGACCCAGGCCCGTGGCCTGGGATCAGTCCAAAAAGGGGTATTTACAAGGGATTTGTCGTGACACCACCCGGGGTATGTGGTTAGTAGAACCACGACTGCCGTATTCCTGCTGGGTACGGTGACTTGAGGCAGCGTGGATGGTAAGCCCTCCTCGGGTAGGGCTGGAGGGTCCCCAGGGCAGGAGGGATGGTTTGGATGGGGCTTTGTGAAGGATGATGATTCACAAAGTCACTTACTTTGCTGCAGCTTCTCCAGTCAGTGTGCAGGGCTGACAGGCTGTGGCTCCTCAGGTGGGACTTTTCGGCGACGCTGCAAGTATAGAGCTCTGTTACAGGGCAATAGGCGTAATTAACACACACAGACTTCTGATAGCCGTTTCTCTGTCTGTTTACTGGAGTTAATGCAGATGTTATAAGCTGTCGACGGAGTCTGCAGAGCAGTTCAGGGTATTTCTCACCCAGCCGGGTCGTATTGGCTTCCTCGCTGTGTTTGCGTAGTGGCCCTGCAGTTGCTTCGGCTAGGCTGTCGGCCCTGTCTCTGTCTGCATCTACCAGTATGACAGGCAACTCGAGTCCTTCACTTTTCCACCTCACCCGGGAAGTCAGTGTTTTTGGATTCTATATGTTGCTGTGTCCCTAGCACTGGGTAGCTGGAGAATCTGGAGTCCCCCACTTTCCGGTGTTGATTGCCTGTGTGTCTGAACCTGCTCAGTGTCGGACTCCGGTGTCCATTCTTGTGGTGTTCCTCTGAGGGAAGGGAAGCACGGGTGATGCAGCCTCCCGGTAGGTTTCTGTCTCTCTCCTCTTTCCTCAGACCCTAGCCTTAGGCCTGGTGTTCGTCATGGAACTCTGAGATGGGCTTAGCATGGCCCTTTTACACTCAGGTCCTCTGTACAGTCCTCACAGGAACTGCACTCTTCACAGCCCTCCCAGGAGCTGAACTGAACTTGTTGCTCCTCAGACCAGAATATATAAAGGAGCTCACCCTAAAGCTGGGATTGGAATCCCCCTTCTGTCTGGGAGGTGTTGGTGTTGTTTGTGTGTTGCCTGAGTGGAATACCCCTTACTGCTCTCTGATTACACCTTGCAATGGTGACACTGTGGCACTGTGACTCTGTAACGGAGCTCTATACTTGCAGCATCGCCGAAAAGTCCCACCTGAGGAGCCACAGTCTGTCAGCCCTGCACACTGACTGGAGAAGCAGCAACAAGGTAAGTGACTGTGTGAATCATCATCCTTCACAAAGCCCCATCCAAACCATCCCTTCTGCCCTGGGGACCCTCCAGCCCTACCCGAGGAGGGCTTGCCATCCACGCTGCTCCAATTCACCGTCCCCAGCAGGAATACGGCAGTGGTGGTTCTACTAACCACATACCCTGGGTGGCATCACAACAAATCCCTTGTAAATACCCCTTTTTGGACTGATCCCAGGCCACGGCCAGACTACCGTGATACCCCAGAGAGACAGGACCGGCCCTTTTCCCGAGTACCCCATAGTCTGGGGGTGCATCAGTTACATGTGCGATTGCTACGTGTGACATCTCTAAAGCGATCTTGGCAATGTGCCAAAAACGTGCACGCTTCCGTGAAATTGCAGGCGATATCGAATCGATATTGCATTGTGTAACTGTGGCGCCCCGCAACGAGTGCGTCACAAGAGGGTATTGCAGCCATAAATGCAGCCGCAATATTCTCTGACACAGCAGTGATCTGGTTAACTTTGAGATCCAACCCTGCATGCATCACCTAGAACAGAGGGCCAACCCAGGGTCCTGGTGGGCGGAGTGCTAGGGAAGTGTGTAGGGAGAACAGACCCTTTGTCGGAGAGAAGGAGTCTAGAACTTGACCTGAGAAGTCTAGAACTTGGAGCAGGAGCGGGTGCTCCGCACCCCGTGCAGCCCCCGGGCCGTCACCGGTCGGGTGTCAGCACCTGAGGCCTCAACAACCGGGATCGGGCATCATTAATCACGGGTTCTAAAATATCCCGTGCCCAAAACTCACAGCCGGTTCACTGGTACCGAAGCTGGCAGCAGTTCACCTCTGCTACGCGAACCAGAAGCGTGGAGGAGCAGCTTCACAGGAGCACCCCACCACCAGCCAACTTCCAGTCGTCTAACCAGCGGTGTACCCACTGAGGGATCCAAGGCTCCCCAAAACATCCACAACGTACATCTTGGATAGGGCATTGAAGCAGCCTCCCCGTACCCGATCTGGTATTCCTGGGCGACAATGGCAAAACACTTGGCTAGAATGGAGGAACACTTGCGGATCTCTGAGGGACACCATCACTGCTGAGTCCACCCAGTCCACTACCCGTGAACTGTATACCATGTACTGCCTGCTGGTTACAGTAAAGACCCGTTGCAGAGACTTTCTGTGTCCGTGCTTCCTTATGAACTGTCCGTCCGCACTACAAGGTAACTGCAGCTGCCGCACAACATCTTAAGCAGCTCCAGCCTCCAGGGATCACCGCTCAGCCTGTGCGGAGCGTTCCATCTTGCTGCTGTCCATCCCCCGGAGGTTCCGCAGCGTCGGTAACGATTACCGAAACTACTCATAGGTGGCGTCACGAATAAATTAATCCCCTTTAATCTGTTCCTACAAGACGTCTTCACTTTTGATCTGCACTCAACCGGGCCCCACTACCGGCAGGCGCGGCCCACCCGTGACAAGGAGGAAGGAGCTACAGCCTGTCTAAACCGGAGTCCACGGGCTGACGGTGAGTCAGAAAATGGCGTCACGAACAGGATACGAGCAGGCCCGTTCCCTAACGGGTATAATGTGCTTAAAAATGACTTTATTGTCTACAATTTGGACTTTGTTCGTCCCTAAAAGAACTTTCCCGCCTTTTCACCGTGGGCCAAGATGGCGCCCAAGATGGCGTTCCCGCCATGAGAATCCGCCACGTGCAAGCCCAGGGGTGAGCCACCGCCCCTCATCGTGGGAGGGCTAAAGGCAAAAGGCGCCAAACTCTTTGTCCGCCCTGATTGCTCGAATCAACCATGGGGGCGGACCCCAAAGACTTTTCCCACGATTGGACTACAAAAAGCCCAAAGGAAATGGGAGTGTCGCAGACCTTCTTCACCAGCTCTCTACCAGAACGGTTACCGGTTGAACGGTGTGGTTCCCTCCAAAGAAGAGAATGGCCAGCACGAGACTCCAAGACGTAATGCGGGAGGTCGAGGCGGAGGCCAGAGCAGCCATAGGCCAACCGGGTCCGGGTTCTGCCTTTACCGTAGACGGCACCCCCGACTTTTGGCTAGAGGCTCTACAAGACCTCCGGGTGCGGTTACTTGAGACTGTGGAGTGGATGATTCGCAGCTAGAGTGCGACCCTAGGCAGAAGACTCCATCATGCGATGCAGCAGAGTCGACCGGGTACAGCTTCTCCAGGCCCAGACGACGTCGCCAGCTTCTCAACCGCCTCACCGTCGCCCACCACCTTTCCTGCTTCGTCACCGGAGCCCATAGACTGTATCATTCCAGTGGAGGCCACAGCTCAGCTCGTTCCAGCGATTGAAATCGCAGCCGACCCCGTTCCTGAGCCGGAGCTTCCAATACGCTCCACCGAAGAAGCCGACATATACCTGGTTCCACTTGCGGAACCTGCGACTAGTTTCCACACTACCGAGACTGTCGCCTGTTTCTCCCCTGATCCGGAGGCCTCCTCTGCAATTACCGAGGCCTACCTGGTGACCGGGATCGAAACACCACTTCCCGCTGCTACAGAAGAAGAGGCAGGCAGCCTGGAAGCCCTGCAAGACGACCTCGAGGAGAACTTTGCAGCACAGCCACCCATCGACCCAGAGGATTCCGTTCCATCATCTCCGTCAGCTGAGCAGCCCGACGTAGTCATCGAGGAAGAGATCGAGGATGATGACGACGAGACCTACAGCCCAGCTGAGGACCTCTACACCGGGTTTGCCTGGGGAGACACCAAGAATCCTTCTGCCGGGCAATCTGCTCTGGTACACTGGTCGGGTGCCGCCGCAGCAACATCTTCTCCGATTCCGTTAAACCGGGCTCTGCTCCAGACAGCCCACCAAACTCAAGCTGTTCAACAACCATCACGCCGTAGTGACTGTATCCACACGCCGCACCACTCCGACGACGAGGTAGGTTGCATCCGAAGGGAGGAGTGGCACGCTCGGCTGCACGCCAACATGCAGGCCCGCGCTGAAGCCCGCCGCCAATCTCCATTGCCTGCAGAGTTCCGTAAAACCGGACGGGTGAGCACCTTTAACTTATCCACCGGGTGGGGATTCGTAAGGGAGGAGGGTGTAAGTACTGAAGTATTCGTGGGGCGCCGTGATGTAGAATCGCACCTACCGCGAGGGCATCCTAACCGAGACTTATATAGAGGGGACATTGTAACCTATGAGCGATATATATGCTGTGATGGGTGGTTCGCTATACGAGTCCGGAACACTGCCCTCCATAAGTGACTTTGTTGTTTGAACTTTTCACCAAGACACGTCTTCCTGTTTGCAAATAACACCGCGACTTGGCGGCCACAGCCTGAACTTTTACCTAAGGACAGCCGACCGCCCGCCGGGTCCGCGCAATGTGTTAACCTGTTTATTTTACTGCTTCACTTTTATGCAACATAATGACCTGTCATTAATAAAAGTGTATTACCTGTTATAAAATATAAAAACCTCTGTAATGTGGGTAGTGTGACGCTTGGGGACAAGCGTATTAAACCAAGGGGGAGTGTGGCGCCCGGCAACGAGTGCGTCCAAAAGGGTATTGCAGACATAAATCAGCCGCAATATTCTCTGACACAGCAGTGATCTGGTTAACTTTGAGATCCAACCCTGCATGCATCACCTAGAACAGAGGGCCAACCCAGGGTCCTGGTGGGCGGAGTGCTAGGGAAGTGTGTAGGGAGAACAGACCCTTTGTCGGAGAGAAGGAGTCTAGAACTTGACCTGAGAAGTCTAGAACTTGGAGCAGGAGCGGGGGCTCCGCACCCCGTGCAGCCCCCGGGCCGTCACCGGTCGGGTGTCAGCACCTGAGGCCTCAACAACCGGGATCGGGCATCATTAATCACGGTTCTAAAATATCCCGTGCCCAAAACTCACAGCCGGTTCACTGGTACCGAAGCTGGCAGCAGTTCACCTCTGCTACGCGAACCAGAAGCGTGGAGGAGCAGCTTCACAGGAGCACCCCACCACCAGCCAACTTCCAGTCGTCTAACCAGCGGTGTACCCACTGAGGGATCCAAGGCTCCCCAAAACATCCACAACGTACATCTTGGATAGGGCATTGAAGCAGCCTCCCCGTACCCGATCTGGTATTCCTGGGCGACAATGGCAAAACACTTAGCTAGAATGGAGGAACACTTGCGGATCTCTGAGGGACACCATCACTGCTGAGTCCACCCGGTCCACTACCCGTGAACTGTATACCATGTACTGCCTGCTGGTTACAGTAAAGACCCGTTGCAGAGACTTTATGTGTCCGTGCTTCCTTATGAACTGTCCATCCGCACTACAAGGTAACCGCAGCTGCCGCACAACATCTTAAGCAGCTCCAGCCTCCGGGGATCACCGCTCAGCCTGTGGGGAGCGTTCCATCTTGCTGTTGTCCATCCCCCGGAGGTTCCGCAGCGTCAGTAACGATTACCGAAACTACTCATAGGTGGCGTCACGAATAAATTAAACCCCTTTAATCTGTTCCTACAAGACGTCTTCACTTTTGATCTGCACTACACCGGGCCCCACTACCGGCAGGCGCGGCCCACCCGTGACGAGGAGGAAGGAGCTACAGCCTATCTAAACCGGAGTCCACGGGCTGACGGTGAGTCATAAAGGTACCTTTAGAGCCAATAAAAAGGAGCAATTTACTCCCCAAAAAGTGGAGAAACCGCAATAATGAATCAAGGCCTTAGATCACGTGCACACATTGGGTATTTGGTGAGCTTTTTACCTCAGTATTTGTAAGGCCACGTACACACATTGAGTATTTGGTGACATTTTTACCTCAGTATTTGTAAGGTCTCGTTCACACGTTGTGTATTCGGTGACATTTTTACCTCAGAATTTGTAAGGCCACGTGCACACGTTGTGTATTTAGTGACATTTTTACCTCAGTATTTGTAAGGCCACGTGCCCACGTTGTGTATTTGATGACATTTTTACCTCAGTATTTATAATGCCACATGCACATGTTGTGTATTTGGTGAGTGTTTTACCTCAGTATTTGTAGCCAAAGCCAAGAGTGAAACAATCAGAGGAAAAGTATAATAGAAAAATGTCCGCACTTCTGTATTTATCACTCACTCCTGGTTTACAAATCCTGATGTAAAAGACTCACTAAATACTCAATGTGTGCACAACGCTTTTCTGTTAAAGGTGCAGATAAGAATGTAATTATCAGCACAAACCTCACACTAAGGCGGCTGTCACACACTACGATATATGTAAACATATCGCTGGAAAGTGACTGATTTGGCATCGCTTCTAGGACGTGGTTGCGTGTAAAGGCCACTTCACACACACAGATATCTGAGGCGGCCGTCACACGGTGCAATATCTTGAACGATATCGTTTAAGCGATCTGCTTTTTGATCGCTTAAGCGATATCGTTTGTGCATCGCTACGTGCGATCAAGCGATTTTACAATGTAAATTGAGGAGGCGGTGATGAAAAAAAAATAACGCCGCCCAGCGGGGCGTGTGCTGCTGCATCGAGGAGGGGCAGAATGGAGCCTGGGCCCGCCTTTTCAGTCCCCAGCCTCAGGGACTGCTGTAAGTTATAAGTTATTTTTCTGCTGTTTTATAGGGCGGATTTAGGTCAGAGAGGGATAGATAGGGAGCAGCTAGGAAGGTGCAGGGACAGGTAGTGATAGTGTACGGGCTTAGATCCAGGTGACAGGTTCCCTTTAAATTTTTTAAATTTTATGACTTTTTAAAAAAGACGCATTTCATGAATCTGTCTAAAATATTTGAAAAGCCACATTGAAGGAAAAATTAGGAAACTATCTACACCGTAAAAGACAACTTGATAAAAAGGCGCAACTAGTTTGATGAATTTATAGAAAATCCAACAGCCACTAAATGAGTGGTATTCACGCCCAAAAAGTGGTGGAAATGCAAAGATGAATTGGGCCCAATATATGTAATGTTATTGATAATCCATGCCATAGCAAACCCTGGTAGAAAACAACTGTGCTGCAGACTTTCTAAGCTATGGTGACACAATTCAGTGGATATTCAGATATATTGGCACTTTTATGTATTTTACTTAAAAGGGTATATTTAAAATAAAAAAAAAAGTGCCTAAGCACTAACGGGCAGGGAGTTGCCACCTATCTGCCTGTTGTGCTCAGCGCCATTCCCCGCCGGCACTATATTAATTGAATAGGTTTTTATGTAGCTCTGTTTGCTTTATATTTATATTGAAGAAAGTATGTAGAATAGGTTTAGCAATATGCACATATTGTGGAGTTCCTAAGAGGAACTTACACTCTGGGATTCTGAAAGGGGCAGAGAAATGTAACCCCCTCAGGACTCTCCCCTGTTCATTTCCTCCAGAGTCGCATGACAATTACTAAGGTGAGGGTGACTTGCAGTGACATACTTCTAAAGCTTTCAAACTACCTAAAGAAAGAAAACATCAGGGCACACATTGCTTTTATTTCCTAGGGAATATTTTAATGTATGGTCTACACAGGGAGCCCACGCGGCTAATTTACTACCTTCTACTTTTATTCGAAAAAGCTGCTCATCAAATATTCTTACCACTCATCCGCAGTTTTGCCTTCTTACTTTTAATTGCTAGTTCTTTAGATGCAGCCATGGGAAAATAATTTAATTTCCAATAATATATGGATTCATAAACTATAACCAGGAACAATAAAGAAATGGTCTTGTAGAAACACTTCATTTATAAACCGGACCATGGATGTTAATTAGTTCTAGTGTTGGCACTGATTGATGGAGTATTTCTGGCATGTACAGCCAGGAAACTTTTTTCCCGTCTAAATATTGATTTGTAAAACAGACTGGATACAATGTTACCGTGTACGTGTGAAAAAAATGGACATACTGCCTTAATAAGACAGGAAACCTAGCAGTGCGATACAAAGTCTTAGTTAGTCAAATAATGGGAAAGATAAGCGAGAGGAAGTGAAGAGGAAGTGAAGCGCCCCATGTGGTGGTACAGAGGTGCCAATAGAGAAGCTCAGTAGTTGCCATACTGGCCAAGAAAATTCTTCTGTCACATCTCCACCAGAGCCTGCTCCTCTTGCATCTGCTACTATCACCAGGCACCGCCGTATTCATTCTGTGGATGGTGCTGGTGATAGAGGAGAGCTCAGATCCAGAAACTCTGACGAATGTTGGCTCTGTCCATTCACTAAGGTTAGATTGGCTGAGACCTGCAGTATTTTCAAGTCTGACAGAGTGGTTGTGTGTGCTGTCCAGCTAAAGTCATCAGCCTATTAGAAGGCACCACACCCATCTAAAGCCTTCAGTTTAATGCTGGAAGCTGCCAGATATAGCTTGTGCTTCCCTGGTTAGGTCTGGTTGCTCTTTTTCCCTGAATTGGTGTTTTCCTGTTTTACTTTGGTCTATTTTTTTGGATGCTTCTCCTGCCTGATGATTTTGTATCTTCCTGCCATCTCTGTTTTGATCTGGCTCTCCAACTACTCTAACAGTTCCTGATTTTGTCCTTTTCAAGACCTCCCAGCTATAAGCCTGTTTGGCGACTATTCCTGTCTTTGGTTCACACCTCCGGACAGCAGCCCGTCCGTTGGAAACAATTTTCTGGACCCTGCTGTAAATCCACGTCTCTGTATGGGGTTAAGGGGTGTCAGGGCATCTCACAATTCTGCCTAATGGAGTGTTTTGTGTCAATACTGTCCGAGATAGCCATTTTGAACTTGGGACCTCAGACAGATATCACATCTTCTAAGGGGAGTAAGACACGGAACCGCGTTTGGAATTATAGGACTCTTGCTTGATGGACTGTAGTGCCTTTTATTGGGGATGAGAAGACTTCCGTGATAGTGTCGTGGGCTGTGTTGAGACAGAATAGGTAAGATAAATGGACATTGAGAATGACTCTAGGAAGAGAGAGTTAGGTAAGTATATAACTTCAAACACTTAGTTGAGAAAAGAAACCGGGCACTGACCTTGTTGCATTGAAGTCCTGTGTGCAGAGGTGTTCATGGATCTGGGTTGCTCAGCTGTAGATGCAGGGATCCGTCCTCCCTTCCCTGCACCCACCGATGTAAACTTTTGGAATAAAGCTGTTCTTGGAATAATGGATCCTGGAGTGCCGCTGTTTTCTTCTTAAGTTCTTAAGTATTTAACTTTCTTGTAGAATATACCCTTTATGAATTAAAGTGCCTAAAAGACAAATACAGTTTGAGAATCTGGAGCAAAATCTGCATGTCTGTCCTAAGGCCAGCAAAGTCTATGACAGGTGAGAAGAGCTGTGCTCATGTTGCTTTTTTTTTTTTTGCAGATGTGGTTCAGATTTCTTTTTTCTGCCCCAAAATCTGCCCCAAATTTGCAAGCAAAAAAAACACGTTGGCACAGCACTTCTGAACTGTCATAGACTTTGCTGGCCTTAGGATAGGTATGCAGATTTTGATGCAGATTCTCAAACTCTGCTTCAAAAGAAGCATCAAACTCTTACCATGGGCACGGGGGCTTACAACAATATAGTGGGTTCACGTTCAAAGAAAGCATCCTCCATATGCTGTGACACCAGGCAGCAAGCATTTGTGGTAGTGTGACAAACATTACTGCAGTTCAGACTCGAGTGGTCCCACTGGTCCCACAAGTTAACCCTAACTTTCGGAGAAGAAACAAAGGATGTGGTTGCGATAGCACAAAAATATTGGGGAATGCTCAATAAATGTTTACCACAAATAGAAGGATTCAAAAATCTACCTCTTGTGTCCTATAGGAAAGTTAGAAATATGAAAGATTTATTGGTTAGGTCGGATATAGGCACTATGAAAGCTAGTACACAGACTACGCTCACAGGAACCAAAAGAACAGGGAGTTATCCATGTGTGAATTGTACTTCAAATTATTTTAAAAATAAAATATTTTAAACTTTTTAACAACTAAAAAACTGAAAAGTGGGGCGTGCAATATTATTCGGCCCCTTGAATTAATACTTCGTAGCACCACCTTTTGCTGCGATTACAGCTGCAGTCTCTTTGGGTTTGTCTCTATCAGCTTTGCACATCGAGAGACTGTAAATCTTGCCCATTCTTCCTTGCAAAACAGCTGGAGCTCAGTGAGGTTGGATGGAGAGCGTTTGTGAACAGCAATTTTCAGCTCTTTCCACAGATTCTAGATTGGATTCAGGTCTGGGCTGTGATTTGGTCATTCTAACACCTGGATACGTTTATTTTTGAACCATTCCATTATAGATTTTGCTTTATGTTTGGGATCATTGTCTTGTTGGAAGATAAATCTCCGTCCCAGTCTCAGGTCTTTTGCAAACTCCAACAGGTTTTCTTCCAGAATGGTCCTGTATTTGGCTCTGTCCATCTTCCCATCAATTTTAACCATCTTCCCTGTCCTTGCTGAAGAAACGCAGGCCCAAACCATGATGCTGCCACCACCATGTTTGACAGTGGGGATGGTGTTTTGAGGGTGATGAGCTGTTTTGCTTTTACGCCAAACATATCGTTTTGCATTGTGACCAAAAAGTTCGATTTTGGTTTCACCTGATCAGAGCACCTTATTCCACATGTTTGATTGTTTTCCTATGGACAGACTCTCCCACCTCAGCTGTAGATCTCTGCAGTTCATCCAGAGTGATCATGGGCCTTTTGGCTGCATCTCTGATCAGTCTTCTCCTTGTTCGAGATGAAAAGTTTAGAGGGATGGCCCGGTCTTGGTAGATTTACAGTAGTCTGATACTCCTTCCATTTCAATATGATCGCTTGCACAGTGCTCCTTGAGATGTTTAAAACTTGGAAAATCTTTTTGTATCCAAATCCTGCTTTAAACTTCGCCACAACGGTATCTCGGACCTGCCTGGTGTGTTCCTTGGACTTCATGATGCTCTCTGCACTTGAAACAGAACCCTGAGACTATCACAGAGGAGGTGCATTTATACGGAGACTTGATTACACACAGGTGGATTCTATTTATCATTACCAGTCATTTAGGACAACATTGGATCATTCAGAGATCCTCACTGATCGTCTGGAGTGAGTTTGCTGCACTGAATGTAAAGGGGCCGAATAGTATTGCACGCCCCACTTTTCAGTTTTTTATTTATTAAAAAAATTTAAAATATGCAATAAATTTCGTTCCACTTCACGATTGTGTCCCACTTGTTGTTGATTCTTTAGAAATTGTATCTGTATGTGTGAAGCCTGAAATGTGGCAAAAGGTTGAAAAGTTCAAGGGGGCCAAATACTTTCACAAGGCACTGTATATATATATATATATATATATATATATAATATATATATATATACTGTGTATATATATATATATATATACTGTATATGTAAAAGAAAGTTCACTTAACATTTGAAATGTAGATTTTTGGCTTATAAATAGTGATGAGTAAGTGGTTCAGTCTTCAGGTTCGGATAAGTCTGAACAAATAATTTTTACTATTTTAGTAAAGTAATGTGTATATTCATCCCAACTCCCAAATAGTGAACATAATGCAAGGCAATGGGAAACACAGATATTTGTCTAGGGAATCTTATACACAAACAGTATTACTGTAAAAAATTCCCCAGAGAAATATTCGAGTTCCCAATTGATTTGCATTATGTTCATTATTTGGGAGTCTGGAAGAATTTCCAAATAGTAAAATGTATTGTTTGGTTGGTTTCATACTGCCTTTTTTTGCAGTTCGGAAAGATGCAGGTAAAGCCTCAGCCCCTTAGATTCCTCCACAATATGCAACTGTATGCATCCACACCGGTACTATCACTGATCCGGGCTCACAGATCAGTGATAATACCGTTGCTGGAGCAGACAGTTGCTTCTGGTTGCATACCTCTTGTTCCTGAATCTGGTTCTAAATGACATGCCCCCTAGGTGGGCATCTGGATTTAGTGGGTTCTTAAGTCCCTCGGATCAGTGTTCAATAGAGAAACATTTTAATTCTACCCGGATCTGGGTGTTAAAAACCGTGACAACCCGGATAAAGGGAAAAAGTACAATACTGGATACACCCACAAGTGCCATTGAGAATCAATGGGTTCGAAAACGGATGTCTCAGCCGGATTCGCATTCATACTGAAAAACAGTGTGAAACCAGCCTTAGACTTATCCGAACCTGAATACTGAACTAGTTGCTCGTCACTACTTGTACTGCAAGATTAGTGGATAAAAAGAAGCAAATATTTTAAAGATACACATGACCGTCACAGTACTATACATTATTGTCTATTACTGTCCATTGTTTATTATGTCCAAAGTGGGTATTTTTTACTTCTGCCATGTGCCCGTCTATAGTTAACCCCCTATGAGTGAAGACATTTCATTCTTAGGAAGCCAGCTTGACCTTTAAACATCTGTTTAAGAAAAATGAGCAATTTGTTTACGCCTTTTCCGATGAATGATATAATTTAAGAAAAATAGAAATTACCAAGTGATGAGATTAGATCTTCCACTGGAGACTTGAGTGTTTGCATAGATATTTCTCCTTGGATGACAATTAACCTCCTTTAACACCCCCAGACATTAGAATGTGCTCGAAAATTAAACACATCTGGATCTCTGTGCCATTGATAATGGCTGAGTGATAACCTCTCGTCTTAACGTCTCTTGTGTTGAATCTTGCTTCAAAATCTGAAGAATTTCACACTGAATGACAATGTCTGACTATCGAACACATATTTTATCTGAATCTTGGTGGTCTAAGCAAGGTCAAGTTAAGGGTAGGGAAATCTTAATAGGACTCCATTAGCAATAGGGATGGATCCTGCAGAAAGGTTCTAAAGAACATTTGCAAGAAACTGGATTTATGGTGCACGTTCCTCCTTAAAGACACCAATATTGTTATTACAATCTATAAGTGCTGGTAATGTGTATTATGTCATGTGTTATGGATATGTACAGTGTAATGTGAATTGTGTTCAATAGGTTTTGTCAGACAGCAGAGCAAGAGAGAGTTAATTGTTGGGACTAGCTCATAGTGGAATGGGCTAGAGCTGGGATCTCAAACTTCATGCCCTGAGGGCTGCCAACAGTGCAGGTTTTCAGTATTTCCTCAGCTATTTACAGGGGTTGGAATCATCAATTGTGCATGTGATTCAATTATTTCCTGTGCAATACTAAGGAAATCTTGAAAATCTGCACTGTTGGTGGCCCTGGCGGCCTGTAGATCCCTGGGCTAGAGCACTGGGTACAGTGACAGCTTCTTTTCAGGCGTTCAGATAGTGTGACAGATTGAAAGAGACAGACTTTAGGTCTGGTCAGTCTGCAGAGCCACATGATGGGGTTGTCCTTAGAGTTAGAGGAGTTAGAGGATGAGAGATAGTGTGATCCAAAGTATAGAGAAAGAGAGAGTTGACCGGGACACAAAGTACCTCAATGGAGTCAGGTAAGCACACTCACCGAAGGAATGAGAGACTGATTGAACATGTCCTTAATAGGATATTTGGCAGCGAGGTCCTAAACAGTTTACAACACGGACGGTAGGGACAGTATGTGAAACAAAGTGAATGTCCTGGACGCAATTCCCCCCAAGAGTCTATGAGTTTGAAGTAAAAGTCCGGCCATATTCGCAATATCTCTCCTTTACAAGGAGAACAAAATGAGGAACCACAAAAGGGAAAGAAGGACTTTTATGGATTATACTGTGGTGTGAAAGAAACAGGACTGGGGAGAATCGGGCCAAGTAAAGTGGAAGGCATTGTTGACTGTTGGTGTGCTAATGAAATGCTCAAGAAGATATGTGTCCGGTCAGTGGCATAACTTGAATCTCATGGGCCCCGATGCGAAAGCTACAACACGGCCCCCAATTATTGCAAATCTTTAATAGCAATAGTCTTTTTCTGTAGGCCAAAGGGATTTTTGGGGCCTCCTAGGCTTCAGGGCCAGGGTGCGATTGCAACTTCTGCACCTGTTCTGGTTACGCCTCTTTCTCCGGTATCTAATGTACACAGTTGTATTTAGGGTGCTCTTGAGTAAAACAACATTTTTAAAGAATTTGTGGTTTCCCTTGATTTACAGGTTAACATCTGATCCTGGCCAGCTAAAGAGATCGGTATCATGCGGCTTGCAATGTTTCATTGTCTTGCTAGAAGAACCATGATCTTCGACTTAAACTTACTTTTCTTACACTTTGCACTAAATTTTTTGATAATTCTCTGATTTTATGAATCCTGTAATACAGTCAAGGCCTCCTTTTTTACCAGATGTAGCAAAGAACCACACATCATATTATAGCCTCCACCATGCTTAACTGTTGGTATGGTGTTCTTTAGATTATAAGATTCATTGCGCCATCTGTAAGCAAACTGTTGTTTTGCATTGACAAAAAGTTTTATTTGAGGGGGAGGTGGGAGGCAGATCCAAACTTGCATCAGGGCCTATCAGATTCTAGATAAATCACTGCCATCAATAAGTTTCATTAGATTAGTTTAACTTCATTGGATGAAAAAATGAAAAATGCTACTTTGTATCCAATGACTTTTGCTTTAACTATAAATATAATCAAAGTTACAATAATATATATATATATATATATATATATATATATATACATAAATATATATTATTTTTTTTATCATATTTTTCGATGGATTGTCAGTCAGGAATGCACTTAATGAATAAGAGCATTTTGCCATATTACACAGAGCTCTTTAATAACAGGCATCGGCCCGGCATTATTTCACGTAATGTTCATTGATTGTGTCATTTTGAAATGCCCCATTATCGTTGCCCGGGATTATTTTCTATTTTGTGAGGCAGCCTTGTGAAAGAAAATCATTTTAATAATATTCCAACACTTAGGCTTTGTGTACTGTGAAGCCGCTCTCTGTATAACCATTCCTCCAGATATTTATGGGATTTCATTTAAAAAATGTTTTTAATTAGCACAAGCATGCCACTGGGATTAGTGTGATGCCAAAACTAAAGGAGAACACTCCGGGTGAACGTATAATGTGCTTTTATAAGATTTATGCCTATTATTATTAAAAAATATGACTTGTTTGCTTAAGACTCCCTCAATCCCCCTTTTTTCTTGTGGTCTTTTTGAATATTTTCTGTTCGGAGCTATTTCGGTCACACAGAGGATCCATTTTCAGTACAAAGCATTCTGTTATATTTATGTTTCTTGTATTTTGCTTTAGTTATAATGACATTGACTGACGCTTTATTTTTTTTAATTCTTTATTTCACATTTTATTGATTAAAACATTTTTTATTTTGCTGAAATACCCACGTTGTGTCCAGATTTGTGAAATTCTTGGCATATGTTTATTTTGGTTATTTTTCTCATAGGAACATAGATTGTAATCACCTGAATACATTTCTGACTCAAGAAGGGGTCGCGATCTGGAGCCAAGGTAAAGATAATGGGGTCTCATAGCACAGAAAGAACTTTGTTCTTGTTAGATGCTTATTGACATCACCACACCCCTAAGTACTTGAGATGCTCATTAACCCACCATATCCTTTTTTTCAAAATGCTTGGGACGGTTCCTCCAAACCCTTTTGTTCTAATGTTGTAGGGTCAGTCCAGGTCATCACTTTTTTAAAAAAAGGATTAGACAAAAAGTAGCAATACCCACTAGAGCAAAGTCCACCAAACCAGCTGACTATCGTATCTACATGTGGGCCTTCTGACTCTCCGGCAACAAATGATGCTGACATAAAACAAGGTGGCATATATTTAATTTCATTTTGATGGAGATAAGTCACTGCCTGAGCAGTTTGCTTACCTTTCCCCCTGGAAAACACATACACAGTTGACTGAATGTAACATGCATATCTATGGAAGGAGGATTAGAAGAAAAGAAATTGGCTAAGAAGCCTTTTGCTCACAGCAATACCTACATTAGACTCTCGCCTGTCGTTGAAACCTTCATAAGGAACCTGAAGACCCAACTCTTCCGTCAAGCTTACAACCTGCCGCAACCCTCTGTCCACTATACTACTGCATGACTCTACTCCCGCCCACTGTATCCCCATCCATCCCTGGATAACTGTGAGCACTCACGGGCAATTGTAGACTGTGAGCCCTCGCAGGCAGGATCCTGTCTCCTCACCTTCTGTATCCTCACCCATCCCTTGCAGACTGTGAGCCCTCCCGGGAAGGGTTCTCTCTCCTCACCTACTGTATCCTCACCTATCCCTTGTAGACTGTGAGCCATAGCGGACAGGGTCCTCTCCTCTCCCCTACTGTATTCTTACCCATCTCTTGTAAACTGTGAGCCCTCATGGGCAGGGTCCTCTCTCCTCACCTACTGTATCCTCACCCATCCCTTGTAGAATGTGAACCCTTGTGGGCAGGGTCCTCTCTCCTCACCTTCTGTATCCTCATTCATCCTCTGTAGACTGTGAGCCCTCGTGGGCAGGGTCCTCTCTCCTCACCTACTGTATCATTACTCATCCCTTGTACATTGTGAGCCCTAGCGGGCGGTGTCATCTCTCTTTATCGGCTGTGCCCTCACCCATCCCTTGTACACTGTGAGCCCTCATGAGCAGGGTCCTCTCTCTTCACCTACTGTATCCTCACCCATCCCTTGTAGACTGTGAGCTCTCGTGGGCAGGGTCCTCTCTACTTACCTTCTGTATCCTCATTCATCCTCTGTAGACTGTGAGCCCTTGAACATTTAGAACACATGCACTCTTGACTGAACAGAGCTAGCATTTCTATAGTTGGTGAGGGGATGGAAAAATGACTGTTGGCTGAAGGAGCCTTGTGCTGACAACCTATTGGTGGTGTATAGGAGACTTAACATACTCTTGGTTGATTATCTGTAGGGCCCAATAGCAATGGCAAAGATACTATGGACCCTCTATGGTACATATGCCCTTGGTCACAATCTTATTTAATGCACTACAATGATTTGATATAAAGATAAAACATAAAAATAGAATTTTGAACTACTGAATATAGATTAAAAAAAAATTGTTTACCAGTGAGGACATTTAGTTTAACATACATCTAATGTAAAATTCACAAACAAATTGCAAATTGCAAAATGCAAAGACTTCACAGGAATCAAACAAACTTTTGTTTAAATCTGATTTCTATGTTAAAAGTATATTTTTACTTATTTTTGGCAATATTCTTCTCTTTAAATGTTATATTAAAATCTATATTACAGAAAAAGAGAGAAATCTTGTAATTTTCACAGTGGCCACCGTGGCAATTTTAGACTCCCACTTTCTTCCCTTTCATTAAAAGAATAGAATAGTTTTCTTATATCCAAGGCCAAATTACAAAGACAGGTAACACCTCTATACACAGGTGATAACACAGGATCCACCAATCACAATAGGTGATATCACAGCTCACCTCCTCCTCCTCCTGTACAATGACTGGTAACACCTCAATACACAGGTGATAACACAGGATCCACCAATCACAATAGGTGATATCACAGCTCACCTCCTCCTGTACAATGACTGGTAACACCTCAATACACAGGTGATAACACAGGATCCACCAATCACAATAGGTGATATCACAGCTCACCTCCTCCTGTACAATGACTTATAACACCTCTATATACAGTAGATAATAGAGGATCCATCATTCACAATAGGTGATGTCACAGCTCACCTCCTCCTGTACAATGACTGATAACACCTCTATATACAGTAGATAACACAGGATCCACCATTCACAATAGGTGATATCACAGCTCACCTCCTCTTCTACAATGACTTATAACACCTCTATATACAGTAGATAATAGAGGATCCACCATTCACAATAGGTGATATCACAGCTCACCTCCTCCTGTACAATGACTGATAACACCTCTATATACAGTAGATAACAAGGATGCACTATTCACAATAGGTGATATCACAGCTCACCTCCTCCTGTACAATGACTTATAACACCTCTATATACAGTAGATAATAGAGGATCCATCATTCACAATAGGTTATGTCACAGCTCACCTCCTCCTCCTGTACAATGACTGATAACACCTCTATATACAGTAGATAACACAGGATCCACCATTCACAATAGGTAATGTCACAGTGTTGAGCCCCAGGCCCTGGGGTACATGGGTATCAGGCTCGGAGGGATTCACGGGGATGTCACGGGTGCCTGAGCCCGTGGCCGGAGTGACACTTCAATAGAGGGGTTATGTACAGGGGATAAGAGTTATTGTGACGTGACGCCACCTGTAGTACCTGGTGATGGGTCGACAGCGCCGCCACAGTCCTTCGGAGGGTGATGGTATCGCGGCAAGGATGGCAAAGCTCCCTACAGGTGGAGCTGGTCCTCTGGCGCAGCGTTCCTGTAAGCAAGCAGGTAGAATTCTGTAGCACAAAGACATGGAGGCAAAGTCACTCTCCCGGGTACTTTACTGTAAACAGTCATCAGCATACAAGTCCACAGTTCAGCAAAAGCTGTTAAAGAAACAGGTAGCTCTACGGGTGGCTGCAAGTGGATGCCAGGTGGTATAGTGGTACCCGTGGTATACCTTAGTTGACGAACCTGTGTCGTCTCTTCCCCGCCTAGGGTGAGTCTATACCCAATTACTCCTTGAAGGTAGTCTTGGGGCTCCCCTCCCTTGAAGTGAAGAAGCAGACAGACCACTCCATCTTGTCAGGGTGCCGCAGCCGCTGATCAGACCGCAGCAGCTGGTTGACGACTTCAGAGGTGGACTCTGGCCGTTTTCTCGGGTATGGCATTCCTGTGGTGGACTGGGGAATTCCCTGGAGTATGGTCGCTCCATGCTGGGGTTCCCCCTTTCTCTCTCAGACCCAGACTCATGCGTCAGGCACCCTCTCTCAGAATCCCCTCAAGATCCCCTTTCATCTTCCCTCAGGATCAGCCTGGAGATGTCCTGTTAGTCTTTCCACCTCGCTCCACACTCCTCCTCGACTCCTCACTAACTCCCTTCTCCTCACTCTCTCAAGAGGTGCTAGCTCCCTCCCGGGTATCCTCCTACCACTAGTCTAGTGTGGGAGTGCAGAAATGGGACCCACCCACCAGCCTAGCATCCACTTGCAGTTGGGGAAAATTACACCACTTTTACGAATGCAATACCCCAATGTGATGCCTAACCATGTGGGGCACCACAACAGCTCACCTCCTCCTCCTGTACAATGACAGATTACACATCTATATACAGTAGATAACCCAGGATCCACCATCCACAATAGGTGATGTCACAGCTCACCTCCTCCTCCTGTACAATGACTGATAACACCTCTATATACAGTAGATAACACATGTTCCACCATTCACAATAGGTGATATCACAGCTCACCTCCTCCTCCTGTACCATGTTTGATAACACCTCTATATACAGTAGATAACACAGGATCCACCATTCACAATAGGTGATATCACAGCTTACCTCCTCCTGTATAATGACTGATAACACCTCTGTATACAGTAGATAACACAGGATCCACCATTCACAATAGGTGATATCACAGCTCACCTCCTCCTGTACAATGACTGATAACACCTCCATATACAGTAGATAACACAGGATCCACCATTCACAATAGATGTCACAGCTCACCTCCTCCTCCTGTACAATGACTGATAACACCTCTATGTACAGTAGATAACACAGGATCCACCATTCACAATAGGTGATATCACAGATCACCTCCTCCTCCTGTACAATGACTGATAACACCTCTATATACAGTAGATAACACAGAATCCACCATTCACAATAGGTGAGATCACAGCTCACCTCCTCCTCCTGTACAATGACTGATAACACCTCTATGTACAGTAGATAACACAGGATCCACCATTCACAATAGGTGATATCACAGATCACCTCCTCCTCCTGTACAATGACTGATAACACCTCTATATACAGTAGATAACACAGAATCCACCATTCACAATAGGTGAGATCACAGCTCACCTCCTCCTCCTGTACAATGACTGATAACACCTCTATACACAGATGACAACACAGGATCCACCATTAACAATATGTGATGTGACAGCTCACCTCCTCCCTCACCCCCCATTATGACTTTTGCAAAAAAATATGGTATGACTCAGTGTATCGCTATTAATGTAAATGTGGATTTCTTAGAATACCAGGAAGTATACGTGTAGAATCACCCTAGTGGTCAGTGTTAGAATTGCAAGATTTTTATATACAAACTATGATATGAAAACTATAAAAAAGTACTCAATTTATTCAAATACATTAAACATATAAACCAGATTTAAACAGTTGGTCATTTTTTGACGACACATTCATCTTAAAGGGGCATTGGAGAACTTGTACTTAATAACAAACCAAGTGCTACATCAGTATGGAGGACAGAGTGCTGGAAATGTATTTTGGTGACATGTGAAAGTCTCACTTTGTCACGAGACGGCTCTGCCCGCAGGACGTTAATATGTGTCAGGAGCATATAAGCCTCTTTCAGCAGTTCTGCGGTTGATAAAGGTTTTCTCTGCTGCCAGTTCCATGTCTGACACCAATTTTAATAGAACATAAACTGGAGGCTCCGGAGTCCACGTTTCCCAGCTTTGCATATTGCCATAATTTTAAAAGAATCCCGCTGTCCCCTCCAGGACCACAGATGATTGCTGTGTTTATTTGTTCTCACTTTCCTTCCTGTTGCAGTGAGAATGATTGACAGCTGTACAATGTGATTTCCGTGCTCTGTAAAGCTGGGGAGATTTTCCTGTATTTATACTTGTTTTTTCTATGTCACGTCGCATTGGATCTCAAATCCTTACTCCGTCTATGTAACGTCTCTTTGGAATTTAGTAGCTTGCAATGGAAAAGCAAAAGGAGAAAAAATAAATATAACTAAACCGCAGTCCTAATATTGGTGCGGTAATGATTTTAATGGCGCTTACTCAAGGGAAAAAAGTTACTAGAATTGACATAGTAAAATTCGAGAAAAGCTTAAAGCATCAGTTCTTTTTAGTCACCGTTTGTGGAACAAATATACATGAAAATGTACCAACTTTAAAATAGCATTACATTATCTTATACTGATCCTGAGTTACTGCTATTAATGCTCACAGCTGCATTCACAGTTCTGCAAAATCCAGTGCTGTCATCTTCCACCGTTCTACAGTAATCTGAAAAAGGTACTAAGGTAAGCTCTCAGGTTTGTTGCTATTTTGTTGCGGTCAGGTCCTCTCTCCTCATGTGGCGCCCCTGCGTGTTGGTCGTCACAGTGGTACTGCACCTATTCCACAGGTGTGGTGTCATTGCTTTCAGGTAAAGCAGGGACACAAGCCTGAGAAACACATTTTACACCCAACACCATTCCCAACTCCAGGCCAGGAGGTGCAGGGAGGAAGAAACCCTTCTAGAGGGCAGTCCCCATCTGCTGGCTGGAGGAATGAGTAGTTTAGGGGGTGGGAACACAGTTAGTTAGGGAGTTAGAAGTTGGAGAGTGAGGAAGAAGCAGCAAGATGGAGTTCTAGGGGAGGATAGAGCTGGGCGGAGTGGGACCAGTGGGTAGGTCACAACTAAACCCTGGCCAGAGGGACCCCGAATCCACAACTGCCTTTCAGGACGTTGGTAGAGGAACTTGCTATGTGAGGGGACCGGCCCCAATCTTGTATGAGACTGTGTTCAAGACAGGTAACCAGAGGCTGCTGGACTGCACATGCAGTAGCCAACCCCATGTACACTCCTAGGCACAGTGACTACAGAGAGTCAAGAGAACTTGCCAGGCCATCACTTAACAGGACCCACAGTCTCCTGCTTTGGGACTCGTAATACAAAGGCACAGGACAGGGGAAGGAGAGATCAGTGCAGAAAGAGCAGTAGAGAAAGGCGTACGAGAGGTGTCTCAGCAGAGTGTTCCTGGACTATCTGAGGGCTGGTCGAGCTGCACACTGGAAGAGCACAGTACCCTCAGCTGGGTTGGCACCCAACTAAGCTGCAAATAAGGAGACTGGTAAGAACTGAGTCCCCTGTGTATGTCCTGTTCTTCTGTTCCTTCCTGCACCAACTACTGCCATCATCTTCACATTTCACCATACTGCATCCTAGGGGCCTGCGCCGGCTGTGGGGAGTGTTTCATCTAAGATGCCACAACATCTATCCCCTGGGGGCCTATACAAGCAGCGCTGTTCATTCCTGACCAGACACCACAGGTGGCATTACAATATAAACTTTATTACCGATGTAAATAGCCGCTTTCATGCTCAGTCAGGGCCACGACTGCTGGGAATGCACCGTGACATCCATCTGACTGAGCCCAGTTGGTCGGGTACCCCAGGCCCTTGCGACCGTTGCACTCGCCTACAATATCTTCACCCATACCTTTTAGACTATGAGCCATCGTGGGCAGGGTGTCCTCTCCTCATCTACTGTATTCTCACCCATACCTTTTAGACTATGAGCCATCGTGGGCAGGGTCTCCACTCCTCATCTACTGTATTCTCACCCATCCCTTGTAGACTGTGAGCCCTCGTGGACAGGGTCCTTTCTCCTCATTTACTGTATTCCCACCCATCCCTTGTAGACTGTGAGCCCTTACTGGCAGGGTCCTCTTTCCTCACCTACTGTATCCTCACCCATCCTTTGTAGACTGTGAACCCTTGTGGGCAGGGTTCTCTCTCCTCACCTACTGTACTCTCACCCATTCCATTGTAGACTGTGTACCCTCGCGGGCAGGGTCCTCTCTGCTGTCCTACTGTATCCTCACCCATCTCTTGTAGACTGGTAACCCTTTCTGGCACGGTCTTCTCCCCTCACCTAGTGTGTCCTCACACATCCCTTGTAGACTGTGAGCCCTTGTGGGCAGGGTCCTCTTTCTTCATGTACTGTATCCTCAACCCTCTTTTAGACTGTGAGCCCTAGTGAGCAGGGTCCTCTCTCCTCACCTATTGTATCTATTCTTCACCCATCCTTTATAAACTGTGAGCCCTTGCAGGCAGGGTCCTCTCTCTTCATCTACTGTATCCTCACCCATGTCTTGTAGACTGTGAGCCCTAGCGGGCAGAGTCCTGTTTGTTCACCTACTCTATCTTAACCCATTCCTTATAGACTGTGAGCCCTCGCGGACAGGGTCCTCTCTCCTCACCTACCGTATCCTCACCCATCCCTTGAAGACTGTGTGTCTTGCAGGCAAGGTCCTCTCTCCTCCCCCGCTGTAATTTCACCCATCCCTTGAAGACTGTGAGCTCTCATGGGCAGGTTCCTCTCTCCTCACCTACTGTATCCACACCCATCTCTTCTAGATTGGGAGCCCTCTAGTCAAGGTCCTCTCTCATCTACTGTATCCTCACCCATCCCTTGTAGACTGTGAGCCCTCGTGGGCAGGGTCCTCTCTCCTCACCTACTGTATCGCACCCATCCCTTGTAGACTGTAAGCCCTCATGGGCAGGGTCCTCTCCCCTCCTGTACCTGTCTGTACCTTGTGTTGTTCAAAAATATCTTACATGCCTCTGCTGTATATAACCCTTTTCAATTGTACAGTGCCATGGAATAATAATAATATTTATTCATTTATATAACGCTATTAATTCTATAGCGCTTTACATACATTTGCAACATAATCCCCACTGGGACTCATAATTTAAAAATCCTATAAGTATCTCTTCCAAGTTTGGGAGTGTCGGGCCCACAAGGGTCTGGGGTACTCAGATCTCGGGCGGTTGGGTGCAGGGATGTCACAGGTAGTTGGTGCTCGAGCCTGTGCCCTTGCGGTGACAGTAAAAAGGGGGTATTTACAGGGATATAAGTTAATTAAGGAATGTCGTGACGCCACCTGTAGATCCGGTGATGGCATCGGCGCTGCTGCAGACCTCCGGGGGGATGATTGCAGCAAGGTGTTGTAGCTCCCTACAGGTAGAGTAGGGTCCCCCGGGGCAGTGTAGTGTGATGATAGGAATAGGGCAGCGCAGTCTCCGCTGTGAGACTGGAAAGTCACAATCAGCCAGGAAGAAACACAGACACTTGCTTGCTCTGCACGGGTCTTTACTCCGGTAATCTGCAGTTTACAGGGTATGCGGTTGTTACAGCCAGGGTATTGGACCAGGTGGTCCTAGCAGTAGACAATGTCTGTCCGAAGCTCCAGCTATGTTCCTTCTTTTCTCTACCACTGTCCTACCTCTGTGCACTCCTTCTTACTCGTGCTGCCCTGCACGAATCCCGCTTACTACCTGGCCTGTTGGGTGATATGAGATACCCTTCTTCTCTCTAAAGATACCTTTACACGCGGCAACTTTTCAAGGAATTTTACTGGCAACTTACTGGCTGCAGTGAAATCATGGAGACATTGTTCCATTTGTACACAGCAACAAGATAGAACAATGTGTCCATGATTTCACTGCAACCAGTACGTTACTAGTGAAATTCCTAGAAAAGTTGCCGCGTGTACAGTGGGCGGATCGTGCTCCTATGAAGCTGTCGATCATGCCGGTGTTTGTGGCTCAGGAATGGACCTCTACACTGCTTCGGAGCCGGTACCCCGCTTTGGACTGGGCCAGGTTGTTCAGTCACCCTCGGTCTGCCCCTCTCTGTCTGGGTCACCAGGTTGAGGTGCTCTTCCCATTACTTCTTCTCCTCCTCTCTCCTGCTTCTCTGTTCTGCTGTTCTCAGCTTCAGCTTTCTGTTTCTTACAGCTCTTTTCCCACTCACTATATACCCTTGCTCTCTTCCCACCGGGACCGGTTATCCTGGTACACGGGCTGTCCAATTGGTCCCCTGTCTCTAGGTGTATGTATGTGGTGGGAATCTTCAGACTTCCATTACCCCCTACCAGGACAAGAATACTGCACCTTCTGTTTGGGGTGCAGTACTCTTTTCTAGCGTGCTGATCAGCGGGGCACTACAGGAGGAAACTGGAGTGCCCAGAGGAAACCCACGTATACACTGGGAGAACATACAAATGTGGCACCCCTGAGGGTCTAGTCGCAACAGAGGTACTGCACCTTAGCCAGAGTTGTAATACCCCCAACACCAGGTAAGGAGGGGACACTATCCGATACCCACACACCTGCATCCAACACTACACACTCCAGGTCAGGGATTTGGGCGGACCCTATTTAGGGCGGGCCCCATCCCAGGCTGGAGGGGGAACTAGATAGAGGGTGTGGGTAGAGGAAGTAGTTGAGGGGGGCACACTAGAAAGTAGATAAAAGAGGGAAACACCAGGAAGTAGGGGAGAAGCAGTTGTAGAGAGCAGTGAGTTGGAGGGAGCCAGGCAGAAGCTCTAGAGAATGAAGGGGTCTCAGAGGCACGGGAAGTGAGAAATCCACCCATGGGCTCACATCCATTGCCAGTCGCAGGCAAGTGGAGGGACCAGGGCCACAGAGGGTCACCGCGACCAGACTAGTAGAGGAGACTTGAGGCCTCAGCTAGCCAATTGGAGGCTGCCGCATCTCCAGGAGCAGCAGCTGAATGCACGCCATTCATTGCAAAGGTGGCCAGATACCAAAGGGGACGAAGAGTATGTTGCCCGGTAGAGTCCGAGGCCACTGGCGGGGTAACTGAGCGTGAGCTGCAGGGCAGAAGGGAGAGAGCCAGCACAAGAGGGAGATGACCCACAAAAGGTACAACGGAATGGGGCACCGGCTAAGTGTTTCCAATCTACCTGAGAGTGGCTGGACCCCTTGCTCATAGGACACAGCACCCAGCTGGACTTTACTACCTAAGAACCATGAGTAAACATGTGCAACTGCACCAGCTGTGTTCTTGAATTATTCCAGCATCCCCTCCGGTGCAGTACAACTTCACCACCATTTACACATTAACTTTTACACCTGCCTAGGGGTCCGTTCCACCTACGGGGAGCGACAACATTCGGCTGCATCGTGATCTGCCCCGGAGGTCTGAACTGCAGCGTCGCCCATCCCTGTCCGAGTACTGTAGGTGGCGTCATGACTACAATCCTCAAAACCTTAATCCCTGCATTTTTATTGGTACTGCCAGGGTCATTGAGCCGGGTCTCAACCCCCGTAACTCCCCAAAGGTAGTCTAGTTTTGAGTACCCCACGACCCTGGGGGGAGTGTCACAAACTCCTTGCAGATGTCATCCTTGGTGAGAATTGAACCCAGGACCCCAACGAAGCAAGGCTGCAGTGCTAACCACTGAGCCACCGTGCTGCCCCTGGTGCTATTGTGGCGCCCCGCAACGAGTGCGTCACAAGGGAGTATTGCAGCCGCAATATTCTCTGACTAAGCAGTGATATAGTTAACTTGGAGATCCAACCCAACATGCATCACCTAGAACAGAGGGCCAATCCTAGGTCCTGGGGGGTGGAGTGTTAGGGTAGTGTAGTAACACACAAGAGTCTAGACAGAAAAAGGAGAATAGTCTAGAACTCGGAGAAGAAGGGTCTAAGACTAGAGCTTGGAGAGGAGCGGGGGCTCCGCACCCCATGCGGGCCCCTGGGCCGTCACCGGTCGGGTGTCAGCACCTGAGGCCTTAACTACCGGGATCGGGCATTATCTACACGGGTTCCTAAAAGACTCCCGTGCCCACAACTCACAGCCGGTTCACTGGTACCGAAGCTGGCAGCAGTTCACCTCTGCCACGCGAACCAGAAGAGTGGAGGACCAGCTTCACAGGAGCACCCCACCACCAGCCAGTTTCCAGTCGTCTAACCAGCGGTGTACCCACTGAGGGATCCAAGGCTCCCCAAAGCATCCAGAACGTACATCATGGATAGGGCATTGAAGCAGCCTCCCCGTACCCGACCTGGTATTCCTGGGCGACACTGGTAACAAGTTAGGTAGAATGGAGGAACACTTGCGGATCTCTGAGGGACACTATCACCGCTGAAGTCCACCCGGTCTACTACTCAACCACTGTATGCCATGTATTGCCTACTGGTTACAGTAAAGACCCGTTATAGAGACTTTCTGTCTCTGTGCTTCCTTATGAACTGTCCGTCCGCACAACAAGGTAACCGCAGCTGCCGCACAACATCTTGAGCAGCTCCAGCCTCCGGGGATCACCGCTCAGCCTGTGGGGAGCGTAACATCTTGCTGCTGTCCATCCCCCCGGGGGATCCGCAGCGTCGGTAGCCCTTACCGAATCTACTCATAGGTGGCGTCACGAATAAATTAAAAACCCCTTTAATCTGTTCCACCAAGACGTCTTCAAACACTTTTGATCTGCACTACACCGGGCCCCACTACCGGCAGGCGCGGTCCACCCGTGACAAGGAGGAAGGAAGCATCGCCTGTCTAAACCGGAGTCCCGGCCACGGTGAGTCAGAAAATGGCGTCACGAACAGGATACGAGCAGGCCCGTTACCTAACGGGTATAATGTGCTTAAAATGGACTTTATTGTCTACAATTTGGATTTTGTTCATCCCTAAAAGAACTTTCCCGCCTTTTCACCATTGGGTCAAGATGGCGCCCAAGATGGCGTTCCCGCCACAAGAAGCCGCCACGTGCAAGCCCAGGAGTGAGTCAACCCCCCCCCTCACCGTGGGAGGGCTAAGGACAAAAGGCGCCAAACTCTTTGTCCGCCCTGATTGCTCGAATCAACCAGGGGGCGGACCCCAAAGACTTTTCCCACGATTGGACTACAAAAGCCCAGAGGAAATGGGAGTGTCACAATCAGAGAGACAGACTTCTTCACCAGCTCTACCAGAACGTCTTACCGGTTGAACGGGTGTGGTTTCCCTCCAAGGAAAAGAATGGCCAGCACGAGACTCCAAGACCTAATGCGGAGGTCGAGGCGGAGGCCAGAGCAGCCATTAGCCAACCGGGTCCGGATCCTGCCCTTACCATAGACGGCAGCCCCGACTTCTGGCTCGAGGCTCTACAAGACCTCCGGGTGCGGTTACTAGAGACTGTGGAATGGACGATTCGCAGCTGGAGCGCGACCCTAGGCAGACGACTAAACCATGCGATGCAGCAGAGCCGACCGGGTACCGCTACTCCAAGCCCAGATGACGTCACCAGCTTCTCAACTGCCTCACCGTCGCCTACCACCTGTCCTGCTTCGTCACCGGAGCCCATAGACTGCGTCATTCCGGTGGAGGCCGCAACTCGACCCGTTCCAGCGACCAATATCGCAACCGACCCCGTTCTTGAGCCGGAGCTCATACTACGCTCCACAGAAGAACTTGATCTCTACCAGGTTCCCACCGAGGAACCCGCGACGTGTTTCACAAGTACAGAGACTGTCGCCTGTTTTATCCCCGTACCGGAGGCTTCCCTTGCAATTGCCGAGGCCTACCTGGTAACCGGGATTGAAACACCTTTACCTGCGGAAACAGATGAAGAGGCAGGCAGCCTGGAAGCCCTGCAGGACGTCCCTACGGAAGGATCCGCAGCACCACCGCCCCGTTGTACAATGTACAACGGAACTAGCTTCAACATCTCCAGCCAACGAGCAGCCTGATGTGGTCATCGACGAAGAGGTCGGAGAGGATGACGACGAGACCCACAGCACCGCTGAGGATTTCGACACCGGGTTCGCTTGGGGAGACAACAAGGAACTTCCTACCGGGCATACAGCTCGGGTACACTGGTCGGGTGCAATGCCGACACCTTCCCCTGTGCCGTTCCACCGGGTTCCGATACAGACAGCCCGCCAAGTTCAAGCTTCCCGCCAAACCACCAGCTCCACTACTCATCTCTACACCCCGAGACGTAACGACGGAGATGTACGCCAGCAACGACGAGAGGAGTGGCAAGCCCGAGAACGAGCCAATATGCAAGCCCGTGCCGAGGCTCGCCGCCAGCCGCCGCTGCCTGATGAACTCTGCCGTGAAGGTAGAATTTCCACCTTTAATTTGCATACCGGGTGGGGGTTCGCTTGGGAGGAGGGTTTGAATGAGGAGGTGTTTGTGGGGCGCCGGGAAGTTGAGTCAAACTTGCCAAGAGGACATCCCGATCGGACCTATACCGGGGCTATATTATCACCTACGAGCGCTATGCTTGTGCAGATGGGTGGTTCGCTATCCGGGTGCGTCATCGTTCTCCGTGCCAGTGACTTTAAAACTTGAACTCTCTCAATGACTCTGTTCCCGTTAATCACTGACTGTGAGATCTTGCGGCTACAGCCTGGACTCTAGTTAAAGGACAGCCGACCGCACGCCGGGTCCGCACAAAGTGATTACCTGTTTCTTTGCTTATGTCACCAAAGCATACCTTTACCTGTTTTCCATTTTTAATAAAAGTGTGTCATATATGTTATAAAAATACAAAAACCTCTGTAATGTGAGTAGTGTGACGCTTGGGACAAGCGTATTCAACCAAGGGGGAGTGTGGCGCCCCGCAACGAGTGCGTCACAAGGGAGTATTGCAGCCGCAATATTCTCTGACTAAGCAGTGATATAGTTAACTTGGAGATCCAACCCAACATGCATCACCTAGAACAGAGGGCCAATCCTAGGTCCTGGGGGGTGGAGTGTTAGGGTAGTGTAGTAACACACAAGAGTCTAGACAGAAAAAGGAGAATAGTCTAGAACTCGGAGAAGAAGGGTCTAAGACTAGAGCTTGGAGAGGAGCGGGGGCTCCGCACCCCGTGCGGGCCCCTGGGCCGTCACCGATCGGGTGTCAGCACCTGAGGCCTTAACTACCGGGATCGGGCATTATCTACACGGGTTCCCAAAAGACTCCCGTGCCCACAACTCACAGCCGGTTCACTGGTACCGAAGCTGGCAGCAGTTCACCTCTGCCACGCGAACCAGAAGAGTGGAGGACCAGCTTCACAGGAGCACCCCACCACCAGCCAGTTTCCAGTCGTCTAACCAGCGGTGTACCCACTGAGAGATCCAAGGCTCCCCAAAGCATCCAGAACGTACATCATGGATAGGGCATTGAAGCAGCCTCCCCGTACCCGACCTGGTATTCCTGGGCGACACTGGTAACAAGTTAGGTAGAATGGAGGAACACTTGCGGATCTCTGAGGGACACTATCACCGCTGAAGTCCACCCGGTCTACTACTCAACCACTGTATGCCATGTATTGCCTACTGGTTACAGTAAAGACCCGTTATAGAGACTTTCTGTGTCTGTGCTTCCTTATGAACTGTCCGTCCGCACAGCAAGGTAACCGCAGCTGCCGCACAACATCTTGAGCAGCTCCAGCCTCCGGGGATCACCGCTCAGCCTGTGGGGAGCGTAACATCTTGCTGCTGTCCATCCCTCCGGGGGCTCCGCAGCGTCGGTAGCCCTTACCGAATCTACTCATAGGTGGCTTCACGAATAAATTAAAAACCCCTTTAATCTGTTCCACCAAGACGTCTTCAAACACTTTTGATCTGCACTACACCGGGCCCCACTACCGGCAGGTGCGGTCCACCCGTGACAAGGAGGAAGGAAGCATCGCCTGTCTAAACCGGAGTCCCGGCCACGGTGAGTCACTATCATAATAAATGATAATACTGGTAATACTAACAATAATTATTCCTTCACAGGATCTATTGGCTGGACAAGCCTGTGAAATCGCAAACGCTGACATACTCTTTATGCTTTTTTATCAGCTCAAAGTTGAGCATATGCCATTGCTTATTCTGATACTTATCTAGATAAAACCCTACTGCGCTGTCTTTCTCACTACAGTTACAAAAATTTACTTTAGCAGTAGAAAATCTTTCTTCTATCCTTGGATGAGTGGAAAAAAAAAGAATAAAAAAAATTCCTGCAATGATTTTTTCTTCATCCGCTTTTCCTTGGTATGGGCGGCTTGTGATGAATACACATAACTATTCTGAAAGCCACTTCAAGGTCTTTACATAGAAGCTTAGTCATAATAACAGTGCACAAGTCATCAGGAAAGCTGAGAATAAAGGGATTCATGTGGAAATACCATCCTCTGATGTTTTAATGGCCTGTTTTCTTAATATGGAGGTTTGCTACTGTGGGTTACGGAAAGTAAAAACTTTCCAACATTTCTTTCGTCCTCATCTGCATTACATACACTGAAATATTGCATTTGTAGAACTGGAGGCCGTAACGCCGCACGCCAAATCAGCAAATTTGCAAAATTTAGTGCAGCCGGGGGTGTATTTTCTAACTTTCTTCTGCCACACAGGAACGGCTGCGTACATTTAATTAATGATCATCAGCAGGATACGAGTGGTTGCAAAAATATAAAATATTTGATGCTATAACCACCAAATTCACCATATATATTATTTCACATTGAAGACTATAGTAGGTGGCAACTGGGAAAGATTCTATGGTGCCCTGTTTATGACCATGCAGAATGGCAGACATATGAACCAACCAGGAATTTAAATACATATGTATGTAATATAATACATATAGATAAGATATATTTTAATAAATCTAAATAATAAATATGTATAAGGCGGCCGTCACACGCTACGATATATGTAACAATGTCACCAACGATGTCAATATTTGTGCATCGTTCGTACGATGTGAAAATTCAATTGTCGTCATGTAACACGCACAGACATCGGTAAGGCTGGCTTCAAACTGCGGTCAGGTCCGGTCCGGGGCTGTCAGGGGTGAACCTGACAGCCCCGGACCGAATCAGCACACAAAACTGGAGGGCTACTATGCCCTCCAGTCCGGTATGCATCCTGCCGCAGCTGCTGCTGCTGATTATTCAGGACCGCAGCTTGCAGGGAGCTAGCCGCGGTCCAGAATTATAACAGTGGCGTGTAGCCACCGGTATCTGGTTCCCGGATCCTCCCGGATCGGGGCAATCTGGCCCCATAGGCTCCCATTTGAAGGGAGTGCGGGATTGCCCCGGAAGGATGCAGGGGAATCCGGGAGGAGACGGGGGAATCCGGGAGGATCCGGAAGACACCAATTAGGTGCAAATAGAACTCCCCGGACCCAAAAACGTTGCATGCAACGTTTTTGGATCAGGGAGGAAAATCCCACTTCTCCCGGATTCTTCCGGCGAGATGGCAGCCGGATGGCAGATAACTGCCATCTAGCTCCATCCGGCCCCATAGGACACTATGGGGCCAAAATATGGTCCGGGGCTGTCACCCCTGACAGCCCCGGACCGGACCTGACCACAGTGTGAAGCCACCCTTAATCACCTCACCGAGGGCTCGATCCTGCACTCGTGTGGACGACCTAGCGATGGTGCTTTCACATCGTTTGTATGCTGTCACACAGAAGCCTCGTTAACGACTCAGTGCTCAATGTGGGCGTGTTTGTTGTTCAATTTTAGCAGATAGGCGTGCTACATGGTTTTTATCCGCGCCCCTCTCACCATGATTGGTGGCCACTACTGCGTTGCCATTGGTCAGGTGTGCGTCCAAACATAGGGCACTATGTGATTCCTCTTGTCCTGTGATGTGTGTCTCAATACAAGTGTGCAAATAGGGACTCAAATTTGTTGCTGCAAGTTTCCAGTCTCCCTAAAGGCAGAGGTCACATAGTGTCGCTACAGCAATGCTTCCATGGCAGCACGCACGAAGCCGCAAACGTTTAAACTTTTTTTTTTTTTGTGCCATACACCTCCAGCCAATCAGAACGCAGGAAGGTTAACAAATCACAACAGGGGAGGCGAGACACAGATGAACACCTGGCACGCCTACGTGCTAGATTTCGGCATCGCTAAATTCACAACTTCTTATCGATATCGGACATTTAGACACGTCGATGCAGCACATCCAATGACCCGATATCATCTGATATGGGGTCCGGTTTCCATATCTGTGATTAACGATCTGACCACTTATCGGTAGTCACATCATGGTGTCACACGCAACGACATTGTAGGAGCGATGCCAAATCAGGCACTTTCCAGTGATATGTTTACATATATTGTAGCGTGTGACGGCCGCCTAATATACATGATATATATATACATATATATATCTATATATAAAAATATAAATACAAATATATATATAAATATAAACATAAATAAATATATATAAATATATATTTTTTTTTCATTAGTTTATTTTATTTTAATGTAAATAGGAAAACAGATTTCCCAGACTTTTCTTCACATAAAGCTGTGTACCCATAATGAGTTTTATAGGGAACCAACTGCCAGGAATAAACCACCTGTGAGTCAGTGCAGTAGGTGATTGATATGCGCAGCATGACATCACTATTTGGGTTTTCTTTTATTCCTCCTCTGTGGTCTCGTCTTTCTGCTGTAAGCTCAATCCCCTCATGATGAGTCTGGATGAGAGGGAGGGTTTGTGACAGAAAGACAAGATCACAGGGGAGGAATAAAAAAAAAACAAATAGTGATGTCATGCTGCACACGTCAATCACCTGATGCATTGATTTAGAGGCGGTTAAATCCTAGTGGTTATATTTCTGCAGATTTATTTTATATGCAGATTTTTCCCACAAAATTGCATTAGATGCAGAAAATCTGCAGGTTGCTAAAGGGGCACCATGTGGAAAACCATGCTTAGGCCCCTTTCACACTGGCGTTTTTTTGAAAATGCGGCAGATGCGGACAAAAAACGCATCTGAGGCATATTCCGCCTAATGGCCGCACTTGCGGCGCAGTTGCGGCAAGCCCCATGCATTGTCTATGGGGCTTGCGGTAAGTGTGAGGCAGATGCGGCAAGTGCGTTTCTGGCAGTTGCGGCTGCAAAATAAACCGCTGCTGACCACGTTTTTTTTCGCAGCCGCAAATGCCGGAACTGCACCTGCCGCACATTACCACAAGCTCCATAGACAATGCATGGGGCTTGTCGCAAGCGTAGTGCAAGTGCGGCTGTTAGGCGGAAAATGCGGCAAATGCATTTTTTTGTCCGCATCTGACACATTTTCAAAAAAAGCCTATATGAAAGCACTGTCAGAAAGCTAAATTGTTTCAATTATACTATAGTTAAGTTGGTTACATTTTTGTGACTTAATAAATGAATTTAAAGAATTTCAGAAAACACAATAATAATAATAATAATAATAATAATAATTCCAATAATTATGTAGACCAATATGCCATAGAATGTCTTGTGAAAAGTAAAATTAAAATAAAAAATGAAATACTCGAAATTGGAAAAGTTAAGTGCCGCTGTGGGGCATGCCCAAAACACCTATTTCTTGGAGGAGTTTGTGGAAAACGTCTATGGTTTGGCTTGAAAAATTGTGACTTGGAAAAAAAAGTAAACCTCTATCTATCTATCTATCTATCTATCTATCTATCTATCTATCTACAAACAACAAGAAAAAAATGTTTCTGCAGCACATCGCTACTACCAATATCGTATATATGCTAACAAGCACAAAATGAGAAAAAAATTAAAAACTTTTTTTTTCAAAAACTCATTATTCTTAATTTTTATTTTCTGGGGGTCTTAGTACATACATTGGCCAATGTCTTCTTGCTCACCAACCACGTCACGGTGCCCCCAGGTCTGATGAGTCCTGCGCTGACATCCCTGTCCTCCTTTTCCTCCTTTCTAACAGTGGGTCAGGGAGGAAAAGGAGAACAGGGATGTCAGCGCAGGACTCATCAGACCTGGGGGCACCGTGACGTGGTTGGTGAGCAAGAAGACATTGGCCAATGTATGTACTAAGACCCCAGAAAATAAAAATTAAGACTAATGAGTTTTTTGAAAAAACTTAGTTTTTACATTTTTTTCTCATGTTTTGCTTGTTAGCATATGTACGATATTGGTAGTAGCTGTGTTGTGCAGAGACATTTTATTTCTTGTTATTTGACCCAGCGTCACTGCTAGCACCAGTTCACATTCACATTCTATCTTGAGTGCTGTGCAGTTTTTTTTGCTTTCTATCTATCTATCTATCTATCTATCTATCTCTATCTATCTATCTATCGAAAAAAAAACAGACAGCACTTCCTTATGCTCTTCAGCCCAGGTGTAAATCTATATAGCTGAATTATATCTGCATCATAATGATAGCAGCACACTGGTTAGCCAAATGTTTCTAGATGTTCCTCTGAGAAAAAATAAAAACTAAAATGTTTTCTCAAAAAAACTCAGATAATTTATTTTTTTTATGGCTCTTAGCACATGCATTGAGAGGCTTTTAGTGTAGACAGGGACCATTCAGAATTATGGTCACCGTGAAGTGGTTGAAGGGCAGGCATATATTGGCCTATACATTATATATATATATATATATAGCGGGTGAATTAATTGTTGAATACATCACCAATTTTCTAAGTAACTATATTGCTAAAGGTGCTATTGACATGGATTTCTCACCAGATCTTGGCATCAATCCATCGGATCCACACAGGCAAAGAAATCAAACCATAGATGTCCATAAATTAATTTATGCGTAATAATGTGAAATAACACAGGGAAAAGTATTGAACACATGAAGAAAGGGAGGTGTAAAAAATTCATGGAAAGTAACACCTGTTGAATATTATCAGTAATTACAAATCAATCCTGCAAGTCAGTGAAAAATAATAGTAGATATTTCAACCGATGGACTATAAAAAGGTGTTTCATTACCAAGGTACCACACAAGAAACACGTCATGATGGGTAAAATCAGCGAGCTGTCTCAAGACGATCTTAGCCTTATTGTTGTAAAACATACTGGTGGCATTGATTACAGAAGAATTTCTAAACTCCAGTAAGCACTGTTGGGATCATAAAACTGAAAAGAACATAATTTCATCATAAACCAGCCATAACCAGGTGCTCCCCGCAATATTTCAGAGGGATGAGAAGAATCAGAAAAGTTTTCCTGGAGCCAAGGCCTCCCTTTGGAAAGATACAGAAAGATCTGAAATCAGCAGGTACAATTGTTTAAAAAAACACAAAGTGTAATACACTTAATCTCCATGGCCTGTATGCATGCTCCCGTAAGCACGCTCACCACGCGAGACTTCGTTGTTGAACAAAAAGCATGTTGAAACCGGTCTAAAGTTTGTTTAAAAACATTTAGGCAACCTTGTGAAATACTGGGAGAATATACTCTGGTCAGATGAGGCCAAAATCAAACTCTTTACATGCCATAATACATGCTATGTTTGGAGGACAAAAGACACTGCAAATCACCACAAAAAACACCATATCAACAGTGAAGTTTGGAGATTGGAACATCATGGTGTGGGGCTAAAGCTCAGAGTTCATAGAAGGATCCAGGAAACCTTCAGGATGTGAAGAGAGTTTGTGTGGAAGGGTGGCCCAAAATCACACGTGAGCAATGCAGGTGACTAGTTTCTCCATACAGGAGGCTTCAAGCTGTCATGGAGTATGAAAGGGTATACTGTAGTTGATACCTTCAGGACCAGACATTGTACAGTAGTTTTTAGTACTTGATCATTTACAAGTGTTATTTACCATTTCTATAGCAGAATTTGCATCCTACACACTGCACTGATGAGGGGTAGTCACCCAGAAACGCAGCGTCTGCAGTTTGGTGTTCTGATCTGGCACAAATCCTAAGTCATATTAAAGGCTTGTTAAAGAGTCGATTATGACTACAAGGATTGCTACCCTTATTGGGTGATATTAGAGTTTCTCACTTCCTCACCGGAGTAACAATTTGCATCTTTTTAATGAGAATTTTTATGTCATAGTTAGGGTTTGAACTTTAGCCTCTGGACAATAGAAAGTCAAGGAAGGGCTTGGTAGAGAGGAGAGGCTGGGGAGACAGGTTGATTAGTTGGGCAGCAGAGTTTAGGATAGATTGGAGTGGTGCAAGACTGCTAGAGGGGATGCCATAGAGAGTAGGAGGTTGCAATTATCGAGGCGGAAGATGATGCAAGCATGCACGAGCGTTTTTGCAGTTTCTTGGTCAAGGAATGTACGGATGCGGGAAATATTTTTGAGTTGGAGTTGGCAGGAGGTGGCAAGGGCTTGGATATGTGGCTTGAAAAAGAGGGCAGAGACAAAATTAACCCGAGTCACCGAGCAAGCGGGATTGGGGAACGTGAGCAGCCATTGACTTTGATGGATAGGTCTGGTGGAGAGGTAGAATGAGATGGGGGAAAGATGATGAATTCTGTTTTGTCCATGTTCAGGTTCAGAAAGTAAGCAGGAAAGAAATATGAAATAGCGCACAGATATTGTGAGATTTTGGTTAGTAAGGAGGTGATGTCAGGTCCAGAGAGGTAGATCTGCGTGTCATCAGCGTAGAGATGGTACTGCAAACCAGTGGACTCTATGAGCCGACCCAGGCCGAAGGTGTAGATGGAGAAAAGTAGGGGTCCTAGAACTGAGCCTTGGGGAACACCGACAGACAGGGGGCGATGTGAGGAGGAGGTGGTGTGTGAGAGGGAGACGCTGGATGTCCGGTCTGTTAGATATGATCTATTTATTGTAAATCATAAGTAAAAGCTACAGCCAAAAGCTTTTTCTACTTTATTACAATATATCAATTGTTTTTTATTGAGTAACAGCTGCCATGGTAAATAGTGACAACCATAAAACTGATATAACGGATATGTCCATGCACTCCTCTTGTAAGGGACACTGTCATACTCACTGCACTGGCTCTTCCGGCTCTGCCTTCCCACGCTTTTTAGCTCTGTCTCTCCCTGCTGGCTTCCTAGGTCCATGCATGTGCGGTAGACATCTTGGGAGAATGCTTAGGGCGCGACCGTGCCACTCTGCAATGTTTTAAGGGGCCAGTATGCCCTAACCTGGAAGTGCCTCTCAGCCAATTGCTGAGTGGTACAGGGTATTTCAGCCACCCTTCCCTATTGGGAGGTGCCTGAATAACGTGTGTAGCTAGCTTTGTCTTCCTTAGTTGTCAGGTCCCCGTCATGATGAGCCTTTTTATTGTCATTAACCTGTGTCTGTGTTTTCTTGCCTACCAGTTACTTTTGCCTAACAAGTCACCAGCACCTACTATCATCTGCTGTATCCATCTGTTCTTACCAGTAACCATTGACTACAGTCATCTCCTGTGCTCATTTGTGCTTACCTGTGCCCGTATCAGTCCTCTGTTCAGTGGTGCCAGCCTGCCAGTTCATCAGGATCCCCTGGGGCTGCCCTCCATCAGACACCTATCAGAGTCCTATCAGCATAAGCCTATTTTCACCTCCTGGGGCTTTAGGGAAGTATCGATGGCCGTTCATGGGTGGTCCTCAGGGTCAGTGAACAGTGTCTTAGGTGTAGTGGATGCATGTGCCTCAGGCTCGCCTCGTCAGGTGTTACAAAAACATGATTGATTGTGACTTTTAGATTACCTTTTAATAATTTGATAAAATAAAAACATTGCTATAACCAACCTTAACCAAAGGTTGCATTCTTTTGATAATCCCTTTTTCCAAGTGTAGCGACCGGTGGTTAGGCCGCGGGTGTGTGTGTATGATCTTTCTCAACAGAATCCCCATACCCAGATTTAACCGGTAATAAAGTTTCTTTACTGTAAAACATATTTATATCACAGTCAACCGAACTATATGCGCACTTGTATATATTAGAGTCTCTGGATCTTCACTTCTTCCGGGTACGCAGCAAGAAAAGAAAACACAACAATGAAGGTATCTTTCCCTAACTTTCCCTCAAATCACGTACCAGTCTATCACAGAAGAAGATGTCGCTCCCACGTAGCAGGCCTGGGGGTCTCCTCAGTCTTCTTCTTTGGTCTCCTTCCGCAGGTAACAGAACTTTCTTTGTTAGTCTCTCCCAGTCTCAGGGCACACCGAGCAGGAGGGAGATCACGGCAATACAAATGGCTCCCTTATGTCGGTCACGGCCCCTGCACATGCACTCTGGGTGCTCGGCGGGCAAGGTTTTGCAGAGCGGCCAGAGTCACAGCACCAAAGTCCAGTGGCCCAGGATCAGTCACAGGGGCCTCTGCGGGGTGATTTTTCCGGCAAGGTGTAGCAAAGTAGTCCACTTTAAACAGACATCCACAGGCAGATCTTCTCAGCTCTGGATTTATACTGCACTGTTTTTCTGCTTTCACTTCCTGGGTAAACAACAGAGATGGTGGGGGCTTTCCACCCTCTGTGATTGTACAGTCCACTGATGCCCCCTGGTGGACAAGTGCGGACTGTGCACAGTTCATTTCAGTGTCAATTTCAATAATACAATCTGAATTGTACACCTCATTACACAAGAACGATCCCCCTAAAACTTGGTTAAAAACTAACGAATCGATTCAATATAAATTGTTAGGAATTCACTGAACCTGGTGAATTTGACAAATATTTGATTTGTTTTGCTACAATCATTTTACACATGGCCAGAGAAGGCTCACTTGAACTTAGGTTCGATAGTGCAGGATTCCCTACAATGTTTTTGCAGCAATTACATAACATTATATCGCCTTCTACCTGCCACCACTCTGGTTCCTCTTTTGATTAGCCAGCCTGACACATTGCTTTGTGTGTGTGATTGCACAACAATGACCTAAGAAATGGGGTAGACAAGGACGCAATGGGTCGAATCTCCAAAATTACTGGAAAGACAAAAAGTTGAAACTGCTCACCTTTTGCAGTTGTGAAACCCACAACTAGTATCAGAGCCTGGTATCAGCTGCTGCAGGACCCCCGATCAAGATGGTGAATGCACAGTAAATATGGACAGATATGGACCGCGCTGCTGGAAATAAAATGAAGAACGTCCAAGGTACAAATGATAGGTGCCTTTATTTCATGCCCTATGCTTTTCAAGGCCATCCCAGCCTCTTCCTCAGGAGCAACACCATCAATCATCATTGATTGATGGTGCTGCTCCTGAGGAAGAGGCTGGGACGGCCTTAAACGTGTAGGGCATGAAATAAAGGCACCTATCATTTCTACCTTGGATGGCCTTCATTTTATTTCCAGCAGCGCGGTCCATATCTGTCCATATTTACTGTACTACTCCACAACAATGACGTCACACCAGGCCGGCTAATCAAAAAATTAGCCGTGGATGCTGGTAGGTTTCCACAGGGCGCCCGGCCAGTGGCTATAAAATATTGACCAGGCCACTTGACCCGGTTCCTGAGAATGTATTTGATGCTGTCCAGTGAATTAGATGACCTGTCTGTAATACATAGACTTGGTTTGTCCTGCAAACAGAAAGTGATTCTCTGTTCTAAGTCTTCCCCTTTAATGTCTGTATCTCATAAAAAGTTGGCTTGATAATAAGTTACAAGGGAGGAAAAGGAGAAGGCATTGTTTCCAATTTGTTAGCATTAAAGGATTGGTCACTACTCGGACAACCCCCTCTTAACCCACATGTTTCCCCAAGGAAAATGATGACACTCATACTCACCTCCGGTGCTGACGCTGTTCCAGCGGTGTCCGCCCTTGCTCTCATGGGGCTCCAGTAACATTAACAGTAACACTGTCTCCTCCGTCAGACATAATTGACATCTCGAGGATGTGAGAACTACGACTGCTCTCTCTTCATGGGAGAACCAATGCTGACAACACTGGAACTCGTACCACACCGGAGGTGAGTATAATTGTTATTATTTTACATACTTTTGAGAAACTGTTGTCTGAGTAGTGGACGACCCCTTTAACTTTTTTAACGTTAATGTAAAGTCTATGGTTCTTCTTGACTCAGATTGCAGAAACTCCGTATTATCCTTTTTCTAAAACAAAATAAAAAATAAAAATGAGCAATGACTTCATCTGTGTTATGAAAATGTTAATAAAACGATAAATATGTGTTTAATTAACATTCTACAAACCGTGTGACTTAATTCTGTTTTGTGGATTTAATTTTTTTTTTTAATTTTCACCCAGACCCCAAAGTGACTCTATCCATAAATCGCCATTCAGTCATTTTATTATTCCCCGACACTGTAACTCCAGACTTCAAATGGTTATTGAATAGTTCTTGTCAATACGCCAAGGATTCTTGCCTGACAATCTGCCTTTCACACAGTGTACATGGTGATGACTTAACTCTTGTTTGCCATGATACGAGTCTGAAATTGCTTTTAAATGAGGAAGAAAGCCATTATTTAATCAATAGAATTACAACAATTTAGGAAAATTTGTCTCCAATATAAACAAAGGGAATGTCTTAGCACTGTGTGAAAACAAGTGGAAATTGCTTGCAGATCTGCTTGATATTAGAAGACGTAAAGACGTCTGAAGTCGACACATTTGAAGCCGCCATTAAAATATTTAGTAATTATTCTGAATTAACAGAATTCATTTTATATTTTTGACATGTTGAAAGCTTAAAACTGTCATACTGGGGACAGGGTAAAATATGTCAAAATATCAGTTTATGGAACCTATACATTCTTTTTTTTTTTTACTTTTTTAAATGTTTGGAAAAATCATTGTTTATTTTACTTTAGAATCGAAAAGTTAATTTTGTGCCTGTTTTCTTCAATTAATTAATTTATTTTTAATTGGTCAAATGCTTGAGACAACATTAACAAGGTGAGTACACAAATTGTGGATTACAACCAGAGCATTTTACATATTTTGAAAAGATTGGGTCATTTAGGTCTGTGGAAGGCTCCCTTTGCGATAGTGACGTTTGGTGGCTTGTACTGTAGGTTGTTAATGTACTTTTACCATGTAGATATCTGTGTGTAAGCTGAGGGTTCATAACTGGCTATCCAAATAAGACAAAACTGCCTCATTGTGGGAATGGCCAACATAGTAGATGGTCATCTCTATTTCATTGACCTCACTGTTTACCAGTAGGTCAACTTAAAGGAAACCTGTTATGTCCCCTCATGTTATATGGGTATATATGCAGATATGGGGTTAATAACATTCCAAAGCTGCCTGGCCTCTGCACTTAGGCTATGAGCCCATACCATATAGCAACATGACCTTTGTGGGCCCCGATGCAGCATTTACACCATGACCCCCTAGGTGAGGGGGGGAGGGTGCTGGTGGGAATTTTACAATCGCCCCTCAAGCAGAGTTCCGTGGTCAGCGTCAGCAGCCTCGGCGATAAGAGGAGAGGAGGGGAGGGCATTGCTGCAGGAAGTGAGGCATTTCACTTCACGTCCTCCCTCCTCTCCTCGCGGTCGTGGCGGGTGTGTGGGAGCACCCCTACAGGGGAGGGCCCGGTCTCAGCCGCGACTGCTGCGACTGCGATAGTTACGCCACTGTTTGTGGTCAGGAAAGTTCTGCATGAAAGCCTTATCAGGTTTTCAGACAAAAAAAAAGCACCACAGACATGTTGGGTTTGTGCTGTGTTTGTGGACATTACAAACGCAAAATATCATAGTACAAAATATCTCTTTGATGTTCCTCAATCTTACTCATAAATTTCCAACAGCATCCAATTAAGTTTTTTTTTTTTTTAAATCAGCTTTATTAATAAATAATTAGGTACACCTATAAACATATAGAAGATTACACTCAGTGAATTAAAAATTTCTGGTTAACAACATCAGTATATATTCAGGTAACCAAGAACCACCTTACTGTCCTACAGAGGCCCTGAAATCTACCCCTGCTTGTCAATGAGGGTTTAGCCCTACTTTATACTGATTCCCCCATACCATGGAGGCTGTCCCTAGCTGAAGCCCTGATCCACAGGTTCTCTACTCTTCCAAAAATACACAGGTCTTGGTATATTATAATATAATATGGTAGAAGGTGAAGTACACCAATTTTATTTAATAGATATAACAAAGAGGGATGGTCAATTTTATTTCCAAGATATCGGGATCAGGAGTCTCCTCCTCCTGCTTGGTTCCACCATTGTGGACCAGGAGACAAAAGTTGTCTGGTCAAGATTGAATATATAAAGAAGATCAGCTGACCTTCTTTATGTCAGTCAGACAAATTATCTTTTCCTTAACTTGTTTTACCACAAAAATCTATATCTTTTTACACGGTAGAATATGTTTATGTCTTTTCACATTCATTGAGGAATTTTCAGCTCTCGAACAATTATTAATCAGAACAATAATACAATCTGTGCCTCTTATCTCGGAAATTTGATTTTACCTCCCAAGCTCCACTCACCCTCCCAAGACTGACTACTATTTTCTGCTTTACGTCACCTGTCGTATTTACTGCATCATCCTACCCTGTATATGTGTATATGTGTGTGTCTTCAGAATTTGTTTCATTATTAACGAAGAAACCATAGTGTCTCGAAAGCTTGCATTGCATTTTCTTACCATTTTTTCAGTTAGCCATTAAAAGGTATCAACCACTGAGGACTCTCAGATTGTAATATTTTTCTATCATTTTATAGACGCTTTGGAGTGTGATCAAGTTCCCTGTATTATCAGTTCTGGATACTATAAATGACTATACAATACTCAACGTAACTGGCAGGGTCCCCATCCAGGGTTTATGATGTTAAACAACTCCATGCATCTTTTAGTTACCTTTAGTAGTCACCTCTATGCGTTTCGCCCTCAACATGGGCTCCTCAGGAGGCTTGAGATGTCCAAGTGGCATAAGTGAACCCTACAGATGTCCATGGGTATGAATACACGGCCATTCACAAAATGAGAGGTTCTAGAAAAACAAACTAAATCCATCAATAATCAGATCAGAGAGTACACGGTAACATTTACTGTCAGGTTTTAGCATGATAAAAGACATAGAAATATACATGTATAATCTGATTTTTAAGATAATATTCAGTAACGCTATGTTCAAACTTTACTCTGGTAAGTGTCCAATAAAGATAAAAAGCCCTATACATTAGATAGCTTTCCCAGGCTTAAGTGTAGAGATATCCAGAGTATTCCAAGATCACAGCTCAGTCAAATCACAAGTGGATGTGTTTACTATAGTTTTACCAAATGCAATGTGTAAGCAGAGGGTTCATGGCTGGCCATCCAGTTGAGGCAAAACTGTTCCAGTCTTGTCAGTTTGTCAGTTTCCTTCCCTCCTGAGCCTCAGCCTGGTTGGTCTCTGTCCAAATGCTGGTGGATGTTTTATCTCTTTTTTTTCTTCCTTAGGTTTGCGGTTATCAGGTGTTTTCATTTGCTCATCATTTCTGTCCTATCATATACCTGGTGGGGCTATTTACTCTCTCCTGATGCTAAGCTTCTCTGCTGGCTATATTTTTATGTAGGCTACTGCTAAGAAGTTCCAACCATCTTGCTAGGGATTTTGCCTGTTAGGCAGAGACCAGCATTGTGATTACTCTGTGTTTTCCTATTTGCCTTTCCTTCACCCTTCTTTTGTTAAGCTGGTAGGAAGTTTCCCTTGCTTTAATGTATTATTTTCCCATTACCCCTTTTTGCACGTGTTTTATGTTTCCTCACCTAGGGCTCCTATCTATCTCTGCATGCTTGCCCTATCTTGGTTTGTTGTGTTTAGCAATCTCCCTTCTAGTTCCTCAGGTGGTGTGAGAAACTACTCAATGGATTTTTAGGCAGACAAGTCTGAGTTGTGGTATTTTAGTTGTGCAACTAGGGATATTCCAGTCTGTGCAAGAACCATTAGGGTGTTGTGCTGAAAAACTCGGCTTATACACGAGTGTATACGGTACGTCCCATGCGCAACTTCTAGGCTGATGAGTGCAAATTTACCTCTAGTATTTGCTAATAATGTGATGCATTCATCTTTCCTTCAACTTTGACCAAGTTTCCCGTGCCTTTGTAGCTCACACATCATCAGCGATCCTCCTTGGTGCTTTACAGTAAGAATGGTGTTTCTTTCATCATAGGCCTTGTTGACACCTCTCCAAATGTAACGTTTATGGTTGTGGCCAAATAGTTCGATTTTGGTTTTATCACTCCAAATTACCTTGCTCCAGAAGTTTGGAGGCTTGTCTCTGTGCTGTTTGGCGCATTGTAGGTGAGATACTTTGTGGCATTTGCACAGTAATGGCTTTCTTCTGGTGACTCGATCATGAAGCCCATTTTTCTTTAAGTGCCTCCTTATTGTGCATCTGGAAAATACCACACCGCTAGTTTTCAGTGACTCCTGTATTTCAGCTGATGTTATTTGTGGGTTTTTCTTTACATCCCGAGCAATTTACCTGGCAGTTGTGGCCAAAATTTTTGTTGGTACCTGATTGTGTTTCGGTTTTAACAGAGCCCCTGATTTCCATTTGTTAATCACAGTTTGAATACTGCCGACTGGCATTAAATACACTGTGTGCAGAATTATTAGGCAAGTTGTATTGTAGAGGATTATTTTTATTATTGATCAACAACTATGTTCTCAATCAACCCAAAAGACTCATAAATATCAAAGCTTAATATTTTTGGAAGTTGGAGGGTTTTTTAGATTTGGCTATTTTAGGAGGATATCTGTTTGTGCAGGGAACTATTACTGTGCAGAATTGTTAGGCAACTTAATAAAAACCAAATATATTCCCATCTCACTTGTTTATTTTCACCAGGTAAACTAATATACCGTATATACTCGTGTATAAGCCGAGTTTTTCAGCCCAAAAATTGGGCTGAAAAGTCTACCCTCGGCTTATACACGGGTCATATACGGTATGTAATGTGGTGGGGGCTGTGGAGGCTGCAGGAGGCGGGGGGAGGCTGCTGTATGAGCGGCCCCGTCACGTGGGCCGCTCATTAAATATGCACTGCTTCCCCCTGTCAATCAGCGGCAGGGGGAAGCAGTGCATATGGCCCCCAAACGCTGCCACTCGCCCCCCCCTCTGTGTCAGGGCCCCCCCGCTGCTGTAAGGGCCCCCCCGCTGCTTATCTTACCATCCGGTATTCTGATCAGCGCTGCTCCTCGCTGCTCCCGTCCTCGCGGCTTCCGGGATCCCCGGCCGTCGCAGGTATGACGTCATCGTGCGACGGCCGGGATCCCGGATGCCGCGAGGACGGAGCAGCGAGGAGCAGCGCTGATCAGAATACCGGATGGTAAGTTAAGCAGCAGGGGGGGCGAGTGCCAGCATTTGGGGGCAGCAGTGTACCCCTGGGGGCGGCTATATACCCCTGGGGGTGGCTATGTACCCCTGGGGGCGGCTATGTACCCCTGGGGGCAGCTGTGTACCCCTGGGGGCTGCTATATACCCCTGGGGGAAGCTGTGTACCCCTGGGGGCAGCTGTATACCCCTGGGGGCAGCTGTGTACCCCTGGGGGCAGCTGTATACCCCTGGGGGCAGCTGTGTACCCCTGGGGGCAGCTGTGTACCCCTGGGGACGGCTGTGTACCCCTGGGGGCGGCTATGTACCCCTGGGGGCGGCTGTGTACCCCTGGGGGCTGCTATATACCCCTGGGGGCAGCTGTGTACCCCTGAGGGCAGCTGTATACCCCTGGGGGCAGCTGTGTACCCCTGGGGGCAGCTGTATACCCCTGGGGACGGCTGTGTACCCCTGGGGGCTGCTATATACCCCTGGGGGCAGCTGTGTACCCCTGGGGGCTGCTGTGTACCCCTGGGGGCGGCTATATACCCCTGGGGGCGGCTGTGTACCCCTGGGGATGGCTGTGTACCCCTGGGGGCTGCTATATACCCCTGGGGGCGGCTATATACCCCTGGGGACGGCTGTGTACCCCTGGGGGCTGCTATATACCCCTGGGGGCGGCTATATACCCCTGGGGATGGCTGTGTACCCCTGGGGGCTGCTATATACCCCTGGGGATGGCTGTGTACCCCTGGGGGCTGCTATATACCCCTGGGGGCTGCTATATACCCCTGGGGGCGGCTATATACCCCTGGGGGCTGCTGTGTACCCCTGGGGGCGGCTGTGTACCCCTGGGGGCTGCTGTGTACCCCTGGGGGCGGCTGTGTACCCCTGGGGGTGGCTGTGTACCGCTGGGGCTGCTGTGTACTGCTGGGGCTGCTGTATGCCCCCGGAGGCTGCTGTACACCCCCGGGGCTGCTGTATATACTGCTGGGGCCTGTATACCACTGGGGCTGCTGTATATACTGGTAGGGTCTGCATATACCACTGGGAAGGCTGCTGTATACCACTTGGGCTGCTGTATATACTACTGGGGCCTGTATATGCCACTGGGGAGGCTGCTGTATACTACCACTGGGGGGGCCTGTATACCTGTGCTGGGGTCCACCCTCGGCTTATACACGAGTCAATAGATTTTCCCAGGTTTTGGGGGCAAAAGTAGGGGGGTCGGCTTATACACGGGTCGGCTTATACACGAGTATATACGGTAACTGCGCAAAAATTAGAAATAAACATTTCTGACATGTAAAAACAAAACCCCCAAAAATTAGTGCCCAATATAGCCACCTTTCTTTATGATGACACTCACCAGCCTTCATCCATAGATTCTGTCAGTTGTTTGATCTCTTTACGATCAACATTGCGTGCATCAGCCACCACAGCCTCCCAGACACTGTTCCCAGAGGTGTACTGTTTTCCCTCCCTGTAGATCTCACATTTTAGGAGGGACCACAGGTTCTCTATGGGGTTCAGATAAGGTGAACAAGGGGGCCATGTCATTATTTTTTCTTCTTTTAGACCTTTACTGGCCAGCCACGCTGTGGAGAAGTTGGATGCATGTGATGGATCATTATCCTGCATGAAAATCATGTTTTTCTTGAACAATACTGACTTCTTCCAGTGCCACTGCTTAAAGAAGTTGTCTTCCAGAAACTGGCAGTAGGTCTGGGAGTTGAGCTTCACTCCATCCTCAACCCGAAAAGGTCACACAAGTTCATCTTTGATACCAGCCCATACCAGTACCCCACCTCCACCTTGCTGGCATCTGAGTTGGAGTGGAGCTCTCTGCCCTTTACTGATCCAGCCTCTGGCCCATCCATCTGGCCCATCAAGAGTCACTTTCATTTCATCAGTCCATAAAACCTTTGAAAAATCAGTGTTAAGATATTTCTTGGCCCAGTCTTGACATTTTATCTTATGTTTCTTGTTCAAAGGTGGTCGTTTTTCAGCCTTCCTTACCTTGGCCATGTCCCCGAGTATAGCACACCTTGTGCTTTTTGATACTCCAGTAACGTTGCAGCTCTGAAATATGGCAAAACTGGTGGCAAATGGCATCTTGGCAGCTTCACGCTTGATTTTCCTCAATTCATGGGCAGTTATTTTGCTCCTTTTTTGCCCAACACGCTTCTTGCGACCCTGTTGGCTATTTGCCATGAAACATTTGATTGTTCGGTGATCACGCTTCAAACGTTTGGCAATTTCAAGACTGCTGCATCCCTTTGCAAGACATCTCACAATTTTGGACTTTTCAGAGCCTGTCAAGTCTCTCTTCTGACCCATTTTGCCTAAGGAAAGGCATTTGCCTAATAATTAAGCACACCTTATATAGGGTGTTGATGTCATTACACCACACCCCTCCTCATTACAGATATGCACATTACCTGATTTACTTAATTGGTAGTTGACTTTCAAGCCTATACAGCCTGGAGTAGGACAACATGTATAAAATGTATCATGTGATCAAAATACTAATTTACTTAATAATTCTGCACACAGTGTATTCCTTGGATAACTTTTTGAATCCCTTTCCTGTTTTATACAGTATGACTATCTTTTCCCATAGATCTGTTGACAATTCTTTTGCTTTCCGCATGACTCACAATCCAAAATCGTCAGTGGCTGTATGAAAGGTGTAAGGCCCCATTCGCGCACTGCTTTTTTTGCTGGGTATTTTTAAGCACAAGCTCATCACAAACCAGGAGTGGGTGATTAAACATATAAGTGGAGCACTTGTTTCTATTGGACCTTTCCTCTGAGTGTCCCACTACTGGTTTTGATTGTTCCACTCCTGGCTTTTTTTGAGCTTGTGCGTAAAAATTCACAGCAAAAAAAGCAGTGTGTGAATGGGGCCTAAAAGTCTGTCTGGATCAGGCAAACAGGTCACAGGTGAGGATGTTACCTTTATTAGCCATTCAAACCCAATTGTGTCAACTTCTGTGCATGTTATCAGGTCAAAATCACCAGGGTATGTGAATTTTTGATCAGGGTCATTTGGATGTTTTCGGTTGTCATTATGATTAAAAAAGAGAAAACACAGTAGTTTCACAATAAATGGCTTCACCCAACCACTAACCATGAGTGGAAAAAAACTTTTCGTTTTCATATTCTCTGAGAAAAGGCCAAGAAAGCAAAAAAACTGTAATGTAAACTTTTGAGCACAACTGTATAGCGCTACTAATTCCATAGCACTTTACTTAGGGCCGCTTCACACTGCGACGTGATCCGGTCCAGGTCTGTCCGCGAGGACCCTGACAGCCGCGGGCCTGATCAGGACACAGGACTGGGGGGTTATTATGCCCTCTTGTCCGGTGTGCAGCGCACGCAGTTCCCGATGCTGATAAGTCAGGACCGCGGGCACTGGTGCTCACAGTCTACATTCCCTATCATTATGTTTTTGGATTGTGAGAGCAAACTGGAGGAAACACATGGAGAGCATACAAACTGCTTGCAGATGTTATCCTTGGTGGGATTTCAACCTGCAAGACTGTAGTGCTAGACACTGAGCCAATGTCATGCTCATGTATTTAGTAATAATAAATGAGTACTGGTTGGTTGGAGAGCATGAGGGACCTTACATTTTCCCTTTAAGCCCTTTATAACCATGGGCTTATATATAAAATCCCTCTGATGCGAGCTAATGCCCCCTGGGGGATCGGCGTAAAATAAAGAAGAAATTAAAAAAAAGTTTTTAAAAATATAGGAAAAAACAAAAAAGTTCAAAACACTCCCCATTGAAAGAAAACTATAAAAAAAAAAATTACACATATTTGGTATCACTGTATTGAGAAATGTCCGATCTATCAAAATATAAAATCATTGAATCAGATTGGTAAACTACGTAAGGGTTTAGGTAAGTCCAAACGCCAAACTAAAGGTTTTTTTGGGTCGCTGCAACATTGCAATAAAATGCAATAACGAGTGATCAAAACATCACATCTACCCAGAAATGGTATAATTAGAAACGTCAGCGCAAGATGCAAAAAACAAGCCCCAGATCCCGAAACATAAGCACACTACGGGTCACAGAAAGTGGCGACCAAAGCGCAATTCTTTTTCTTTAAAAAGATAACAGTAAAAGTATACCTGATTGGTATCTATAAACTCTTACCGACCCAAGGCATCATACCAACATGTCAGTTTACCATATAGTGAGCATGACCAATAAAAAACCCCAAAAACATACATGTAATTACATTTTTTTTTAACTTCACCGCAGTTGGAATTTTTTTCCCATTTTCCTGTACACTATATGGTAAAATAAATTAATGTCATTCATAATTTCAACTCATCCTGCAAAAAACAAGCCCTCATACGTCTATATAGACATAAAATAAAAGTTATGGCTCTTGGTAGAATGGGAGGGAAAAACGAAAAACAGAAAACGGAAAGTTGCCCGGAGGTGAAGGGGACTAGGTAAAGTGGATGAATTATTCAATAATCGTGAATAGCGGCTATTGTGTCCACCAGTCAGCATACTGAATATACGTGAAAGTCAGAAGCTGTGGTTATATTAACTCCTTACCGGACCCGGTAACATCTGATACTATACACCCAAATAAACAAGCAGCCATTCCCTTCGTGTTTTTCTTCTCTCATCATGTTCATTGTAGAATGTTAAGAGACGACATGCGGAGAAGCAACACACAGTTCAAGGAAGGTCCCCTACCGAGCTGCTGACATGCTTCCCTCGGGTTGTGACATGGATGGTATTCGCTGGTGTCACACAGTGGGGATCTTCATTGAAGCTCATGTTTTTGAGTTCCATCTTGACCTTTGCACTTTTACTCTCTTACATACTTAGCTCTATTCTTCCCATTCAGTGATTGACTCGCGGGTAATTTTCCGCTGACTGTAATTTCTAGAGTCATATATATTTTCAAAGAGACGGCTGTGATTTGCCCTACATGAACTTTTTCTTGCGTGTTTTACATTCTTTTTGGGTGAATTTTCATCAAGTATCATTTTGAATTAGTTTATGTAACTTACGTGATGAGAGGTCACATCACACAACTTATACAAAGCTTCTTACAGGAGTCCGTGGTGACATATACAGTATACGTACATTGTTCTGAATTACGATAGGTAAACATGTAACAAATCCAGAAAATAATTTTTAATATTAATACATTTATTTGAAAATAAATTACAATTTTTTTTGATGATAATTCCACTTAGTTTTTACCTATAGGATAACACATCTCACCTTATGTCACTTGTCTGTAATTTTTTTCACGTAACCATATACATACTTCCTATTTTAGGAAAATGCATCTATATATTTTTTATGCTAGGGGGTAAACAGAGGGATAAGGATAATGGTTGCATGTGGTACGGGATGGCTTCAAGATGCGCACTGCGCATGCGTCGGAGCCCGGCGCGTACCACGTGATCATACCCACAATGCACCGGGCCAGATTTAACATTCCGGCCCGGACATCACATGATCACAAGAGGCGGGCATTTCGAATAGGAGGTGTCACAGCCCAAGGAGAATGTGGACGCCCAGCGGGGCATGTGGAGTCAGCCCTAAGAGGGGAGAATGGAGCCCGGAGTCCGCCTTTTGAGTCTCCAACTGGAGACTGTTTGTAAGTATAAAACTTATTTTTCTCCCTCATTATGTCCATAAATAAATTTTTGTGGAATAATAATGACATAGGTAAAAAGTATTGAACACATGAAGAAAGAGCGATGCAAAAAGCTATGGAAAGTCATGACACCAGCAGAAATCTATTAATAGTTAGAAAGCAATCCTGCCCTTAGCAAAAAATTATATCAGCTGGTTCAATTGATGGCCTATAAAAAGGTGTCTGATTACCAAGGTGCCACACAAGAAACATATCATGATGGATAAAACCAGTGAGCTGTGTCAACACATTCACAACCTTATTGTTTTGAAAACATACTGATGGACTGATGACACTGCTTACTAGGGATGAGTAGTGAGTACCGAAATATTTGTAATCGCTATACTCCTAATAATCACATATTCGTTCCGAATAGCGAGTGCAATGTCAGTGGTAAATGCGAGTAATTTTCTACTGGACCTGACAAAGTGGTCTGGGGGCCTGAGAAAAAGGCTGAAATGGATGGGAAAGGGATGACACAGAATGGAAAGAGCCTGGAGAATATGCCTGCATGCATTTCTGACTCACATATGGTTTGTGGGAATAAGGTTGTCAGAGTATTACGCCGCTTTTATAGATTCACAAGAGCACCTACCAAACCTAACCTAAATCACATTTAACAGGCCAAAAAGATTCAGAAACAGTTGAATATAAGGCTAAATAAACAAGAGAAAAAAATATCCCTTTTAGCATTTGTTCACAGATACTGTTTTGGCTTTTTTTTTTTGCTTTTTACAATTGGGAGGGCCCTGATTATACATTTTGTAGGTCCCTCTGTCATAGATAATGTTTAGTTAGCTATTCCCCAGCACTTTACAAGGCCAGCTAGAACGTGCCCATTGGTATGTTGATCTTTGAGAGAGGACTCAGGTGGCCCTGTAACATACATTTTGGAGAGACTGCTGTTGCTTATACATTTGGGCAGTCTCTCCCTCATTGAGACTCAGATAGGGGAATACATATTCCATAGTGTGGAGCCCACTGGGACGGGGTACTCGGTACCGGACCTGGGTACTGCTGGGGATATCACGGCGGTCTTGGTCCGGACCGTGTCCCGGGTTCTCACAAGTAAAAAGGAATATTTACAGGGGATAGTTTGTCGTGATGCCACCCACAGGTTGTGGCCAGTAAGGGGACCACCGCTGCAGTGTGCTTCTGTCAGGAGGATGGATGGATGCTGCAGCAAGGTGGATGAGCCCGCTGCGGGTCGGGCTGCTCCTGACAGGGTAAATGGTGTAATCAAAGTTCTGTATACCTGGAATTATACACGAGAGACTGAAGCAGGGCTCACCAGGTTTACTTGCAAGGTCTTCCAAATCAAACAGTTTACAACACAGTTCAGTTCTTGACACAGATAACTCCGGACACTTTGAACCCACTGCAGCCAGGCTGTCGCTCTGAGACCCCTCATTCCTTCTGTAACCTTTCTGTCTTGTTCTTTCACTACTCTTCCGTATGAGTTGTATGACAGTAACTCGGTCCCTTAGTGTGACTTCTCCTTAAGTGTATGGGCAGTAAGTCTGGGTCCTCTAAAGTGTTGCTGAGCCTCCAACCCTTGTAGTAGGAACACTGATCTGGAATCCGTGTTCCCTGCTGGTTTGTCTGGGTAGCCGGCGTGTAGCAGCGGTCCCCCTCAGAGCTGTCACTCTGGTTTCAGCCTAGCTTAGGTGTCCCTGTCTTGCAAGGGATCACCGGCTCTTTCCCACCCTTGTGGCTATCCAGATACTTCCAGGGAAACCTTTCCCTTTTGCAGCCAGTCAATGCTGCCGTACTCCTCGGACCCGGTGGTATAGGTCCTGTTTCCGTCCTCACTCCTCCGTGAGCTACAGGCTATGCACGAGCTTTCTCTCCATGGATCTGTGTCTCATTGGATCCTGCGTCTCCAGGGAGCCCTATCCCTCCGGGAAGTGTCTGTCTGTCTGTTGTTCAGTCTCTACTTCTCAGCCTACTCCGGCCTACTCTTGGTCTTTTCAGGTCGGCTCACTATGGCCTACTGCCTAACTCCTCCTTGTTTCCTCCTTTTGTTCTGGTCTACCACCTGAGCTACCTTCCCACCCACTTTCCTCTAAACCCCACCACCCCTTGCCCGCCTAGAGTTCAAGGCTCCGGGTTGGGTGTTGTCCTCTAGTGGGTGTGTGTGCTGAGGGTGTTTGTTACACAAACTGTCTCCTATCTACCTGGCTGCAGTTCCTCATGTGGCCACCCTGGTCGCAGGGGCGCCACAATAGCAGTTTACAATTCCAGTTCCAATGTGCCCATTGTGGTGTTGGGCTTGACCCTCCTCCTCCTCCTTCTCCTTCTCCTTGTCATTCAAGTATTCAGAGGACCTGCAGGTGTCAGGAAACCTGAGTTTGGTGAAGGTCCTGAGGTGGCCCAGTAACATACATTTGGGAGAGACTGCTCTTACTTATACATTTGAGCGGTCCCTCCCTCATTCAGACTCAGATAGTGGAATACATATTCCATAGCAGTTCACAATGCGCCCATTGTGGTGTTGGGCTTTACCCTTCTCCTCTTCTTCCTCCTGTCCCACAAGTCAAAATCTGGAATATCAAGTAAGACAAAAGAGATATAACTGGCAGTGGAACTGAGGAGTTTAAATAGTGAGTGGCTCCAACCAGGGGTGACAGCAGTAGGTAAGACACTGACTAGGATTTAACCAAAAGCTATTCAGAGCCATAAAGTCTCAGGAGTAAAAACAAATAGTCACTCTGCACCAGCCAACGATCGAAGCAGAAATTGTGGGGAAAGGCACTGGCACAGAGGGGTGACACAAGAGCTAAAAGCCTCTTTGTTCTTCTTACTTGAGTAACTTAACTTTTATTTATCTTCCCGGTATTGCAAAAGTTCTGGATTTTTGTCATATACTTCATTACCTTGATTTACTTCCTTATTTCCCAAGCACTGTGCAGTAGAGCTGTTTCGCATGATCTTTTAGAAGGTGCTTTCAACTGCCGCTCAGTCAAGATCCATTCACTATAGTCAAGCAGTCGGTGTACAGGACATTTCTTGTCTGGAGCCTCTCTCCTATGAACCCTCCTACTCAGACAGGAGAATTTTTGTACACAGACTGACTGTAGCCAATTGATCTTTGCTGAGCAGCAGTACAAACCATCTTCTAAAGGAGCATAAACTGGCTATTAAAGCAGCATTACTGCATAGTGTTAGGGAGAGAAGGAAGCAAAACAAGGTAGTGAAGTATATTATGAAAACAATAACTTTGCAATGGGGAATAATTAATTAAAAAGAAAATTTAGTTACTCTTTAAAAACTTAAGCAGCTCTTAGGAGTCATCACTGACATAAGGCCTTAATATATGTGCGGTCAAAACCTGGTAACAGGGTTGTCAAATATTCCCCAATTTTAGAATAGTCCTTAAAAATAGGCTATGGTTGCCCTGTTCGTAAATGACATTTATACAGATTATCAGAGTATCTGTATTAATCTGTAATATCTAATTTTTCATCTCTCCATCCCAAAACAGTCCTATAAAGGATTACTTTAAATCTGTATAGTCAGGAGGCAGGGCCGCACCGTCTATTGGACAGTGTGAGCCCTGTCATTCAGGCGGCAGCCGGCAGGGGGAGCGGCTGTGCAGAAGGGGGCGGCGCCTCATGCAAACAGCCTCCCCCTGTCATGGCGCCGGCCGCTCACCCCGCGCACCGCAGGTAAGCGGCGACCACCGGGGGAGAGGCACAGAAGGAGCGGCAGCCCCAAGCTTCAACAGCACCCCCCCCCCCGGCACTCACGGCCGGCGGTTTAGGCGGCAGTGGCGACCCGGTCACTGCAGGGGGGGCGGCAGCTTCAGGCTTCACTAGCACCCCCCCCCCCCCGTAAGCAGTGCCGCGGCTCAGGCGGCAGTGGGGCTCGGTGCACCCCTGTCAGGAGGGGTAATATAACCAATTGTCTATACCTCACAAGACGCTGCCTACCTATACCCAGCATTTGTAGCAGGTGTGTACCCTGTAATATCTACGTTTTCATATATCCATCCCAAAACAGTCCTATTAAGGATTTATTTAAATCTCTATAGGCAAGAGGGGTATATACCGGTATCTCCATTTTCTAGACCTCACAAGACGCTGTCTACCTGTATGCAGCATTTGTAGCAGGTGTCTAGCCTGTAATATCCAATTTCATCAATTCCTCTAAAAAACATTAATTGGTATACTTCAGTTAGTTGTATACAGGAAGTGTATATATAACATACAGAAGAGCAAAAATGAGCTTTGTTGCTTATAAAGTTTGCATATTTATTGAAGAAAACAACCAATTATAGAGTAGGTGAGCATAAAAGCACAGCACAAAACATTGATACAGGATTAAAGTACAAGCAAACAGGGTTTTACATACAATAAAAGATGATAAGCATAATTGTGTTGTTGTACAGGTTGTCTACAGGGTAGGTTTAACAGAGATTATCACATATCATTTACATCATTAGTATCTAAATTTTGGCCAGACCTGCAAAAACCTGAAGTGAAACCTAATTTTCCTCACATCATGTAAAGTGTGTTCCCTAAAGCGAGTAGTAGCAGCATACCAATGAAAGTGCGTAGTGCAGAGAATTGCAGGGTTCCCCCTTGTGCCGGACCCCAAACGCACGTTTCGTGTATTGAATAGAAGTGCTTCGTCAGTGGAGGTACCGGGACCCTCCAAGTGACGCTCATATATACCCATTACCGCTCCTGCACTGGTGCGATCTAATCACGCTTCCAAAACGTGGCGCATGCGCACACGCCGCCGGCACCGATACATCTCATCCGGCGCTCTGTCCGCCGCGTCATCACCGCCGCCGGATATTACATCCGTACGGCGGTGAAGCGTCGGCCAGGCATGTGAGCGTCGTCATGTCGGAGACAGGCATCTGACCTAAGGGTGAGATTTAGGGAGTGGGGGTACAGTCGGAGATGCATCAAGAGTGGCTATGATAGAGCCAGGAAATCTAAACGTGATGATCTCCTCCTCCCCTCTGATAGAGATAAAAAGAAGGATGAGTTTGGGGTGATAAGGTTCATCTCCACCCACAATGACCAGTGGGAAACAATGGGGAAGGTCTTGGCGAAACACTGGCCAGTTCTCATGTCCGAGCCATCATTGAGGGGAGATCTATCTAGAGGCCCACAAATGACCCCACGGAGATCTCAAAATTTAAAAGACCTATTGGTTCAGAGCCATTATGTGCCAGTGATTCCAAGGATTTTTGGGGCTGGCCCTGAGGAGATCGTATGTAGCAATGCCCAAATATTTGAGCACCCACGGTCGTACGAAGGCGACGGTGGGAATGTGTCACGACAAGATGTGGACGATGATGTGACACAATTGCAGACAGTCAGGAGGAAGATAAGGGTGCGGAAGTGGAAGACAACGTGGTGGATGATCCAGTAATTGACACAATCTGGCACGAGGACATAAAGAGCGAGAACAGCTGCGAACCGGAGGAGAGAGACGTAGCATCACAACAGGCCAGAAGAAGCAGAGTGGTGTCCGCAGACAGAAGGCGGGCAACTGCTCCCCGTAACACTAACACGACGCAAGTTGCCAGTACAACAGTCAGGTCTTCCCGAGTCTGGCAGTTTTTTAGAGAGTCTGCAGAGAATTCAAAAAAGGCCATTTGCAACACCTGCCATGCCAGCATCAGCAGGGGTAGCAAAAGTAGCAGCCTGATTCTCCTCTACTCCCCCCTCATCTCCTCTTCGCACAACCGCATACAGGATTTCTCCCGTGCTTCACCCAGACTCTGGAACTCACTGCCCCAACACATCAGACATTCTCCTACCCTGGGAACCTTCAAAAGAAGCCTGAAGACCCACCTGTTCCGCCAAGCCTACCACCTGCAATAAGACCCGGTCCACCACACCGCCTCATGACTGGAATTTCCCCTCCTACTGTATCCCCACCCGCCCCTCGTAGACTGTGAGCCTTTGTGGACAGGATTTCTCCCCTCTTGTTTCTGTACAACTGAATTGTCAACATTTATTGTTACTTGTATTTTTACTATGTTACTTGTCCTAGTCTGCCCTTTTTAACATGTAAAGCGCCATGGAATATAATGGCGCTATATAAATTAATAATAATAATAATAATAATAATAATAATAATCACCACCAGCATGATCAGGAACATGGCAGCAAAGCAGCTGACTTTCTGGTACCACAGGGACCAGGAGCAGTGTCTGCGGGTGACACCGCTACTTCTTTCACTGTTGTGCGTGCAAGCCAGTCCCCTGTCCATAGTGCATGTGAAGATGCCTCCTGTCCTGCACCTGTCGTTGCACAATCAGAAATGCCACCATCATCAACCACACCCTTGTCTCAGCTCAGTGTTCAGATATCAATACCCCAGTCATTGGAACGCAAGCGCAAATACGCTGGCAACGCCCCACATGCCACACTCCTAAATGTGCACATTATGAGACTGCTTGCGCTGGAAATGTTGCCTTTTAGGCTAGTGGAGATGGAAGCATTCCGTAACCTGATAGCTTCGGCCGTCCCTCGTTACTCGGTCCCCAGCCACCACTATTTCTCCCGGTGTGCCGTCCCAGCATTACACAAGCACGTGTACCAAAACATTGGCTGTGCCCTTAACAACGCTGTTTACGGCAAAATCCACCTAACCACGGACACGTGGACAAGTGCTTGTGAGCAGGGACACTACATCTCGCTGACGGCACACTGGGTTAATATAGTGGAAGCCGGGACCCAGTCGGACCTTGGGACGGAACACGTCCTCCCGACGCCAAGGATTGCGGGCCCTAACTCAGTCAGGGTTGCCCCCACAGTCTACAGCTCCGGAACATCATCTTCCTCAGCCCCCTCCTCCTCCTCTTCAGCCTCCACAACAGTCCCAAGCTGGAAGGCCTGCAGCACTGCCTCGGCCAAGCGGCAACAGGCTGTGCTGACGCTAATATGCGTAGGTGACAAACCCCACAATGCTGATGAGTTGTAGACAGCTCTGAAAGAGCAGGCAGATCATTGGCTCACTCCGCTGAACCTAGAGCCAGGCATGATAGTGTGTGACAATGGCCGGAACCAGGTGGTGGCACTGAGGCGAGGTGAGCTCACACATGTACTATGCTTGGCCCATGTGCTCAACCTGGTGGTTCAGCGGTTTCTTAAATCCTACCCGGAGCAGCCGGATCTGCTAGTCAAAGTACGCCGCCTGTGTGCCCATTTTAAAAAGCCACCTACTGCTTCGGCCACCCTTGCCGGGTTTCAGCAGCATTTGCCGCTTCTGGCTCACAGACTGGTGTGTGATGTCCCCACGCGTTGGAATTCCAACCTGCAGATGTTGGTCAGGATTTGTGAGCAGAAGAGAGCAGTTGTTGACTACCAGCATCAACTAAGCCGTCGGTATTCGGTTCAAACTCCACACATAAGACCTCTGGAGTGGACATGGATATCTGACATATGTACAGTCCTCCAAAACTTTGAGGACTCCATCAAGATGGTGAGCGACGACGACGCCATCATTAGCGTCACCATTCCGCTTCTCTGTATTCTAAAACGCTCTCAGCTCAAAATCAAAGACGATGCATTGCAGGCGGAGCACGATGAGATGGAGCAAGGAAACATAGTGAGTGATTACACACAGCCCAGCCTCATCTCATCCCAACGTGCATTGGGGAACAATGACGAGGAGGAGGATGAGGAGGAGCAGTTAGAAGCTAGTTTCATGCAGAATTGACTGTACTACCTGCACAACCGTCATACCGTTGGTCCAGCGTGGATGGCCAGAGAACCGGGACGAGGAGGATGAGGCCAGCATGGTCAGTCATCCTGTTGTTGATGACCCTGAAGTCTTGCCTGTTACCAGTCTGGGGCGCATGGCTGACTTTATGTTATGCTGCCTGTCTCGTGACCCTCGCATTATCAACATCTTGGCGGACACTCATTACTGGTTGGTGACACTTTTAGAGAGAAGGATGACGGTGCTCACTGGATGGTGATTGGGTGCAGGGGTCGCGTATCATAACAATGTCATGTGGGTGCCAGAAATGCAACTTGTAACATTGCTGGAACTGCGCCGGCACGGGAAGTGAGTAGAGATGGGTGAATGTAAATAGCCGTAAGGGATGCGAGAGAAGTGCTCACTTTATGGCTGGGATCCTGGTGCTATTATGTAGTTCATCGAGGTCACCCGAGCTCACAGTTGACGCTGCTCAGCTGTGATTCTGGTTGACCTTTCTCACGGCACCTGAGTGTCAGTGTGATTGAAGCACCCCCAGGCTGTGAGGTGCTCGGAGCAGGGCCGGTGATGTCTCTCTGGGGTATCACGGTAGTTGTGACCCGGACCCGTGGCCTGGGCTCAGTCCAAAAAGGAAGGGGTTATTTACAGGGGATTTTGTCGTGACGCCACCCGAGGTAGGTGGTAAGTGGGACCACCGCTGCCGTATTCCTGCTGGGGACGGTGACTTAGGGCAGCGTGGATGGTAAGCCCTCGTCAGGTAGGGCTGAGTTTCCCCAGGGCAGGTGTAAATAGTCTATGTGTGGGATACAGGGCGACAGGCGCAAGGAATAGTCAGACTCATGTTTTTTGTAGTTTTCTCAGTCCTTTATTGGAGCAGATGGTAAAAGCTGTGCACGGAGTATTGAGTGCAACTTAGGGTAATTCCCACCTGACCGGGGTCTTTGGCTCCTTTACTACACTTGTAATTTGGCTCCTGCTGCTGCTTAAGCTTGGCTGCCGGCCCTGTCTCGTCCTGTGAAGAACCAGTATGACAGGCAACTCGAGTCCTTTACTTATTCCTCTGGGATGAGCACGGAGTTGCTCAGCCTCCCAGGTGTGTTCTTGCTTCTCCTTTCCTCAGACCCTAGCCTTAGGCCTGGAACTCGTCAGTGGACTCTGAGATGAGCTTAGCACTGCTCCTTTACACTCAGGTCCTCTTCACAGTCCTCCCAGGAACTGAACTAACTTACTCCTTCCTAGACCAGAATAAATAGGGGAGCTCACCCTGAACCCGGGCTTGGTCTCCCCCTTCTGGCCTGGAGGTGTTGGTGTTGTGTGTGTGTTGCCTGATGAGAATACCCTTTGCTGCTTTCTGGTGACACCACTACCAAGGGGCAGTGATGACATTGTGGCACATTGACCCAGGGATGTCACATGAACCTGCTAGTCGCTGTGAACTGCGGTGTAGCAGAGCTGAACATGTTCGCCGAGGAACAATCCAGTAGATTATGTCAGAGGGCTTGTTTTGGGTTATTAAAGATGGGAACCAGGGATATCTTTTGTGTTTTATTGCAATTAAAATATCTTTTCTCTGTGTTGTATGTTTTCAATGTTTACTAGAGATTTATAGTGTCTTTGTCTAATATTGGCTGACATTATGAATCTCGGGCTTAGTGTCAGCCAATACAAAGCTGGCATTAACCCCTTTATTATACAGTGTACCACCACCAGCTGGGCCACAGGAAGAGCCAGGTAAAGTGCCTGAAAATTGTGCTATGAAAGAATGAGCCATTTTCAGGGGCGGCAGCGGGTTAGGATTTTCAGCATGGGGGGCCCAGAACACTTGGGCCTTACCACACTGAGAATCCCAGCCCCCAGCTGCCTGGCTTTACTTTTGTTGGCAATCAAATTTAAATAATTAAAAAAAATAATGGACTTCCCTGTATTTTGATTGCCAGCCAAGGTAAAGCCAGGCAGCTGGGGATGGCAGCCCGTAGCTGTCCACTTTATCTGCGCTGAGACCATAAATACAGCGAAGCACTGCATCATTTTTTTTTTTAAATTATTTATTTATTTTTACACTTCTATGATGTCAGTCAATGGGCAGGGGCGTATCTAGGGGGGTGCAGCCAGACCTCTTGCCCCGGGCGCAGCCCAGCAGGGGGCGCCAGCGGCACCCCCCCTCCCGCGGCCCTCCCCCCCGGATGTCACTGACGCTGCCCACGGAGTAGCAGTTGTCCCGGGCTTGACGGCTCCAGTGATCGTTGTGACCGGTCTATGGGGTCTGATAGAGGAGACAGCGGTGTGCTGCAGAGCACTGACTTGAGTCCAGACCTCCCCGCTCTCCTGTGAGTTGCGCGCTGCAGAGTACAGTGTTCCAGTATGACGGGCCGCGGCTCCCATGGGCATGAGGAACTCAGCACAAGTGCGCACAAGTTTTTTTCTATTATTTTACATTTCTTCTCTTCTCGCCGTTATTTGCCGGCTCTCCTCTATCAATCTTCCCCGGCTCAGCAGGGTCCTGTGTCCGCTCCCTGTCACCAGGGCCGCAGCACAGGGCTCTGTGTGTCCCGGGGCTCCGCACTGTGGAGGAGGACAAACACCAAGTAACCGTCTCTCTGCTGCTTACTGTGTCCGCTGGGGGTATGGGATATATCTGGGTATAGGTGTGTGGGGGTGTATACATGGAGGGCTGTATATGGGGGTATGGGGTATATCTGGGTATAGGTGTGGAGGTGTATATATATGGAGGGCTGTATATGGGGCTATAGGGTATATCTGGGTATAGGTGTGTGGGTGTAAATATATAGAGAGGGATGCAGGGGTGTATCTAGGGGAGTGCAGACCTTTTGCCCCGGGGCACCCCCCCGGTCCTCACCTACTTTGGGGGGGGCGCCAAAACAGACCTTTGCCCCGGGCGCCGGCAAACCTAGTTACACCACTGTCAATGGGTAAGGGGTTCAACAGCCAATCACAGATCTGTTGCAACAGCTGCAAAGGCCTGGGGTACTCGGTAGCTGGGCCGGCTGACTTTCTGGCAGGTTACAGTAGCCGTGGCCCAGCTCCTTGGCCCTGGTCATGCAGTGATGGGGGTATTCTACAGGGGATGATGACTTTGTATGTGATGCCATCTGTGGTACCTGCTCATGGGTGACCAACTCTGCTGTATTTGGCCCTCTGGGGCAGATAGTGCGACAGCCAGGATGGTAAGGGTCTCCACAGGTGGAGCGGGGTCCCAGGGTAAGTATAAGAGTCTATAAGGAAGAAGGGAGTTGTTGGTTAGGGTGGAGAAAGTGGCAAGGAGCGCACAGGAAATAACTGGATGACACAAAGGGTGCAATTCTTTTACCTTTACTTGGCAAAATGCGATGCAGTCCGGGGACACTGGTTACCAGGTCCAGAAGTGTCTGGTCAACCTGGAAGCATTCGGTGTCCACGTCGCCAGGTGGGTTTGAAGGCCTTTCTGCTGCGCTCTCGGTTTGGGGTCCTGGCAGCCTGTGAGTTATCCTCCGGCCCCCTACCTGCTTTCTTGTCCTTGCTACCATATGGCGGATAGCACAGAATAGACGATGACATCATCTAGGTATAACTGGACCATTTCAAAGTTCTTGTGCCTGAGGCAAACCTCTAGAACGTTGCTGGTGCATTACATAGCCCGAATGGCATGCAGTTAAACTCGCATAGGACCATTGGAGTTGTGAATGTGGTCTTCTCCTTGTCTGCATGTGCCACGGGAACCTGCCAGTACCCACTGGTAAAATCTAGGGTCGAGAAAAAGCTAGCAGGTTTCAGGGCAGCTAATGACTCACCGTGGCCGGGACTTCGGTTTAGACAGGCGTTTGCTTCTTCCTCCTTGTCACGGGTGGACCGCGCCTGCCGGTAGTGGGGCCCAGTGGTGCAAATCAAAAATGATGAGACGTCTTGCGGGAACAGATTAAGGGGTTAATTTGTTGTGACGCCACCTATGAGAGATTCGGTAACTTTACCGACGCTGCGAGGCCTCCGGGGGATGGAATGCAGCAAGATGGAACGCTCCCCACAGGCTGAGCGGTGATCCCCGGAGCCAGAAGCTGCACAAGATGTTGTGAGGCAGCTGCGGTTACCTTAGCATGCGGATGAACAGTTCATAAGAAGGCACGGACACTGTAAGTCTCTGTAACGGGTTCTTTACTGTAACCAGCAGGCAATACATGGTATACAGTTTGTAGGTAGTGGACCGGGTGGACTCAGCAATGACCAGTGTGTTCTCAGAGATCCGCGGTGTTCCTCTATTCTATCTAAGTACTGTGCCGTTGTCGCCCAGGAATACCAGATCGGGTGCAGGGAGGCTACTTGAATGCCCTATCCGGGGTATACGTTCCGGATGCTTTGGGGAGCCTTGGGTCCCTTGGTGGGTACACCGCTGGTTAGACGACTGGATTTGGCGATGGTGGGGTGCTCCTGTAAAGCGATCCCTCCACTCCTCTGGTTCGCATAGCAGAGCTGGACTACTGCTAGCTTCAGTACCAGCAAACCGGCTGTAGATGGGCACGGGATGATTTTGAGCCCGCATTTTGATGCCCGTAAATCGGTTGGTAATGCACCGGGAGTAATGGTGCTCAACCGTGGTGGCGGTAGGGAGATGGCCGGTAGAAGGTGGCCAGGGGGCCGCACAAAACTGTGCAACCCCCTCTCCTAGGTTGCAGAACTGGGAATCTGCAGAGGTCTTCTACGTTGCTGTTGCACTTCCAGACTCTCCAGCTGGACTCCTGATTAAACTAAACTTTCTACTACACACTACCCTTACACTCCGCCCACCAGGACCTGATTGGCCCTCTATGCTAGGTGATGCATGCAGGGTATGGATCTCTGAGTTAACTGTGTGATTGCTGGGTCAGAGAATATTGCTGCTGCATTTATGGCTGCAATACCCTCCTGTGACGCACTCGGTGCGGGGCGCCACACTCCCCCTTGGTGAAATACGCTTGTCCCCAAGTGTCGCGCTACCCAACATTACAGAGGATTTTTTATATTTTATAACAGGCAATAAAAGATACACTTTTATTAATAACAGGTAAATATTTGCTGAGGTGTTGCAAGCAAAATACACAGGGAAACACTTTGCGCGGACCCGGCGGGTGGTCGGCTGTCCTTAGTAAGAGTTCAGGCTATAGCCGCCAAGTCGCAGTGTTATTTACCAAACAGGAAGAAGTCTCTTGCAAAGTTCAAACAACAGAGTCACTTATGGAGGGCAGTGTTCCGGACCCGTATAGCGAACCACCTATCACAGCATACATATCGCTCGTAGGTTACAATGTCCCCTCTATACAAGTCTCGGTTTGGATGCCCTCTTGGTAGGTGCGACTCCACATCACGACGCCCCACAAACACTTCCGTACATACACCCTCCTCCCTGATGAAACCCCACCCGGTGGAAAGGTTGAATGTGCTCACCCGTCCGGTCTTGCGGAGTTCATCAGGCAATGGAGATTGGCGGCGGGCTTCAGCGCGAGCCTGCATGTTGGCGCGCAGACGAGCCTGCCACTCCTCCTTTCGGATGCGACGTACATCTTCGTCGGAACGGTGCGGAGTGAGGATAAAGTCACTGCGGCGTGTCGGTTGTTGAACGGCTTGAGTTTGGTGTGCAGTCTGGATTGGAACCCGGTTGAACGGCACCGGAGAAGGTGTTGCAATGGCACCGGAACAGCGTGTACCCGAGCGGATTGCTCGGCAGAAGGATCCACGGTATCTCCCAGGTGAACCCGGTGTAGAGGTCCTCAGCAGTGCTGTGGGTCTCGTCGTCTTCATCATCCTCCTCTCCCTCAACGATCACATTGGGCTGCTCGGCATACGGAGATGTTGGAATGAGGTCCTCTGGGTCGATGGGCGGCTGCGCTGCATAATTCTCCTCGAGGTCGTCCTGCAGGGCTTCCAGGTTGCCTGCCTCTTCTTCTGTTGCAGCTGGTAGCGATGTTTCAATCCCGATCACCAGGTAGGCCTCGGTAATAACAGAGGAAGCCTCCGGTTTAGGGAAGAAACAGGCGACAGTCACGGTAGTGGTGAAACTAGTCGCGGGTTCCGCAAGGGGAACCAGGTGAGTGTCCATTTCATCTTGGGAGCGAGTTGCAAGCTCCGGCTCAAACACGGCTTCAGTTCCAGGCTCTGGAGCGGGATGAGCTGTGGTCTCTACCGGGATGATGCAGTCTATCGGCTCCGGAGACGAGGCGGGACAGGTGGTCGGCGTGGGCGAGGCGGTGCTGAAACTCGAGATGTCGTCCGGTCCTGGAGTGGTTGCACCCGAGCGGCTCTGCTGCATCGCACGATGTAGTCTGCTGCCCAAGCTCGCACTCCAACTGCGGATCGTCCATTCAATGGTTTCAAGGAGCCGCACCTGGAGGTCTTGTAGAGCTTCTTGCCAGAAGTCGGGTCTGCCGTCTATGTTGAGGACAGGACCCGGACCCGGATGGCCTATTGCTGCTCTGGCCTCAGCTTCCACTTCTCGCATCAGGTCATGGAGTCTGGTAATGGTCATTTTCTTGGAGGAGCCACACCCGTCTCGACCCGGTAACTGTTCTGGTGAAGAGCTGGTGAGGAATGGTCTGACACTCCCACTTCCTTGGGGGCTTTTGTAGTCCAATGGTGGGAAAAAGTCTTTGGTCCGCCCCCATGGTTGATTCGAGCAATCAGGGCGGACAATGATTTTGGCGCCTTTGCCTTTAGCCCTCCCACAAAGAGGGGCGGTGGCTCACCCCTGGGCTTGCACGTGGCGGATCCTCATGGCGGGGACGCCATCTTGGGCGCCATCTTGGCCCAACGGTGAAAAGGCGGGAAAAGTTCTTTTTGGGACGAACAAAGTCCAAATTGTTGAAATAAAGTCTTTTTAAAGCACATGATACCCGTTAGGGAACGGGCCTGCTCGTATCCTGTTCGTGACGCCAAATTCTGACTCACCGTGGCCGGGACTCCGGTTTAGACAGGCGTTTGCTTCTTCCTCCTTGTCACGGGTGGACCGCGCCTGCCGGTAGTGGGGCCCGGTGGTGCATATCAAAAATGATGAGACGTCTTGCGGGAACAGATTAAGGGTTAATTTGTCGTGACGCCACCTATGAGAGATTCGGTAACTTTACCGACGCTGCGAGGCCTCCGGGGGATGGAATGCAGCAAGATGGAATGCTATTACAGGCTGAGCGGTGATCCCCGGAGCTAAAAGCTGCACAAGATGTTGTGAGGCAGCTGCGGTTACCTTAGCATGCGGATGAACAGTTCATAAGAAGGCACGGACACTGTAAGTCTCTGTAACAGGTTCTTTACTGTAACCAGCAGGCAATACATGGTATACAGTTTGTAGGTAGTGGACCGGGTGGACTCAGCAATGACCAGTGTGTTCTCAGAGATCCACAGTGTTCCTCCATTCTATCTAAGTACTGTGCCATTGTTGCCCAGGAATACCAGATCGGGTACAGGGAGGCTGCTTGAATGCCCTATCCGGGGTATACGATCCGGATGCTTTGGGGAGCCTTGGGTCCCTTGGTGGGTACACCGCTGGTTAGACGACTGGATTTGGCGATGGTGGGGTGCTCCTGTAAAGCGATCCCTCCACTCCTCTGGTTTGCATAGCAGAGCTGGACTACTGCTAGCTTCGGTACCAGCAAACCGGCTGTAGATGGGCATGGGATGATTTTGAGCCCGCATTTTGATGCCCGTAGATTGGTTGGTAATGCACCGGGAGTATTGGTGCTCAACCGTGGTGGCGGTAGGGAGATGGCCGGTAGAAGGTGGCCAGGGGGCCGCACAAAACTGTGCAACCCCCTCTCCTAGGTTGCAGAGCTGGGAATTTGCAGAGGTTTTCTACGTTGCTGTTGCACTTCCAGACTCTCCAGCTGGACTCCTGATTAAACTAAACTTTCTACTACACACTACCCTTACACTCCGCCCACCAGGACCTGATTGGCCCTCTATGCTAGGTGATGCATGCAGGGTATGGATCTCTGAGTTAACTGTGTGATTGCTGGGTCAGAGAATATTGCTGCTGCATTTATGGCTGCAATACCCTCCTGTGACGCACTCGGTGCGGGGCGCCACACTAATGACTCCTGAATACGCGGTAAGGGATATGCATCTTTATGTGTAATGCGATTAATCTGCCTATAGTCAACACACATTCTCATTGTACCGTTTTTCTTTTTGACGAGGACTAGAGGAGCTGCCCAGGGGTTAAACTATCTCTGATTACCCCTGCCTCTTACATTTCCCATAACGTTCCCTTGGCACACTGGTAGTGAGCCAGGGGAACAGGACGGTATCTCTCTTTAATGGGTGGGTGGTCTCTTGTGGGAATATGGTACTGAATTCCTTTTAGCTGCCCAAAGTCCAGTTTTTTTTTACTGAACACCCTTTCCTATTCCTGGACCACCTGGTAGACCCCATCTTTTTGATACGAAGGGGTGGAGTCAGTGCCAACATGCAGCTTCTGACACCAGTCCTCCAGCTGTCCCGATGAGCCGTTGTCCTCTGCCGTTTCAGACGGGTTCAAGGGTTCTATTGCCCTGATTACGTTGTTGTTGACAGTAAAAATCTTGACTACTGTGGCGTACCTTGTAAGTTGACCTCTTTCTCCCACCAATTTAGTATACAGATGGGTACTCTCCCCTTTCTGACATCTGCTAACCCTCTGGCTGTCAGGATAGTGGGCCTGCTGAGGAGTAAATGTGGTGCACTAATGGTCAGCGCACCACAGTAGGGGTACTGCACACAAAACAGAGTGTGCGGTATCCCAGTCATTGGAGAGAATAATGTTAAACTGAGGCTCTCTTCCAAGCATCCTACACCTAGACTAGGGGACCAATCAGCTAACCCGTCACCAGGGTAACCAGTCCCGGTGGGAGGAGTGTTAGGGTAGAAGGAGCGCTAAAACACACAGACAAGTCCTAGAGGGACTCCACAGGGAGAGTGCCCAAAAAGGAGTGGAGACCCAGTGCCAGACTGTCCGAGTAAACAGTCTGGGGAAATCCTGGTCCACAACAAGGTATCGGCTCAGAGTCGCGATGCAGGCGAGTCCAACCCTAAGCCATCAATACCGGTGGGTCTCAGGTCTGCCAAGCAACCTCCGACCTCGTCCACAACGTGCAGCCCCACCAGGTATCCTCAAACCGGGTTGAGCCCCCTTAGAGAAGAAAGGGTTACCTTATCACACCCGATGGACCTGGTAGGAAGTGGGTTGTACAGGGCAGCGCACGGATAGAAAGGAGACACAAGAAAGACACTGAGAGCAGTGAACAAAGTAGAAGGAACACTTGGATAGCCTCAGAGAGACTTTGTAACCTTCGGTGACTACCCGGCCAGCTACCTGCAAAGACTGCGTGACTGTAAACTGAGTGAACTGTGAACTGTTACCAGTAAAGTACCCGTACAGAGTCAGAAAGCCTCCAGTGTTTTACTCTGTTAAGCTAAGGTGTAACTGCTGACACATTGACCAGCTCAGCAGCGGCACTGCCCCGGGGACCCTGCTCCACCTGCAGGGTGTGTTATCAACTGGCTGCAATAACACCCTCCCCGGTGGTCTGACAGCGGCGCTGGTGAGATCACTAGAGACTGCAGGTGGCATCACGAAAACTAGACTTTCTTTTATTATTTTCCCCTTTTTACCCAGTGACCCTCAGGGTGCGGGTCCGGGCACAGGCCACCGAGACATCTCCACCAGCATTAACACCCAGGTACTGGTTCCCAAAGACCCCTGGGCGGGTCATATACAGGTTCTACTAGGGCCTGGTAATCTCAACCCTTGATACCGATAGCAGCTCGACACTACAGTATATCAGCATTTCACTTTTAGGAGATATTACAATGGGGAATGGATCATTCACCCTTACAATTCCAACTTTTCCACCGGACAATTCAACCTGTTGTCTCTGCATTAATGCTTTGATTTCTTTGTGCCAGACTTGTTGTTAACCGCCAAAGGGTAGAAGGGTTCAGGCACAGTCAATCTGTATCTTGCTGCACTAAGTCTACAAAGTGTGCGGCTCCGGAAGGTGGCGGTGCACATGTGCGTATTACAATAACAAAGTCTGTGCGGCATAGAGATAAGAAAACACGGCACTCACCACAACGGAGCAACCGTCACCGAGTCTCAGCACCCCCCTCCCTCACTGCATATTGTCTATGTTTGTAAATCGCATGGAATAAAGGATATAAAGATTGCTCCGTTGTGGTGAGTGCCGTGTTTTCTTATCTCTATGCCGCCCAGACTTGTTGTTGTCCGGAACTGGCGGTTTTGGCTACCTGCTGTAACAATATAATAATTTTGCCAAGACAATTTTCAATCACATTGGTACCAAGGGTGATCATGGGATTAAATTCTCGTCTATCAATATCCACAATTAACAAACCCTGGGATTTAAGCTTTACTTGCCCCACCTTAATGGTCACCTCTTTGTACCCCACGTGAGGTAAGGGCTTACCATTACTGGCGATTGTAGTAAGGTCATCATGAGGATGAAGGGTAAAGTCAGTGTCGTCCCAATAGTGTTTGTAAAAGGATATGTGGCATTGTGGTCACAAGGGAGTCAGTGTCCAGTACAGCGTTTGTTTGGATGCCATCAAGCACGACAGGCAGGATCGGTCATCCCCCCAACGTGCTTGTTCTGCCAGTTATTTGGACCAGGTCGCCTTACTCATGGGGGTTGGAACTCTGCTCCAGGGGTTGATCGTTTAAATAACAGTACCTTGCAATGTGCCCCACTTTATTACAGTCGTGGCAGATGGACTGTCCAATCCGGTTGTAGCGGTCGGTGTCTCTTCCTCTGGTCAATGGGACCCTCTTCTGGCATTGCCATGGGAGGTTATCTTGACTGGAGAGCAGTTGGATTTTCTCGGTTGGTGAAGACACTTGCAGGGACTGCACTGTTTTAGCCAATGCAGCCATGCTCTTGGTTAGCTCCTGGACCTGGAGGTGTAAATCTTCAGAAGGTTCGTTGCCCATTGTCTGTGCATCAGCCTCAACCGGTGCCTGAGGCAAGGACGCTGCCTCCTGATGGTACATTATTGCTGGGCGCTTGGGGTGCACTGTGCCGATAGGGATGGTTCTCGCAGCATGTGGATAGCCTGATCTTTAAATTGTGCAAAGTCCATGTTGGGATTCTGTAGGGCCATGATTTGCAACTGTGTCCTATGCGTGTTGGATAGGAGCCCCTCTATGAACTACGGTACTCGGTTACTCGGTTAACAGTCTGTCCTCCTCCTGCATGCTGTCAGGGTCAATCTGCTTAATGGCCCACAACGCCTCCTGAAGGTTGAGGGCATTGTCTCTTACACTGTCCAGCACCCTTTGTTTACAGCCGAAAAATCTCATTTTTATTTCTATCCTTCACCTTTGCCAGTATATGCTTAACGGGTCTTTTCTCGGCGTCCGGCCAGGACTTTACTCCCCTCTGGGCTGCATCAGTTGACTGACTGTTGAGGATGCTGACTTTCTGGGCTTCGGCTAGGGGATACACGTCAAACAGGTTACTCAGTCTCTCTTTGAAGTCACTGAGGGTATGTGACTCTGTGGCACCCCTGAGTCATAGTGCCACATAGTGTCACCATTGTTAGGTGTCACCAGAGAGCAGTAAAGGGTGTTCCACTCAGGCAACACGCAAACAATACCAACACCTCCCAGACAGAAGGAGGAGACCAAGCCCGGCTTCAGGGTGAGCTCCCCTATATATTCTGAGGAACAACAAGTGCAGTTCAGTTCCTGTGAGGACTGTGAAGAGGACAGGTTCTGTGCAAACTGAGAACCAGACCTGGATGTAAAAGGCCTGTCCAGGCCCATCCAAGATCCACTGCTGAACACCAGGCCTAAGGCTAGGGTCTGAGGAAAGGGGAGAGACAGAAACCTACCGGGAGGCTGCACCACTCTGTGCTTCCCTTCCCTGAGAGGAGCAACGTTAGAACGGACACCGGAGTCCAAGACTGTGCAGGTTCACACACACCGACAGCCAACACCGGAGAGTGGGGGACTACAGATTCTCCAGCTGCGCAGTACCAGGGGCACAGCAACATATAGAATCCAGAAAACTGACTTCCCGGAGTGGGGTAGAGAAGTGTAAGGACTCGAGTTGCCTATCATACTGGTAGATGCAGACAGAGACAGGGCCGGCAGCCTAGCTTAAACAACTGCAGGGGCCACCACACAAGTGCAGTGAGGAAGCCAACATGACCCGGCTGGGTGAGAAATACCCTGAACTGCTCTCCAGGCTCCAGGGACAACTTGTAACATCTGTTTTAACTCCAGTAAACAGACTAAGAAACTGCTATCAGGAGTCTGTGTGTGTTAATTACGTCTATTGCCCTGTGCCCTGTAACGGAGCCTTATACCTGCAGAGTCGCCGATCATCAGCACTGGGGAGAGCTGCAGCAAAGTAAGTGACTGTGTGAACCGTAATCCCTCACCAAGCCCCATCATAGACTATTACTCCTGCCCTGGGGACCTCCAGCCCTACCCGGAGAGGACTTGCTATCTCAGCTGTCCCTAAGTCACCTGCAACCAGGCAGCGGTGGCTCCATTGGTCACAACACTCCAGGAGGCATCACGACAAATCGCCTTTAAATACTCCTTTTTGGACTGATCCCAGGCCACCGGACAGGGTCACGACTACGTGATACCCCAGTGAGACAGCACCAGCCCGGCTCCCAAGTACCTCATAACCTGGAGGCGCATAAACTCTCCTGAGTTCCTCAGCCGCAGCTCCTGGGATGTACGGCATAAATAGGGGTATTATGGAGGCTGCGGCAGCACCCAATGCTGGAGCTTCACCTAGGTTGGGCATCTTCCTCCCCCCTAGTTAACCTTTGCCAGGTTCTGAGTCACTGTATCGGATACCGCTAATTTAACAAGCAGCCGCTTAGCAGGCAGGATGGATCGTACACACAGGAGTTCTGGGTCGGGCCTCCTTTTTCCTGCCAGTGAGGCAGGGTTTTCGTTCACGCGCTGGCTGTGTTATGATGGGGGTTAATTACAGGGGATGAGGAGTTTGTATGTGATGCCAACTGTGGTACCTGCTCATGGGTGACCAGCGCTGCTGTTTTTGGGCCTCTGGGGCAGATGGTGCAGCAGCCGGGTTGGTAACGCTCCCCACAGGTGGAGTGGGGCCCCAGGGTTGGTATAAGAGTCTATAGGGAAGATGGGAGTCGTTGGCTAGGTTGCAGGAGGTGGCAAGGAGGGTGCAGGAAATAACCAGATGACACAAAGGATGCAATTCTTTTACCTTTACTTGGCAAAATGTGGTGTAGTCTGGGGGCACTGGTTACCAGGTCCAGAAGGGTCCGGTCAGCCTCGAAGCCTTCAGAGTCCACCTTGCCAGGTGGGTTTGGAAGCCTTCCTGCTGCGCTCTTGGTTTGGGGTCCTGGCAGCCTGTGAGCTATCCTGTGGTCTTCTTCCTGCTTTCTTGCCTTTGCTCCCATATGGTAGATAGCATGAGCCTATCACGTGCAGCCATGCTGGCGGCAGCTCCGGGCTCATGCTATGCTGTTGTGCCGCCAGGTCTTAAGTGTGGCCAGGAAACTTGCAGTCTTCTTTCCTCCAGATTCGATCAGCGGGATGTGCAGTTCCCGTCTGACCCAGGACTCTGGCGTCCTCCGTAGCGCCTCTCTGGGGTGAGCTTTCGGTAGCTCCTCTCCCCAGAGCTCTCTCCTACATCTGCTCCTCTCCCTCTCCTCAGAATAACTAACTGCTTCCTCCCCCTTCCCGCATTTTCCTACTCCTAACCCTTCCTCCTTGCCAGAACCAGGGCAGCTCCCCTGAATTCGGATGTAGAGCTCCCCCTTCTGGTCCGGAGTCAGGAATTGGTGCATTACAAAATAGAAATAAATGCAATCTATTGCTTCCTGGTATCATCCACTATAGGCTGGGGGAGAAGGTGAATGTATAGTTCTGTAATGGATTGATGATTAGTACTATCTCATATATCAGTGTTTGTATTCGGGTCTTACAAGAAATTCAGTAGTATGCACTTATGTTTAATTTGCCATATTAAATATTATAGGCTTTTCTCTCATGTAGAAAGCAGTATAAAAATTAGATTATGTTTCATTCCCAGTTACAAGGACATTTGTAGGAATTCTGGAGCCTGGTACTAGTTACAGAAAATTCAGCCTGCTACCCGATTTCTAACACCTGTTGAGACATACTGACTTGATTATAATATCACTTAGAAAAATATACTGTGCACTTTGGTATGTGGAGCACTGGACGTTCTCAGATCTTGGTATTAACGATATTAGATACTGTTTTTAGTTCACAGTGTGATATTCTGTTTTACAGATAGGGATCAGACAGATGCCTGCCATAGAGATTGAGTCAAAATATACATTATATATACATTATATGGCAAAAGTATTGGGAAACCTACACATTACTCCCAGCGGCATTACTTAAAGTTCATGAGCCTCAATGCAAAATTTCCAGCAAGGACCAAAATTATAACAAGTCTTTTATAGTCTTGATCCACTTAGATAGGTCAAAGGGACTTTTTGGCATACAGGGTCAGTGTCTGATTGCTACCCTTAAACCCGATATAGTCACCTTGTGATTACACGAACCGGAGCTTTTCTAACCTCCCATTACAGATCCGTAGTTATTAATATGAAGTCAGCACCCTTGCAAACATAACAGCTCCCGCTCTTCTGGGAAGGATTTCTACAAGATTTTGGAGGAGTCTGTGGGAATTTTTGCCACTTCATCCAGAAGAGCATTAGTGAAGTTAGGGCCCTTTCACATCAGCGGTATTTTCAAATCGCGGCAGATGCGGTGAAAAAACCGCATCTGCCGCGATTACCGCATAACCGCTACACTTGCGGCACACTTGCGGCAAGCCCCATGCAATGTCTATGGGGCTTGCGGTAAGGGTACGGGCAGGTGCGGCAAGTGCGGCTTCGGCACTTGCGGCAGGTGCGGCCGCGAAAAAAAACGCTGCTTGCATGGGGCTTGCCGCAAGTGTGCCGCAAGTGTAGCGGTTATGCGGTAATCGCGGCAGATGCGTTTTTTTCACCGCATCTGCCGCGATTTGAAAATACCGCTGATGTGAAAGGGCCCTTAGATGCTGATCCTGGATGACAGAGCTTGTCTCACAATCTCCATTCTAGTTCATCCCAAAGGTGTTGGATGGGGTTGAGCTCATATCTTTGTTCATCCAGTCATGTTCTTCTACACCAAATTCCCCCCTACCGTGTCTTTATTGACCTTGTGCCCTTGTAGGAGGGTCCAGGGCGTCGCCACCCCTATCCTGGAGGCTACTGTAATTTTTGTAGGAATAATCTAATGTGTCCTTAATGAATATGTAATGTTTGTTTATTAAGAATATGTATGCAGCCATCGGTTGGTCAGTGTTTGTACTGCTGCTTCCCTGGTACTTTGGGCTAGTTAGGGTGAACAGGAGCTAGTTAGTCTGCACACCCTTTAGGGGTGGAGTTTTAGTAACAAAGCAAACCTGTGGGTAGCATGATGGCTTAGTGGTTAGCACTGCAGCCTTCCAGTGCTGAGCTCCTGGGTTCAATTCCCACCAAGGACAGGACAACATCTGCAAGGAGTTTGTACATTCTCCTCATGTTTGTGTGGGTTTCCTCTGGGCACTCTGGTTTCCTCCCACACTTGAAAGACATACTGATAGGATGTTTAGATTGTGAGTCCCAATGGGGACAGTGTGTTTCCTTTGTATGTAAAGTGCTATGGAATTAATAGCGCTATATAAATTAATAAATAGTATTATGCAGGCTTGTGAAAACAGGAGAGCTAGGAAGATCAGAAAATGAAAGCAAGTCATGATGCCTGTGGGAGGCATGGTGAGTGGAGGCCCCAAAAGGCAATATGGCAAGACTCTCGGGCCAGACTCGGAACCTGGACAATTCAAGCACAGTGTCTTTTAGGGGTTTAGACCATGGGTTCCGTTTTTTCTTGGCAAGTATTCAAAGATTCCTCTTGGTTTGCGAAAGGCCTGAAGGCTCTAGTGAGCAGGCTGTCAATGAAGGACAGATGAATGTGTTACGCCCCTGCGACCAGGCGGCCATAGAAGTGAACTGCAGCTGAGGATTGGTAAAATGGTCAAATCCACACAAACACCCACACAGACACTCCGATCCTGATCCTAAGTTACTTCATGTCGGGTGAGGGATGGTGGGAGTGGCTAAGTGTGGGTGGGATGTAGAAAAGCACCCGAGAAAGGGGTTGAGGAACTGGAGTAAAACCCAGGAACACTAAGTTGGGAAGGAGGAGAAAGAGAGTGAGCAAGCAAGTTGGTGACTTCTGGTGACTTGAGTTGACTTTAAGTGACTCTTATTGGAGAAGTTGGAGAGCAAGGAGAGAATGCCCAAGCAGAGACATCTGTCAGCTAGCCAGTGACTGAGACCACACTGAGACTAGAGGGTCCCGGCAGCCTGCACCACTAATGGTCGACTGGGAACCCAGACTGACACCGAGGAAGGACCCAAGGAGTCAGGTGTACCCGACTAACCCAGGACACTGGTGGCTGGGTCCGAGAACCAGAGTGCAGGCTCTGTAGATGTGGCAGGGAAATCTTCAAGCCCCCAAACATAGGACTCCCGGCCTGGAGCGGGAACTCTATGTCCCCGAACCTAACAATCGGTGCAGTAAAAGACAAAGCCATCGTACTAGGGCTAGTGACCCAGGGTGTGGGACAACTCACTACAAAGTCCGTGACGGCCGGACCGTAACCGTACGTGAACGAGTGGAGAGAGAGAAAGGGCCCGAAAGGTACACTGAGGGGGAATGATGCAGAGGAACCATCCCGGCTGCAGTGAGAACTAAGCCTGTATAGAGCTGCTGTGTAAGACGAAGTACGTGTCAAGTGTTGTGAAAAGAACTGTTTGGAACTGTTCTAAACTGTTGTTAAGAGTAACAAGTAAAGAGCCTGGTAAAGCCCAGCACAGTGTGAACTCAATTGTTATCCACAGATAAGAGAGGGAAAGACTGCATCTTCACAGATATCGTGTATGCTGCCTGAAGGTACGGAGCACTTTACGCACGAACACTACACTACAACCACAGATGTCCTGGGGACTGGCCCTACCTGTAGAGGGCCTGCCATCTAGCTGCACCTGCCATCATCCCCAGTGGTCCTGAATGCAGCGGTGACTACATATAGCCACATACTATGGATGGCGTCACAAATAGCTTTCATTTAAATCATTCCATTCTCAAATACTTTTTCCCCTTTTTCAACTGAATCCAGGGTCATGGAAGCCAAGTCTCGACCCTCGTGACTCCCCAGAGACAGTATAGCCTGGTTCCGAGTACCCCACGGCCCTGGAGCACGTCAAATGCTGTTTCATTGACCATTCTAAAAGCGAATGCTAAATCCCTGTGGGTGGGACAGAGTAGACCCAAAGAAACTATTTGTTTCTGCTCAGCTACAATACATATCCAAGTATTTCCTGTAATAATGCAAATAATGTGATACAACATTTATGTAGTTTAAAGACGGTGGAAAATGTTATTAGTACAAAAGTGCAACATAAACAAAGACCAAACAGGAGTATTTATCAGAGATTACAGAGAGCAATATTTTTAATCCAAAATGAGCCCAGCATAATTAGTGGTAAGCATTAAAACTATGTAGAAGACAATAACATAGTTATGTGATTATGACATAGGATCAGGACTAGTCATATACGGTATCTACAAAAGAGTGATCACAACTAATCAAGGATTACAAACAATGCAAACTTCTGTTTAAACACCTATCCTATTAGATACTTGTAGAACAGAGTAAAGGAAAGTTCTTTTGTTTACATCATTGGGGGTCAGACTGTCCAGTTTGTTAATCCAAGAAGATTCACATTGTAAAAGTTCTTTTGCTTTGTTACTATCCCGGATGTTGGTCTCGATCCTTTCCAATCCCATAACCTTTATGTTATTTAAGTGGCAACTGCGTTCTTTCCAAAAATGGTTACGCCACTGATGAGATGGTTTTCTCCTTTTTTTCCACATCTTTTTTCACGGTCCCAATATTATATAGTGTTGTTGGATTCTTTTTCGGAGTTTGACCGATGTAGATCTTGGGACATCCACAGAAGAGTTGCACATACCATATTGCACATTTTTCAGTTGAAATATCCTCTCGGTTTCATACTGAAGGAAAAATATTACAAAAAAAAAAGGGTCATCACCCATCATTAGTGAGCAAATGTTACAGTTGCGGCAAGGATATGAACCCTCTAAAATTATACGTACACCTACCGATTTTTGTTTTAGGTTTATAAAACTGACTGGAGGTCAAACAATCTTTTCGATTTCGGATTCTATGGGCTACCATCTCTGGACATTCTGAGACATGTTGACAAATCAATGGCTTACTTAGGAGGATCTTTTTTTGAGAATATCCCTAATGTCCACCCACTGGTTGTTAAATTGTATGATGGCATTAGTTGTTGTTTGACCTGACTTTTTAGAGGGATTGGGGTCTAAAATTTGAGCTGTTAAGCTTTGGAAATGACCTTTTTGGGGCATCTCTATCTATGAATCTGGTAGTAAGATCTCTTGCTTGTTTTCTGAAGTCATCCAAATCGTGCAGTTCCTCCTCAAGCATAAAAACTGGTCCTTCGGGATTCCTTTTTTCGAAGCTGGACCGGATGGAAACTCTCAATGTAATAAGCTGTTCATTGAAGTAGGTTTCCAGTGAAGGTTACTGTAGATTCTCCAACTCTTTAGGGTGAGCTTTAAGTCCAGAAACTCAGATGAGGAGGAAGAAATATGTGGCATATAGTACAATTTTTCACTGTCTTTGAACAACAGTTGTATCACAGTTTTTGCATGCCTTCTTTTTTCACAACCAGGAGGGGACCATATGAGGAGTGTAGTGAGTGGATACAGTAGATTTACTAGGAAGTATAAGGGAAACACAATGTGAAGAAAGGGCCTGGTATGGAAAGGAGAAGACAGTGTGAAGGCAATGTATCATAATACCAACAGTGTGAAGATCATATTAGCTAGGCCTGTAACATATAACAATTTATAACTTGTAAGATTACGTTATACGTGGCAATGTTAATAAAGTGTTGTGCCAGCTAACAAGTTAAGGCTACTTTCACATTACGATTTTGCAGGGAGCCGATGCTGTCCGATAAATTCGTACAGCATCGGCTCCCTTCTGATGCCTGGAATCGGATGCCAAATAGGCATCCGATTCCGGCATTAAATCGTAGCCTCCGGTCTGAAAAAAAAAAAAAAAATTTATGCTCACTAATTCCCGAGGCCCCCGCCGTCTCCCGCAGGCTCCCGGTGTCTGCAGAGGTCTTCTTCATCTGCACAGGACCTGCCGAGATGTCACAGTCATGTGACCGCAGGTTACACCATGGTAACCTGCGGTCACGTGACTGTGACATCACGGCAGGTCCTGTACAGCAGTAGAAGACCTCTGCAGACAGCGCGAGGACACCAGGAGCCGGCGGGAGCCGGCGGGAGCCTGCAGGAGACAGCGGGAGACGACGGGGCTCGGGGATAGGTGAGCATATTCTTTTTTTTTTTTTTTTTTTTTTTTTTTAACCCCTGCTCTACCAGTTTGGAGCAGTTTTACTGTTATCGGACAGCATCGGATTTGCAAAATCCGTAGTCTGAAACTAGCCTAAGCGTTACTATGTTTTTTTGTTTTGTTAGGAAAATTAAAGGAGTTGTCCAAGTTTGTGATGAAAGTCTGCAGTCACTCTAAGTGACTACAGACTTCTGAATTTGTGGAGCCCCTATGGCTAGGGACACAGGGTAGTATTGCACCTTAATAATAATGTGTTAACCCTGTAAAGTTGCCAGTTCAAGGTTCACCTTATGGAGCCTATTTTTACACCCACCTAGGAGCACACCACTTAGAATAGGAGGGCCGGTAATTTAGTAGGTCCCCAGAAAGGGGGTGGAGCCTAGGATAGAGTAGTGGGAGGGAGAGTTTTAGTTAGACAGTTAGTGCTGGGAAGGCAGTCAGCAAGGACGTGTCTGACAGCAACGCTGCTGGTAGGAACCCCAACCTTCAAGGGGGGAACCAGGACAGAGGGCAACGGGCCAGGACTGATTGGAGCCAGGTAGCCGAAGCGGTGAGACATTTATCTCTGGCCGCAGACCGACGAGCTGCAGACCCATCACTAAAAAGGTAGCTGACAGCACCACAAGGTGCCACACCCCTCAGTACCAAAAATTAGATCCAAGATCACAGGAGCACGGCCCGAGTTCCGGTGGCAGGGGAGTAACTGGCCTCCTCAGAACCGGTAGAGGGCACCCGTGCCCCATCGTGGGAGATCAGGGGACTGGCGAGAGAGCTCTGCGAGAGTGGTAGAGTTAAAAAGAGCAACTCACACCCAGAAAGCCATAGAGGGAAGAACATCTAGAGATTCCATAACAGGAAACCTGGAACTGGTGACAGACCCCCGGTAAATCAGACTGTACCGTATATCATCACCATCTGCCGGTACCCAGTAAAGTGGAGTTAAAGTTGACTTGGACTCTGTTATCTTTATTGCAACATCCGGAGGGCTCAGCACCATCAGCAGCTCAGCGGAGGGGTAAGAGCTGTAACACCAACACCTACAACTACTCCCCTCATCCACATCCTTCACCGCTGCCCTGAGGTAATAGCTACACCTGTAGGGAGCGGGACTACTCTCTGCTGCACCCACCATCACCTCAGCGGCCAGTTTGCAGCGCCGGTTCCATATTACTGGGAACTACAGGTGGCGTCACGATCCCCTGTAAATACTTCCTTTTCCCCCCCACCATCTACTCAAATGATCACCAGGGCACGGAATCGGGATTCTGACTACCCGTGATCTCCCCATCCAAGCTGCCATCAGTCCCGGTGTCCGAGTACCCCTAGCCCTGGCCACATCAAATTCTCACAGTGCGCACCCTTCAGGATTCTCTGGTAATTGTGGTGAATATGGTGATGTGATTTAAATACATGCAGTCATGTGCTGACTAGACACGCGTGGCTTCATGCAATACTAAGTGAATTTAGCGTGGTCAGACATTTAGATGGTATGTGGCTGCAAGTATGCAAATCTCATGCGTGTGCTTACATGACCATCCAAAACCTATTAAAGGGTAGATAATGGCGCAATAGGGTCTTATCTCTTAGATACAAGATAGTTAAAAAATGAGGTACTGCTCACCTTATGAGGTTTGTGTGCCCCACAACTAGTTTAAACGCTCAAAACAGCTACTGCAGGATCCACTGTTCCATCAGGAACAACATATGCATAAATCTAAAGGACCAGAGTGTACAACGATCCGCGCTGCTGAGTATAAGGAAGGACCCAGGAATACCACCATAAACCATCAATGGTGGTATTACTGAGGAAGGGGCTGAGACAGCCCCGAAACACATAGAAGAAATAAAGCACTGTTCTTATATACCAAGATTGTGGTCCTTCCTTATACTCAGCAGCACAGATCGTTATACACCCTGGTCTTTTGGATATATACCTGACCATCCACTCTTTCCGCCTTCATAGGATAATCCGAAAAGTGTGCAGTGCGCGTGCTGTGAGAATTCAGAGTCTGCAGTCATCTAATGTGATTACAGACTTTCATAAAAAAGAATGATAAAAGTAAGCACTGTAGCATGCCCAGTACTAACAGCGTGTAATATACTCACTGTCAGGATTTAGCTGTTTTGCCAGTTCCAGGAGTCATCATCACATGAATACTCATATGTGATTTTCATACCTATAGTCACGTGACCACTAGCTTCCTTGCTGCTTCCCTCATTAAAGCAGTTGCTATAGTTTTTCACTTAACATTGAGAGAATTAGGAACAGCAGCTCGTCGGCACTCGACTGTAGGGCCAGAGACACACTGAGCAACATGCGTGCAAAATATTCTCATGAGTTTCGCATGACTCACCCAAAACGGCCGTGGCCTCTCTGGAGAGGAGTGTGGTCTGCTGCATAGAAACACAAGCGGCTGACACGCTCCAGTCCAGAGAGACGGCAGACGGGCTGGGTGAGTCACGTGAGACTCATGCGAGTATCTCGCATCCGATTCACTCAGTTTGTCTCCAATCTAAGTGTGCAGATTGCATATAAAGAATCGGACACATTTTGCCTACTCATACCGCTTGAGGTAGGTCAGGGGGAGTGAATTCTTGACCCGGGTGCTGGAAAACCTAGATCTGCTTCGGCTTCGGCTTATCTATTATATAAAACCCGAAGGCCACTTCCGGAGGAGGCCACGCCCACTTCCGTGATGGCCGTCGCCCAGGCTCATCCAGTGCACTGTAGCCAGGCTGCCCCCCGCCTACAGTCACCGACACACGGAACGTTCCGATCTCGGAAGTTCCGTGTGCCCTCCTGCCACTCCCCTCCACCCTCTGCCCTCCAGCCAGTACCTACATACCGGGGGGGGCAGGGGGGCCCATTGCCCGCCACCTCGGAGGGCCACACACCCCTTGGGGGTACCCGTCCTCCCTGCCGTGTGCCTGGAGAGGAGGGAGGGCGGGACTTCCTCTCCTGCAGCTCTGCCCGCCCCTCCTCTCCTCCTACACCCGACGTCCGGCCACCGGTAAGTCTCCAGCCATACACGCTGCTCTGCCCTCCAACCTGTGTGCCCCCTCTGCCCCCTCTGTGTCCTCTGCCCCCTCTGTGTCCTCTGCCCCCTCTGTGTCCTCTGCCCCCTGTCCTCTGTGTCCTCTGCCCCCTGTCCTCTGTGTCCTCTGCCCCCTGTCCTCTGTGTCCTCTGCCCCCTGTCCTCTGTGTCCTCTGCCCCCTGTCCTCTGTGTCCTCTGCCCCCTGTCCTCTGTGTCCTCTGCCCCCTGTCCTCTGCGTCCTCTGCCCCCTGTCCTCTGCGTCCTCTGCCCCCTGTCCTCTGCATCCTCTGCCCCCTGTCCTCTGCCTCCTCTGCCCCCTGTCCTCTGCCTCCTCTGCCCCCTGTCCTCTGCCTCCTCTGCCCCCTGTCCTCTGCGTCCTCTGCCCCCTGTCCTCTGCGTCCTCTGCCCCCTGTCCTCTGCGTCCTCTGCCCCCTGTCCTCTGCGTCCTCTTCCCCCTGTCCTCTGCCTCCTCTGCCCCCTGTCCTCTGCCTCCTCTGCCCCCTGTCCTCTGCCTCCTCTGCCCCCTGTCCTCTGCCTCCTCCTGCCCCCTGTCCTCTGCCTCCTCTGCCCCCTGTCCTCTGCGTCCTCTGCCCCCTGTCCTCTGCGTCCTCTGCCCCCTGTCCTCTGCGTCCTCTGCCCCCTGTCCTCTGCGTCCTCTGCCCCCTGTCCTCTGCGTCCTCTGCCCCCTGTCCTCTGCGTCCTCTGCCCCCTGTCCTCTGCGTCCTCTGCCCCCTGTCCTCTGCCTCCTCTGCCCCCTGTCCTCTGCCTCCTCTGCCCCCTGTCCTCTGCGTCCTCTGCCCCCTCTGCGTCCTCTGCCCCCTCTGCGTCCTCTGCCCCCTCTGCGTCCTCTGCCCCCTCTGCGTCCTCTGCCCCCTCTGCGTCCTCTGCCCCCTCTGCGTCCTCTGCCCCCTCTGCGTCCTCTGCGTCCTCTGCGTCCTCTGCGTCCTCTGCCCCCTGTCCTCTGCGTCCTCTGCCCCCTGTCCTCTGCGTCTTCTGCCTCCTCTGCTCCCTGTCCTCTGCCTCCTCTGCCCCCTGTCCTCTGCCTCCTCTGCCCCCTGTCCTCTGCCTCCTCTGCCCCCTGTCCTCTGCCTCCTCTGCCCCCTGTCCTCTGCGTCCTCTGCCCCCTGTCCTCTGCGTCCTCTGCCCCCTGTCCTCTGCGTCCTCTGCCCCCTGTCCTCTGCGTCCTCTGCCCCCTGTCCTCTGCGTCCTCTGCCCCCTGTCCTCTGCGTCCTCTGCGTCCTCTGCGTCCTCTGCCCCCTCTGCGTCCTCTGCGTCCTCTGCGTCCTCTGCCCCCTCTGCGTCCTCTGCGTCCTCTGCCCCCTCTGCGTCCTCTGCCCCCTCTGCGTCCTCTGCCCCCTCTGCCCCCGTGTCCTCTGCCCCCTCTGTGTCCTCTGCCCCCTCTGTGTCCTCTGCCCCCTCTGTGTCCTCTGCCCCCTCTGCGTCCTCTGCCCCCTCTGCGTCCTCTGCCCCCTCTGCGTCCTCTGCCCCCTCTGCCCCCTCTGCGTCCTCTGCCCCCTATGCGTCCTCTGCCCCCTCTGCGTCCTCTGCCCCCTCTGCGTCCTCTGCCCCTCTGCGTCCTCTGCCCCCTCTGCGTCCTCTGCCCCCTCTGCGTCCTCTGCCCCCTCTGCGTCCTCTGCCCGATCTGCGTCCTCTGCCCCCTCTGCGTCCTCTGCCCCTCTGCGTCCTCTGCCCCCTCTGCGTCCTCTGCCCCCTCTGCGTCCTCTGCCCCCTCTGCGTCCTCTGCGTCCTCTGCCCCCTCTGTGTCCTCTGCGTCCTCTGCGTCCTCTGCGTCCTCTGCGTCCTCTGCCCCCTGTCCTCTGCGTCCTCTGCCCCTGTCCTCTGCGTCTTCTGCCCCCTGTCCTCTGCGTCCTCTGCCTCCTCTGCCCCCTGTCCTCTGCCTCCTCTGCCCCCTGTCCTCTGCCTCCTCTGCCCCCTGTCCTCTGCCTCCTCTGCCCCCTGTCCTCTGCGTCCTCTGCCCCCTGTCCTCTGCGTCCTCTGCCCCCTGTCCTCTGCGTCCTCTGCCCCCTGTCCTCTGCGTCCTCTGCCCCCTGTCCTCTGCGTCCTCTGCCCTCTCCTGCTGCGTCCTCTGCCCCCTCTGCTCCTCTGCGTCCTCTGCCCCTCTGCGTCCTCTGCCCCCTCTGCGTCCTCTGCCCCCTCTGCGTCCTCTGCCCCCTCTGCGTCCTCTGCCCCCTCTGCATCCTCTGCCCCCTCTGCGTCCTCTGCCCCCTCTGCGTCCTCTGCCCCCTCTGCGTCCTCTGCCCCCTCTGCGTCTCCCCTCTGCGCCCCTCTGGTCCCCCTCTGCCCTCTGCGTCCTCTGCGTCCTCTGCGTCCTCTGCCCCCTCTGTGTCCTCTGCCCCCTCTGTGTCCTCTGCCCCCTCTGTGTCCTCTGCCCCCTCTGTGTCCTCTGCCCCCTCTGTGTCCTCTGCCCCCTCTGTGTCCTCTGCCCCCTCTGTGTCCTCTGCCCCCTCTGTGTCCTCTGCCCCTCTGTGTCCTCTGCGTCCTCTGTGTCCTCTGCGTCCTCTGCCCCCTCTGTGTCCTCTTCACCCTGTCCTCTGCCCCCTCTGTGTCCTCTGCCCCCTGTCCTCTGCCCCCTCTGTGTCCTCTGCCCCCTGTCCTCTGCCCCCTGTCCTCTGCGTCCTCTGCCCCCTCTGTGTCCTCTGCCCCCTGTCCTCTGCGTCCTCTGCGTCCTCTGCCCCCTCTGCGTCCTCTGCCCCCTCTGCGTCCTCTGCCCCCTGTCCTCTGCGTCCTCTGCCCCCTGTCCTCTGCATCCTCTGCCCCCTGTCCTCTGCCCAGCCGCCTCTGCCCCCTGTCCTCTGCGCTGACCACTCTGCCCACGTCGCTGCGCTGACCAATCTCACCGCACTCACTGCTAACCACTGAGCCACCGCACTCACTGCTAACCACTGAGCCACCGCACTCACTGCTAACCACTGAGCCACCGCACTCACTGCTAACCACTGAGCCACCGCACTCACTGCTAACCACTGAGCCACCGCACTCACTGCTAACCACTGCGCCACCGCACTCACTGCTAACCACTGAGCCACCGTATACTCTGCTACCCACTCAGCCGCCTGTATACACACAATTCATTTCACCGCACTCCCGTAACTATTAGTAAATAAACTATATATGGATTCTAGACTACCCGATTCTTTAGAATCGGGCCGCCATCTAGTTATAATATAATAATTTAAAGGAAGTCAGTTTTTCCAAAGTACAGTGACCGTCAAATTTTTTGTCTACGTGGAGGATGTATCCGAAAATGAATTATGAAGAAATATATTCAGAACAGACACTTAGACCTAATTAGAACAAACAAGAGTTGACGGACATTTACTTGAGACTTCAGCTTCAAAGGGTTAATAGTGTGTTGAACCAGTTAGTTGGAGGAACTCCATCTAAAATGAGTATTTTTCTATGGAAGAACAGATGCTTCCCTGTACAGCCATCACCGGACAGAAGATTGAAGCTGAAAAGATAATCTTTTGGTATTGCAGCTGTCATAAGGATCTGTCACTTCAGCCTGGATCAACAGACGTGCATTTCACCCTTGTCCATATCTAGACTTTGGACAGCCACTCCTGGGATTGATACTATTATGTTGGGTGCAGCCATCAAGTACCGGTAAATTAGTCTTTCCTGTGACATTTTATTACACAGGAGACTCTGAATTGAAGTCTCCATTGACGGCAGATTTTAGGCAATTTAGACATGTGTCACACCTGTGTGTTCTGATATATTAAACCAGATGTTACATGTCCCACCTGCACAATCAGCGACATTAATAAGATCTGTTAGCAACAAGGCATTACATTCGATATGAATAATTTAATTTGATTAACTGAATGATTTAATTAATCCATCCTATAATAACTGGGTGACGAATAAAATTTGATGCAATTTATAGCCAAAAAAAATCAGATTCAATAGAATCTGAATTTTTCCGGATTAGATTCAATAAAACAGCAGCCAATGGATTCTTTATAAGATTAGGAATGGGTTAAAGAATAATATACTGCTATACTCCACTGCCCCGTCACTGCACCTCCCTGGCTCGCTAACGTTCCCATACAGAAGACGACATGAGTGGAAGACCAAAGAAGACCCAAAGTGAGTAGAAGACTTGTTAAGTGAGCATAATTGTTTATTATTCTTTTCACTTCCTCCCATTTATATTTATATATATATTTATAATGCATTAAAGGGAACTGTGGTGCCCCACGTAGTCAGGCGTCACAGAGGGGTATTGCACCCGTAAAAGAGATGTAATTACCCCAGCTGCAAGTGGACCCTAGGTTGGTGGGTGGGACCCATTCCCAGCACTCCCACATTAGCTGAGCGGTGGGAGGTTACCCGGGGAGGGGATATATTCACCCCAGGGGAGATCAAGAGAGGCTAGACAGAGGAGGAGAGGAGCCCTGACGTAGGTGTGCAGAAGGTGGAGCGGGCCTGTGAGCTGAGAACGATGAGGGAAGACCGCGAAGCGCGAGAGGCAGCGGTAGTGGTGCAGGCAGTTGTGGAGTACCGTGCCTCGTTACCACCCGTACCACCACCCGTCCAGACCCGGGACACAGGGGTCCAGATTGAAACCCCGGTAACATCACCGTCCCATTCCAGCAGCTATCTCTGGCTGGAGACAGCGTGGACGTTCCCTACCAAAAGAGACATCATCATTGAAGACGAGACTGACTTTGAGGAACTGGAGGACGTAGAAGGAGCTTTGGGATGGAGCACCCCAGAAGCTGCATGGTGGACTGCATGGCAGCAGCAGCAGTGAGGAACCCCTACCGACGTGATCTTAGCGGAGACAAGAGTGACCACCAGATTCCCAACCGGCAACTCACCACCATCTCAGTACCAGACATCTCAGTCATCTTTAAATGAAAGAGACCAAGTGGCAAGACAGTGATGTCGAGAGAAATGGTTCCAGAAAGAGCAGGCTTCACGGCGACTTCGGGACGAGGCCAGATCACAGCCCCTGTTCCAGTGGAGTTGCGCCGACAAGGAACCATAGTGTCCGTTTACCAGTAAGAAGGATGGGGATTCCTTAGAGAACCCGGATTTCAGGATGATATCTTTTTTGCACAACGCGACGTAGAGTCGTACCTGCGGCGAGGACACCCAGATTGAGACTTATAACGAGGTGAGCAGGTTACCTTTGAACGCTATCCAGGCCCCTTAGGCTGGTTCGCCATCAAAGTTTTTCGCCAGCAATAGACGGTATTGACATTGCATTGTACATAGCCCTTCTTTTTCAGCAACCATGCCCCTTTATTTTTGCCTTTCTTTTTAGAATCCCAAGAATAATGAGCTTGTCCCTGTGTTGTGTTTTTGATTTGAAGATGCAGAGACTTTTATTTTGAACTTTTATTCACCTTGTTGATGTTGTGTGCTGTGTGAGCAGCGGCCCAGCGGTGATAACTCACACTGGACTGTGCTGGACAATATATTACCACTGGGTCCGCGTAGTTAGTACCGGTCCCCGTTGGGCCAAGTTAGATAATGTTTTATCTGCAGCTAGTAGAAGCCGGAGAGTAAGAACTTTGCCAACAGGTGACCCGAGGACCGTTGGGTCTGCCGTACTAATTACTGCAATGGATATATATATATATGTGCAACGTTAAAGAATAGTGCCTCCTAGCGATAGGAAGAAATCTAAATATGCTTGATTGCAAATAGTTTACCCGTTGATATTGTTATAGAAAATATGAAAAATGCTTTTTACTTCCCGGTTAACAGGTACAGATACAAGTATATTCCATCAAGGGGGTATGTGGCGCAAGTGGACCCTAGGTTGGTGGGTGGGACCCATTCCCAGCACTCCCACATTAGCTGAGCGGTGGGAGGTTACCAGGGGACATCAAGAGCGGCTAGACAGAGGAGGAGAGGAGTCGGGACAGTTGGAAAGAGTGTGGAACGAGATGGACGGGCAACGCGGATGGTTTCAAGCCGATCCGGAGGAAATGAGAAGGGGTCTTGAGGAGATCCTAAAAGAGAGCGCCCGACGAGCGGAGTCGAGGCCCTAGAGAGAAAGGGAGATGCCCAGAGTGGAGCGACCAAACTCCAGGGGAATCTCCAGTCCACCACAGGAATGCCGAGCCCGCGGATCCGGCCAAAGTCCATCTTTGCAGTCGGCAACCGGCTGCTGTGGTCCGTATATCCCCAAAGCACCCTGCCAGATGGAGCGGTCTGCCTGCTTCCTCACCACGAGGGAATGGACCCCCAATGCTACCTACACGGAGCCATTGGGTGTAGGCCTATCCTAGGTGGGGAAGAAATGACACAGATTCGTCAACTAAGGTACACCACGGGTTCCAGCATACCACCTGGGATCCATTGAAGCCACCCGTTGAGCTACTTGTTATTTTAACATCTGATGCTGGACTGTGAAATTTGTATGATGCTGCTACAAGTTGAAAGTAAAGTACCCAGGAGAAAGTGACCTTGCCTGTGTGTGAGTTTCTACATCTACCTGTTCCCTTGCAGGAACGCTGCCCCGGAGGAATAGCTCCGCCTGCAGGGAGCTTTGCCAACTCAGCCACACTACCATCTAACTCCGGCGGACTGTGGCAGCGCTGGTGACCCATCACCAGGTACTACATGTGGTACACACGACAAACCCTTATCCCCTGTAAATACACCCTTTTTGAAGTGTCACCCAGGCCACGGGCTCAGGCGCTGCCATCCGTGACATCCCAAGCATCCCACCGAGCCTAATACCCGAGTACCACAGGGCCTGGGGCTCGACAGAACCTTTCACATAAAACAATGCTATTAACCTGCAGATATTGGGTTTATTTGCATGTTAATAGCATACTGAACCTGTCCGGCATCTGCACATTAACCCCGCTGCTGGGAGGAAATTAACTTTAATCCTCCTGTCAGGTTTCCGGTTTAAAGGGATCCTGTCATCTCCAGAACGCCTCCTAAGCTACCAAAACATGTCCCTGCAGCATCCCATCACTAATCTCACACTTCTTTTGTCTCCTAAAAGCATCCTGTGAAAGTGCATAAAAACGTTTTAATACTTACTCATTAGTGATTATAATTAGCAGGGGCTATATTCTTTAGCCACCAAGGCGGGCTGTTTTGCAGCTCCAGGATCCACCCTCTCTCTGTCTGTGTGCTCTGCTTGTGCAGGCATTGCCCTCCCCCTCTCTATCATTCACAGAATGCAAATCATTAGTCCTGCCTTCAGCTCCATATCACAGCAGCACAGACAGAGAGAGGGTGGATCATTCGGGGCATGAAAATGAGCACCTAGGGAGGGCTTAGAGTCTCACAGGGGACGCCCTGTGAGACTTATTCGGAGCCAAGAAGTCTCAGATTTGTAAGTGTATATTGTTGATTATTCCAATGTTACAGAGCTCTTTTTTTACAGAAAAGGACCACTAATAATGATCTGTCATGGTGCAGGGACAGGTATTAATAGGGTTGGGAGTGAATTGGAGGGGTCAGGTTCCCTTTAAGTCATGGGAGCGGTGCCATTGCAAGTTCTTTTTATTTACAGCGGAAGCTATAATCGCTCTCCGCACTGACTGACAGCCGCTCACGATTAGAGGAAACTGGCAGTCGGTGTGTGTGTGGGGGTGTGTGGGTTCAGTTGCTACTCTCCATACACAGAGGTGTGATTAAGCCAGTGCCGGTGTCGTCTCCATGACTAAAGGAAGGATTAAAGTTCATTTCCTCCTGGCAGCGGGGCTCACTGTGCAGGAATCGGGCAGAAAATGAATGCTATTAACCTGCAGTTTAATCCCAATATCTGCAAGTTAATAGAGTTTTTCCACATGACAGGTTCACTTTAAGGTCTGGAAAAACATCGAAGCATAATAAATGTCCCTTCTCTATTTGACGGCAAACTAATTTTAGGGAGATTCGCTCATCTCTATTTATCACCTTTTGCTGGGTTTTTCTTAATCTGAGCATTGTCCAGTCTCAAATCCTAAAATTGTTTTCTACTCACTGGACAGTTTTTAAAAGGGACAACCCTAGGCGAAAACAGAGCGGCAACTAAACTTTTTTTTTTTTTTTTTTTAATAATTTGGTCTAGAATAGAAAGATTGAAATTTAGCCAATCCCTTTATTAGGAAATTTGTCTTAATTTTTGCAAAATGTTAAATGTAAGTGCTTCCAAACCCCTGCTTTTCACTAATCTATTTGCCTTCAGCAGCATTTATATCAAAATGGTCTAATTTGGAGTAGAAAAGATGGCAGTGCTTCTACAGCTCAGCACCTGCGTCTCACTAACTCTAGGCCATTGCAGGATATTATTCTGATGAACTCAACACACAGAGGAGGAGATGGGTGCACTGCTGACCCACATATGCCATCATCTGTTCTTCAATCGAGTGCATTTTGATATAAATGCAGCAAAGGAACTACATAAACTAGGGGAAAAGCCAGGGTCTGGAAGCTACTTAAATGCAATTTTCTACAGGAATGAATGCAAATTGCCTAAGAAAATGATTTGCCAAAAAGAGAAAGTTCAGTCCCCTTTAAGCAGAAAGCTAAAAATGTCTATCGAATTACTAACCACATCATGACCTATGACCAACTGGTATGTCATACGTTGTGTACCTTTCTTTGAAGCCAAGCTTGCCTATTTCTCTTCCCATGTCAGCTGATGTCTGATCAACCGACATGTGCCTCTAAAAGCCGCTGGTGTTAAATCAAGTTGTTGATCTCTGACAGTGGGATTTAACAAATTTTCCAATCAGAGTTCCCACGATCATAATCAGCTGCTGCAACATTGCCATAAAGTACATTAAGAGGTAATCAGCACATAATATCTACCTAAGAATGTTATTGTTAAAAACGTCAGCTCAGGGTGCAAAACATAACCCATTACGTCCAGACGTCTGGACAAAGCATGTTAGCGAAACGCACGTCAGGGTGATTCCCCAGAGATTCCTGTGCTCCTCTAGGTATTTTGATGGTCGGAAATTAGTCTTAATTTTATGGCCACTTGAACCTGGTATTTTGTATCCACGACTTTCCAGGTAAAATAACCGTTGCTGGTTAATTTGTCATTGGAACTTCTTTCTATCCAGCATTTTGAGATGTCTGGCCCACAAGGGTCTGGGGTACTCAGGCGTTTGGGTTCAGGGATGTCACGGGTGGTCGGTGCCCGAGTCTGTGCCCTTGGGTGACAACAAAAAGGGGTATTTACAGGGATAAACATTTATAGAAGAATGTCATGATGCCACCTGTACATCCAGTGATGGTACTGGCGGTGCTGGGGCTTCCAGGGTGATGGGCGGCAGCAAGGTGTTGTAGCTCTCTACAGATGGAGCGGGGTCCCCGGGACCGTAAGGGTACAATGGTAGAATAGGGTAGCCCAGTCGTTGCTGTGTAGGGAAGGATGGACACACACACAAGAAAGTCTTTTTCTGTACCTTTACTGGTGGTTTGTAGGTACACTTCCAGGGTTGAAGGGTGCACTTTGGGATTTCCACACCGAGTGGGCTATAGGCCTCCTTGTCCTGCTCCCTTGTCCTGAAGCCTGGCGTGTGTGAAACCAGGCCTGACCTTTCTTCTCTCTCACACCTGTGTTGCTGCACTGATGGCTCTCACTTGGCTACCGCTACGAATCTGTGGTTACTGGTTCTCAAATGGTGAGTGCTTCGGTTGACCGGGAAGCTAAGCCTCCACGGTGTACTGGGATTCTCTGCTGGGCTAATCTCTTCTTTGCAGACTCACACTCCAGTGACCAGTGTTCTGTTGGGGTGAGCCGGTATGGCTCCTCTGCCCCCGCTGTACTATTCCTCACCTCTGCCTTCTATCCTCACTCTCTGGACCCTCACACTGGCTCTGGCGGTGCACTGGTTTTGGGCCTAGCACGGCTCCAGTAGCCAGTTTTTGCTCGCTAGGCTCTGAGCTGATCTTCACAGTTCTCCTAGCGACTGCACACTCTGGCTAATTCCGCCCCCAGCACCTGTATTTATAGGGGATCTGGCTTAACAGCAACCAGTGGTGCTCCCCCTACAGGCCTGGAGTGGAAGATGTTGTGTGAATGTGGATACCAGATGTGGAAATCCCTCAGTGTACTAGTTGGTTCTGTGGCTTACCTGGCACAGGGTGTCACTAGCCTTTTGACTGATTGCTACCGTAACATATTCTGTCACTTGCTATTTCTTTCACTTCTATTCTCTCCTCCTGCTTTGGTTAATTACCTGCTTTCTTCTTTTTATTTCTTAACTAATTATCTTGTTTTTTTCTTTTGTTGCATTATCTTTTGGGCTATGTGTTTTTCACATTCCACCTTATGTGCGCTGAAATGCGTAGCAGAATAAATCACATGATTATTCATAAACTGATGTTCTGACAAGTTTATTATCACGGCAGTGCGGAGGACTTCATCCCTATTCTGACCCCTGATGTTCTTATACATATCTGCTTGCAAGTGATTATAGTTAGTGATGAGCGAGCATGCTCGCCACTTATCGGTACTCGCACGAGTATCACTGTACTCGGGCTACTCGGCGAGCACCGAGTAATCTCGCGATACTCGTGCTGTGCTCGTGGTCGTCATCTCTGCATGTTGGCGCTCTTTTGAGAGCCAGCCCACGTGCAGGGATTGGCTGGCAGACCACTGCAATGCCACAGCCCTGTTAGTTGTGGCATTGCAGTGATTGGCCGGCCTGCACAGCGTGACCGAGCCTTTATAAGACCCGGCCGCACTGTGCTCGGCACACAGGCATCCAGACAGTGAGTGTAGGGACAGTGTCTGCTGCTGCTTAGGGACAGATTTGCGACCCTCATAGGTAGATCCGGAGCAGGGCTGCAAACTGCTGCTGAGCTGACCACAACAGTCCTTCTGAGGACTAATCTCGGAGGATATAGGCAGGGTGATCCAGATCGGAGTCCAAGCTTTTCTGTGACCATTACAGTCACCAGACTGTTGTACTTACTAGCTTGATCCAGGTTAGGACATAGGGACTAAAATCCTCATCTCCTGTGACCATTAGAGTCACCAGACTGGTGTACGTACTACCTTGATACAGGTTAGGGACTAAAATCCTAATCTGTGACCATTAGAATCACCAGACTGGTGTACGTACTACCTTGATACAGGTTAGGGACTAAAATCCGAATCTGTGACCATTAGAATCACCAGACTGGTGTACGTACTACCTTGATACAGGTTAGAGACTAACATCCTCATCTCCTGTGACCATTAGAGTCACCAGACTGGTGTACGTACTACCTTGATACAGGTTAGGGACTAAAATCCTAATCTGTGACCATTAGAATCACCAGACTGGTGTACGTACTACCTTGATACAGGTTAGGGACTAAAATCCTCATCTCCTGTGACCATTAGAGTCACCAGACTGGTGTACGTCATACCTTGATACAGGTTAGGGACTAAAATCCGAATCTCCTGTGATCTGAACAGTCACCAGACTGGTGTACGTCATACCTTGATACAGGTTAGGGACTAAAATCCGAATCTCCTGTGATCTGAACAGTCACCAGACTGGTGTACGTCATACCTTGATACAGGTTAGGGCCTAAAATCCTAATCTCCTGTGATCTGAACAGTCACCAGACTGGTGTACGTCATACCTTGATACAGGTTAGGGACTAAAATCTTAATAATCTGTGACCATTACAGTCAGCAGACTGGTGTACGTCATACCTTGATACAGGTTAGGGACTAAAATCCTAATAATCTGTGACCATTGCATTCACCAGACTGGTGTACTTAATACCTTGATACAGGTTAGGGACTAAAATCCTAATCTCCTGTGATCTGAACAGTCACCAGACTGGTGTACATCATACCTTGATACAGGTTAGGGACTAAAATCCTAATCTCCTGTGACCTCTACAGTTACCAGACTGGTGTACGTCATACCTTGATACAGGTTAGGGACTAAAATCCTAATAATCTGTGACCATTACAGTCAGCAGACTGGTGTACGTCATACCTTGATACAGGTTAGGGCCTAAAATCCTAATAATCTGTGACCATTGCATTCACCAGACTGGTGTACTTAATACCTTGATACAGGTTAGGGACTAAAATCCTAATCTCCTGTGACCATTGCATTCACCAGACTGGTGTACTTAATACCTTGATACAGGTTAGGGTCTAAAATCCTAATCTCCTGTGACCATTGCATTCACCAGACTGGTGTACTTAATACCTTGATACAGGTTAGGGACTAAAATCCTAATAATCTGTGACCATTACAGTCACCAGACTGGTGTACTTAATACCTTGATACAGGTTAGGGCCTAAAATCCTAATAATCTGTGACCATTACAGTCAGCAGACTGGTGTACTTAATACCTTGATACAGGTTAGGGACTAAAATCCTACTCTTCTGTGACCATTGCATTCACCAGACTGGTGTACTTAATACCTTGATACAGGTTAGGGCCTAAAATCCTAATAATATGTGACCGTTACAGTCAGCAGACTGGTGTACTTAATACCTTGATACAGGTTAGGGACTAAAATCCTAATCTCCTGTGATCTGAACAGTCACCAGACTGGTGTACGTCATACCTTGATACAGGTTAGAGACTAAAATCCTAATCTCCTGTGACCTCTAAAGTCACCAGACTGGTGTACGTCATACCTTGATACAGGTTAGGGACTAAAATCCGAATCTCCTGTGACCATTGCATTCACCAGACTGGTGTACTTAATGCCTTGATACAGGTTAGGACTAAAATCGTAATAATCTGTGATCATTACAGTCACCAGACTGGTGTACTTAACACCTTGATACAGGTTAGGGCCTAAAATCCTAATAATCTGTGACCATTACAGTCACCAGACTGGTGTACTTAATACCTTGATACAGGTTAGGGCCTAATATCCTAATAATCTGTGACCATTACAGTCACCAGACTGTTGTCGCTGTATACAAGCAAAATGCGCAAGGGCGTTGGCAAGGAACAAGGAAGTGAACGTGATGGTGGTGCAGGCAGAGGCCGAGGTCGTGTGCAAGCACTAATTTTGTAACAAGAAAGGGGCACATCTACTCGCTCACACGTCCTGTCCCAAATTCTTGGGGCCCGCTGCAGTACACCGCTCTTGAACCAACACCAGTGTCAACAGGTTGTTACTTGGATAGCGGATAATGCTTCAAGTCAGATTGGCACCACCACAAACACCCTGTCTTCCACACGGTCAAGTGTCAGTAGCCGTGATACTGCACCGCACATTTCCCAACCTGATCCTCCTTCCTACCACCAGGCCGAGTACACGTCCACGGACATTACTGATCCCACACTTGGACACTCGGAAGTCCAGAAGTGTGTACCCATGGGTGAGTGGAGGTACATGGCAAATTCCCATAACAAAATTTAAGTTCAGTTGTCATTTGTTGGTGGTGTGGTGAAGTCTGGCCCAATCCAACCCTTGTTCATCTTGATCTGAGTCAGCCTGTCACCATTTTCAGTTGACAGGCGGGTGCGTTTATCAGTAATGATTCCACCTGCGGCTCTGAAAACATGCTCTGACAAAACGCTAGCGGCAGGGCAGGCCAGGACTTCCAAGGCGTACAGAGCCAATTCATGCCACGTGTCCAGCTTTGGAGACACAATAATTGTAAGGCACAGAGGAATCTAGCAGTACAGTTGTTTGATCTGCAAGGTACTCCTTCAGCATCTGGCCAAACTTAGCATTTCTTGTGGCACTACCCCGCACCTCAGGGGCTGTGGTGCGTGAGGGGCTGAGAAAACTGTCCCACATCGTAAAGACTGTTCCCCTACCTCTGGCGGATTGGACTTGTGCCCCTCTCGGCCGTACGCCTTGGTTGTCCACCGATTCCTGACCTATGCCACTAGCGTTTTGTGAGGGGAATGATTTGCCTACTTCCGTGACTATGGCCTTCTGGAAATGCTGCATTTTGGCTGACCTCTCCGCCTCAGGAATGAGAGACATAAAGTTCTCCTTGTAGCGTGGGTCTAACAGTGTTGCCAATCAGTACTGATTGTCGGCCAAGATGTTGTGAACGCGAGGGTCACGAGCCAGGCAGCTTACCATAAAGTCAGCCATGTGCGCCAGACTCTTAACAGCCATCACTTCAGTATCCAGACCAACACGATGACTGAACATGCTGTCCTCCGCCTCCTCCTCATCTCCACTGTCCTCTGGCCAGCCACGCAGAATCGAGGGTATGACTGGTGTGCATGTCATATCCTCAATTTGGCCAGAGAGTTGCACGTTGTGATGAGATGAGGCTGGGCTGTGTGTTTTCACCCACACCCACTACTGTTTCTTGCTCCAAGTCATTGCGCTTGGCCTGCAATGCATCCTCTTTGTTTTTCAGCAGAGACCGTTTTAGAAGGCAGAGTAGTGGTATGGTGACGCTAATAATGGCATCATCGCCGCTCACCATCTTGGTGGAGTCATCAAAGTTTTGTAGGACGGTAAATAGGTCGGACATCCATCTCCACTCCTCAGGTGTTATGTGTGGAGTTTGACCCATTTCCTGACGGCGTAGGTGATGCAGGTAGTCCACAACTGCCCTCTTCTGCTCACATATCCTCACCAACATGTGCAGAATTGAATTCCAACACGTGGGGGCATCACACACCAGTCTGTGGGCCGGAAGACGCAAACGGCGCTGAAAGCCGGCAAGGCCGGCTGAAGCAGCAGGTGACTTTCGAAAATGTGCAGACAGACGGCGAACTTTTACCAGCTGTTCAGACAGCTCTGGGTATGACTTTAGAAACCTCTGAACCACCAGGTTGAGCACATGGCCCAGCTGGCCTCGCCTGAAAGCTGCCACCAGGTTCCGGACATTGTCACACACGACCTTTCCTGGCTTTAGGTTCAGAGGTGTGAGCCAGTGATCTGCTTGCTGTTTCAGAGCTGTCCACACCTCTTCTGCATTGTGGGGTTTGTCACCTATGCAGACTAGCTTCAGCACAGCCTGTTGCCGCTTTGCGGAGGCAGTGCTGCAGTGCTTCCAGCTTGGGACTGGTGTGGAGGGTACAGTGGATGAGGATGAGGAGGAGGAGGAGGATGTAGAGCATGACATTCCGGAGCTGTAGAGTGTCGGTCAAACCCTGACAGAGGTAGGGCCTGCTATCCTTGCTGTGGGAAGGACGTGTTCCGTCCCTCGCTTAGACTGTGTCCCAGCCTCCACAATATTAACCCAGTCTTTTGTCAAGGAGATGTAGCCGCCTTGCCCACAAGCACTTCTCCATGTGTCTGTAGTTTGGTTGACTTTGACTGAAACAGCGTTGTTCAGGGCACGTGTGATGCTGTTGGACACGTGGTAATGCAATGCGGGGACGGCACATCTGAAGAAATAGTGGCGGCTGGGGACCGAGTAACGTGGGAGAGCAGCCGCCATCAGGTCGCGGAATGCTTCCGTCTCCACCAGCCGGAAAGGCAACATTTCTACCGCTATGAGTCGCGAAATGTGATAATTCAGGACTGTGGCATGTGGGGCGTTGGCAGCGTATTTGCGCCTGCGTTCAAAGGTTTGCTGAATGGATAAATGAACGCTGCGCTGGGACAAGGACGTGCATGATGGTGGGGTTATTTGTGCGTGGGCAACTTCAGGTGCAGGGCCGGAGGCTTGTTCGTGGCCAGCATGTACAGGGGATTGGCTCGCACGCACAACACGCGAAGATGTAGCAGTGACATCAGCAAGCACCGCTCCTCGACTCTGTTGTACTTCCCACAAAGTCGGGTGCTTGGCTGCCATGTGCCTCATCATACTGCTGGTGGTCAGGCTGCTAGTTTTCGTACCCCTGATGCTGCTGGCATGGCAGGTGTTGCAAATGGTCTTTTTAGAGTCATCTGGAGCCAACTTAAAAAACTTCCAGACACGGGAACACCTAACATTTGCACAGGCACCTTGTGTCGTGTTGTTGTTCTGGGGAACAGTTGCCTGCCTTCTGCCTGCGGACCCGACCCTGCTTCGTACTGCCTGTTGGGATGCTAAGCCTCCCTCCCCCTGTGCACTGGTGTCCTCGCTCTGCATATCCTCCTGCCAGGTTGGGTCAGCTACTGGATCATCCACCACGTCGTCTTCCTCTTCCTTGGCTAATCGCTGGACTGCTCCTCCTTCTCCTCATGTGCCACCAAGATGACCGTTACAATACTTAGGCTGTTGTTTCAGGTATACCCCCAGTGGTAAATTTTTACGCCCATTCTTTTTGAATGGCCATTACAACGACAGGATACCTGCTCCTTTTCAATGGGAAAAATGTTTTGAGGCCCTCATGCACGTCTCTATCCAGGGACAATGTGGAGTCTCCCAATTTTTGGCTGCCCTGCCAAAGGGCAATACTACAATACACCCACTTGAGGGTTACAGGCCCTACTACATGTCTGTATGCATGGGTCATTGTTGAACCTCCCAATTTTTGGCTGCCCTGCCAAAGGGCAATACTACAATACACCCACTTGAGGTTTACAGGCCCTCCTGCACGTCTCTATCCAGGGGCATTGGTGAACCTCCAAATTTTGGACTGCCCTGGCAAAGGAAAATACTACAATAGACCCAGTTCCTCAAAATGGGCACATTATTTCAAGACAGGGCTTCATGTACGTCTCTTCTCAGGGACATCGGAGTGCCGCACAATGTTTTCACGTAAAATCTTTCATGTAATCACAAAAAGTAACATACACCAGCTGTATCTCACTATTGGGTATGTGCCCTTAACATTTCCACCCTAAATATTCATTTTGGTGTCATTTTGGAAGGTTTTCTGGTGACTCCGTAAAATTGGCGTGAAACTCGGACAAGATTGTTCACAGCTGTGACTTTTGAGTGAGAAATGCTTCCAGGGGTCTTCCCCATGGTGTTGCCATGTCATTTCAGCACTCTTTTGAGACTTTTGTGACATTTTTAGGGTTTTTCCATGCTGCCGGCAGTCATTTCATAAAAATACTCGTGTCTCCCATAGGATAACATTGGGCTCGGTACTCGGGCCGAGTACACGAGTATCTCGGGATGCTCGGCCCGAGCTTCGAGCACCCGAGCATTTTAGTACTCGCTCATCACTAATTATAGTGGTTTTGACTGTTCACAACCACTAAAGGTGAGCGACTCCTCGCATTATTAATTGTATCTTGTCATCTTGGATGATACCCTATGCCTTGCTAGTATTTTTCATAATGCACTTTTTTTAAACATCTGCTGGCTCTGCATTTTTGACTCTACCAATAATTCTATAATTGGCTTATTTTGGAATTCTTTACTTAACACCGCACAATTATGGAGATAGTAAAATTTGGTCCAGTAGGGTAGAATTTAGCATATGAAATAATGTTTTATTCCTTGTATATCACCAATTTTATTTTTAGGTGAAATTAAAGGAAAACTGTCTGGTCGAAAATCCATATATAACTGCTATCATGGGGGGGGGAGGAAGTTGTATTCTCCTCTCTGCTCTCTGTTTGCAGCATCACAAGAGGTCAAAAACAACACAGAAACTGTCACAGCACAGCAAGATATCTGCTTACAGAAACAAATCGAGTCTAGATAAGGCAGATCTATAATAGCTCTCTCCCTCCATGGTGTCCTCAACAAAACAAACCTTCTATCAGTGAAACCTGACACTGCACTATTAGTAAAGGGAGGAGGGAGGGAGGAAGTAGAAGAGAGCTGCTGAGAGGGAGTGCATAATTACATGACAGTTTATACAGCACTGGACTATTCCTGTTTGTTTATAATGGAGAGGACTAATCCAGGAGCTCCCTGCAGGGTCTGACAATGCTGATAACATGGAAACTACAAACGGTACAATAATGATTTTACATATTTTAAAAGGTCTGTCCCGACACTATTCAAGGGTAATATTAGTATCATACTCAAAAATGACCTGACAGTGTCCCTTTAAAGGACATAGTGAACTATTATTGAATTCCATCTATGTTGCCATAAGAAGTCGCCTTAAGTCATTGCACTTTTTATTGTCATTTGTATTATTTGCACACTGTTATGTCTTTATTGTGAGTCCTTGTATCTCTGGTGGAATTTTCTTCGCAGTATATTACCCTTATAACCTTTTAATACAATAACATTTTGATAAAGATCATCTTTTAATTTTGAGCTATATTTGGTTTAGTACTCATATTCTTGAATAGGTTTCTCATGTGGCCACAACTGTTGGTGGTTATGGGGGCACAGAGGTCCTGACGGGGTCCCTTTAAGAAATTGATTTTAAAAAATCCTACTTCACTACGGTATAGGAAATATTTCAGCATTTTTATCTATACAGTACAATATATATGATCAAAAGATTACAACTTCTCATCACTTACACCCCCCCCAATACATATCAGGGGGCACATTCACATCACCTTCTGCATTTCATTTACCCTGTGAGATCAGGATTTCCTTCAGATCCTCACATCAAGTCTTTCAACTAGGACTGAAGACGATGTTACACACGTCCGTCCTCTGTTGTGCATTACCTAATGTTGAGCACGGGATGGTACATTGATTGTGTCTATTAGCTGTATACACCACAGATGTTCTCTTCGTTTCTGCCTCTTTCAAATATTTGGAGAAAATCCTAAAAACATGTCTATCATTAGAACCTCAAAGTTTGCTTTTTTTCCCCCATCAATGTGATTCTTATCCATTGGATAAGCACGTCTTGCACTAAAAGGACATGTGTGATGTAAACTTCCATATATTTCCCACAAGTAAAGTTGATTTAAAGGGAACCTGTCACCCGATTTTAAGCTCCTACACTATCTCTAGCTGTCCCTACACCTTCCTAGCAGCTCCCTATCTCTCCCTTTCTTATCTAAAGTGTCCCTATAAAAGAAGTGTAAAATAAGATTAAACTTACTGCAGTCCCCGTAGTTAGGGGACTGGGTAGGCGTGGCCTCTGTTCCTTCCTCACTCCTCCGTGTGGAAATGCACGCCCCGCTGGGCGGCATTATTGTGGGTCCTCTCTGCCCCCATTAACATTAATCCTCCGCCCTCTACACCTCTTTGCACCGGCCGGGCGTCACATCCGGCGCGGTGCATTATGGGCCGTCACGTGATCTGCCCTAGTGCATTCTGGGTCCGATCACGTGATCGGCCCCAGTGCATTATGGGCTTGATCACGTGATCGGCCCCGGCTCCGCGCATGCGCAATGCGCTTATTGAAGCCGGGGCCGATCACGTGATCAAGCCCATAATGCACTGGGGCCGATCACGTGATCGGACCCAGAATGCACTAGGGCAGATCACGTGACGGCCCATAATGCACCGCGCCGGATGTGACGCCCGGCCGGTGCAAAGAGGTGTAGAGGGCGGAGGATTAATGTTAATGGGGGCAGAGAGGACCCACAATAATGCCGCCCAGCGGGGCGTGCATTTCCACACGGAGGAGTGAGGAAGGAACAGAGGCCACGCCTACCCAGTCCCCTAACTACGGGGACTGCAGTAAGTTTAATCTTATTTTACACTTCTTTTATAGGGACACTTTAGATAAGAAAGGGAGAGATAGGGAGCTGCTAGGAAGGTGTAGGGACAGCTAGAGATAGTGTAGGAGCTTAAAATCGGGTGACAGGTTCCCTTTAAATTATTCTTTGTGTCATGCGTTGAATAGTTTTCGGTAACTCCTTAAAGGGAACCTGTCGCCAGGTTTTTGCAACCTAATCTGAGAATAGCATAATATAGGACCCGAGATCCTGATTCCAGTGATGTGTCACTTACTGGGCTGCTCAGTGCAGTTTTGATAAAACCACTGTTTAATCATCTGGAGATTATCATTAGCAGTCTACTTGGCCTGCTGCCAGGTGGTCTGGCATGTTCACAGACTGCTAAATCTGCCTTAGAGAAAACCTTAATTTTATCAAAATGACAGCAGGCAGCTCAGTAAATGACACATCGCCAGAATCAGGGTCTCTATTTCTACATTATGTTGCTCTCAGATGGGATGGCAAAAACCTGGTGACAGGTTCCCTTTAAAGGGGTTTTTCTTAGGCTGGCTTCACATTGTGGGATGGTTCCGATCCGTGGCTGTCCGTGTAAACCGGACAGTCCCAGACTGTTTTTTGGCCCCATAGTAGCATATGGGGCCGCATAGAAGCCGGTTGGAAGCTCTCTGCCATCTGCTTTCTATCTGTCTGGGGAAATCCGGGAGAATTCAGTATTCTCCCATGGACACAAAAACGCTGCTTGCAGCGCCTTTGTGTCCGAGAGGAGAATATCTCCTCTAATTGGCAATTCCCGGATCGTCCCGGATTCGCCCGGATCCTCCTGGATCCGGGGCAATCCGGCAATCCCTAACATGGGAGCCTATGGGGCCGGATTGCCCCGGTCCTGGAGGGTCCGGGAACTGGCCCCCTGCGGCTGCACACCGCAGTTGTTTCAGGACCTCGGCTAGCTCCCTGCCAGCCGCGGTCCTTATTCATTAGTGGCGGCAGCTGCGTGCGGGTGCACACCGGACCGGAGGGCATATTAGCCCTCCAGTTCTGTGTGCTGATCCAATCCGGGGCTGTCAGGTTCACCCTGACAGCCTCGAATCGGATCTGACCCGCAATGTGAAGCCAGCCTTATCTAAATAAATGAGTGAAATTGCCTGTAAAATTAGGCTACTTTGTTATTTACCTATCCATATTAAAGAGCAAAAGATTTTTTAATTGTTTAGTTTATAATGCCATGTTTTTAGGCCAATTGCCAATTACCATAAATAATCTGATCACTGTCATGTGTGGGTCGTCACGATTACAGGGACACCAAATATGTCAGTAATTTGTTGATTTATGATGTTTATTATTATTTTTTGTAAATATGCACAATAATGTCATTATTGTTATTTTTTTTTACTTCATTTATAGTATATTTTAGATTTTATTCTCCCTCTAGAATACAAGGGTATATAAATATACTGCTATATGCAATGTATCTCTATGTATCAGTATAATCTGCCTGTTGAGACTACATGGCAGCTTCAGGATTACAAAATTCTCCTATCAAAAAAACAGCAGCACTCTGGAATAAGAAGTAATTGAATAATTGTAAAAATGAGACATTTAACTTATAAATATGGCCACATCAGTAACTGCCCTGTAGCCACGTTGAGGCATGTCTCATATACTGGGTTCCTATGCTTAGTCACAGCCTCTATCTGCATTACAAACCTCCTATTTTATGGGCGACTAGGAACCTGCTAACATAGAATAATAGCATTGCAGGCCAATGGGTGGTATGGTGCACAACAACGGGTGGGATCCCATAGTCTAAGCAAGAAAAAAATCTGCAGCACTCAATCCTATAAATAATACAGGACTGAGTGATGCAGATTTTTTTTCTTGTTTACAAAATTCTTCTAGTCATATCAGCAGAGTCTGTAAGATTTAACTCCTGACTGCTATGTTAAGGTTGTCAGTTTAAATCCTGGGGGGTAAATACAAGACAAAATAATGAAATTGTTTCTTGTTACAAGGATATTAGCAGTTTTATAGAAATAAAAACAGGTACATAGAGGTACACTGCTATGTAGAGATGTATCTCTATGTGTCTGTATAATCTGCTTCTGGATTCAACTGCTGCAATGCAGCTTCAAGATGACAGAATTTTCCTATCTTCTTCAGTGTGTTTGTTGATGCTTGTGAGCTAGAATATTGTGAGTTTGAATCATGGGGTGACCAGAGAAAAGAATTGTTTGTTTAATTTATGGTCATACAGAGAGATTCCAAATCCGCCTTCTAGGAGGAGTAGCTACAGAGCCTGCGAGAAGAGATGAGAAGAAGTCGGTATTAGGGATGGGTGAACTGTTTGGGTTGCTGGGGTAAAGTAAGTCAATAGCTAATTCTGTAATTATACTTGCCGGGTCTGCACTTTCTCTTCCTGGTGTAATGCGTCGCTGCTTCACTTCTGGGCCGCACCTTGTGTTCTTGGCGTATGTGATTGGCTATTGGAGCCTGCCACGTGACCATTCACCACTGAAGCCCGGAAGACACACAGAGCCGCGGCACAGCTGAAAATGATAACACGGACTCAGTAACTATAATTAGTAGGAGAATTAACCAGTCACTTACAACAACATAGCAATCCCGGGCACGAACCCAGGGAAACACATCAAGTTCGCCCATCCCTAGCCGGTACAAAACTCTGACCTGCCGATACAGTGGTATCGAACCCTCAATTAGGGAAACCTTTGCTGAATCCAGGTCAGCTGAGAGCTGTGCAGTCATAGTAACCTCTAAAGTAAATGGTGATTTTTACGATATACTGCAGTATATAGTATAAGCGATCTTACAATTACAGGTTCAAATCCCCTAAAGGTACCTTTACACGCCGCCACTATCCCTGGCAACCGGTATCAACCGTACGTGCACGCGCACGTTTTTAACGGTTGCTAACGATCGCCGATACCGCATGTACACGGCACCATTGCGTTGTCAACTGAAGGTATCGTGGTGTCCTGGAAGTGCCGACAGATCCTGCGAATAACTTCTGTTGAATACCGTCGCCGCTTCACACGCCGCAACCACTTAGGGAATGTGGGCGTACATCTTTCGCGCCACAAGTACATAGGCGTGACGGAGTTGTGTATTCCGTGACGCTAACACGCTGATTGGACAACGCAATAGCGTCATGATTGGCCAGCCTGCGCAGGAAGGCTGGCTAATACATGACGCCATTGCAATTGTGTAGTGTGAATGGACAGCTCTTTAAATATGGCGCCCTGTGAAGGGACAGCCAATGGTAACACAGTAGCCCCCACCAATCATCGCTGATGGGGCACGGTATCCATGAGGCTGTGGCACGCCCCGGGGAAATCACTAGGCGACGCTGATTCCATCCCTGTCCCACGTTTACACGCCACTACCATGGCAATTATCCCTTTGATTTTTGAACACGGCTTATAAACAGGTATCCGAAGCAACCCAATCATTTTCCCAAATTACACGCCGCCACTTCGTAGCAATTTCAACGCCACAGCCAAAAAAAATCCAGATTGCCAGGCAGTTGCTACCACGCAGTGGCGGCGTGTAAAGGTACCTTTAGGGAACGAAAACAATTAAGAACAATATGTTTATAAAAACAGCTTAAAAAATACAAAAATTCTAATTACCCCTCTTCACCCTGTTAAAATAAAGAAAATGGGAAATTTAAAAAAGACACCATTTATATCACCACTTTGGTAACAAAAATCTATTTATTAAAAATGAAATGAATTACCGTATATACTCGTGTATAAGCCGACCCGTGTATAAGCCGACCCCCCTACTTTTGCCCCCAAAACCTGGGAAAACCTATTGACTCGTGTATAAGCCGAGGGTGGACCCCAGCACAGGTATACAGCCCCCAGCAGTGTGGTATATAGGCCCCCCCAGTGGTAGTATACAGCAGCCTCCCCAGTGGTATGCAGGCCCCAGCAGTATATACAGCAGCCCCAGTGGTATACAGCAGCCCTTAGGTAGTACACAGCAGCCCCAGAGGTATATACAGCAGCCCCAGGGGTATACACAGCAGCCCCAGGGGTATACACAGCAGCCCCAGGGGTGTACACAGCAGCCCCAGGGGTATACACAGCAGCCCCAGGGGTATACACAGCAGCCCCAGGGGTATACACAGCAGCCCCAGGGGTACACAGCAGCCCCAGGGATACACAGCAGCCCCAGGGGTATACAGCAGCCCCAGGGGTAGTATACAGCAGCCCCAGGGGTAGTATACAGCAGCCCCAGAGGTAGTATACAGCAGCCCCAGAGGTAGTATACAGCAGCCCCAGGGGTACACAGCAGACCCAGGGGTATACAGCAGCCCCAGGGGTAGTACACAGCAGCCCCAGGGGTAGTACACAGCAGCCCCAGGGGTAGTACACAGCAGCCCCAGGGGTATATACAGCAGCCCCAGGGGTGTACACAGCAGCCCCAGGGGTACACAGCAGTCACAGGGGTATACAGCAGCCACAGGGGTAGTATACAGCAGCCCCAGGGGTAGTATACAGCAGCCCTTAGGTAGTATACAGCAGCCCCAGAGGTATATACAGCCCCAGTGGTATACAGCAGCCTTCCCAGTGGTATATACAGACCCCAGCATTATTACAGCAGCCGCCCCAGAGGTATACACAGCAGCCCCAGGGGTATACACAGCAGCCCCAGGGGTAGTACACAGCAGCCCCAGGGGTAGTACACAGCAGCCCCAGGGGTAGTACACAGCAGCCCCAGGGGTATATACAGCAGCCCCAGGGGTGTACACAGCAGCCCCAGGGGTAGTACACAGCAGCCCCAGGGGTATATACAGCAGCCCCAGGGGTGTACACAGCAGCCCCAGGGGTAGTACACAGCAGCCCCAGGGGTAGTACACTGGCCCCCCTCACTGTTTGGCGCCCACACCTCAGGATGGCACCCCCCCACATGCAGCGCTGCGCATATACATTACCAGCCTGTCAGCTCTCACCCTCCGGTGGCGGATCGCAGCTCCCGGCTCCGGCTTCCATCTTCATCAACGCATACTGGTGTGTGAGATGTGAGTATCTTGTGCATTTGGAAGCCCAGATACTGGATCTAAATGAACAACTGGCAACGCTGAGATCCATAGACAATATGGAAAGGAGTCTGCTGCTCCTGAGCAGCTACTCAATGGGATAGATGTGGGGGAGGATGGTAGCATGAAGCTGCAGGACATTGAGGCAGCTAGCTGGGTGACAGTTAAAAGGTGGGGTAGAGGGAAGAGTACCGGGGAGGCTAGTCCTGATTTGGCACACCCCAGGGGCGTAACTACAATAGGTGCAGGGGTTGCGATTGCACCTGGGCCCTGCAGCCTAGGGGGGCCCCAAAAGTCCTTTTGGCCCATAGAAAAAGACTAATATTATTAAAGATTTGCAAAAATTGGGGCTGAAGTTACACCACTGGCACACCCCAATAAATTTGCTAAGTTGGCAGATGAGGGGGGTGTCAGTTCAGGGATAGCACTGCTGTAGGAAGGCTATCCTCTGAAAGCCGGAGGAGTGTCAGCTCCAGTAAGGGGGAAAACAGGATAGCAGAGGAATTATTAGAGGAACAGATAGGGCAATCTGTTACAAAAACAGGGATCGTGGAACAGTGTGCTGCCTACCTGGCGCTCGAGTCTAGCACATCACTGATCGGGTTGACAGATTACTGGAAGGGGCTGTTGAGGACCCAGCGGTCATGGTGCACATTGGCACAAATGACAAAGTTAGAGGTAGGGGGAAGGTCCTGAAAGATGATTTCAGGGAATTAGGCTGCAAGCTTAAGGCAAGGACCTCCAAGGCAGTATTCTCCGAAATACTGCCTGTACCAAGTGCCACACCAGATAGGCAATGGGAGATTAGGGATATAACTAAGTGGCTCAGGAATTGGTGTAGGAAGGAGGGTTTGGGTTCCTGGAGAACTGGGCCTACTTCTCTATTGGCTACAGGTTCTATGCTAGGGACGGGCTGCACCTCAATGGGGAGGGTGCAACTGTGCTGGGGGATAAAATGGCTAGAAGGTTGGAGGAGTGTTTAAATTAGGGATTGGGGGAGGGTATTCATTGTGCAGGAGGGGAAGATAGTGTAAATAGTAATCTGGGCACAAATAATGAAAGTGGGGGTGGCATGGGGGTGGGGTTGAACAGTCAATATAGTCTGAAGGAATATAGGTAAAGAAAGATGCATAAAGTGCATGTACACTAATTCCAGAAGCCTCACCAACAAAATGGAGGAATTAGAAATAATTTTGCTGGAAAATAATTATGACATGGTGGGGATATCGGAGACATGGCTGGACGAGAGCCAAGACTGGCCTGTTAAATTACAGGGCTATAGTCTGTTCAGAAATGACTGTACAAATAAACGCGGGGAGGTATGTAAAAATATATACATTTTACATATATTTAATATATGTAAAATCATCCTGAAAACCCATCCTACGTGATACTATATGGGAATCTAATGGAAATGTAGAGTCCCTGTGGGTGGAGATAAGGGGAGGGAGAAAAAATAATAAATTATTGATAGGGGTTTGTTATAAGTCTCAAACAATAATGGAAGTGGAGGACAATATCCTCATAAAGCAAATAGATGAAGTACCAACTCAGGGAGAAGTCATTATTATGGGGGGCTTCAACTACTCTAAAATACATTGGGGACCAGAAACCTGCAGTTCCAGCAAAGGTAATAGGTTTTTGACAATTATGAGAGACAATTACCTTTCAGGGCCCAACAAGAAGGGGGCACTGTTAGACCTAATATTAACCAACAGGCCGGACCGCATATCAAATATACAGGTTGGAGGTACTTGGGTAATAGTGATCACAAAATAATAAGTTTTCAAGTATCCTTTAATAAGATGTGTAGTAGAGGGGCCACAAGGACACTAAACTTCAGGAAGGCAGATTTCCAACGGTTGAGAGATGATCTTAGTTCAATAAACTGGGACGATGTCCTGAGACATAAAAGTACACAAAGCAAATGAGAGACGTTTATTAGCATCCTGAATAGGACCTGTGCACAATATATTCCCTATGGGAATAAACATGCTAGAAATGGAAGGAAACCACTATGGCTAAATAAAGCTGGGCGCAATAAGTGACAAAAAGAAAGCATTTAGGGAATTAAAGCAAGTAGGTAGTGGTGATGAAGCATTAAATAAAATAAAATTAAATAACATTTGTAAAAAGCAAATCAAGGCAGCAAAGATTGAGACAGAGAGACTCATTGCTAGAGAAAGTAAAAATAATCCCAAAATATTTTTTAACTACATAGATAGTAAGAAACTAAAAATGATAGTGTTGCCCCTTAAAAATAGTCTGGGTGAAATGGTGGATGAGAATGAGGAAAAAGCCAATATGCTAAATGACTTTTTTGCAACAGTATTTACGCAAGAAAATCCCATGACAGACAATATGATCAGTGATAACAAAAGCTCTCCATTAAATGTCACCTGCTTAACCCAGCAGGTAGTACGACACCGCCTAAAAATCACTAAAATTGAAAATTCTACGGGCCCGGATAGGATACACCCCAGAGTACTGCAGGATTTAATTACTGTCATAGATAGACTATTATTTTTAATATTTAAAGATTCCATAATAACAGGGTCTGTACCACAGAACTGTTGTATAGCAAATGTGGTGCCAATATTCAAAAAGGGGACAAAAACTAAACTTGGAAATTATAGTCCAGTAAGCTTAACCTTTACTGTGGGTATAATCTTAGAGGGTTTTCAAAGAGATGCTATACTAGAGTATCTGAAGAAAAATAACCTCATGACCCAATATCAACATGGTTTATGAGGGACTGTTCCTGTCAAACTAATCTGATAAGCTTCTATGAAGAGGTAAGTTGTGGTCTGGACCAAAGAAATGCAGTGGATGTGGTGTATATGGACTTTTCAAAAGATTTTGATACGGTGTCACACAAAAGGTTGATACATAAAATCAGAGCAATGGGGATAGGGGAAATATGTGTAAGTGGGTTAAGAACTGGCTCAGTGATAGAAAACAAAGGGTGGTTATTAATGGAACACACTCAGAATGGTTCACAGGTAACAGTGGGCTACCACAGGGGTCAGTATTGGGCCCACTTCTTTTTAAGATATTTATTAATGACCTTGTAGGGGGCTTACAGAGTAGAATCTCAATATTTGCAGATGCCACTAAACTCTGCAGGGTAATCAATACAGAGGAGGACAATTTTATATTACAGGAGGATTTATGTAAACTAGAAGCTTGGGCTGATAAATAGCAAATGAGCTTTAATGGGGATAACTGTAAGGTGATGGGCAGAGGAAATAAAAGGTATAATTACGTGCTTAATTGTAAAACACTGGGAAAAACTATCACTGAAAAAGACCTGGGTGTATGGGTAGATGACAAAGTCACATTTAATGCTCAGTGTCAGGCAGCTGGGGTTATTTAGCTTGGAAAAATGAAGGCTTAGAGGTGATCTTACAATAATGTATAAATATATGAGGGTACAGTACAGAGACCTTTTTAATGATCTTTTTACTCTTAGGCCTGAGACTGGGACAAGGGGGCATCCTCTACGCCTGGAGGAAGGAAGGTTTAATCATAATCACAGATGTGGATTCTTTACTGTAAGAGCAGTGAGACTGTGGAACTCTCTGCCACATGATGTTGTAATGAGTGACTCACTACTAACATTTAAGAAGGGCCTGGACACCTTTCTTGAAAAATATAATATTAGCGGTTATATACACTAGATCCTTTAATTGGGCGTTGATCCAGGGATCTAGTCTGATTGCCGTATGTGGAGTCAGGAAGGAATTTTTTTCCCCAATGTGGAGCTTAGTGTTGCTACATGTTTTTTTTTTTTGCCATCCTCTGGATCAACATGTTAGGCTATGGGTTTAAAAAAGTTATGTTACTATGATTTGGCGCAAAGATATCAATGAATACTACAAGACAAAAATAAGTGACTTATCACTCCTCACACAATTGATAAATGGGACCCCTTATATATTTAAAGAGGGTTATCTTTAAAAGTGTTTGACTATAATGGAAAAATATTAGAATCTGAGAGTCCTCAGTGGTTGATACCCTTTAATGGCTAACTGAAAAGATGGTATATAATAGAAAGTGTCGAGCCCCAGGCTGTGGGGTATTCGGGTATCAGGTTCCAAGGGGTTAACGGTGTCACAGGGAGTGGTGGCCGCGCCTGATCCCGTGTCCTTGGGGACTTCTTTGAAAAAAGGGTATTAACAGGGGATGCTATATACAGTTTGTCGTGACGCCACCTGTAGCTTCTGGTGATGTGTCACCAGCGCTGCCACAGTCCGCTGGAGGTAGATGGTAGTGCGGCAAGTTGGCGAAGTCTTCTACAGGTAGGGCTGGACCTCCGGGGCAGCGTAGTGTGAAGGGGCAGCTTGTAGTGGAGCTGTAGATGGTATGGGGAGTGTTGGAGCAGTCTATGAGGGGCACCGGGATGGAGAGGAATGACACATGCACACTGCACAAGTCTCTTTTACCTTTTACTGATGGTACGCAGGTAAAGATGTCCATGGCACTGACAGGTGACCAGGTTGCACAGTGGGTCCCCAAAGCAAGTGGGTATAAGGCCTCCTCTGTTCCTTTGTAATGATTGAAGCCCAGTCTGCATGCAGCCAGACTTGCCTCCTCTCTCTTCCTGACTCTGATGTCTGTCTCTCCTCCTGTGAGGTCTCCGGGTTACCCTCTCTGATCACTGCTGTGGTACACTGCTGTGTCTGGCTCCCTCTCTTTGACTCACAGGGGGACCGGGTGACTGAAGCCTCCACGGTGTGACGGGGTTTTCTGTGGTCCTGGAGTATCCCACAGGTGTGGATTCCCGATGTCCGGTACTTCGCAGGGCGAACTTTCACTAGTTCCTGGCTTCCCTTTCAGTTCACTGCTCCTTGCCTTCTGTCCCCACTTAGGCTTGCGGGACGTAGAAGGGCCACTCTGGGTCACTGGCTCGGGCCTGACCACGGCACAGACCACCAGGACGTCTTCGCAGCTCTCCTAGCGTCTGCACACTCTGACTAACTCCTTACCCAGCTGCAGTATTTATAGGGGATCTCACCTAAAGGCGGTGAGTAGACCTCCCCCTAATGTGCCGGGTTGGAAGATGTTGCATGTAGTAGGTACCTGCTGTGGAAACCCAGCTGTGCATTAGAGAAGTCTGTGGCTCCCTGCGTGAGCAGGGCGCCACACAAGCTTTCCAGACTCTAAGAGTACCGTCACACTTGGCGACGCACCAGCAATCTCGACAGTGATACGACCTTGTAGGGATTGCTGGTGTGTTGCTGTCAGGATTGCTGGTGAGATGTCAAACAGTCAGATCTCTCCAGCAACGCAACAACGATCCAGAATGATACGGAGGTCGCTGGGACCCTGTTTCTCAGACCTGTAGTATTCAGGTCATTGGTCGTTGTCCCTGTCAAACACACTGATGTATGCTGCCCAGCGGGACCGCTACAATCAAAAAATGGTCTGGGCAACTCTGACACGACCAGCGATCTCACAGCATGGGCCTGGTCGCTGCTAAGTGTCAAACATAGTGAGATCACTGGCGAGGTCACTGTTGCGTCACCAAACTTGTGACTTATCAGCGATCTCGCTTAGTGTGACAGGGGCTTAAGGTCTCTTAATCAGGCTTAATAATGACACTAATTCTGAACACACATATATACATACAATGGAGGATTGGATAATGCAGTACATAAGCCAGGTGAAGTGAAGCTGAACACAGAATGGTCAGTATCGGGAGGGGGGAGAGCACCTGGGGTAGTAAATATCAGAGATAAGAGGCACATATAGTTTTATTGTTCTTTTATTAGTGGTTGGTGAAAGATTTGAAGATTCCTCAATTGATATAAGAAGACATAAATCCATGTGACACATTCATTCATTCCTGCTCTGAATGTGTCTAAAGGTCATCATAAATAAAATAGGGTAGACAATAGCACAATGGGTCGAATCTACCAGATAAAATTGAAACGGTTGATAATTAAACTGCTCACTTAGTCCAGTTGTGAGACCCACAACTGGTATCAGCACTTAGTATCAGCTACCGCAGGACCCCCACTCGAGGTGGCAAAATAAACCGCTATATGGACAGATAGGTATGGTCCGCGCTGCTTAGTACAAAGTCAACTTTGAACATACCTATCTGTCCATAACACGGTCATCATAACTTTACATTCCCAGACTCTCCTGGTTTATTGGGATATGAAATTACCTTTCAAAACTAGTATTTTCATATCCATTATGGTGTGATCAAGGCTACAGAAATGATTGGCTACAGGTGTATCCATTGTTTTTTCTTTTATTGTGTGACTATAATGGATAACTTTAGAAGAATCAGTCTGGATAGGTAAGATAAATCATTCCAATCACTGTTTCTCAAACCCAAAGGTGTTTGATGGAAAGACTGGAATTCGGGAGTTCATGGTTGGGCAAGCTCATGGTCCGCATCCATCTTTTGAAATACACCCCAGCCTTTAAACCAGTTGACCATGATCATAAAGTCAGCTAGAAACCCTAAATTTATGATTTGGTAGAAGAATACAGAAATCGTGTTTCGCACTTAGTGGTTTCGCAGGGTTTTTCATGAACCTCACAGCGTAAAATAATGAGTATTTTTTAGTACTGTGTTCTAAGATAAATCCTAATTGTCATGTAATACTTATGTTCCGTCCTAACAAATTACCTTTATAAGATCATTATTCAAAATACACATTTTTGTAACTAGAACCATTTAATTTTCTGAAACTGTTCTGTATAATTTCGGGATGAAAAAAAAAGTTGACTTTGTTGCCTATAGTTAGCGAGGTCATAAGTCTTCCAAGCTGCATGGGGCCAATGAAAACATAACATCTTCCAGAGCTATACCTCCAGCAGATCAGATGAAAGCAATTTGTAATACCTACCAGCAAAAGCCTGTGATTACCATAAAATATGTCGTATATACATATATCTATGTACATTCAACTTGGGTTTTAGGTAAAGCTCTGCCATTCAAATATAGCTTTACAAACAACACTAAAGACACGGGCCTGACAAGACCCCGTATAATGTGATGGTACGTGTAGCTAAATCCTCTACCTGCCATGTATATGCATCTATAAATACACCCAAACGTGCTTTCTTACCGTGCCAGGAAAAAGGATTTCAGCTAATTCAAGACATTATGAGTCATTCCACAACCATCCAAAGTCGTTTTTACAAGAAAGACTAAAGCAAACATAATCTTCTTTTTTGGTTAATTGGAAGAGAAAATTATTAAACATGTCGTAGTTCACGGATACAAAATTACCCTGTTTTTAGAACAAGCAAATGAAGCAAGATTAATGGCAAAGGGCTGTACAGCATTTATATCTTAGAAGCCTGTTAGAAAGTCAGGGTCCAACTGGCTCAAGAATATCCACTCGTGGGTCCAGGCTCCGAAGAAGTCTCGTAGACTGTGAACCCTCGTGGACAGGGTCCCTGCCCCTCCTGTACCTGTACGTCCCGATCGCCTAGATTTAGTGTACTTGTTCTTGTCTCCCTTATCCTCATGTAAAGCGCCATGAAACCTAATGGCGCTGTATAAATAATTAATAATAGTAATAATAAATAACAAGTCCCAAAATTCCAAGGGATAGCCCTTTTGTAGGGTTTGCCATCAATTGTTACCATGGCTGACTTACGTTGGATGATCCCCTGTGCTAGAGTTGGTTCCAATCCACTAGCAAGACCTGGTCCATTGGCTATGTCAGTAAACTATGGCTGCTGGATAGACCCTGAGAACGACTTCCTACACCCTGGTATTCACAATTCCTCTTTTGACTATCTAGCTGGATGTGATGTCATCATTGTGGCATGATGCACATGTTACATTGAGCCAGGCTAGCTAAGCAAAAGAAGAGCCTCAGATGACATCACATAAAAGGCGATTCTCAGGGTTCTTGTCCAGTGACCACACATTACTGATGTGACTGATGGAGCGGGTCCAGTGAGTCGATATCTACCAACTCTGAGTGCCATACATTGGCTAAATTTTTTTTAGATGCCAGAAACAGATTACCCTCCTATTAAAGGGATACTCCAGGGAGATGAAAAATTCTTCTACCCTTCCTGCCCTCATAAGCTATTAAGATTAGATGTGTGGCACCCCTATGGCAAGGCACCACAGGGAGGTACTGCACCCCAAACAGCAGATGTATAGTCTCCATAGCCGTGGATATGGAGGATCCTACAGAGTCTGCACTCTGCATCCATACAGTTGGCCACTTTAATACAGGGGAGCGTATATTTAGTGGGTCCCAGGGGGTGGAGTCTAGAGAGCGGGAGACAAGGAGTGACAATAGAGTCAAGCAGATAGTGTGAAACAGCGAGGAAGGCAGACGCAGGGGACCCTGTGGCTGCAACAGGAGGGCACCTCTTAGGAGAGGGGTGACCCAGACTCTGAAGGGGGTTACTCCAGGACTGGTTGGAGCCAGCTAGAGGCCCAAGTCACCACTGGCATACCGGAGCCGAGGCAGCTAGTAAAAGGTCCAACCCTAACTGCAGACCGTCAAGCTGAGGGCTGGACCCATGGAGCCACAGCACCCCTAAAGAAGTCCAACATCGGTCTCGCAGCTGGGTCCACGACACCGACAAGTAAGAGACTTTAGGTAACAGACCCCGAGGACTAGAGACTTGGCTCAAGAGGGGAGAACATAGACAGAGGGACAGGACCAGGAACGCCATACTAAAGGCACCACTGCCAGACTCTGGAAAGTCCTCCAAGATCTGCGGCTACCAACCCCGTTTAACCAGACTGTACTGTGTACCTTAACATCTGCCCGCTACCAGTAAAGAACTGTTTGAGCTAATCTGAACTCTGTCTCAGTTATTCGCCGCCAGGAGAGATCTCTACAGCATCACAGGAGGTGAGGACTACTACTCCCGTCATCGACCCCGCTGCCCTGAGGTAAAGGTCCACCTGTGAGAACTGTACTACCAAAGTTGCATTTACTTCACCTCAGTGGTTGACCGCAGTACTGGTAACTCTATTACCAGGTACCACAGGTGGTGTCACATTACCATTCCCCCATCATCATCACCCTCACCCCGCCATTGAGGGTCCAGGGCACGGAATCGGGAACCAACCAGCCGTGAGCCCCACTGAAGTAACCACCGGTCCCGGTATCTGAATACCCCCCTACCCTGTCGACTGACTCAGATGCACAGTGCAATTATGTACTGACACAATATCTGTATTTCAGTGTGATGATTTAACTGCTCTTCACTGCTCCCTCTCCTCTCTGGAATGTTACTTCACAAAACAGGGGCCTGCTCCTTGCTGTTGGAATCAGCTAGTCCACTGATTATATCTGCTTCTGTTCTGTCCAAGTGCAGGGTGTGTGGTAGGCACTTCTTCACACCAACTGTACTCCAACTGCAGGGAAGCAGATATCATGGAGCTGGTAGTTAAGAACAACATGGATAAGGCCATGCCCTAGTGTGATGTAACATACCAGAGGGGAGGTGGAGCAGTGAAGAGCAGCTCCTGTGTTCACATGAATTACAGGTGTTGTGAGGATATAGAACTGCACTGTGCTGCTCATCTTTTCAGTTTGTGAGGGTAGAGCCAGAAGAAGAATTTTTTATCTTCACATAATACTGTTTTAAAATGTAACTTTTATAGTTCTTCTGATGTGGATGAATCCCCTAAGGTGGAATGGGGATCATAAATAGCCTGGTCCATTCAGGTCCAAGGTCCCAGTTCCAACGTGTTTTCCCCTCTCAATGTCATGTAGCTCTCACCAGCAACGGCATTGTTTTGTATGTGGCGAATCTCTGTGGGTGGGAAGACGAAGATCCATTGTGGGTGTTAATGACTTCCTCCTGTGAGACTGTGATTCTAGTGTGGGTGGAGAATTATGGACCTCTAATATCAGAGAGACTGCTGCCAGATGGTTCAGAGAAAGATTACTTGTGTCATGTTATGGTAATGGCCCCTGAATTTGTGACTATGCTTGTTGACTTATGTCTGCCTGGCCCATTCCAGTGCAAGAGAGCAGTTAGCAGATGGTAGTAGTCCACCATCTTACTTGGAGTCCCCCCACCATAGTCACAGTATCCCTGGGTGATCCTCTAGGACCAAGGGGTGAGGAGGTTGTCCGATAGGAGATAAACCAAATGTAGAAGATACTGTGGTTTATTGCTGTGTACTAATAGTATGATGAAGAACTTGTACTAAGCTTATGTGCCCGTAGTTTCATTTGTAAAGTCGGAACTCATACTAAAAATTAGCCAGTAAAAAAACTGTTTGCCTCCATGTTTGTCTTCACCGCCAAAGGGTCCTGAGTCATGCGAGCCATTGATGATGTGCAGCCACTCCAAAGGTATGACCTGCACGACACCACTCCGCACACCCAGCCAGGTCCCCCAAATTAGCGAATAAAATACCTGCAACTCTGTGGAGATGAAGGGAGCATTCGAGGAATGAGCCTTGGCTGCGACTACCGCCTCAAGACACACATTCACCAAAATTAAGTAAGGTGATTCCCTGTAGGGTATATGTAAAAAAACCAAAGATGCAGCACCAATCTAAGCGCGTTACCATTGTAACTCTCTGGTGCCCTTTTAATGAAGTTTTATGCACTCACCTCTTGCCATAAAACTTCAAGCATATGGTTTTTCCAAAGCCTCCTCACGCTTCGGATGTTTATCCGGGTCTGCTGCTCGCCTCGAATTGATCCTGTGTTGGGTCCTGCCACGGATTCCCAAAGGCATAAAGGTTCAAGAGGAAGTGATCCAATTCTATAGTGGCCGCGCTCCAAAGCAAAGTGTCATATGTACTTTTATTTAGATACCTGAGGAAGGCGGTTGTCTCCGCCGAAACGCGTTGTATCCGTTTTTTATATTCTCACATGTTTTGAGTAATAAACATTTTTTGTGGACAAGAAGATTTTAAAATCATTACCACGGGGAGCGCGGCCACCATAGAATTTGATTACTTCCTATTGAACATTCACCAAAATGCAGACTTACAAGCAGATTTAGAAAAATGGCAACCAGTAGACTCCATTTTTCTAAACAATAAAAAGGCATCAAAACGTTAAAAAATATCTTTCAAATCTTATACCCATCTCTCCTGTTCCTTTACTTCATCTCACCCATGCCAAGACATATGAGGTCACCACGTTCGCTGCGACATTTGCAGAACCTTCCCTTGCATAGCAAACCCAGAAGACTTGGCCTTGTGACTGAGGTCCAAGGATGTCACTACTGGTGACACCCAATCCGAAGATGAGATGAGAACCGGAAGCATCGTGGTGAGGCGCGGAAGAGCCACAGAGGTAACCATTGAATGAGTGTAAGATTTTTTTTTATTACCTTTTACATTTGGGGAGAATAATGTCTCCACAAATCAAATTTCCCTGGTAAAGCCGTGTGAACAGGCAAATTTTAATTTTGTCTAATTTGCTCATCTCTACCACCCATGGGTATGAATGTACACTGTGTAATTCTTAATTTATCCCTTGGTGGCGATGTAAGGACATTGAACTCTTCCTGGCTGGTGGTCCCGGCAGTAGGACACTTTGGATTGTCAACAAGAAGTAGTAGAAATCTTTTTAAGGAGGTTAATAAATATTTTAATTATGATATCATCTATGTTCTGATGTGGTCATGACTTTGTTAACAGTTTAATAGCACAAAATACTATCACTTATAGTTACGTTATAATCACTGTAGAGAGTCATTAGGTAATCATCTTAATGATGACTTCAGAAAACATGTACAATTGAGCTGAAGCAAATGTCTTTCTTACGATGATGTCACATTCGCTATTATCCCTGGACGAGTAGCAGGTTATGTACATGAAATCTTCACATGAACCCAAGCAGGTGGTGAATTCTTCTTATTAATTGCTCACCTGGAGAACGAGAACCAACCAAGTGAGAAGTCGCTTGTGAAACATTCTGTTCTATCAGTTCAACTTTGAAGATTGATTCATGAAGATAAATATTAGTGAGGGCAGTGGAACATGAAAGAGCAGCCGGGAGGACTCCTACTAATTACAACATAATTCACCTTCTCAGTGAGTGAGTCATTGATCAGAGGTCTAAGTGTAATGGAGGCACATTATATCATATAATAGGCAACATTTAGGACATCCAGCTGGAGTTTTTAAAGATACTTAACAGTTTGGTGATTGTAATATGGGAGTCACCTGGTTCCCAATTGAATACAGTGTTTAAATTTGCTTGTTTCGGATGTGTTTATTTTGAAAGATTTGACATCCAAATCCTATTTTAAGGGTGTCCTCACATCTGGGGATCTTTTCTCGTCGTGGATCCTTGGTGATAAAAGTAAGAGTGTCATCCATTTAGAGTGTCATGCTAGTGTCATCCGTTTTGACATCCGTATGACATCCCAGTGTGCATTATTCCACACGTAGCATCCGTATGTCATGCGTATTACATGAGTTTTTAACATGGTCTTTCCCATGTTGTTAAAGGTTAGAATAGACAGACAGACAGATAGATAGATAGATAGATAGATAGATAGATAGATAGATAGATAGATAGATAGATAGAAATGCAAAATGAAAAAATAGAGCAGCGTTTTCAAAAAAGCAAACCTTTGGTGCTTATCAGCCCTAGGAAGGGATTGGCTACCAAGATACATACCGTATTTTTCGCTTTATAAGACGCACCTGATTATAAGACGCACCCCCAATTTTGGTGAAGGAAAAGAGAAAAAAAATATTTTTAATGTTAAATGGGGTCCGTCTTATAATGCCAGTGTCCGTCTAACAAATCTAATCCTGGTACGTGGTCCCTCATCCTGGGATACAGCCCCCATCCTAGAATTAGCCCCCTTAATCTGGATATGGCACCCTTATATTGGATATAGCCCCCTTGTGCTGGCACACGTCCCCCATAGCTGGCACACGTCCCCCTTGTGCTGCACACTCCCCCCTTGTGCTGGCACACCGGTCCCCCCCTTGTGCTGGCACACGTTTGCTTGTGCTGCACACGTACCCCCACCTTGTGCTGGCACACGTACCCCCCTTGTGCTGGCACACGTATCCCCCCCGCCACTCCCCTTGTGCTGGCACACGTTCCCCCCCCTTGTGCTGGCACACGTTCCCCCCCCCCTTGTGCTGGCACACGTTCCTTCCCACTCCCCCCCTTGTGCTGGCACACGTTCCCCCCCTTGTGCTGGCACACGTTCCCCCCCCTTGTGCTGGCACACGTTCCCCCCCTTGTGCTGGCACACGTTCCCCCCCCTTGTGCTGGCACACGTTCTTGCCTTGTGCTGGCACACGTACCCCCCCCTTGTGCTGGCACACGTTCACCCCCCTTGTGCTGGCACACGTTCCCCCCCTTGTGCTGGCACACGTTCCCCCCCCCTTGTGCTGGCACACGTTCCCTATTGATGCCCCCCCATGCAATACACCCACCCTCTCCATATGCTGCCTCCCCCTCCATTACAAAGATGGTCCCTCGCTCTGCACTTCCCCATCATTAATATGCCTCCCCCCTCGCCGATGCTGGCCGGCAGCAGATAGAGTAAAAAAAGCCTCCTTCCTCACCCTCCGGCTCCAAGCTGAAAGCGTCACCGCCGGCTCCTGGTCTCCATGGTGCTTTTCTTCTTCCGCTCATGTGATCGGGCATAAGCGATGACATCATCGCCCGATCACGGAAGAAGAAGAGCACCATGGAGACCAGGAGCCGGCGGTGACGCTTTCAGCTTGGAGCCGGAGGGTGAGGAAGGAGGCTTTTTTTACTCTATCTGCTGCTGGCCAGCGTCGGCGAGGGCGAGGGGGGAGGCATATTAATGATGGGGAAGTGCAGAGCGAGGGACCATCTTTGTAATGGAGGGGTAGCAGCATATTACCGTACATGGGGGCAGTGTATTGAGGGGGTGGGTGTATTATGTGGGGCGGCGGTATGCAGGACATGGGGCGTATGGAGGGGCTGCAGAGAGAGCGGGAGATCTCTTGCTCCCGCTCATTTAATATGCACTGCTCCCCCCGTCCGTCTCTCAGTGCAACTTCAGCACTGAGAGGTGGACAGCGGCAGTGCATATTAAATGAGCGGGAGCAGGAGATCTCCCGCTCTCTCTGCAGCCCCGCAGCCAGCCCACTCCAGCCCTGGACATGCTGCAGAGCTGCCCCCCAACCCCCAGCCCCCCCCTCCCAGTGCTGCATTCGGATTATAAGACGCACCCCCCACTTTCCCCCAAAATTTGGGGGAACAAAAGTGCGTCTTATAATCCGAAAAATACGGTATATGGCGGGCGTCACACGCTACGATATATGTAAAGATGTCGCTGCAAAGTGCCTTATTTGGCATCGCTCCTACGACATCGTTGCGTTTGACAGGTCGATCTGACTAGCGATAAGTGGTCAGATCGTTATATACAGATATGAGAACCGGACTCCATATCACACAATGTCGATCATCCAATCTGCTGCATTGTTCAGTGCGACACCGCGATAACGATCTCCTTTATGATTTCGCCTATTCACATCATTGACAAGCATCAATCGCTGGTTGTGTGAACGATCCCTGCACGTAACATCGCTGCTGCGTCCTGAACGTTATCTATACATGTGACACCTCACTAATGATGTTGAGTAGGACCGCACACTACTGACATCGTTATTGAGGTCCCACAAAAAATCGTAGTGTGTGACGCCCGCCTTAGGCGGCCGTCACACGCACAGATATCTTTAGCGATATTGTAAGCGATCACGTGCACGCGCAATCGCTTACAATATCGCTCACATCGCTGGTGAGATGTCACACAGACAGACTCACCAGCGATGCGGAGCCGCGATCTCGCTCGTTACTATGGTACACATCGGGTAACTAGGCACCGCGCGTCGCTTAGTTACCCGACGTTTACCATATTTACCATCTCCCAGCATAGGCTCTGCCGCTGGGAGATGGATTATCGTGGTGTCATACACCACGATGAAGGAGATCGTGAAATCGTTCATCGCTAGATCTGAGAACCGGACCTCAGATCAGCGATGTCACGATCAAGCGATTTAACATCGTAAATCGCTTGATTACATGCAACGATATCTTGCCCGATATCGCTTAAGCGATCAAAAAGGAGATCGCTTAAACGATATCGGGCAAGAAATCGTTGCGTGTGACGGCCGCCTTAGATAGATAGATAGATAGATAGATAAAACAGAAAAAACTGCACAGTACTCACAGACACAATGTGAACTGGTGCCAGCAGGGACACTGGGTCAAACAACTAGAAAAAAATTCTCTGCAGCACTCAGCTACTACCAATGATGCACGGATGCTAACAAGCGGTATATGAGGAAAAAATTAAAAAACTTTAGTTTTTTCCAAAAACCTCAAAAATCTTATTTTTTTTATTTTCTTGGGGTTCTTGGTACAGACATTGGCCAATGTGCGTACGGCGGCTGTCACACTCATCAATATCGTGAGCGATATTGTTAGCAATCACGTGCACGCGCGATCGCTAACGATATCGCTCACATCGCTGGTGAGCTGTCACACAGAAAGACTCACCAGCGATGTGGAGCAGCGAGATCGCTGGTAACTATGGTGCACATCGGGTTACTAGGCGCCGCGCGGCGCTTAGTAACCTGACGTTTACCATAGTTACCATCTCCCAGCATAGGCTCTGCCGCTGGGAGATCGTTCATCGTGGTGTCAGACACCACGATGAAGCAGATTGAACAAGCGATGATCGCTTGATATGAGCTCCGGCTCCCATAGCTGCGATGTCACGATCAAGCGATTTTACATTGTAAAATCGCTTGATTGCACGCAGTGATGCACAAACGATATCGCTTAAGCGATCAAAAAGCAAATCGCTTAAACGATATCGTTCGCAATATTGAACCGTGTGACGGCCGCCTACCAAGAACCCCAAGAAAATAAATAAATAAGATTTTTGAGTTTTTTGAAAAAAAAGTTTTTTAATTTTTTCCTCATATACCGCTTGTTAGCATCCGTGCATCATTGGTAGTAGCTGAGTGCTACAGAGAATTTTTTTCTAGTAGATTATAGGATAGCTAGATCGATATTACCAGTCTCCCGCTGCTGCTTCCAGAGCTTCCCATTAAGCTACATGCATATTCACTGCACTGACCGGCAACAGGCAATTACAAAGTCTCACTCTCTGTGAAAGCGTCTGAGATTGGCTATTGAAATCAGACACTGCATTTCACTAATGTGTATGGAAAGCAAGCACAGACACCAGTAGAGATTGTGGAAATGTATGGCAGTCGAGGGAGGATTTTCCGGTTGTTAATAGACCATATTGCATCTGAACACACCCCCAGCATAATTTAAATAACGACACAACACTGCTAGTGACTTGGTTAACAATTTGGCCACAGCAGCCTTTATTGTCTATTGTTTACAGACTAATAAGAACCAATGGGTACACCGTCCAACGGGCGTCCCAACTTAACAATAGGCACTCCACATATCACACATGGATAGGTCCAGTACAGAAGCCTCCTAACCTTCTGTTCCTGGACGCAACACACCGGTCCCAGGGGAGAGGTATTGCCTACCGAGAACCAATACCCCAACCTTGCAGAACCCCGTGCCTGCAAGGTACTTGTAACTGGAACCACTATACCTTAAAAGTGGCTCACCTCCCATTTACTATATAAGATTCACTGCCTCTGGACCAGACCTACCCCTGTTGCCGTGACATCCCCAAAACACCACCAACTATAACATACCAGTCAGCATGCTCCAACCCAATCCACATGCCACCACCATTCACAACCTGGAACCTTAAACAAAAACAAGGGCGGGTGGGAGGGAAACTGTCCTGCTCCCTGTAATAGGAGTGAGGGGTCACTTCCCCCTCTCACTCCTCTAAGCCCCTCTTTAGCTCCCCCTCTTCCTGCCCTACCCGTACCCCCCCAACCAACCAAAAGACAACCTCTGCCTTTTATAAATCTTTTCTATCCACTACCTCCCCCTATTAACTCCCTCCCTCCCCGAATGTCATGGGGCCAGTACACCTTAGGGGTTCCCTGGCCCTTCTTTCTGATTGCAACAGCCAATCACAGATGCACTCATGCACTTGCATTTGGGGAATCTCAGCAAGATACGCAGCATGCTGAAAACTTTTCCTCAGCCTGTTTCTCGCAGATGTGCATTACTCAATAGTTTTACACCGTTGCGAGTGCAATACGATGTTTTATACACTCGCCGAGTTTTTCCGCAGATATGAGCATAGCCTAAAGGGGTGTCCCTGTTTTGGCTCTCCTTTGTTGCTCTTGTTGCCTGTTATTGTCTGCAGGACTAACAGCACATCGACACCACTACGGCCAGTAAGTGAGCTCAGCGACTGCTGCTGTGCTCACTGATCGGCTGTAGGGCTATCAATGTAATGTCCGTACTGCAGACAATAACATACATCAAGAGCACAAAAAGGGGAAAAAAACTGAGATATGGTCAAAACATTACATTTTATTCTTGAATAAGAACATGAAAATATCGAAACTGGGGATGGTACAGATGTATTAAAAGTAGCGGCATAGGCAGGAGAAACAACAGGTGTGCGTGGTACTAGATCAATAAAGTGTTGTATATCAAATACACCAAAAAAAGTGCACAATATAGGTAAAAATATATACGTAATTGCACTGGATGTACAATTGCACAAAAATCATGTAGAAAATAATATAAATATACAATACAATTTAAGGTGCAATATAAAGTGCACATGTGCAATAATAGTTTATAGGTAGACAAATTAGTTGAGCAGCAAAAAAAGACACCAGACCAGAGTCTGAGAAGTGACCAGTGCACTGTATGCTATAGTGGCCAAATTGCAAGATAGGCATGAGAAAATGAATGAAGTACCCAAACAATGCAATATACAATTAATGATCAATATATCAATATTAAAAAGAAGCATAGAAGCATAAAGAAAGAAAGAAACTAAAGTGCAGATGCCCAATTAACACAGTCAATAATTATTATAGTACATAATTAGACACAATTAGTACAGTATTGAGGGGCTACTGTACACTGTTAACACCAGTGCAAAGTATATTAGCTAAACATGGCTGGCACGGAAAGATTTTACCTTATGTAAGATATATAACGGGAGACCACCATGAAAGTCTACCCCGACGCACGTTTCGGTGTACTTTCATCCAGAGCAGCAGAGGAGGCTCAGTGCTGAGGCTGAGTAAAGCCTTTTTTTCAATAAAAGCAGACTACAACTGGGGAAGAGGGGTTTTACAAAAATGGATAACCCTGTTAAATATTCAATTCTGTAGAGTCAATTAAGCTTTCTTTAACCCCTTCACTCCCAGGCGATTTTCCACTTTCTCTTTTTCATTTTTCCTTCCCCCTCTTCCAAGAGCCATAGCTTTTTTTATTTTTCCGTCAATATAGACATAGGAGGGCTTGTCTTTTTGCAGGATGAGTTTTACTTTCAGATTAAATAATTTATTTTACCATATAGTGTACAGGAAAATGGGAAAAAATTCAGAAACCTTTAAAGAAAAAGAATTGCACTTTTGGTGCCATTTTCCATGACCAGTAGCGTTCTCATCTTTCGTGATCTGGGGCTTTGTGACGGCTTATTTTTTGTGTCTGAGCTGATGTTTCTAATGATACCAACTTTGGGTTGACGTGATGTTTTGTCAAGATAATTGAAGAGAAAGTAAAAAAACCTAATAGTGTAACATGTCTTCACGCCTAAGATTCAAACCCAAGGGAAAATATGAAACAGTACATATCATAAGATAAAATGGTCAAGTCAATGGGAAAGAACTATAGGTATGATAGTCAAGATGAGAGAAAGGAAAAAACCTAACAGTGTAACATGAACATTAAATCTTAGGCATGAAGCCATGTTACACTATTAGGTTTTTACTCTCTTCAATCATCTTGACTATTATACATACGGTATATTGTAGTTCTTTCCCAGTGATCTGACAATTTAGTCTTATGATATATACTGTAACACACTTCATCAATGATCTCCATTTACTTGCAACATGTTCACATACATATTTTGTTTTTTGTTATATGTTTTTTCTGGATTTGTGTATAAATGTTAACATTGCTTTTCTTCAGATTGTTATTTTCACTTTTGCAGCACTTGCACAATGTTTTTACTGCGTTTTCCTTTTTTTTCCTTATTATGTGCAATTTTATTGTTTCTCAATTTGCATATATGCCTTTTTCCATTTTACATAGTAACATAGTATTTAAGGTTGAAGGAAGACTTATGGTGGGTTTACACGTTGCGATATCAGCGTCCAACTCCGACCAAAAGTCACGTGGTTCATGCGTTGGACCCGATATCGTTCGTGCGTTGTACAGTGTGAACGTCCAATACGATGCAGGAACGATGGCAAACCGATATCGGGGTTCGAATGAGCGTGTTATTCAACGGCCCGATATTGGATGCCGGTTGGAGCCGGATCGTGCTGTGTGACAGCCCAACTCTGATGTGCAGTACAACGTCCTCCATTGACTCACATGTTAAATGGTCGTTCCTGGGTCGGGGGGCGTAGACATCGTAGGGACGTTGTATCACGATATCGCGCTGTGTAAACCTCCGATGCGATTCTTTCAAATCCGGGCACAAAATGCACGCTCACGCGCCGTTGGATCCGATATAGGAACGATATCGCAACGTGTAAACCCACCATTAAAGTCCATCTAGTTCAACCCATAGCCTAACATGTTGATCCAGAGGAAGGCAAAAAAAAACATGTGGCAACACTAAGCTCCACATTGGGGAAAAAAATTCCTTCCTGACTCCAGATACGGCAATCAGACTAGATCCCTGGATCAACACCCTATCAAAGGATCTAGTATATATAACTGGTAATATTATACTTTTCAAGAAAGGCATCCAGGCCCTTCTTAAATGTTAGTAGTGACTCACTCATTACAACATCATGTGGCAGAGAGCTCCACAGTCTCACTGCTCTTACAGTAAAGAATCCATGTCTGTGATTATGATTAAACCTTCTTTCCTCCAGACGTAGAGGATGCCCCCTTGTCCCCGTCTCAGGCCTAAGAGTAAAAAGATCATTAAAAAGGTCTCTGTACTGTCCCCTCATATATTTATACATTATTATAAGATCACCCCTAAGGCTTCGTTTTTCCAAACTAAATAACCCCAAGTGTAATAACCTGTCTTGGTATTGCAGACCCCTCAGTCCCCGAATAACCTTGGTCACTCTTCTCTGCACCCGCTCTAGTTCAGCTATGTCTTTCTTATACACCAGAGACCAGAATTGTACACAGTATTCTAAGTGCAGTCGCACTAGTGACTTGAATAAAGGTAAAATTATGTTCTCCTCATGAGCATCTATGCCTCTTTTAATACATCCAATTATTTTATTTGCCTTTGCAGCAGCTGCCTGACACTGGCCACTAAATGTGAGTTTGTCATCCGCCCATACACCCAGGTCTTTTTCAGTGACAGTTTTGCCCAGTGTTTTACAATTAAGAACATAATTATACCTTTTATTTCCTCTGCCCAAGTGCATGACCTTATATTTATCCCCATCAAAGCTTATTTGCCATTTATCAGCCCAAGTTTGTAGTTGACATATATCCTCCTGTAATATAAAATTATCCTCCTCTGTATTGATTACTCTGCAGAGTTTAGTGTCATCTACAAATATTGAGATTCTACTCTGTATACCCCCTACAAGGTCATTAATAAATATGTTAAAAAGAAGTGGCCCCAATACTGACCCCTGTGGTACCCACTGTTAACTGTGACCCATTCTGAGTGTGTTCCATTAATAACCACCCTTTGTTTCCTATCACTAAGCCAGAACCTAACCCACTTACACATATTTTCCCCTATCCCCATTGCTCTGATTTTATGTATCAACCTTTTGTGTGGCACCGTATCAAAAGCTTTTGAAAAGTCCATATACACCACATCCACTGCATTTCTTTGGTCCAATCCACAACTTACCTCTTCATAGAAGCTTATCAGATTAGTTTGACAGGAACGGTCCCTCGTAAACTTATATTGATATTGGGTCATGAGGTTATTTTTCTTCAGATACTCCAGTATAGCATCTCTTAGAAAATCCTCTAGCATTTTACCCACTGTGGAGGTTAAGCTTACTGGCCTATAATTTCCAAGTTTACCGGAATCATCTGACAAGAGGAAATATGGCAAAACTGGTGGCAAATGGCATCTTGGCTTCTTCACCCTTTATTTTCCTCAATTCATGGGCAGTTATTTTGCTCATTTTTTGCCCAACATGCTTCTTACGACCCTGTTAGCTATTTGCCATAAAATGCTTGATTGTTCGGTGATCACGCTTCAAATGTTTGGTAATTTCAAGACTGCTGCATCTCTCTGCAAGACATCTCACAACTTTGGACTTTTCAGAGCCCGTCAAATCTTTCTTCTGACCCATTTTGCCAAAGGAAAGGAAGTTGCCTAATAATTAAGCACACCTTATATAGGGTGTTGATGTCATTACTCCACACCCCTCCTCATTACAGCGTTGCATATCACCTGATTTACTTAATTGGTAGTTGGCTCTCAAGCCTATACAGCTTGGTGTAGGACAGCATGTATAAAAAGGATCATGTGATCAAAATACTCATTTACCTAATAATTCTGCACACAGTGTGTATATATATATATATATATATATATATATATATATATATATAACTAGATGGTGGCCCGATTCTAACGCATCGGGTATTCTAGAATATGTATGTAGTTTATTTATGAAGATTTAAGAATAATGCAATGAATACACGATATTTATCATCTACCTATGTGTCTGTCGTCTATGTATGGTATATTTATTTATCATCTCTCAATGCATGTTTATGAGTAAAGTTCGTGACACTGACTGACAGCCTTATAGACAGGAGTGAAGTTCGTCACACTGACTGACAGCCTTGTAGACAGGAGTGAAGTGCGTTACAGTGACTAACAGCCTTGTAGACAGGAGTGAAGTGCGTCACACTGACTGACAGCCTTGTAGACAGGAGTGAACTGCATCATAATAACTGAAAGCCTTATAGACATGAATAAAGTTTGTGACACTGACTGACAGCCTTATAGACAGGCGTAAAGTTTGTCACACTGAATGACAGCCTTGTAAACAGGAGTGAACTGCGTCACACTGACTGACAGCCTTGTAGACAGGAGTAAAGTTTGTGACACTGACTGACAGCCTTGTAGACAGGAGTGAAGTTCGTCACACTGACTGACAGCCTTGTAGACAGGAGTGGACTGCGTCACACGGACTGACAGCCTTGTAGACAGGAGTAAAGTTTGTGACACTGACTGACAGCCTTGTAGACAGGAGTAAAGTTTGTCACACTGACTGACAGCCTTGTAGACAGGAGTGAAGTTCGTCACACTGACTGACAGCCTTATAGACAGGAGTGAAGTTCGTCACAATATGACTGACAGCTTTGTAGACAGGAGTGAAGTTCATCACACTGATTGACAGCCTTGTAGACAGGAGTAAAGTTTGTGACACTGACTGACAGCCTTATAGACAGGAGTGAACTGCGTTACACTGATTGAGAGCCTTGTAAACAGGATTGAACTGCGTCACACTGACTGACAGCCTTGTAGACAGGAGTGAAGTTCGTCACACTGACCTACAGCCTTGTAGACAGGAGTGAAGTGCGACACAGTTACTTACAGCCTTGCAGACAGGAGTGAAGTTCATGACACTGACTGACAGCCTTGTAGACAGGAGTGAACTGCATCACACTGACTGACAGCCTTGTAGACAGGATTGAACTGCGTCACACTGACAGACAGGCTTGTAGACAGGAGTGAAGTTCGTCACACTCACCTACAGTCTTGTAGACAGAAGTGAAGTGCGTCACAGTGACTTATAGCCTTGCAGACAGGAGTGAAGTTCATGACACTGCAGACAGCATTGTAGACAGGAGTGAACTGCGTCACACTTACTGACAGCCTTGTAGACAGGATTGAACTGCGTCACACTGACTGACAGCCTTGTAGACATGAGTAAAGTGCGTCACACTGACCGACTGCCTTGTAAACAGGAGTGAACTGCGTCACACTATGACTGGCAGTTCAAATTCCGCACCAATATCACAGCCGCGGCGACTAATTAGAGATGCGCCATTCAAACCATGCGCCAACCCGCGCTACTTCTCTGATTGGTTGCCGCGGCTGCAGCGACCAGTCAGCAAAGCGGTGTGGCTTGGCGGGAAATATGAATCCCGCACCACTGATTGGTCCCTGCTGAGAGCGATGATCAATCAGCGGCTCGAGATTCATATTTCCCGCCGCGCCGCTTCGCTGATTGGTCGACGCGGCCGCAGTGACCAATCAGGGAAGTAGCGCGGCTTGGCGAGGGATTTGAATCCCGCTCGGGGTACTAACACTGCGAGAAGCCGGGACATGACCTGCTGACGCTGGTCATCTCCCGGCTGGCTCGCCATGGACCTCTGTACGGATTTTGAACACGCACGGCTCATCTGCATATGCTGCGCTCATTTGCCACCACGTCTACCGGTGACCAATGATGTATTCGGCAGGCAGACATGGTTAGGCTATTATATAGTAGATATATATATATATATACCTATCTGTATATAGATAAAATTGGGCAGCACTACCAAATGAAAACTGGGTGCAAAATCTGTAGGGGCAGTGTAAATTACCCAACACTACAATAAAGAAAAAAACAGTCAAGTGGGAGTGCTGCCTGTTTATACATATATATATATTGTTATTATTATTCATCTATATAACACCTTTAATTCCATGGTGCTGTACATTCAGATTCAAAAAGACATCTGATGGAGATCACAGGTGCTCCCAGGAAGAAATAGAAGCCTCTGTTCTTGCTTCCAAATTATTTTTATTCACATTAAAACTACGCGTAGATCTGGTCTACAGTAGACAAATTAACAATGACAGACTGATACAGAGGGGAGAGGACCCTGCCCTTGTGGGTTTTTATAAAAGGAATTATCTGTTTTGAAATATAAAAAATGGTGAAGCCAAGGTATGTTTTTCCCTGTTTTTGCTATATAGATTTCATGTCAGTACATCTATGTTTGCCTTTGACTAAGGCTACTTTCACATCAGCGATTTTTGGCATTCTCAGCAGATCCGGCAGTTTTGCACAACGGATCACTTGCAGCAAGACTGCGTTGGGCCTAATTCATTCACTATGGGACTTGAGGACATGTGCGGCACTTGCAGTTTTACCGCGATCCGGCCAATCGGGCACTTGTGGCAACGGAAAAAAATCCTTCTAGCGGTATTTTTTGGACTCGCCACAAGTGTTGGATTTGCCGGATTGTGGCAAAACCGCAAGTGCCGCACATGTTGGTATGTCCCATAGGGAATGAAGTAGGCCATATGTAGTCTTGCTGCAAGTGAGCCGTTACTCGGCAGATGCAGCAAAACTGCCAGATCTGCCGCTAATGACGAAAATCATTGATGTGAAAGCAGCCTAAAGTGTACCCGAAACGCGTAAGGTGGGAGCGGCTGTCCTAGGATCCTGAGCTTTTAAAATTATGTTTTTATGTGATTTCTTATAGAGAAGAATATTTATGGAAAGTCAGTTCTGCAGGATTTTATCGTTTTCCCTGTAATTCTAGTGGGCATTCAACCCTTATCCAAGCATCCGGTGACCTGCAGGGTTGACTGGTGAGCTCAATGAATGTCTACTTACTTCTGTTACTCATTGCTCACTTGAACATTACTAAGGCTGTGTTTGCATTACAGAGCTTTAAAAGTGTTTATTACAGGACCGCAATGTGTTGCACATGTTTTCAAAGCAATTGGAGGCTTGTAGGTTCACCGCAAATCAAATTTTAAGAAAAAATTTGACTAAGCCGGCGAATTCGAATTTCAGACATTTGTTCATCTCAGATAGTTGTGTTCTGCGTTACGCAAATTGTTTTGGTAACATTGATGCAAACATTGACAGGATCGTGAACCTTGAACTCTACGCAGTGGCCAAACAGACCAAATTAATGGCTGGATTTTTTGGAAGAACATTGCTTAAGTTTTCTGTTTGGAACCAATGTTTGAAACACGTCTTAACTTTAGTACACAAATGTAATAGCTGTCTTGTTTCTATTATTCTTTTTATACATTGTATCAGTAAAGTGATAACTCCTACAATTATACGTCAACCCATATATTCTTCCAGCTGGTTCCTGTAAAAAGTCTGAAGGCCAAGATTAAAGGGAGCAGTGGCCCATTAAAAAGAAAAAACACAGCAAGCAAGAAAGATTCCTGCAGTGTTTTTGATTTATTGAAGGTCTTCGAGGGAGGAAGGGTAGAACAGTAACTGAGAATGTGTTATGAAAAATCAGATAATCTGAAGGGAAAGGTCGTCAATGTAACTAATGACCGACTAGTGAATAACAAATGATAAATGTCACCATAGAGGACGGTTTCCCCTGTTTCTGGGATATCCATGGATGCCACGTTGACAGTGAAAAAGAGCATAGTAAGAATATCCATAAATTTAAATTGTCATAAAGAGTTGAGAGGTGAATAATGTGTAAAAAATACATTTAAAAAAGTTTTCAAAAAGATTAAAAAATACCACTGAAAACTATCTAACGGATCAAAATGGCAAAATTAAATTGAGGCAAATTAGATTTTAATAACAATAATAAAAAAATCTATAATTTAAAGAAATTAAAAGAATGCCTGTCTAACATTTGGATTCTTATGGAACAGATTTTATTTATATTTCCCTATGTAATTTCATAACTCACTAAGGACGTTGCCCAGTCTCAGACTTAAGGATCGAGCATTTCTTCAGTTTTTTCATTTAAACATTATGAAAGCCATATTTTTTTCTTCACTTTTCCAGCAATCAAACTTTTTTTTATGTGGAATAAGTTGTATATTTTCTAGCTGCTAAAATATCATTATATATTTTTATTTTTTTTTTAATTATTGTACACTGTAAAATACATGTTACTTTTGTATGGGGCATTACAAAGAAGAAATGCACTGCCTAATTGATATATTTATTTTGCATGAGAAAAAATTGTATTTTTTAGATTTTTTTCAAAATCATTCATTTTTGCGTTGTTGCATGCTAAGACTCATAATATTTATTTATTTGTCAATTTGGCAATTGTGCGGTTGCAAATGATGACATTCTTTTTAAGCTGTTATTACAGCACATAATTAATAATTTTTATTTATAAAGCATCAACATATTCACAGCATTTTCCAATTCGGAGGAGACATGTGTAAACAATATCACACAACACAATTCAACAGATACCAAGAGGAGTGAGGGCGCTGCCCACAAGCTGCAATCTGTGACAAGGGTAAAAGGGGTTTTACCACACTTTAGATTAAGACAACTTAATTTCTGCCAGCTTTCTGATTTACTTTGTTACAGTTCCTCACTGTTCTTACTTTTGTGCAAACTTACACACAGCTAGTCCTAGTCCTACTATCAGCTAAAAATATGATCAATTTTATCCAGACTATGCAACACATTAAAGTGTAACCGCTCTTAAATTTTTATTCAATAATATTGTAGAGCAAGTGATTATAATAAACTTTCTAATATACTTCAAAATTGAAATCTGGAAGAAAACCTTTCAAAAACCTTCCAGAAGATGTCATCACTAGGCTGTTTCTAAACCTGACATATGCTGGTTGTTAGGGAGATCCATCTTCAGTTTACAGGGAGAGGGGAGTTAAAACCGTGCCCCAATATAGCTAATCAGACTCTTAAGTTACCTCAGGCATAGTGCTGAGCTCAGAGAAGTTAGATCAGATCACATGAGCTGTGTGCTGACAACCTGAGCTCAACAATGTCCCTGCCTGTGGTAACCTGAGAGTCTGATCAGCTGTATTGTGGCGCGCTGTTTAGGCCCTGCCCCCGTTTAAACTGAAGATTGACCTACCTGACAATGAGCATATGTCATGTTTAGAAACAGCCTAGAAACATATCAAATCCAGATTAATTTTTGCAAATGCATACAGGAAAAATGATCTACATTTTGGAGACATGTCCTATGGTCTGAAGAAACAAAAATTTAACTTTTCGGCCATAATGACCATCATTATTTTTGGAGGAAAATCGAAGAAGCTTAGAAGCCTAAGAAACACCATCCTAACTGTGGAACCTGGGGTTGCAGCATCAAGTTGTGGGGTTGTTTTGCTGCTGGAGGGACTGGTACACTTCACAAAATAGATGGCATCATGAGGAAAGAAGATTATACGGCAATACTGAAGCAACATCTCAAGACGTCAGCCAGGAAGTTAAAGCTTGGGTGGAAATGGGTCTTCCAAATGGACAATAACTCGAAGCATACTGCCAAACTGGTTACAAAGTGGCTTGAGGGTAACAAAGTCAATGTTTTCTAGCGACCATCACATAGCCCTGATTGTAATCCTATTGAAAATGTATGGGCAAAGCTTTAAAGGCTGCGAGCAAGATGACGTGCAAACATGGCTCTGTGACACAAGTTCTATTGTGAGAAGCTTTATTAAGGATATCCATAAACGTTTGACCCAAGTCATACAGTTTAAGGGCAATGGTACCATATACTAATGAAATGTATGTAAACTTGTGACTTTGCAGAAAGTAATAAAATGCCTTTAAACATTCTCTCTCTCATTATTCTGGCATTTGGCAAATATTAATATTTATCGTAATCCTAATTGACCTAAAATGGGAAAGGTTTATTCTGATTTCATATCAGATAGTGAGAAAAACATGCATGCAAGTCTTTTTATATAGTGTATGGAAACTTCTGGTTTCAGCTGTAGTAGTTAGTTTCCATCCACCAGCTAAACAAGAATATTCTCATTCATTGACAACAAGCAAAAAGGTAACGTGGAGTTGAAACTTATAGAACTATATCAGAAACTCACAGAACTTCTCGTGTATTCAGTCATTAAACTTTATTTCTATAAACCGGAAAAGCACTTTAAGATTTTTATGAACCTTGATCTAGGAGACTAAAACCCACACAGCTTGTGGCGTCTAATTTTAAAGTACATATTTTTTGCGCAGAAGATCTGAAAACATAGTATATTATCAGACCTAATGACACAATTTACATGCCTGACTGACAACCTTTGCAAAAGGATTTGCCCACAGAAATGATGACATATGGTTGAAATTTGTGGTCGGATGAACTATGACCAGACTATATCAATGTTCTACACACTTATATGTGATAAATCTTAGGAAAATATGAAATATGTTCATATACAGATGTTTGGCTGTCAAAGGGCATTCTCCACGCAGCACTCAATGTGTGTGTCCTAGTGAGAATAGACTCATTTGTACAGAATGATCCCAGAGAGGGAGGAAGCTGCGGCATCAAATCTGGAAATCGGCTGCCGATTCTTATTGTGATTTTGTGCCCCTTGTTGGGATATACACTGGACAATTTTTATGTTCACGTCAGGTAAAATGTAGTTTTAGAAACAAACGGATTTTTTATCTGGGACATAACATTAATAGCTAGGATAGACCATCAGTGTGTAGTCAGTGGATGCTTCATCTCTCGGGTCCAGGGGCTGGCTGGCGATTCAAGCTCAGGGTGGCAGACTTATTCTGCCAGCCCTAAGATAGGGACGGGGACGGGGGGTGCTGTCAGGCTATCGCCGGTCACTCACTGTGTCGGCTGCCGTCTCTGACGCAAGGTGCCGCGTCACCATGCCAGCCGAAGAGCACCTCCGGCCGGCCCATTTCTGTGTGGTGGCGGCCCTGGGTGAGGGCTATACCACCAGCCCAGGGGGCACTTGCCCCCCTGCCACCTGGGCCAGTCCACCCCTGCTTGGGTCCCAACAAATAATCCAAGTAAAGAGATAGTTGTTCTCATAGAAGCACTGGGGTCAAATTTACTTCAAGAAGACAGAAGAAATGGAGCAGCACTCACTAGTCTTGAAGATATTTATTTCCAAATCACAGAGACAAGTTCATAGTCGGCAGTGAGGCATGGGAGGGAGGAAGGGAGTGCAGGGAGTACGGGACTATGACACCGTTTCACACCACACAGTTGCTTCAACGGGTCCACCTACCCGCGGACCCAGGAGTTAGAGAATTGTCAGAGAGATAGTGGATCATACGGGAGTGGTCCAAGCTTTCCATGAGTTTAGGATGAAGGAGAGATTAGAGACAGGTCTGTAGTTAGCAGCAGAGTTCTGGTCGAGGGATGTTTTTTTTAATAATGGGTGAATGCTGGCATGTTTGAAGGAGGAGGGGAAAACACCAGATGAGAGGGAAAGATTAAATATTTTAGTTATGTGAGAGGGATTGAAGGAGGTGTGAGGGAATAGGGTCACTGGTGCAGTTAGTAGGGTGAGAAGATGCAAGAAGCCGGGTGACTTCTTCCTTTGTGACCGGATATAAAACACTGAAAGTGAGTTGGATGAAGTGTAGGAGGGAGGAGAATGTATGATGTTCTGAGTCTGTGAGGACATTTCCTGTTGTATATTGTCAATTTTGTACTTAAAATAGTTGGCCAGATCGTCAGCTGTGAGGCTGGTGGTTGGGGCCTGTACTCTTCGACCGAGGAGGGAATGGAAAATATCAAAATGTTGTTTAGGATTGTTGGCTGGTGATGTGATAAGGGCATTGTAGTAAGCTTGTTGGAAGAGGTGAAGGGTGGTGTGTGTTTTCAGCATAAACTTATAATGGATGACATCTCAGCCAGGTTGAATTTTCTCCACAGGCGTTCTGTGCACCTGGAGCAGCGCTGGAGAAACCGTGTTTGCAGTGGTGCCAAGATGCTCTAACTTGGGTAAGAGGTGCAGCTTCATCCACGGTACTTTGTAGTGTTTCATTGTTTTATAGCAGTGTCAGGACAAGAGAGGGAGGAGATTGGAGCCAATAAAGACTGTAAATTCTTTATAAGTTTTTGAGTGTTAATGGCACATATATTCCTATAGGTGAAGGAGTTGGGAGTGTCCTTGAAGGGTTGACAGTATTTGACTGAGAATGAAAGAAGATTGTGGTCAGAGAGTGGAAGAGGAGAATTAGTAAAATCATGCACTGAGCAGAGCCGGGAGAAGATCAGGTCCAATGTATTCCCATCTTCATGTGTGTGAGTTAGAGAATTGTGAAAGACCAAACAAAGGAGGTTAGGGTTAAAAGATGAGAGGCAGATAAGGAGATAGGATTGTCAATAGGAATCAATAGGAATGTTAAGGTCCCCTATGATGAGAGTGGGAAGGTCGGAGGCTAGAAAGTGTGGAAGCCAGGTGGCAAAGTGATCAAGAAATTGACGTGGGGGGTGATAAACCACTGCCACTCGCAGGGAGAAGGGCCTGTAGAGTCTTACAGTGTGTACCTCAAAAGAAGGGAAGGTAAGTGAGGGGACAGGTGGGATAACCTGAAAAGCACAATTTGTTGAGAGCAGCAGAAAATCAATCACACTAACTTAATGTAGCAGGTGAACATGCAAAGCCAGATAAATAAACAGGGTTGCAGGCCACAATGGGCCTAAAGCCTTAAAGATAGATGACCTTAGTACAGCATTCCTGAACAATGTAATTAAGATGAAAATTGTTATATACCATTTCTATAGCACAGAAAGGCTAGGGTCACACATAAGCCCTTGGTCCGTTTTTGGTTTCATTTTTGGCATTTTTTTTCTAAGTCCAAAAACTGATAGAAAAAAGGATTGGATGTAGTTAACACCCTGTCCATTTTTTTCTGCACTTAAAAGCATTGCTATGTCTGTTTTTGAGCTAGCAACGTTTTTGGGGTCCGTTTTTCAAAAAAAAAAAATTTTAACATGGGCCCTATGGAAAAACGGATCAGTTTTTTTGAGAATTTTGTCAAAAAATGACTAAGTCCAAAAACGTTCAGGGGTGTAGGAGGCTCAAAAAGCACCCAAAAAAAAACAGATTGGTCATGGAAATCACTTCCAAAAACGGATTTCTATGTGTGACCCCAGCCAAAGATGGGTGAATCACAGCATAATCACATCAGATGAATGAATGGGATGAGGTGAAATATTATATACCTGTATGGAGAGATGAGATGAGAAGAGTGTTAGATTCATGCCTGGTATAACTGCATATTGCACTTCTTAAAATCTGCACTTAATTAAATCTGTACATCATATGCTGACCCCTGCACCATAACAGTAAGGAATGACATAAGTAGAAGATGGGTATTGCATAGGTTACAGAGGTAGGAGTGGAAAGTGAGGTGAAGAGCCATAAATAGCAATCACCCTCATATATTCCAGCCATAAATAAAATTGTAAGTTCCCACCATACAGAGTAACTAAATTAAGCCGTAATGAATAGATAACCATATGTAAAATATGACTGACCATTAGGTCCTAGTATCAGTGGTAACATTGCTTAGAATCCCTCCTGAAGTGCTCGAGCACAGGAGTGCAATGGATGCCATTATGTGGATGACGTAGGACGAATCATCCACACGAAGCAGGAAAAGAGGACGGCGATCGCATGCAGCAGGTAGAAGCTGGATCAAGATCAGTGATGCCCATTGGACCGGACCACCCCATTGTGGAGGATAATAAAAGGTCTTCTTTTATGCTATACAGATTGGCTTGTGGACATATATACAGTTGTGGCCAAAAGTATTGACACCCCTGCAATTCTGTCAGATAATACTCAGTTTCTTCCTGAAAATGATTGCAATCACAAATTCTTTGGTATTATTATCTTCATTTAATTTGTCTTCAATGAAAAAACACGAAAGAGAATAAAGCAAAAAGCAAAACATTGATCATTTCACACAAAACTCCAAAAATGGGCCAGACAAAAGTATTGGCACCCTCAGCCTAATACTTGGTTGCACAACCTTTAGCCAAAATGACTGTGATCAACCGCTTCCGGTAACCATCAATGAGTTTCTTACAATGCTCTGCTGGAATTTTAGACCATTCTTCTTTGGCAAACTGCTCCAGGTCCCTGATATTTGAAGGGTGCCTTCTCCAAACTGCCATTTTTAGATCTCTCCACAGGTGTTCTATGGGATTCAGGTCTGGACTGTATATAGTATTCTAGAATGCTGTATATAGGTTACATTCTGCCCATAGAACAAAAGTCTAAGGGAGAGGGGAGGAGAAATGAGAAGTTGCAGAATGAAACAAAAGCAGAGAGACACTTGGAGATGATGTTGCTGCCAAGAGTTTCACCCTGTGGCTACATTCACACATTTGTGTGACACGCCATGTGCTGTCTGTTTTTGTCTCAGACACTGACCATACAGTTTTGTTGATCCATTCACACATCAGTTATAAAAATGGATTCCTGTCTCCAGTCCATGAGACTCAAACCATGTCCTATTCTTATCCGGTTAATAGATCACACCAGGACAATTCAATCAATGGGCGACGATGTAAAAAAGGAAACTTGGAAGACTGACTTTGTTCTTCAACGTTCTATCCGAGTGTCATCAATTTTTAACTTATTCAGGACTTATTTTTTTGGCTCAAAGAAAAAAATGTAAAACAAAAAACAGGTAGGTAGTTGGTAACTATCTGCCTGTTGTGCCTAACGCCATTTTTCGCAGGCACACCATGTTCACCAACCTGACAGCGGTTAAGCCGCTTCCCTAAACAGAGCAGCTTTTCCTTTCCTATGTATCTTTTTCAACAGGGCTTGCCTACCAGCGTCATGTTAATTGACAGCCGGCTCCCTGCAAGTAGGCAATGGGGAGATGGCTGTCAATAAACATGATGTCAATGGTAATGCCCGAACAGAGCAGAGTGGAAGATAAGCCATTGCTTTCTCGCTGAATCGCTGGTAGGAGTGGTCCATGATAATCCCCATAGTAGAAAAAAAAATTGTCCTAGATAACCCTTGAAAACAGTCTGCTTGCTGCAAGGAAAATTAACTGATGAGAAAAAATATGGAATCAACTAGGATTCACCTAAGAAGAATCCTGGCACAGATCTGCTTCTCTTGGATGGTAACACTCACAGTTGCGCTACTGTAGCTGGATTCACAGATACACTTCTCAGTACTGCTGTCCTCTATAATTTTGCAGATTCTAGTGTTGTGCTATAGAGGGGATAGAAGAGAAGTATTTCCTTTTTATTTTGGGAATTGTTTGTGGGAGACATTATAACAATTAGTCTTTACCACCGGTTCAGAGAAAACTTAAAATTAAACATAAAGGCTGCAAAAGGGCAAAACTAGTGAATACGCAGGTTACAAGACATATAATGGCCAGATATAGTGTGATTCCTCATGTACATACAGGGCAGCCTATTCTCAAAATTCACCTGTTTAAAAGTCATCTAATTAGGCTTTCACTTACCTTTCGTTCTTCGTTTTATAAAGGCCATTTAGTAATGTAGCTTTGGGAAAGAAGAGGAGGCTGTTAATGTAGGGCAAAGTATGAAGGAGCACAATGGTCCTCTGGCTGAATAGCATTACTCCATGATAATGAAAAACATATGGTTGGAAAGAATTGGGGATATATTCTATTGTTCATCATCTATTTTAAAAGTTGTGTTGGCTAGCTGATAACACCGTAACATTGAGAAGACATGGCATGCTTGGAAACACTGGGGTATTGGAATTTATGGTGAAGATTGCTACGTAGAACTCTACTGATGTCTGTGAACACATCATACCATGGTGAAGGCCACAACTTGCCTGAAACGCATAGTATTTTAATATTTTTTTCTAAATAAACATGGATTTTTAAGAATTTTCTGACCTCCTCTTTGCTTGGATGCTGGATCATCTTATTCTTATTTTCTCTGTTGTTGTGTTCATGTCCCGGAAGCCGACCTACAGATTAGATCCGTGCATCATGCTCTACAAGATTGTTTGTTCATTTGGAGTGGTGAGCTGATTTAATTTATTGTTCTCTATATATTCTATTTTACATAATTTATTTTAATAATTGTATTGGCTGGCTTTTAGCTTCATAACATTAATGGCCACTTTACACGTCCCAACATCGTTCCGATGTTGGATACAACGGCGCTGGAGTGCGTATTTTTTGGGCAGAATTCCAAGGTCGCATAGGAGATGTTACACAGCGCAATATCGGCAGGCAACGCAACTGCGATGTGAACGCCCCCTTGTGCGGCCGACCCAGGAACAACCATTTAACATGGGAGAGAATAGGGGAAGTTGGTCTCCAAGTCGTGGTAGGGCTTTCACATAGCACGATCCGCCCACACTGGCCATCCAATATCGGGCGGTTGGAGAGCAAGCTAATTTTTTCCCCGATATCGGTTTGGCATCGTTCTTGCGTTGCATTGCACATTTACACCATACAACGCACGAAAGATATCGGGGCCAACGCACGAACCACGTGACTTTTTTTCGGAGTTGGACGCCGATATCAGGACATGTAAAGTGGCCATAAGAATTCTTGGCATGCTTAGGACCAATGTGATATTGGAAATTGATGTGTGTGAATACTCCGTTAACACTGCAAAGATATAAAGTCTTATAGACCCCTATCACATACATGGCACTTCATAAAAACGGTTGTCCAGAATTTAAACCAAAAAAAGAGTCTTTTTTCAAAAACCTTTTAACCAGAAATAGCGCCAACTTAGGTTGTGTTTGGTATTGCAGTTTTGTTCCATTGAAGTTAAGGATAGATTTAGTTTTCTAATCTTGGACGACCCCTTTTAAAATACCTGAAGAGGCTCAACACAGATGACAATTTGTCATTTACTGACCGGACAAGTCATGTATTGATGTTTCACAAAGTCACCATAGATATAATTTTCCTTCTCGCTGGCCAAGGAATGGGGAAAAAAAAGGGATCATGGCCAATTCTAACAAACCTAATACAGGATACAACTAAGTAGCCTTTTTAAAAAGCAATTTCTTAAGATGGCAGCCAGAAGAATGAGCTCTCTATGAAACTATGCAATTCTCTCCTTGTGAATCCGCGTGGAGACGTTTTCATAACCAAAGTGGATAATATGTCTGTCAGGCACCTCGTAGACATCAAACGGACAACCCAACGGTGGAAACAACGTCCATGATTACATTCATTGCGCATTAAGGTGTCTTGTAAAGCCGGGTGCGAAGGTGTAACTTAACTGTTGGTGTCCTACATGTCTATGGTTTACCACATATTAAATAAGACTGTATAACTTTCCACCTGTATGTGTGTAGACACTGGAGATGCTTCCTGTGTAACGTTAACACGTCTATAAAGTGCACAGAGCCTTAGTGTATAAACTGTACAAAATGTCAAGCTTTGCCTTACTGGCGCGGACCCTACTAAGGTCTATGTGCTGTACTAGCCTCCTGGAAATCAGTTATGGACATATATGTATAGCCAGGGAACTGTTCATGTACATGTGTCCTGGTGATCACACATTAACAACAGATGTGCCTGACTCAACACCTGGGCTTGGTAATATATTGCATTTTAATGCGTTGTTTTAAGCCAAAAAAATGCCATGTGTTACATTAAAAATTAAAATCTCATTCACACAGTGCTTTTTTGACACGTAGTGAATTTTTTGTCAGTTCTTTTAGCATTTTTCCTGCATTTTTCCCCACAAAGATCCATATGGTTGAGTACCTAAAAACAATAAAAAAATGCACATAATCTCTAGTGCAGTTCTCTTTCTATAGCTTGTGTTTTTGCTAAAAATAAAAAACATGGTAAAAAATGCTATGAGAGTGCATACCATTACAAAAATAGGGCTGTGTGTCAGGGAAACAGACTGAGACAACCGGGGGTAGGGGGGGTCATACAGTCCCACTGCTGCCTTCAATCTGTCACGAATAGCCCTCTGCTGCCCCTATCTTCAGGACAAGTATGCACTTGACGGACAATTAAAGGCACACTGACAGGTCATTTTTCAGTATGATACTAATACTACCCTTGCATAGTGCCTGGGCAGACCTTTTAAGAACATGTAAAATCATTATTGTACAGTTTGTAGTTTCCTTATTATCAGCATTGTCAGACCCTGCAGAGAGCTGCAGCATTAGTCCTGTCCCATTATAAGCAGAGACGATTAGTCCTGTGCTGTGTAAACTATCATGTAATTATGCACTCCCTCTCAGCAGCTCTCTCCTCCCTCCTCCCTTTGCTAACAGTGCAGTGTCAGGTTTCACTTACAGGTCTGTTCAATTGATATCACCACGGAGGGAGAGAGCTACTGCAGGTCTGCCTGATCTAGACTCCATTTGTTTCTGTAAAGCAGATACCCTGCTATGCTGTGACAGTTTCTTTGTTGTAGTTCACCTCTTGTGATGCTGCACACAGAGAGCAGAAAGGAGAATACAGAGTCTCCCCCCTTCCCACTGTTCTCCTGTGCTGTGATGTGACATGCATATTCATGTATGGGGAGTGGACAGCAGGGAACTAAGTGGATCATTCACTTTGAGTGACAGATGGAATGAATCTTATTATTTGAAGTTTACAGAAGATAGGAGGGGAATATAAATAAAAGAAATACATAACTAGAGGGAGTTTAGAGGGAGAAATTAGAAAATGATAGTAGTTACATGTAGACTTTTGACCTGACAGTTTTCCTTTAATGAACAAGGCCACGGTACATCATTGGGAGCTGGCAGTGAGCACATAGTATATACAGTGCCTACAAGTAGTATTCAACCCCCTGCAGATTTAGCTGGTTGACACATGCGGAATTAACTTGGCATTGTGACATTTGGACTGTAGATCAGCCTGGAAGTGGGAAATGCAGTGCCACAAAAGTTTTTTTTTTTTTTTTTTTTAAAGCGTTAAAAGTTAATTCAGAGGGTCATTTATTATTCAACCCCTCAAACCACCAGAATTCTGTTTGGTCCCCCTAAAGTATTAAGAAGTAGTTCAGGCACAAAGAACAATGAGCTTCACATGTGTGGATTAATTATCTCTTTTGCCAGCCTTTTCTGACTATTTAAGACCCTCCCAAAACTTGTGAACAGCACTCATACATGGTCAACATGGGAAAGACAAAGGAGCATTCCAAGGCCATCAGAGACAAGATCGTGGAGGGTCACAAGGCTGGCAAGGGGTACAAAACCCTTTCCAAGGAGTTGGGCCTACCTGTCTCTACTGTTGGGAGCATCATCCGGAAGTGGAAGGCTTATGGAACTACTGTTAGCCTTCCACGGCCTGGACAGCCTTTGAAAGTTTCCTCCCGTGCCGAGGCCAGGCTTGTCTGAAGAGTCAAGGCTAACATAAGGACAACAAGGAAGGAGCTCCAGGAAGATCTCATGGCAGTGGGGACATTGGTTTCAGTCAATACCATAAGTAACGTACTCCACCGCAATGGTCTCCGTTCCAGACGAGCCCGTAAGGTACCTTTACTTTCAAAGCGTCATGTCAAGGCTCATCTACAGTTTGCTCATGATCACTTGGAGGACTCTGAGACAGACTGGTTCAAGGTTCTATGGTCTGATGAGACCAAGATCGAGATCTTTGGTGCCAACCACACACGTGACGTTTGGAGACTGGATGGCACTGCATACGACCCCAAGAATACCATCCCTACAGTCAAGCATGGTGGTGGCAGCATCATGCTGTGGGGCTGTTTCTCAGCCAAGGGGCCTGGCCATCTGGTCCGCATCCATGGGAAGATGGATAGCACGGCCTACCTGGAGATTTTGGCCAAGAACCTCCGCTCCTCCATCAAGGATCTTAAGATGGGTCGTAATTTCATCTTCCAACAAGACAACGACCCAAAGCACATAGCCAAGAATCAAGGTGATGGAGTGGCCTAGTCAGTCTCCTGACCTTAACCCAATTGAAAACTTGTGGAAGGAGCTCAAGATTAAAATCCACATGAGACACCCAAAGAACCTAGATAACTTGGAGAAGATCTGCATGGAGGAGTGGGCCAAGATAACTCCAGAGACCTGTGCCGGCCTGATCAGGTCTGATAAAAGACGATTATTAGCTGTAATTGCAAACAAGGGTTATTCCACAAAATATTAAACCTAGGGGTTGAATAATAATTGACCCACACTTTTATGTTTAAAATTTATTAAAATTCAACTGAGCAACATAACTTTTTGGTTTGTAAGATTTATGCTTCTGTTAATAAATCCTACTCTCGTTTGCAGTTTGAAGGCTCTAACTTATTTGCATCTTATCAAACCACCTAAATCTGCAGGGGGTTGAATACTACTTGTAGGCACTGTACACAGGTGCTTCCAGTGTACTATATATATATATATATATATATATATATATATATATATACCGTATATACTCGTGTATAAGCCGAGTTTTTCAGCCCAAAAATTGGGCTGAAAAGTCCCCCCCATGGCTTATACACGAGTCACTATACGGGGTGAGTGGGGTGGGGGCTCTGTCGGGTGCTGGGGAGGCAGGAGGAGGCGGGGGGAGGCTGCTGTATGAGCGGCCCCGTCACGTGGGGCCGCTCATTACATATGCACTGCATCCCCCTGTCAATCAGCGCCAGGGGGAGCAGTGCATATAGGTAGATTAATGCCCCACATTAATGCTGGCACACGTCCCCCCTGTTGTAAGGCCCCCCCTGCTGAATACTTACCATCCCTGGTCTTCAGCAGCGCCCCGGCGCCGGTCCTCTGTGCTCCGGTCCTCCGCGATCCCGTCCTCTGTGCTCCGTTCCCCGGCTGTATCATGTGACCAGCCGCGTCGCAGACGCGATGACGTCATTGCTTCTGCGACGCGCGGGGAACCCGGATGCAGCCGTGGAGCGGAGCACAGAGGACGGGATCGCGGAGGACCGGAGCACAGAGGACCGGCGCCGGGGTGCTGCTGAAGACCAGGGATGGTAAGTAATCAGCAGGGGGGGGGCCTTACAACAGGAGGGGACGTGTGCCAGCATTTGTGTGGGGCTGCAATACCACTGGGGCTGCAATACCACTGGGGCTGCTGTATACTGGGGCTGCAATACCACTGGGGCTGCTGTATATAGGGGCTGTATACACCACTGGGGCTGCAATACCACTGGGGCTGCTGTATATAGGGGCTGTATACACCACTGGGGCTGCAATACCACTGGGGCTGCTGTATATAGGGGCTGTATACACCACTGGGGCTGCAATACCACTGGGGCTGCTGTATATAGGGGCTGTATACACCACTGGGGCTGCAATACCACTGGGGCTGCTGTATATAGGGGCTGTATACACCACTGGGGCTGCAATACCACTGGGGCTGCTGTATATAGGGGCTGTATACACCACTGGGGCTGCAATACCACTGGGGCTGCTGTATATAGGGGCTGCTGTATACACCACTGGGGCTGCAATACCACTGGGGCTGCTGTATATAGGGGCTGCTGTATACACCACTGGGGCTGCAATACCACTGGGGCTGCTGTATATAGGGGCTGCTGTATACACCACTGGGGCTGCAATACCACTGGGGCTGCTGTATATAGGGGCTGCTGTATACACCACTGGGGCTGCAATACCACTGGGGCTGCTGTATATAGGGGCTGCTGTATACACCACTGGGGCTGCAATACCACTGGGGCTGCTGTATATAGGGGCTGCTGTATACACCACTGGGGCTGCAATACCACTGGGGCTGCTGTATATAGGGGCTGCTGTATACACCACTGGGGCTGCAATACCACTGGGGCTGCTGTATATAGGGGCTGCTGTATACACCACTGGGGCTGCAATACCACTGGGGCTGCTGTATATAGGGGCTGCTGTATACACCACTGGGGCTGCAATACCACTGGGGCTGCTGTATATAGGGGCTGCTGTATACACCACTGGGGCTGCAATACCACTGGGGCTGCTGTATATAGGGGCTGCTGTATACACCACTGGGGCTGCAATACCACTGGGGCTGCTGTATATAGGGGCTGCTGTATACACCACTGGGGCTGCAATACCACTGGGGCTGCTGTATATAGGGGCTGCTGTATACACCACTGGGGCTGCAATACCACTGGGGCTGCTGTATATAGGGGCTGCTGTATACACCACTGGGGCTGCAATACCACTGGGGCTGCTGTATATAGGGGCTGCAATACCACTGGGGCTGCAATACCACTGGGGCTGCTGTATATAGGGGCTGCTGTATACACCACTGGGGCTGCAATACCACTGGGGCTGCTGTATATAGGGAGTGCAATACCACTAGGGCTGCTGTATATACCACTGGGGGCTGCTGTATATACCACTGGGGGCTGCTGTATATCATACTGCTGGGGCCTGTATACCACTGCTGGGGGCTGTATACCTGTGCTGGGGTCCACCCTCGGCTTATACGCGAGTCAATAGATTTTCCCAGGTTTTGGGGGCAAAAGTAGGGGGGTCGGCTTATACACGGGTCGGCTTATACACGAGTATATACGGTATATATATATATATATGTACACTAGTGCATCTCAATGCATTAGAATATTATCAAAATCAAAATCATATTGCCATGTGTCAGGGCGTTTCTGGGAGCCCTAAAGCACGTTGACTGATAAATCAATATGATATTCACCCTTTGATGTCTCGTTGGAATACAGCAGCATAGTTTTTAACCCTTCATCCTCCCTACTTTAATTTTCTGAGATAATGACCTTTGGTTTTCATTGGCTGTAAGCCATAATCATCAACATTAACATAAATAAACACTTGAAATAGATGACTCTGTGTGCAATGACTGTATACAATATATGTGTTTCACTTTATGTATTGAATTACAGAAATAAACTAACTTTTGGATGATATTCTCATTCATTGAGATGACCTAGTGTACATCCCTTTTTACAGACACTGCGAAGCCCCACAATTACCCTAGAAAGAATATTAGCCTTCACCACCATTGGTCCCCAATTAAAGTGAATGAAGTGTAATGAACCTATTACATTTTATATTTTATTTAAAAAAATATAGGCAATGTTTACAAAACTACGATATACAAACGATTTTATAAAGGGAACAAAACAGTACAATATAGACAATTACATAAAGTAAAAAGGGATAATGAAATAAACGTACTAAACGTTTGTCACAGCAATGGCTTTCAAGCTTATAGGAGGTAGGGGCTCTTTAGAAAAAAATGGACAGAACAATAGCAAGCTGTACCCTTCATGGACTGGAAAAGGCTAAAATGTGGAATTTGCCTCTTATTAACACAGGTTACCTCCCCTCTGGTGACTCATGACAGGGTATGACGTTATGGAATGTGGCTGCAGTTTCCAGAAAATTATAAATCTCAACTTCCAGGGTATCTCCACCCCTGGGGGATGCAAGCAGGAGATATTGTGGTCATGTTTCGCATCAAGATTTTACCTTTCCATAGGTATGACACATGATATGTGCAATAAATCCAAACCGGACGGTGTTGACAACGCGTTTCTGAGTGAATCCCCACTCCTTCATCAGGAGGACAACCACTTTATGAAGGAGCTGGGATTCGCTTGGAAATGTGTTGAGAATAAAGGCATCATTATCTCTTATCCACTGGAGTCACAGTGATTATGTGGAGTGTGGGTCAAGCAACAACTGCTATACACATATACACCGGTTGTAACAAGGTGAGCAGCAACATTTGCAAATCTGCACAGTCATTGTAAAAGAATAAGACACTATTGTGCTTGTGTTTCCCCTCTTTCTGTTCAGTTCTTAATCCACAATATGTGTAATGTCACTCAGCTGCTAAATATTAATTTGGGGCTCATGCACAGATCACACAATTATATAAGAATATGCATGTTCTTTGCCTCATAGTCACAAAGACAAAAACGTATATCCAATAAGTATTGGATTGCCACAATCCCTAATATTCATAACTTTCCACTGGTGCCTGAGTGTCCATGATCCTGCTTTAGGTCTTAACATGCTGGTTCCTGTGCAATGTTATTTCTCTGCCCTTAAACATACAGGTCCAGGCTTGCACTGTTAAATCTGCTGGATGACAATTTCCTATCCACCTCAAAAAGGTCCTGTTTAAAAGAAGCTGGGTCAGCTCTCCTTCTCTCTTCTTGTATGTATTTCCTTACTTCTTAGCTCTAATTATGAGATGTCTTCTATATTTGTACTCATATCCATAACACTGTGACTGACAGTCTGCAACAATGGCTATCTTCAGAAAAACCTCCAATCCCACAGGTATTTAGCCTCAGAATGATGGTATCAATGCAGAAGGGTCAAAATTCAAGAAACACAATAGACGCAAACAACAACTAACTTTATTGAATAAGTGTAATGAACTGGCAATAAACTCTGTTCAGATGTAGAAATTCAGTTTTTATGTTTTGTGCAAAATTAGTATTCATGCAGGCGATGGATCCATCAAATAATGGACACAATCAGAGACCGGGTGACCAATGCTTCTGACCTAGACACCTTAAAGTACTAATCCCAGTGTGTTGCACCACAGAATGTGTGCTTTCGTTAGGTATAATAAATAAAGCAGCCTTGTTAGAAGCAATATTGGTGTGTATTTCCTTACATAATCCTGACCAGCAGCTCTTTGTGATCTTCTACGGGTGATAATGGAGCTCTAGATCTGTTTAGCAATTACTCTTCTTGGAACTAATGGAGTAACTTATACGTGCTTCATTTTTTTGCACCTAATTTCTGAGTCCAAGTGTTAATTTCAACAAGAAATATAGCATCCAGCTCACCATCTCAGTCTCCAGTACAAATGGAGCTCAGCATTCAGTCCAGCCATGACCATATCAACTCATAAAGAGATTCAAATCCAGCTCATACATGGAGCATAAATGATTACTATTTAATCAAATTGATAAAGAAGCATTAAGGAGGATACAGCGTGAGCCACATCAATGCCTTTTGAATGCAAAAACGCTCTTAGTCGTGAGCACAACTAAGAGAGCTTTTGCGTTCGAAACGTGTTGGGTCACGTTCACTGTGTCCTCTGTAATGCACCTTCATTCATTTGATTAAATAGTAATCATTTATGCCACATCACATATTTGAGCCAGATTTGAATCTGTTTTTGTGCAAATGTTAATGTTCTATGAAGGGCTCCACTTTTTTAGGTTTTTATTTATTTGCATTATTTAAGTAGGGCAAGGCAAAAGTAAAGGACTGACAATGATCACAGTATTTCAGTGAATGGATAAAAACATAATCTGGTTGTAGAAAAATAAATTATAAAAGGATTTTGATACAGATGAACGAGTCTGCTGAAAAATTTGGCAGATTTGTTCCAGTTAGGTGGTAAAATTCAATTTGCATAGAATGTATAGAAACAAATTGAATGTGTTTCGGTTTCCGGTTAAAGGGGTGAATATATCTCTTACAACTGAAGTCACTGAAAACAAGGTTCTGGGCACCATGCTGGGCGGACCAACTATTAGCCTGTGCTGGAACGGCAATAATTGTGCCGGGGCCGAGACCGGAGACCCGCCGTGCTCCTTCTTAGTGTGGAGGGAATGAAAAAAAAAGAGAAAGACGATTCATTTTTTATTTCAAATTTGGTCCTTTTGACAAAACCATCAGATCAGTCATCTTGAAGCGCTTCAGGATGAGGATAGAGGCCGGGTTTCCAATACGGCGCTGACCAAAGAAGGAAGGTTTCAAGCAGACTATTTTATAATCTACTTTAATGTAGCAATCCTACGCGTTTCGTGGCCGTCTAGCATCTGATGCCCTGATGAAGTGGCTGGACGGCCACGAAACGCGTAGGATTGCTACATTAAAGTAGATTATAAAATAGTCTGATTGAAATCTTCCTTCTTTGGTCAGCGCAATATTGGAAACCCGGCCTCTATCCTTATTCTGATATCCTTTTATCTCAGTGGAGTACCTGCGACAGCCTTAAACCTTTCTGTGAGTTTCGGTTGTTGTGACCTACACAACCAAGTCAGGTGAGTCTGACTAATTAGGAACGGTGTTACGATCCCTGTAGCCCAACTGTTTTTACCCTATTTGCGCTTCCTCATCTTATATATTGAAGCACTGGCATATTTTGTAGGGTGACAAAGATCTCTCAGATTTGGTCCAATTTAAACCATTAGTTACCCACAGGAGGTGTAATAATCTGAGACATCCTGGTAAAAATGAGAAGTCATGGCTCAATGAGACTGGCCTGATGGGAAATTTAAAATGTTGGAATTGCCCCTATTGCTGTTTCCACTTGATCACAAATCCTATTCATATAGGTGACAAGTTGTATAGTGTCAAACAGATTATTTCGTGTAAAACCAAATTTGTTGTCTATGTCATCTTTTGTCTTTGTGGCCTCTATTACATAGGCAAAACCATCAGGCCTTTGTATGCGCGGCTCAAAGAGCATTTCAAATCCATAAGCTCAGGCAAAGGTTCATCCCGTTTAATTAAACACATGAGAGACTGTCATGCAGGTAATCCTGAGATGTTGTCTTTTGCTGGGTTAGGCTAGGGTCAGATCTGCATCATCAGCATTATAGCTAACGAATCCGCTTAAAACTTGGTTTTTACCAGCCTGAGCGCATAGCGTTAACGGAATGTAACGCTGTGCTCAGGCTGTGTATTGATCGCTGTGGTTACTTGTAAACAGCGCAGCCGGCAGCTTTACTCTCACGGACTGGATCTGCGCTTTTGCTGAGCGCACAGGAAAACTCTGCAAACCGCATTTCCTGCACGCTCTGCAATAGTGCAGATCCGGTCCTTGTGAGTGGAGCCGGTGGCTGCGCGATTCATCAGGTATTCATAGAGATACATACTTAGCCAGAGCATAGCCTTACATGTGCTCAGGCTGACAATTTCTAAGTTTCAAACAGATTCATCAGCCTTATGGCTGACGCAGGTCTGACCCTAGCCTTAGAGAGGGTGGCACCCTCCCCTCAAGGAGGAGATTTACATAGAAAACTCCTCAGATGCGAATCCAGATGGATTCTGCAAATGAAAGCCCAAGGGGCTAGTGGCCTTAAAGATAGGATTGATCTTGCTATTTTTCTGTAATCTGAATTTTATGGAAATAGTATTCTAGTTTCCCATATATCTGCATTAGTAATTCTATATTGCGGTCACCGTCTGAGCCTGCAGGGCGGGAATCTTGCGCCATTTAAATAAAACCTATCAATCACGCTGGCCGCATAGAGCAGCCGTGCGTGACGTAACCGGCTGAGCCCACCCGCAGGGCGGGAATCTGCTGTCAGATTCCCACTCTGCTGTTTAAATAAAGCCTACAGCAGGGCAAGCTCAGCCGGTGACGTCACACATGGTCGCACTGTGTGGCCAGCGTGATTGACACACAGCAGAAGCTGAGGGCAGAGCAGGAGGCAGTGGTAGAGACCTGGAGGGGGAGGAACAACCACGCAGCAGGCTGGATGACTGTGCCAGCGTCGAAGAGCTGGTAAAATGATGCCACCCATTAGACTAATTTTCTATAAGCTTTCTAAGGTATATATCCCGGGGTACAGGGGGGTTAGAGCCATGGGGGACCCTTTCCCTGAATGCAGCAGACATGCTACATTCAGTGGTGCATTTAGATTCCCATGCACCAGGGGGGTGACAGGTCCTCTTTAAGGAGGTGCTAGATGACATCATATGTGGACCCGTAGAAGCACCAGACAGGTGCGAAACGATGCTGTTTTCCGCCTCCAGCACTGGACCGTCGTTAATATCCTACCGGCTTTTCTTGCTCACTTGATGGAATAAGGGATTTGATCTGACCCTAACCCTAACCCCTCTATTCTTTCTTGCTACATTTGGATATCTCTTATATATCATAACCTGCTTTTTCCCATGATGTCATGACATCGGTGCGGACTATTCAATGGAGGAGAGAGAAGAGAAGGGAAGAGGACTGCAACCGGAAGGAGGGAGCCGGTGGAGAACTGAGCAGGAAGTTGTGGCAGTGAGACAGGTAAGGGGCTAGATGAGTATAATATATATTTTTTGTTTTCAACTCTTTCTCAACCCTAAAAGAACCCAGAAAAATGCCAATAGACTGCAGTTTTGCTGCTTTTGAGTAAATAGAATTGTAGAACATTCACATGCTAAAAAATCCAATTCAGCTACAGTATTACCTGTGGTGAAACCAGATAAGTTCCCATGATTTGTTGGTGACATTTTTAATTCTGCCCCATGGAGTTTACAGAAATCCATCCTGCAGAAACAACCTTATTAAAACATATGCTACAAATTTCAATTGCAGGATTTTCTATAACAAATGTCCTTGGTAATTTAGTACAGGTCATCTAGAAAAATGATTTTTATAACTATGATACTCTCTAGCCAAGACATAAGGATCCTGAGTGGGGGGCCACATCTATTGAGGGAGATGTCAGTTTTTGTTGTAAATATACTATATATTAATAAGTGTTGGGAAACAGTTTTTTTAAAAATTAATAATAATTCGGGTTCCCATGAATTAATGATTAGTGGCTTCATGCCCATGCAACATCATGTTACAGGGTGCGATGACATTTTCCTTTGGTGATTGCCCATTAGATTGTATTGAGTATGCCTTGGACCCTACCGTCTGTGTCACAGTACTGTATATTGCACTCCTGTCACTTTCTAGTTTTAATGTGCCTAACTCCCTGTCTAGCCTACTATATTATGGGATTAATAGTTTGAGATACAAAAACAAAGGACACAATTCCTAAAACTACAAAACCTCCGCTAAAAAAGATAACAGAGACATGCTGGATCCTGAAAGATTGAAGCAACAAGTTGGTTTTACTAATGAAAAATATGCAGAAAATGAAATTTATTAGTGAAACCAGAAGTGTTTTGTGGATTATAAAGAGACCATCAATGCCCTTTAATTCAGTATTTTTGATATTGTAACGGTAAATTAGTGGATTATTTAAATTTAAGCCAAATACCTCCTGCAATTGGTGCTGTGCCAATGATTCTGGAAAGGTTTTTCTTTTCCTTCTGTGCCCCTTTATTCCAATGTTATGCCTCCTGGTGTAATGCTAGCGCCGATTAATCTGCAGAAGGGTCGCTGGCGTACTCCCCCTTCGGCTGTCCTGTTCCTTGTATCCCATTGTCTGTGCCAGATAAGCCATGCCTGTGTTCCAGAATACATGGTACCTGCCTGTTACTTGCTATACCAGTCTACACCAGCTATGCCTGCATTACCAGTCTTAACCACCCATGCCTGAAATACCAGTTGGTATCAGCCTTATCTACCATTACCTGCCTCACCTGCCATACCCACTGTACCTGCCAGCACCTGCTTAATCCATCTGCACCAGCTATACCTGCCAGTATCTAATACATCTGTCTACACCGGTTGTACCTGCCAGTACTTGCTTACCAGCCTGCCACTTAGTACCAGCCTTCTTGTCAGTTCCAGACACCCTGCCTGCACCTGTGTCCATTCTGGCACCCTGACCCCTAAGGCCAGATGCTATGGAGCTGAGAGTTCCTCTGAGTGGTACCTGGTGGCTACCTTCCACCACAAGCCTAACCTTACCATCAGAGGCTCTAGAGAAGATGAAATACTTGCTTAGTTACGATCCTCAGAGTCTGCCCGGTTTCATGGCACAGTGGGTCCACAACTACCAGCAGAACACCAGGTAATAATGTTCCCTTCAAGTAACTGTGTGAATACCATAGAACTCCTTGGTCATTTACTTTTTCCTCCTCTTATGCTGGGCAGTTAGAACATGACCACACCAAAAGAGAGGTTCTATTTTATATGTCCATTTAGTCAAAGATAATATTTGCATCATAGTTACTTGTTAGGGGTATGTGTGGGGGGTGGTATTACTTTGGAGTGGAGGGGTACAGAAAAAAAAGAAGCACTGCTCCAGTCAGTGAAACAACCCCAACTGGTAGATATACTCAGTTTACATTAAAAAAAATCTAGTGAAAAGACCTCCTTAAAATAAGAAAGAAATAGGGGTGAGCAAACTGACCTGCTAGCGATCGGGTTTGAGTCGAATTTTCTAAATCGAGATTTGTGCATATATATTTGCTGCAAATCAAATTTTTGGGGAAAAGCTGGTGAATTAGAATCTCAAAAGATAAACTCAGCTCTAGTGAAAATGCATATAGTGCTCAAAATGCAAGGAATGGAGGGTAAACACCGAGGACTGCATAACACCATAGGAGTCAAAACATTTTTATTTCTTCAACTCACTTTTTTCTGAAGGCGGTCATGCTGAAAGGGCCAAGAATGTTGGTTTCTTCCCTTGTATAAAAATGCAAAAACACATGGAATTACTCATAAGCAAAATGCAAATTATCACTTCAGTGAGGAAGTGAGCGAACTCTAGCACCACCTTTCGGTAGCTGTACTTTAACAAGCCTTTTAATATGACCAAGGATTTGTGCCAGATCAGAACACCAAACTGCAGATGCTGCATTTCGGGGTAGCTGCCCCTCATCAGTGCAGTGTGTGTGGGAATTCTGATCTTGCTGTGTGAGTGGGCTAAGACGAGGTCTGGAGAACTAGCTTTTTACTTCATGGAGAGGAATATGTCTGCCAGGTTTAAGAAGGTAGATAAGCTGATAAAGAAGCTTATAGCCGCAATGCTTCTCTGGGAAATATGCAAATTATCACTTCAGTGAGGAAGTGAATGAACTCCAGCACCACCTTTTGGTAGCTGTCCTCAAAGTCATAATCAACTCTTTAACAAGCTTTTTAATATGACCAAATGGTAGACAAATTCCTCTCCATGAGGTAAAAAGCTAGTTCTCCAGACCTCGTTCTTAGCCCACTCACACAGCCAGATCAGAATATCCCACAAACTGCACTGATGAGGGGCAGTTACCCCGAAATGCAGCGTCTGCAGTTTGGGTTTCTGGTCTGGCACAAATCCTTGGTCATATTAAAAGGCTTGTTAAAGAGTTGATTATGACTTTGAGGACAGCTACCAAAAGGTGGCGCTAGAGTTCGTTCACTTCCTCACTGAAGCGACAATTTGCATATTTCCCAGAGGAGCATTGCAGCTATAAACTTCCTTATCAGCTTATCCGCCTTCTTAAAGGTGGCAGACAAATTCCTTTCCTTAACCAGTTAGTTCAATTCTTGTATAGTCGGCAATAATTGAAAAGTTATGAAATAATGTGTGCGTGGGCGATGTGTGGAAGAGCTTAGACATGAATTCGTACATACAGCATAGTCTGATATTTGTGATATGTTACACTTGTAGCTGCTTTTGATGAATGCGTTGCTCGCCCACTCATGGTGGTTGAGTCTTTCTACAGCACGCCATAAACTGGATGCCGAAGAATAAACTGTGGAGGCCGAAGCATAAACTAAAGCTAAAACTAAACACGCCAAAATGATTACTAAAACAAAAACAACTTACGGCTTAAAACAAAATGTTCCCTTCCAGTCCCCGAATTTCTTTTGTGTTTGTGACCAACATTAACATTCATTTTAAACATTCGCCAAAAAATTCCTATTAAACCCGATACCCGATATTTTCTCATTATTTTGCATGTTAGTTAAATTTCACTTGTGTGAATACTTTGGATGAAACTCTATTTATTGCCAATTGTAAAAGTTAAGAAAAAAAAAATACTCTGAAAATGTGAAGACAAGTTTGATTTCCAAATCCAAGTAAAATTAAAGAGTAAGGAAAAAATGTATCCGGGCTGCACATTAGGACTTGTCAGACGAATGTTAGCAGCAGTAAAAAGCTGTATTTTGGCATTGTGAAGTCAAGTTTTTGCCAGTTTCATCTCAAGCTGCGTGGTAAATCCATCCAAGAAAGACCACTAAGTGGAAAGTGAAGATGACAACTGCCAGTTGTAAGGAGCTTGGGTGTCCGAGTGCCTTTATCTGTGTTGTTTGACACCCTAGATCCTTACAGAAAGCAATTTTTTGAGTGGAAAATCAACATTTACCAACAGTCCATTTGTTTGCTGCCAAACGTCTCCAGTCATATTTCTTAACTCACATGTGTTATTTGAAGGAAATTAGATTCATAAGAACTGATTTTGCTTGTTTAACCAATTCCAGGCAAAATTCTTATTTTGTTGAGATGCATGTTCTTGTCTGCAAGGTTTGTTCTAGGATTATTATGGCCTTAGAAATAAGGGCCCACTTTTAGTAGCGTGGGTAAGAAACGATTCATAGAACCTTGTCCACCTGCCACCTTGGTAACCTGTGTTTGTTGGACTGGAATCCTGAGAACAGCCTCCTACCTCCAGTCATCCAAGACTCTTCTTTCGAGCTGGCTTAAATATATTTATGCAGTCACTTGCTCCTACTATGCCAATTCCCTATGATATAGGAGGCTGAACAATATTTTTGGTACTGTTGTGGAAACCCCTTTCCTGGTAGAGCTAATTTGGAGTGAAACGCAAGTGATCTCTACATCTGCCAGCTCTGGTCCATATTCTGGTTTGTCAGTCGATCAAAAAGCAAGCACACACAGCCATATGTCAGTGTGCATAGTTTATCTACAGAACTTAGACAAGGCACACGTATTTATTGATACTCCTGAAACAATAGGATGGCTTAGCACTTATTCAAAAACATATACGTTTGGAAACAAAGCCCACGAGACATGGATATTGATGAAGCAGCTCAAACAAAGACAAAGTCGAGTTAAAACCAGCCATAAAATGTAGCAAACATTCAGACAACTACAAATACTTTGTGTCCTTGCTTTTCTGCTTCCATTGCAGGTCTACAGGGTGGGCCATTTATCTGGCTGCACCTAAATAAAATGGGAATGGTTGGTGATATCAACTTCCTGTTTGTGGCACATTACCATATGGGAGGGGGAAAACTTTTCCAGATGGGTGGTGACCTTGGTGGCCATTTTGAAGTCAGCCATTTTGAATCCAACTTTATTTTTTTCAATGGGAAGAGGGTCATGTGACACATCAAACGTATTGAGAATTTCATAAGAAAAACAATGGTGTGCATGGTTTTAATGTAACATTATTTTTTCATGAGTTATTTACAAGTTTATGACCACTTATAAAATGTGTTCAAAGCGCTGCCCATTGTGTTGGATTGTCAATACAACCCTCGTCTCCCGCTCTTGACACTCTGATAGCAACACCGCAGAAGAAATGCTGCACAGGCTTGCAGTATCTGTTGTTTCAGATGCTGCACATCTCGTATCTTCACAGCATAGACAATTGCCTTCAGATGAGGGATGAGTCAAACATTTTTGTGAATGGTGAAGTTAACAAACAAAACCAGCGCTATTGGTCTGACACAAACCCACAGTGGAGAGATTCCTCCAAGACTGTTGGAACACAAAAATTGATGGTATGGTGTGGTATATGGGGTACAAAGATAGTGGGGCCATTCTTCATCAATGGAAACCTCAATGCTACTGGATATCTGAATCATGTAGCAATTTCAGATATCCAGTGGGATTGAGGATTCCATTGATGAATGGAGTATGAACAAATATTACAAAATATTATTTTTGGGAAAAGTGTCAAGGAACTTGACTGTGTATGGAACAATTACATTTTTAGTTAAAGAAGTGATCGCTTTTATTGTATTCCTGCTGCTCCCTTAAGTATTTGTTTTTTAAATGCCATACAATTTCAAAGTTTGTGGGTCCTTTTATTTAGTACTAATTTTTACGGTACATACAGTATTTATGTAAGGAGGTGGACAGGTTTATGTGTTTCTCATTCAGAGCAGGGCAAGCACTGACTAAGTGATAGAACCCAAAATGGGAGGGGTTAGCATCTTGAGAAACCGACGGTTTCCTATGGTACTTCAGATATGGTCCTGCCTGTGACTAGAGCCAATCTATGGTATGAAAGGTTGTCAAGGCTGCATGTAATGTGTGACCTATACCGACAGGAAGATGGAGACCAGAATCAAAGCAGTGAGGCTCTGAGAAATAAACAATAGATTGAGAGACTGCAGCATGTCCTGGGATCGTACTCCGAATGGGAATGACTGAGTCTTACTTGGTCCAGGAAGACGAATATCTGACACTCAGACACAAACAAGCTAATAGTGCCTTTGGGTAGTGGACCCAGAGAACCAGTGCGTAATCCAAGTGAATTCCCTGGCAGGTGATTTCCAGATATTCAGGCAGCTTGAGTCTGGCTGTAGTGGCTGATTTTCCCAACTACAATAAGAATTGGATAAAGGTATAGTAGGGAAGATTATAATGACATTTATGCACTAATTGAGGTTCTGAACTGGGTTGTGTTGAAACAAATGTTGCCTGTGCAAACAAGGACAATTCAGGTGGAAGCCAAGAAGGTGTAGCTTGAGATGCTCTGTGTTTTCAAACTGTTTGATAATATGTGTGCTTGGCTACTCCATGGGTAAGGTTGTCATTGAAGAACTTTTTGGTAAAGCCTTTTATTGGAGGGAGAGTTGTGGTCTCCTCGTCAAAATGAGTTAACAATGGGTCCTGCCCAGCCAGCGCCATCACCAGCATGCGGCCTACATGGGCGTATCTCCTCTACGACACTAACACAAACCCAGCCAGGACCACCATTATCATGCAGCATGCATGAGTGTGGCAGACAACTACCTAGCTCACGACTACGACACTATATGTACCAAGGGGACAGTCTCCAGAGCATACACCTCTAGAGCATGTGGGCCATGCCTCCTTGTAAAGACCATAAAAATTTGCACTAAATAAAAAATGCCATATCTCTGGAACTGTATGGTGGATTTAAACAAAAAAAAAAACAAAAACAAAACAGAATACTCCAAGAGGCAGTGGGAATAAAATAAGAGCAACATCTGGCCACTTTTGACCAAGGAACAGGTCCTCTTTAAAATCGTGCAGGATTGCAAAAACAGAATAAAGTTGAGCTGCTATGGCAGACACAATCCATAGGCAAGTGTAACTGTTTTAAAAATAAAAATTAAAAAAAAATCAGCTGTTTTTCTAATATTGGACAACCTCTTTAGGATTGAGCAATGGGCCAATAACAAGTCATTTATAAAATGTAATAATTCTTTCTTTCAGTACCATGTTATTTCTATGTACGACTCCAGGCTGCCAGCAAAAATATAACAAATTCCCATGCAAATCTTCTAACATCCACACAAGCTGTACAAGCCGGGTAGTAAATTTCTTCCGAAAATGCAACATTGAAGCCCTTCTTCCATTCTTAAAGGTGGTCCTCCCTGGCTGTCTTATTCTTAGAAACCACAGGCACGGGGACCGTTCACAGGAAAGACTACACGTTCCCTCTTGTTCTAATTTTAATATGTGCCTGAATGGAAGATTTGGGTTCCACATCTGAGACTGTTCAGCCACAGTATAAACTAACCGTGCATTTTAAAGTATGTGTAAAATATGTACCTTAACCACTCCCAGGGATTTACTTAAGTACCTAAAATATTCCTGGTGGACAGCAGACGTATGTACAGCTGTAAAATACATCACTATGTTTAATTGAATTCAGATGGTTGCATCTACAAGGTAGTAGGTATCAAGGCACAAATCATTACTGACTTTAGTGTCATGCACAAAGTGCGCCCCTGCCCCTGCCTAACATACAAAAATAACCGAAAGTTAAGGAAGCCTTATAGGTTTTATTACATTTGTTTATTAGTAAACTAGCTGGGTGCCCGATGCAGATGCATCGGGATTCTAGCAGAGCGAGTCTCTGACTCGCAATGGCCGCTTGACGACACTGACGACACTGACTCACAGCGCGAGCGGACTCAAAAGGGGCAAAAAACCCATTCGTGATTATATAATAGATATCAGTGTGAAGGTGCTATATAGTAATATCATCATATACCATGTACAATTTAATGGAAAAGTATAACAGAAAATGACCTACCCTTAAAATCAGGTTTTTGTATTAAATGTATTTTATTTTTTTATGAAAAAAAAAATCTTTCAATTTTTTTTCAGATGTTAACTTTCCATTATTACAAAAAATAACACAATATTTGTGAAGCTAAAGGAGCAGGTTCAGGTCTGAAATCGCCTATTGTGACCGTAGGATCTTGTGTTATCAGCTGTGTATAAATGCGTTGCCGTTTATTGTAATCCTGCCTGTGATGATATCGTGCCTGCTGGTTAGCGTGAAAATAGCAGGATTTCATTTTATTTTTTTAAGGATGAACATGAAAGAAAACATAACATGAAAGAAAATAAATATTGTCTTTTTTTTTTTTAATAAATATAAGTAAGACAAAATTCTGATTTAAACAATATGTTGAAATGAATTAGACCAGAATTAATAGATTAATATGATGTACTTGGTCACCTCACATCACTGCTGTCTAATAATCATCTAATCATCATCTTCATCGTCCCACAGGTATTGCCACGGGTGTGTCAGGAGGCACGGATGAGACTGTAGAGGCCACTCGCAGAAGGTCCCAGCGTTTGGCAAAACAGTCAAAATCCTAAGAAAATGTCTCTGTCGCTTTAAGAGTCATTTCACTATTAGTTAAAGATGGAGGTCACTAGGACCCAGCTGATTCCTTACATTGAGCTGCCTATATATTTCTATTGACTCCCAGGATGCACTGCTGGTGATAGTGTGGCTCCCCACTGGTCAAGCATCACAGTTGGGTTACTGCACCCATAAATGAGTGTGCGGTTTTCCCTGTCACAGTAGAATATAGGATTTGTAGGAGGATCCCATCCTAGCACTCCCACACACCCACCTAGAATAGATGGTTTTGGGCCCATACCCTAGGAGGGAAAGTTAGGGGAGGAGGGAGGACACACAGTGAGTTTTAGTCGGCATTGAGGAAAGACAGAGCACGGGGAGCCTCCGAGAGAGAGAAAGGAGTCTTCCAGAGAGGGATCCTGGACAGAGAGAACAGGCAGCCCAGACTGAAGGAGGGGACCCCCCGAGCATCCATACTCAGGTGAGGGAACCCTGGTGCATACACTGGAGTGCCGGTTCCAAAGATGTGGCACAGGGAGTTCAGCCCCTGAGCCGTAACACCGGAGGTCGCGGGTACGTCTACCGGCCCAGACACCCTGTCAGAAAGGAAATCAGTCACACCAGGATAGCTCACCAGGGTCGGGATCCAGTACAGGAAAGAGGAGAGTGGGAAGCTGGGACACACAGAAAACACCCCAATTGGGCCTGGTACTAAGTGGGCTGTTCCCGGAAAAGCAGTAGCAGCAGGACATGGGTTAGAAACAAGGAAGGCATACCACGGGACACTCCAGGAGATCCTGCAGCCCACTGTGACTACCCGGCCGGCTATCCTCAAATAACAACGGCTGTTTTCTGTGAACTGTACCACCATCAGCATCGTTCCAGTGAAGTACCCAGGTAGAGTGACAGAGTCTCTGTGTGCTTATTCACTGCTGCACTGCAACTTACTTATCTCCATCATCAGCACTTCCATCACTTCAGGTGCCAGGGAGCTGTACCATCTTGGCTGCTGCACCATCACCTTCCGGAGGTTTGAAGCAGCACTGGTGCTACATCACCAGAATCTGCAGGTGGTGTCACGATAAACTTATAAACATATATTCCCATTTCAAATACCCCTTTTTAGTTGACCACCAGGGCCACGGGTCTGGGCAGGCCACCAGTGACATCCCTATCCGCAATAGAGGGCACATATACCCGAGTCCCCATACCCTGGGCTAGTTAATTTTTGGCGCTGCAAACAGGATCGCATGCCCGGTGCAACTGGGTACTGTGTGCCTTTGGACTTTGAACTTTTTGACCGAAAAGAACTGTTACCGCCGTTACACGGCACTGAGAACAAGTTCCTGCCATATTACCGGGAATCCCAAGATGGCGGCTTAACTATGTAAAAGGGCAACGTACAGGCCCGTGTGTGTTCCTCAGCCCCTTGCCATGGGAGGGCCTAGCCAGAGGCGCAAAACTGTTTGCCAGCCCCTATGGCCGCCAATCAACCAAAGGGGCAGGCCAAAGGAAGTGACTGAGGGGAACCACCGGGAGGCCGGGGTCCAGATGGATGACTCCGTGGACCCACCAGCCGGCCCTACCAATGCCCCTCAAGTCCAGGATGCGAGTGGATCCAACCAGAAACCAGACATTATCCTCGAGGCCTAGTAAGGGAATGATGACTCGACCGGTTCCGTGGAGGAGGATCCCGACGCGGATGACCCGGACTACGGCTTAGAAGCCACCGGAGGCGACACCCCAGAGACAGCATGGTGGAGAGCCTGGGAGTACCGACGGTGGGCCCCACAAGGGCTCCGCGCCAACATCCGTGCGGTGCCAGATACCCTGGCAACCAGCCCTTCACCTCCGGCATACTCTCCCCAGGTCAGCGCTCCCCAGCTCAGCGAGGAGGACCAGGGGGCCCAACAACACCGCCGGGAGGACTGGTGGCGACTTGAAATGGAGTGACTTCATTCAAGAGACGAAGCCCGTCTACAACCCCTGTTACCTACAGAACTGAGAAAGAAAGGTACTGATGTGTCGTTCCGCTATGGGGACGGGTGGGGGTTTATACGCGAAACTGGTATAAAAGACGACATTTTTGTGGGACGACAATATTTAGAGCCCCATCTACGCCGCGGTCACCCGGATCGAGATCTGTACCGTGGAGACCAGGTTACCTATGAGCGGCATGGAGGACCCATGGGATGGTTTGCCATAAGAGTAGCCCACCTCTAAGCAAGTACTAGAGCTATTAAGAAAAAAACCTGAGTGTAAATAGTTCATTTATCTTGCTATTGTTTTCTTGAATAATGAGTCCCTTTTCGCCCTTTTTGCCCCATTGAGACTCATAAACTTTCATGAGAACTCTGACCCTGTTAAATAATAATGTTTAAACCCAAGCGGCCCAGCGATAATAAGACACACTGGACTGTGCAGGACAATAGCTACCGCTGGGTCTGCGCAGTTACCGGTCCCCGTGAGGCCAAAGAATCCCGAGATAATAATTTTTTTTATACTATGCAACGTTCTAAGTTTGGTGCCTCCCATAAAGGGATGAAACACAATGCTTGAAAATGTAAATATGTCACCTGTTATTGTTATTATTTAATGAAAAAGAAAATTTCACTCTACTGGTACCCCAGTTAACCACATTCACGGATGAGTGTATTCCATCAAGGGGGAATTTGGCGCCACAGTTGGGTTACTGCACCCATAAATGAGTGTGCAGTTATCCCTGTCACAGTGGAATGTAGGATTTGTAGGAGGATCCAATCCTAGCACTCCCACACACCCACCTAGAATAGATGGTTTTGGGCCCATACCCTAGGCGGGGGAGTTAAGGGAGGACACACAGTGAGTTTTAGTCGGCACTGAGGAAAGACGGAGAACGGGGAGCCTCCAAGAGAGAGAAAGGAGACTTCCAGAGAGAGGGCCTGGAGAGAGAGAATAGGCAGCCCAGACTGAAGGAGGGGACCCCCCGAGCGTCCGTACTCAGGGAGGGAACCCTGGTTCCTACACCGAAGTGCCGATTCCGAAGACGCAGCACAGGGAGTAAAGCCCCTGAGCCATAACACTGAAGGTCATGGGTCTGTCTACCAGAGGGCCAGCTCTACCTGCAGGGAGCTGTACCATCTCGGCTGCTGTATCATCGCCTTCCAGAGGTCTGAAGCGACGCTGGTGCAACATCACCAAAATCTGCAGGTGGCGTCATGATAAACTTATAAACATTTATCCCCATTTCAAATACCCCTTTTTAGTTGACCACCAGGGCCACGGGTCTGGACAGGCCACCAGTGACATCCCTATCCGCAGCAGAGGGCCCAGATACCCGAGTCCCCATACCCTGGGCTAGTCAATAGCTTCAGGTGTTCCTGATTGCATCTTAGCTCAGAGCAGTGTTTCCTGGAGTCTGTTTGGTTTGCTGCATGGATCTGCTCATGCTAAGTGTATCTATTCCCTCTTTGTTTGTGTCCCATGTATGTTTCTCTAGTTGGTAGCCGGGCTGACTAGTGATCACCTGCTCTGATCCCTTTGTAGTGGTAGTCCAGGGACAGTCAGGGAATAGGTATCCTGGCGGAAACAGTTGCGGAAACTGTCTAGGGACGTTAGGGGAGCCAGGTGTCAACGTTAGTTTTCTAGGGGTCACCATCACCCCTTTTTGCCTTTAGCTTCAGGAACTCCTTTCCCCTCCACTGTCGTCATCCAACGCTGGGTGTCTCACTACACCCAGCGTGACAGGTATGTTCCTTGCTGAAATATTGCTGCATACTCCTGCATATTTACTGACTCCTTTTCCCTCATGCATTTCTCTCTATGCTGGCATGTTCCTTGCTGAAATTCCCTATTTTATTATGCATGTAACTTATCATTCCACTGCCCTCCTCACATACCTCTTTTTATGACTCTTTGTTTCCCTTGTCTGTGTTCCACCAGTTCAGCCTTTGCTTGTAAGTGGCTTAATGGAGTGCAGCCCCCTTCACTCTGTTCCAAAATCCTCAGCTGATTTAAGTTGTATGAGTATATATTGCCAGGCATAGGTTTGTTCTGAGACTAGATTAGAGGAGTTAGTAAGAAATGAAGTAGTATGGGGGTGAATGTGAAAAGAAAGAAAAAACATTGTTTACAGTGGCTTTCCATTACCTTCCAGTCAATTCCGGTCAGCTGAGGATTTTGGAATCTCTTCACCTAGTAAGGAACTGGTAATTTTCCCTCCATCCTCTCCAGTCATCACACCTTCTTTTTTGGACTGTTCCCCCACATACAATCCTTTGTCTACAGACACACGCGGCCATCTCATGCCCTCTCCTGCTCCCACCTTCTAAGGCTCTCTCTGCTTCTCCTCATTGCTGGCTACATATCCCTAATCCTGGCCCTCCCCATCACATCCCAACATTTGTTTGTTACCCCAATCCATGATCCCTCCCAAATTTTTGCAACCCTAACAACTTCAGTTCTAGGACCCCTATTCTTCTGCATCTACACCTTCGACCTGGGACAGCTCCTAGAGTCCTCGTGGAAGCGGTACACGACCGCGAAACAGCGAGCCGTCGTCCTTCGCCCCTGCACCCCCTCCCTTGCTGATTTGCTCATGTTCATTGATGTGAACAGGAATTAAAAGTTTCAAGATCTACTACCGGTGAGTGCGGACATTGTTTCTTTTGTTTTGCTAAAATCATATTTAAAGTTGTTAGGCTGTACTTTAGTTATTTTTTATATGGAGTTAAGAACTTAATGCAAAGTGGTTGCTATCTGCCTGTTCTGCCCGATGATGATCCATTTTGGTTCAGGCAGCGATTTCCCTGCCTTCTTTGACCTTACATCAAAACAGAAACTCCTTCACTATTGGACTGCTCTGATGGGGCTCACAGACTGACATCAGGATGATTGACAGATGGTTCCTCGCAGTTAGGCAGTGTGGAGCCGGCTGTTAACCACATGACGTCAGTTGTGAGGTCTTATAGACAGAGCAAAGTGGAAGAGAAGAAGCTGCTCTGTTGACATGATGTCACGGGAAGCAGAAGAATCGCCAGCAGGAGTGGTTCAGCAGGTAGAGCTCGTTACTGGACAGAACACATAGGTTGTTAGCAAATACTAATTGTTGAATTGCCATGTTCTATAAACTGGAAGAAATGGACAAGCTAAATTATAGAAACTGGGAGCCTAAAATTTAAGACTTTGGAGGGAGAAGCAAAATTTGAGGTCTATGCTTTTTGACCTTCCAATTCAGCATTAATAAAATCATAAAACATTAACTGCATTATCATAAATTTGCAAAAATACCCCAGATTGCCTTTAGTTTTTGAAGAACATTTTTTTTTATTTTTAAAATAAATAGTCTTGTTAATCTGACCATTAATAAATCTCACACATTGCATATATCTCTAGGAATAATCTGACAGGAACATGTTTGTATGGATATTATTACCCTCTACAAATAAACGCTTAGGTTGCCACCATGAGTTTGTTTGTCAGGTCTTTCATCAGCAGGAAATCAGATGTTTACAGAATTTCCCAACAATATGAAAACTAGGAATAGTGAAAGTCGCCCAGAAAATAAATGATCCATGTCCTAGAAAAACAAAGATAATAAATAGCGACATAAACAACATGACAATGTAAAAGTATTAGGTAACTAATGGATTGAATGTGCGACAATAAAAGAGAGAACTGAACCATGAAAACATAATTCCAGAATTTCCCTGCTCAAATCCTACAGATGAAAGTCACAGTAAAGGAATGAGATGTCTGGAAACCTGTAGAAAATCATGATCTGCAGCCCTAATCCTATAGTGCTGGCAGAATATCGAAGAAGAGGAACCACGAACTTAAAAAGAGCGGATGGTAAACTATAGAGCGTGGGAATAAGGACTGTGCCAGTTGGTGGTGTCACCAATGTAAGGGCTGGGGTACTCAACCATCTCAGACAAACAGTTCACTGGTCACAGCGGCGGCCCCAGAGGTCATGGCCCTAGCTAGACATGTTAAGAAGGTATTTACAGGCAGGGGTGGACTGGCCCAGGTGGCAGGGCAGCCCCGCTCCTCAAGCGGCCGCATCCAATAGCACCCTCCTGGTCCTCAGGGCCTGCCACCCGGGACAAGCTCCCCCAGCCAGCCAGGGGAGTTATAGTCCGTGACGCCAACTGGAGTTCTGACCAAAGGTGGTCAGGGACTGCTGTTGGGGCTGTTGGGTCTTCCAAGGGAATATGGTAGAGCAGCCAAGAGGTAAGCCATCTCCAATTAGGGCAGGGATTCCTTGGAAGATGTAGATGGATGGATGGGATGGTGGATAGGAGGATGAGGGTTATGGTGTAGGTGCAGGAGGGCAGAGGAAGGATCAGACAACACACAGTCTTTGTGGTTTTTACCCTTTACTTGTAGTTCAAGGTTACAACCCAGCTGGGCTATGGTGTTCACCAGGATTAGAGGTATTTGGAGTCCACCTTTCCAAGACACAGGGTATATGGTTTTCCAGCTGTTTTTTCACGTTTTGACACTTGCTACCCCTTGTCCTCTCCTAAGTGTCCGTGGTTGCCATTCCCTGCCGGGCAGGTAGTTACATTTCCTGCAAGTGACAGTCCTATGTCCTCTGACCCTATATAGTCCCTTGAGACCTCAGAAGGTCCGCAAGGTGTGTCACTATACTTGAAGCCTAGTGACCTCCAGTTTCACAACCGGTCCTGAAGTTTCCCTGATTGATTTGGGGCTGGAATCCCTGTTGCTTCAACAGCTGGCAGCAGATTCATCTCCCCAGGCCCTCGACCTAGCATTTAATTCCACTGTTCATGCTGTCTCCCAAGTTGCCTAGACTTGACTAGAACTCTCCTCCATCTTGCCATCTACCCCCTAACCTAACTCCTCCGTCCAGTCCGGAAGCAAAGACTGCTCAAAAGGTGGGTATCACTATTTGACTGGTGGAAGAGTGCTAATGATTCATGGAGTGTTGGGTGCAAAATACTTGTCTTGCCTCAGGCAGTGGCAAACCACACAATGCCTTTATGCCACTGGTCCCAGGACATGTTAGACTTGTAAGTGCAGCAAAAGCAGATATAATTCACGTGGGACATGACAGATGCCAAACTATGTTTTCCTACAGCTGTTATATAACAGGACAGATGCACTTTAAATTTTGACATTTGCTAATATCATCATGTGACCATCTACGTGTGATTTCAGGTTTTCCTTTCAAATCTACACTGATGAGCCATAACATTAACAGTAACAGGTGAAGGGAATGCCACATAACAAGGAGTTGGATGAATATGTTAGGCAGTAAGAAAACAGTCAGTTCTTGAATTCCAGAAACTAGAAAAATTAGACAAATGTAAGGATCTGAGCAACTTAATTATAAGTAGTTATGGTATGTCAGAGAGTTTGCTGAAAAATGCCCACAAGGAAAAATGCCCACAGGCAACTCTATCCCTAAACCATAACCCTAACCCCTAAACCTAACCCTAACGCCAACCTTCTGATCACCGTGTCAGAGCATTACGAAAACAGCAGGTCTTGTAGGGTGTTCCCAATATTCAGTAATTAGTGTCTAAATTCATTCCGGAGATTAGATTAATATTTTCGTGCATTATTATGCCCTGAGGCCTTTTCAGACTGCAGAACATCATGACATTGCAGGACCTAGTCCTCAACAGAGGTATTGAAAATGCCACTGAAGACCAACCCAAAGAAGATATTAGACCAAAGCAGGCTACACAGTAGACAGATGAGGCCAGGTAAGTATAACTTTTCAACTCAATCCTGGTCAAATATGATTCTGCAAAATGGGAGCTAGCTGCCATTTTGCAGGATTCATTTGCAGAGAAATGCAAAAAATTGGGCTCTGATTAACCCAATTTATTTGCACAATTAGAAATGAATTCCATATGCTTTATTTCTAGTACTTATCAAAAGTGATCCAAGAAAGGGCTACTAGTGATCAAGCCAAGGGATACCATTGGTGCCACCTATGCAGAGGAACAGGGGTCCAGAGAGAAAGGGTTCCATTTCTGCCTCCCAAACTGTAAACAGCTACTGTTACGGACACATAAAGGGGTGAATTATGAGGAAATATTGGACTGAAAAGGGCTTAAAAACTGTTATATCCTGTGTGTGTCCCTGGAACTAATGACAGGCTTGTGGGTGCCCCAGGCTCATTGATGCTTGGAAGGAATGGAAGTTAAGCCAACTGGTGCAATCCAACAGAAAATCTACTGTAGCATAAAGGTATGAAAAAGTTACTTCTGTCACATATCAGAGCACCATATCTATCCATAAACTAGACCATGCTGACTTCTGTTCCAGGCCAAACATTTCTACAATTGGCTTGGGAGCATCCGACCTAGACTACAGTTAAAGTAGTAGAGAAGCCGGGCATTGCTCACTGTTTGGCCGCAGACACCTGTGAGTAAATCATGGACTCACTGGGGCATAGATTAGGTGGTGCTCTTATCCATGACGCAAACAGACCTCAATGACAATGTGAGTAAGGAGAAAAGGCAAGGCACTCACCGTTGCAGATGATCTTCAATCTTTATTATCAAAAGTGTCATGGAAACATCAGGAGACAGAAGTGGGGAGGGGTATTAGGAGGTATGTGACGACAGCGCCGTTTCACACCTGGCTAGTGCTTAAACAGGACCACCAGTGATGGACCTGTTGAAACACCAATCAGCTGCAAAACGGCGCTGTCGTCACATAACTCCTAATACCCCTCACCACTGCTCTCTCCTGATGTTTCCATGACACTTTTGATAATAAAGATTGAAGATCATCTGCAACGGTGAGTGCCTTGTCTTTTCTCTTTACTCACAGTGGAGACCTAGATTATAGAGTAATGGAAGGAGATGGTTTGATCCAATGGTAGACAGAGTGACGTTATTGCACACTGAAAGAAGCTTGGAGATGCTTCAAATTGGATTTATTGTCCGTATTTCATATCCATTGGTTACACTGCAGTAAATACAGTATTGTGTAACTTTTCGGGTGAAAACCCTTCATTAGATGTATAGGCTATGTTCATTTCATATATGTCAATGAGATCCAGGGTAGATTCCCCAAATAAGGGCAACCAGGATCCAGCTGTATCAAGGCCTGTAGTGTGTGTTGTTCTTGTTTGGTGAAATATATGTTTGCTTTCAGGCCAATTATTGAGTCAGAGCCTACTGGTACTCTCATGGGTTACTCTGATCCTGGAGAGGGTCAAAGTTTGTTGACCCCCACTGAATGATTCTGACATGTCTTGTATATGGCATTTGTTTCCAAGGTTTAATCAAGTATAAACAGATTTACAGTAGTTTCTTAACAGATTCCCCAGCTACAGAGATGTGATGGATGTCTCCATCTAAAATTTACACAAACCAGTCTATAACAGAAAAAAAATAGTAAAAACTGACCATAGGGGCTCATACATTCAACATATACAATGTTCATTTCTTTATAAACTGTAGTAAATTGTGAAGTAGTGTAAAATATTGTATTCTCCAGGCATTCATGCATTATATAACTAGATCTGGAAAAAATCCCCCATCATTAAATAAACATTCAGTTTAAAATTAATGAGGATGGGGCCATTAAGTTTATTCTAAACCCTCAATTTGTCTGGATTTTCTGTGTTTTACATAAGTACAACCGGTGACCTGAGCTTGACCCATATACCAGAGACTCTTAATGGTTTTGATTAGGTTAAGAAAATAAAAAAGCAAATTGAACATTAATATAGTATACATGTAGGCAGTATATATACAAAACGTGATTGTAACAATACAATGAAAGCCCAACAGACATGAAAGTATAGCTGTAATTGTAGATAACCTGAGTATCCAAATGCCTCTAAAGTCCCCGTCACACACAGCGAGATCGCTAGCGAGATTGCTGTTACGTCACAGGTTTTGTGATGTAACAGTGACCTCGCCAGTGATCTTGCTATATTTGACACGTAGCAGCGATGGGGCCCCTGCTGTGAGATCGCTGATTGTCTCGGAATGACCTGGACCATTTTTTGATTGTCGGGTTCCCGCTGGGCAGCATGTATTGGTGTGTTTGACGCCTTAACAACGACCTCGTTGGCGACTCAGAACTCAGCCACATAGGTCTGATTCGTCAGACTAGCTGCTGTGTGACAGGGTCCCAACGACCGCCGAGGTCGTTATATGGGTTGCCGTTTCGTTGCTTCGTTGTTGAGTAGATCTAACTGTTTGACATTTTACCAGCAACCACGTAGCGACGTTCCAGCGATCCTTACCAGGATCGCTGGGACGTCGCCAAGTGTGACGGGACCCTTTGTGCCTGAGCGCCTCCAATTAGACCGCTTATAGTTTTTTTACCTTCTAATATAAATCCCTCTCTGAGGGTAAAGCGGCGGGGAGCAGCTAGGCGCAGAGTGCAGCTTAACGTGAGGACCTGGCGTCGCCTGGCAACAGGAGCTTTAACTTAAGGACCTGCGGTGACGTGACCGGATGCTCGGAGCCCCCGGAGCACGCGGTGTGCGGATGAGCTAGAGCCTGTGAAGGGCGCCTTATCAAGTGTATTACCGGGTTGTGCGGGGACAGCACAACCCGATAAGGTGAGTGGCCACCTATTAGTACGCCACGCTAAAAAAAGCCTCCTGGTAACTGCACTATTGCGCCCCTTTCTCTTTCTTTTCTCTTGCATGACGGGACCCTAATGTCACACAGGAGTGCTTGGAGCTGAGATTTAGGAAATTGGATCAGAGGTTCCTTGGGTCCACCAGAAGAGGTGATTTTGAGGTCCACCCTCCATTTATTTGTCAGTGGAAGCAGGGATGAACAAAGTAGACGGTAACCGCATTGCTCAGGATTACACATCCGGAGCAATCCGGTTACCGCACTGCGGATCACAAAAGCTCCGAAAACTGCAGCCTGCATAATTTTTCATGCAGGCTGCAGATCTGGAGTCGGTAACCGGATTGCATGTAGTGCAATCCGGTTACCATAATGTGCTCCTATGGGGAACGTTTCCTGATCCGGTTTTGAGCTTTTTGCAAGCTCAAAACAAGATCAGGATTTAAAATACATGCCGCATGTGTGGCCCTAGCCTAAATCTCTCCAGTGCTAGATGAACGTAGACTCATTTAAACACAAGTTGTAGACTTTCGGATCCCAGCCTCTCCAAAAGTCTCCACAGGAATCCCAGAAAGTTCTGTGATACTGTTAACAATATACATTTCTTGGGTGCATCTGAAAAGTCATGTAACACAACTTTATACAAATCTGAATATATTGAAAAAGACCCTGATGACCACGAATCCATTGACATCCAAAATGAAGGCCTTTTCACTAGGAAAAAAGAAAAAAAAACATTTTCTACTCTTGTTAATTTTTATCCACATAGTTGACTGTGGTCTTGTACATTTCTTTGTCCTCTCTTTTCTTTTTGCTATATGTGCATAATAGTAAAACAGTCAAAATTATAGGAGCAGTCATTGATTCGTTAAAGGAAATGATGTTCATGGTATTATGATCCGTATCATTCATCTCCTTAAACAAGTATCTGTCTTAGATGTCTTAGAAGAGGACTCATGCTGATTAAAGATGGATTAATCCTACCCTGGATAACATCTGGTTTTTACATTATTCCATTCTTTTAACATTTTCTACTAATTTTTTTTCTTTCCAGATTACAACTGCCCTATTGTGTACAGTAGACTCCTGTAAAGACCTTTGAAGCTCTTATAGTAGCAGAAGGTATTTGGTTGTTACTTCTTTTAAAATATCCAGGTCAAATAATTAATACATTTACGCAGTGGTGTAACTAGAGTCTGAAGGGCCCCAGTGCGAAATTTGGACCTGGGCCCCCCCATACCCCACTCGCCCACATTGGTCAGATGTGCAGGCTCCATGTAACGTTCTAAATCCCTTAAAGACTCACAAATTGACCTCTCTCCCCTTCATTATGTATTAATGTCCCTCATCCTGCTATGTATAGTCCTCCTCCTGGAATATGCCCTTATCCTGGTATATATGGTCCTCCATTACAGTATAACGAAGCCTCATAGCCCTCTATATAATATAATGCAGCCTTATAACCCGTCATATAAAATAATTGTGGAGCCCACTGGGACAAGACACTCGGGGTACTGCTGGGGATGTCACAGAGGTCCTGGTCCTGACCGTGTCCCGGGTTCTCACAAGTAAAAGGGAATATATACAGGGAATAAATGTTTGTCGTGACACCACCCACGGTTTGTGGTCAATGATGGGACCACTGCTGCAGCGCTGCTCTGCCAGGAGGATGGATGGGCTGCAGCCAGATGGATGTGCCCGCCGCGGGTTGGGCTGCTCCTGACAGGAATCAAAAGATGTTGAAAACAGTTCTTTATCCCTGGAATCAAACACGGACACACAGGCAGGGTTCACCGGGTTTACTCATCAGCTCTTCCAAGTCAAAACAGCAATTTTCAGTACAGCTAAGTTCTTAACACAAGTTACAGTCACTTTACTCCGGTTTCACTGAACCCACTGCAGCCAGGCTGTCGTCCCGAGACCCCTCACTCTCTCTGTGTCCTTTCAGGCTGTTCTCTCTCTTTGTATTCTCTTCCCGGGTTATGTGGCGGCAGCTCGGACCACTGTGGGTCCTCGTAGTTGCTGCTGTGCCTTTCACCCTTGTTGTGGGAACTCCAACTTGGAATTGGAGCTCCCAGTCGGTGAATCTGGGGATAACAGGTGAATCTTCAGTCCCCCTCAGAGCCGACACTCTGCTGTGTGCCTAGCCTGCAATAGCCTTCTCCTGCAAGGCACTACCAGGCCCTTTCCAACCCGTGTGATTCCAGCTACAAATAGGGAAACTACTCCGCCTGTAGTTGGTCGGTGCTGCCGTGTTCCTTGGATCCAGTTCTGCTGGTCCGGTCTCTTTCCTTCACTCCCCTGGGATGCCGGCTATGGACAAGCTTTCTGTCCATGGTTTCTGTGGCTCGGTGGATTCTGCATCTCCATGTAGCCCAATCCCACCAGGATGTGTGTCTCTGTCTTTCAGGTGTCTGTGCTGCTCGGCTCACTCTGGCCTACTCCTGGTCTGTGCTGCTCAGCCTACTCCGGCCTACCCTGTTTCTTTACTGGTCGGCACCCTTGGCCTACTAACTCCTTCCTCCTCTTCTTCCTCTATGTGTGCCTTCTGTCACCTGACCTACATGCGTTCCCACCCACTTGTTCTCTAAACCCACCACCCCTTGCCCGCCTAGAGTTCCGGGCTCCGGGTTGGGTGCTGCCTCTAGTGGTGTGTGGGATGTCCTTGAGGGTGTTTGTTACACAAACTGTCTTACTTTCTATCTGGCTGCAGTTCCCTATGTGGCCACCCTGGTCGCAGGGGTGCCACATAATGCACACTCATAGCCCTCCAGATAATATAATGCCGCCTCTTAGCCCTCCATATAATATAATGCAGCCTCATAGCCCTACAAAAAATATAATGCAGCATCATAGCCCTACAGATAATATAATGCAGCCTCATAGCTCTCCAGATAATATAATGCAGCATCACAGTCCTCCAGATAATATAATACAGCATCACAGCCCTTCATATAATATAATGCAGTGTCACAGCCCTCCAGATAATATAATGCAGTGTCAAAGCCCTACAGATATTATAATGCAGCGTCACAGCCCTCCAGATAATATGATGCAGTGTCAAAGCCCTCCAGATATTATAATGCAGCGTCAAAGCTCTCCAGATAATATAATGCAGCATCACATCCCTTCATATATTATAATCCAGCGTCTCAGCCCTCCAGAGAATATAATGCAGCATCAAAGCCCTTCCTATAATTTAATGCAGTGTCACAGCCCTTCAAATAATATAATACAGCGTCACAGCCCTCCAGAGACCATAATGCAGTGTCACAGCCCTTCATATAATATAATGCAGCATCACAGCCCTCCAGATAATATAATGCAGCATCACAGCCCTCCAGATAATATAATGCAGCGTCACAGCCCTTCATATCATATAATGCAGTGTCACAGCCCTTCATATAGTATAACACAATAATGCAGCCTCATAGCCCTCCATATGGTATACATCCTCCCCACACTGCCCCCTGTACAACTTGCTCCACTCACCCAGTCACACTGCCCTCTGTATAGCCCCCCACAAACAGACACACTGCCCACTGTACAGCCCACACACACACATTGCCCCCAGTACAGCCCCCCACACCCAACCACACGACCCCTATACAGTCCACACACACAGTCATGCACACAGTCACACACAGTCACACAGACACACAAACACACACAGTCTTACACACAGTCTCACAAACACAGTCAAACACACACACAGTCACACACACACACACGGTCAAACACACACAGTCACACATGGTCACACACACACATGACACACACAGTCACACACATAGTGACGCATACATACAGACACAGTCACGCACACACACAGACAGACACAGTCACAGATGAGTCGGTCGACAGGGTTGGGGGTACTCGGATACCGGGACAGGAAGTTCACTGCGGTGGGGATCACGGCTAGCCGGTTCCCGGTTCCATGCCCTGGACCCTCAGTGGAGGGGTGGGAGTGATGATGATGGGGGATTTGTAACGAGACACCACCTGTGGTACCTGGTAAAAGGGTTACCAGTGCTGCGGCCGGCCACTGAGGTGATGGGAATGCAACCTTGGTAGTACAGCTCCCCACAGGTAGAGCTTTACCTCAGGGCAGCGGGGTGGATGAGGGGAGTAGTAGTCCTCACTTTGATGATACTGTAGAAGTCCTCCGGGTGGCGGATGGTAGGAGACCAGACACCAGATCAGCTCAAACAGTTCTTTACTTGCACCAGGTGGAAAAGGTACACAGTACAGTCTGGTTTAATGGGGATTGTAGCTGCAGATTTTGGAGGATTTTCCAGAGTCTGGCAGTGGTGCCCTTAATATGGCGTTCCAGGTCCTGTTCCTCTCTCTCTGTGCTTCTGAGTTTGTCGACAGGGTAGGGAGTACTCGGATACTGGGACAGGTGGTTACTTCAGGGGGGATCACGGCTGGTTGGTTCCCGGCTCCGTGCCCTGGACCCTCAATAGTGGGGTGGGGGTGATGATGATGGGGAATGATAACGTGACACCACCTGCGGTACCTGGTACTAGGCTTACGAGCACTGCGGACGGCCACTGAGGTGATGTAAATGCAGCTTTGCTAGTACAGCTCCCCACAAGTGGAGCTTTACCTCAGGGCAGCGGGGTGGCTCAGGGGAGTAGTAGTAGCGGTTTTGCTGTGAACGCTGCTGGCGGAGGTGAAACAGGCACACACACACAATAGTCTTTGTTTCGGTACCTTTTTACTGATGTCTGGTAACTGGTATGGTCCATGAGGGTAGCCAGGTTTTGGTGCAGCTTGGGAAGTTCACCTTGAAGAGTTATGAGGCCTCCTCTGTTAGTGTGTGCTGTGATTGGGGGTAAGTTCTGACTGTAACTGAACTTGCCACTCTTTCTCCCTCTCAGGGTACTACTTCACAACCGACAATGAGGACCTTGCTATGGGGATCCCAATTCTCCTCTCGGACCCTGGTTCTAGGCTCGGTCAGGTTTGATGACTTTTGGTGTAACATCAGAGGGACTAAATCCTCCTGGTTGGTCCGGGCTTTCTCTACTACACTTTAGATGAATAGCAATTTCGGACTCCGGTGTCCGGGTGAGCTAAAAGGATACCAGATAGGTTCCCTTCTTCTTTCTTCCTATTTCTTTCACTGGCCTCCGTCCCTCTCTCAAGGGCGCTGCACAGCGGGGTCAGGTTTCCTGGTTCTGGGCCTGCCTTGGTCCCAGCAACCAGCTCCTTCAGCTCTATATGTTCTCTTCTCTGTAGACTGCTGACTCACTGACTGGAACTAACTAATTGACTCCTCCCCTCAGGCCTGGATCTTTATAGGGAATCTGGCTTAAGGACAGCCAGTTGGGCTCCCTCTCCAGGTCTGAGGTGGAAGGTGTTGTGTGCTATGTGTGCCAAGGTGTGCATAACTTCCTGCACCGGTGGGTCCTGTGGCAATCCCCCACAGGGGTGCCACACTTCCCCCTCTTGAGTCAAGTCTCTAGTCCTTGGGGTCTGTTACCTAAAATCTCTTTACTTTTCGGTGTCGTGGACCCATCTGCGGGACCGATGTTGGACTTCTTTAGGGGTGCTGTGGCTCCCTTATATTGGGCCCACAGCTTGCCGGTCTGCAGTTAGGGACCTTTGACTAACCGCCTTGACTCCGGTATGCCGGTGGTGACCTGGATTTCCAGCTGGCTCCGACCAGTCCTGGAGTAACCCCCTTCTACATCTGGGTCACCCCTTTCCTAAAAGATGCCCTCCTGTACAGCTGCAGGGTCATCTGCGTCCATCTTCCTTGCTACCTCACACCGTCTGCCTGACACTACTGTCACTCCTGTCTCCCACTCTCTAGGCTCCACCCCCTGGGACCTACTGAATATATGACCCCCTGTCCTAAGGTGGCCTACTGTATGGGTGTTGGGGTGCAGACTCTGTAGGGTCCTCCATATCCATGGTTACAGAGGCACTACACCTTCTGCGTGGGGTCCAGAACCTCCCTGTGGCGCCTTGCCATAGGGGCGCCATACAGAAACAGTCACACACACACAGCCACACAGTCACACACACACCGACACTCCCTCCCCTCTCCAAGAGCTGCAGCTCTTCTGCCTCACTGCTCCCGCCGGCAGCTCAGTCCTGTCTGTAATGAGGTCACATGACCTCATCACGGTGCAGCAAGCAGCGGCTGCGGGAGATTTAAAGTGGCAGTGCCTGCCAGTCCTCTGGCGGCCATGATCAGTGATATGGATGTGCATCCTCAGGGACACACATCCATGTAAAACAGGCGGAGGGGTACCTCTGGGCCTTGCGACGCCTGCGACCGTGGTTGGTACGCCACTGTATCTATGTGTCTTACTTCCTAAAACACATAGATGAGAACAAAACTTTTCATCACATGCACATTACAATCACAAGAAGAACAAATTTTGCTTAAAGGGAACCTGTCACCTAGTTTAACCCCCTAAATTATCACTACTGGTACCTGCAGCTTCCTACTACATTACTAACTATCCCTCTCTGATTTAAATGTGCATTATAAAAGTGCAACAATGTGATATATAAACTTACATGTGTAAGCTCCTAGATGGCTGGCCATCAGGTGGACAGTCTCTCCGGGTCAGCTCTCCCCCCTCTTTGCTGCTGCAATCATGCCCCTTTGGGCGTGATTATTCATTCAGAAGCGAGCCCTGATTGAAAATTCCGGCCTCTTTCTTCAGAGTATGACAGACTTCTGGCCCAGCATCATTTCTGGTCCTGCGCAGTGTGATAGGTGTATTAACGTACAGGCTGGCTCCGGAGAATGCGCAGTGTGCATTCCAAAGCCGGCTTGTACACCCAATAAACCCACCACACAGTACAGGACCAGAAATGATACGCCGCGGCCACCAACGCCTCATACCCGGAAGAAGGAGGGGGAAATTTAAATTAGGGCTCGCTCCTGAATAAATGAGAACCACCGGGAAGTGATTGAAGCAGCGATGCGGGGAGAGAGCTGACCCGGAGAGACTGCCCACCTGACAGCCAGCCATATAGGAATGCCCACACGACAGGTGGACATGTAAGTTTAGAAATCGCTTTTTTGCACTCTTAGATCAGAGAGGGATGGTTAGTATGTAATGGGAAGCTACAGAGACAGGTAGTGATAGGTTAGGGGGGCTAAACTAGGTGACAAATTTCCTTTAAAGGAAATTTGTGACCCGCCCCAGGCCCGTGGGGTACTCGGTTCTGGGCATTAATTCACGGGGGATTTCACGGGGGCCTGTGCCCGGTCCCATGGCCCTCGTGGTCGCTAAAAGTTAATAAAAATAATAAAAATAAAAGTAGTTAGTGACGCCACCTATTGTTCCGGTATGGTTACCAGAGCTGCAGGTCAGACCTCCGGGGTGATAGGGTAGCCAGAAGGTTATGCTCCCCGTAGGTGGAGCGGGATCCCCGGGGCAGTTGTAGTAGTTTTTACACAGGGAGGCAGCTTACCACACAACCTTTTTTTTACTAGTCTCTTCAATGCAGCAGTATGCGGCTTCTCAGGCGAGAGAAATAAAGTATGTTACACCAGTCATTAACTCTGATCAGGTTTTACTTGCAGCTCTTTAGGCAGGAAGACAGGTAAGGCTAGGGTCACACTTGCATGCGTTTTTTAAGGTTGCTTTTACAGCCTGCATTTTTGGGCTGCATTTTTGCTGATAGGTATGGGGCAGCCTTAAAAAATGCATATTACCATTTAGTGCCATACAAAAACGCATACGTTTCCCATACAGCCTCATGTTAAAAACACGCATGCGTTTTTGAAAAAGCACCAAAAAAAAAAATGTTGCATTTTTTGGTGCTGAGCCAAAAACGCATCCAAAAAAGGCGTGGCACTTTAGACATGCGTTTTTGGCATTGGGGCAAGCATTTTTTGTATGGGGGTCTTTGGATGTGTTTTTCCATGCGTTTTTCACAAAAGACATGTGTGAAAACTGCATGGAAAATCTGCAAGTGTGACCCTAGCCTGATTGGGTTCAGGTCTGGTGACTGTGGAGGCCAGGTCATCTGGCGTAGCAGCTCATCACCATCACACCTCCTCCTCCATGCTTCATGGTGGGAACCAGGCATGGGGCGTATCTCATGTGAGCCAGTTTCAATGTAGCACTTGATGGTTTTTGCAGCTGCACTTGGGGACACTTTCAGAGTTTTCCCAAATTTTCGGACTGACTGACCTTCATTTCTTAAAGTAATGATGGCCACTTGTTTTTCTTTACTTAGCTGCTTTTTTCTTGCCATAATACAAATTCTAACAGTCTATTCAGTAGGACTATTAGCTGTGTATCCACCAGACTTCTGCACAACACAACTAATGGTCCCAGCCTCATTTATAAGGCAAGAAATCCCACTTATTAAACCTGACAGGGCACACCTGTGAAGTGAAAACTATTTCCGGTGACTACCTCTTGAAGCTCATCAAGACAATGCCAAGAGTATGCAAAGCAGTAATCAAAGCAAAAGGTGGCTACTTTAAAGAACCTAGCATATAAGACATATTTTCAGTTGTTTCACACTTTTTTGTTAAAGGGAACCTGTCACCTGGATCTAAGCCCCTACACTATCACTACCTGCCCCTGCACCTTCCTAGCTGCTCCCTATCTATCCCTCTTTGAGCTAAATCCGCCCTATAAAACTGCAGAAAAATAACTTATAACTTACAACAGTTCTTGAGGCTGGGGACTGAGAAGGCAGCCCCAGGCTCCATTCTGCCCCTCCTCGATGCAGCAGCACACGCCCCGTCGGGCGGCGGTATTCTTTCTTCATCGCCACCTCCTCCATTTGGAATCTCCCGCCCGCTTTACACCTATCATGTTGTGGTGATGCGACCTCGATGTGTCCCCTGCCCGAGACACAGCATATGGGAGATTGTATCTTCTGCTCAGTAGCAGCACACACAGGGTTAGCTGCTACTGGAGCTGAGTGCTGATTGAAAGTACTGACGCCCAGGTGTGTGGGTGAATAGGAGATGATATGAGCTGCCCTGGGCTGTGGGGAGGGGGTGGAGTGTGTCAGGACAGCAGCCCTGCTGCTGTGTAGAGAGCTTTGTGAAGATTTAACACAGCCTGTGAGCGGTCTCAGAGTGGACATTCATGAGGCTAATGAGCAGACGGTGAGGAGAGAAAGGTTGTGTGCTGACCTAACACAGCTTACCCCTGGGAAGGTACAGAGCTTCTATATCAGCTGTTGGGATTGTATGAGGATATACTAGTCTGCGCCCCGGTGTAACAGGCCAGACTAACCACCCGTCCCGAATATACCCGGGGTTAAAGTGGCTTAGGCCAGATTATACCCCTCCGTATACCACAGCAGCTGTAGATCAGGGCCCCAAGCCGTGCACAGAGCCCCAAGCAACACATGGGGGCCCGAGGCAGCAAAAAGTGGCCCCAGGCAGCAGAAAGTGGCCCTACGCAACATACAGGGGCCCCAGGCAGAGCATGGGGGCCCCAGGCAGCACACAGGGGCCCCAGGCAGCACACAGGGGCCCCAGGCTACACACAGGATCCCAGGCTACACACAGGGGCCCCAGCCAGCATACAAGGGCCCCAGGCAGTGCACGGGGCCCCAGGCAGTGCACAGGGCCCCAGGCAGCACAAAGTAGCCCCAGGCAACATACAGGGTCCCCAGGCAGTACTAGGGGCCCCAGGCTACACACAGGATCCCAGGCTACACACAGGAGCCCCATACAGCATACAAGGGCCCCAGGCAGCGCATGGGGGCTCGAGGCAGCACACAGGGGCCACAGGCTACACACAGGGGCCCCAGGCTACACACAGGGGCCTCAGGCAGCACAAAGTGGCCCCAGGTGGCCCACTGCCTGGGGCCCCTGTATGTTGCCTGGGGCCACTTTGTGCTGCCTGGTGCCCTTGTATGCTGCCTGGGGCCCCGTGCACTGCCTGGGGCCCTTGTATGCTGGCTGGGGCCCCTGTGTGTAGCCTGGGATCCTGTGTGTAACCTGGGGCCCCTAGTACTGCCTGGGGCCCCTGTACGTTGCCTGGGGCTACTTTGTGCTGCCTGGGGCCCCTTTGTGCTGCCTGGGGCCCTGTGCACTGCCTGCGGCCCTGTGTACTGCCTGGGGCCCCGTGCACTGCCTGGGGCCCTTGTATGCTGGCTGGGGCCCCTGTGTGTAGCCTGGAATCCTGTGTGTAGCATGGGCCCCTGTGTGCTGCCTCGGGCCCCCATGTGCTGCCTGGGGCCCTAGCACTGCCTGGGGCCCCTGTATGTTGCGTAGGGCCACTTTCTGCTGCCTGGGGCCACTTTGTGCTGCCTCGGGCCCTCATGCATTGCTTGGGGCCCTGTGCACGGCTTGGGGCCCTGATCTACAGCTGCTGTGGTATACGGAGAGTTATAATAGGGCCTAGGCCTGTTTATACCCCGGGGTATAGTTTGGGCTAGGCCAAAATATACCCAGGGTATATTCTGGCCCAGTGGGGTATATTCTGGGCTAGCCCAGTTTATACCCCGGGGTATATACTGGGCTACGCCAGACTATACCCGGGGTATAATCTGGGCTAGGCCACTTTAACCCCGGGTATATTCTGGTCGGGGGGTTAGTCTGGCCTGTTACACCGGAACCTGGAGGTCTGTGAATACCTGAACTGTGCCATTAAACTGTGTGCTGTGTGAGCAAATATCTGAGTCACTACCTTCTGTCGTGCCGATCCTAACCACTACCTTACAGTGTAAAGCGGATGGGAGACTCCAAATGTAGGAGGCGGCGATGAAGAAAGAATAACACCGCCCAGCGGTGTTAGTTATTTTTCTACAGTTTTATAGGGCGGATTTAGCTCAGAGAGGGATAGATAGGGAGCAGCTAGGAAGGTGCAGGGACAGGTAGTGATAGTGTAGGGCTTAGATCCAGGTGACAGGTTCCCTTTAAGTATATAACTCCACATGTGTTAATTCATAGTTTTGATGCCTTCAGTGTGAATCTACAATTTTCATAGTCATGAAAATAAAGAAAACTCTTTGAATGAGAAGGTGTCCAAACTTTTGGTCTGTACTGTATATTTTAAAACATTTAAATGCGCTCTCAGCTATTTATTATATGCTTTATTATACAATAGTTTACACTAATTTTCATGTGAACATTATTATGATGTTATTGCACATTTATTATCATTAATTAATGATTTTATATATCCATGATTACTTGTTGCTTGACTTTGATTTTTGGTAACTGAATATATCCTGAGACTTCTTTTTATCTATTTATTGGTGTATATTTTACATACCGTATATACTCGTGTATAAGCCGACCCGTGTATAAGCCGACCCCCCTACTTTTGCCCCAAAAATGTGGAAAAACCTATTGACTCGTGTATAAGCCGAGGGTGGACCCCAGCACAGGTATACAGCCCCCAGCAGTGTGGTATACAGGCCCCCCAGTGGTAGTATACAGCAGCCCCAGTGGTAGTATACAGATTCCCCAGCAGCCCCAGTGGTAGTATACAGATTCCCCAGCAGCCCCAGTGGTAGTATACAGGAGCCCCAGCAGCCCCAGTGGTAGTATACAGATTCACCAGCAGCCCCAGTGGTAGTATACAGGAGCCCCAGCAGCCCCAGTGGTAGTATACAGGAGCCCCAGCAGCCCCAGTGGTAGTATACAGGAGCCCCAGCAGCCCCAGTGGTAGTATACAGGAGCCCCAGCAGCCCCAGTGGTAGTATACAGGAGCCCCAGCAGCCCCAGTGGTAGTATACAGGAGCCCCAGCAGCCCCAGTGGTAGTATACAGCAGCCCCAGTGGTAGTATACAGGAGCCCCAGCAGCCCCAGTGGTAGTATACAGCAGCCCCAGTGGTATACAGCAGGCCCCCAGGGGTACATATAGCAGCCCCCAGGGGGTACCCAGCAGCCCCCTGGGGGTACCCAGCAGCCCCCTGGGGGTACCAACAGCCCCCTGGGGGTACCCACAGCCCCCAGGGGGTACCCAGCAGCCCCCTGGGGGTACCAGCAGCTCCCTGGGGGTACCAACAGCCCCCAGGGGGGACCAACAGCCCCCAGGGGGGACCAACAGCCCCCAGGGGGTACCCAGCAGCCCCCTGGGGGTACCAACAGCCCCAAAAGCTGGCACTGTCCCCCCTTGTAAGGCCTCCCCCCCGCTGCCTATACATTACCATCCCGGTGTTCTGATCGGCGCCGCTCCTCGGTGCTGCGTCTTCATCCTCCCGTCCGCGCTGGCTGCATCCAGGATCTCCGGCGGTCGCGCGATGACTTCATATCGCTGCGACAGCCGGAGAACCCGGATGCAGCCAGCGCAGATGGGAGGATGAAGACGCAGCACCGAGGAGCGGCGCCGATCAGAACACCGGGATGGTAATGTATAAGCAGTGGGGGGGGGGCCCTTACAAGGGGGGACAGTGCCAGCTTTTGGGGGGCCATATGCACTGCTTCCCCCTGCCGCTGATTGACAGGGGGAAGCAGTGCATATATAATGAGCGGCCCCACGTGACGGGGCCGCTCATACAGCAGCCCCCCCCGCCTCCTCCAGCCTCCACAGCCCCCGGGACACAGCCCCCCCGTATATGACCCGTGTATAAGCCGAGGGGGGGACTTTTCAGCCCAAATTTTGGGCTGAAAAACTCGGCTTATACACGAGTATATACGGTAAATATTTAGTTTGTTGCATTTTGTAGCCCTCCCAGCCATTGACAATATTGAAAAAAAAAGCTTGACCACTAACTGCATCCAAAACTCCACCAAAAATGCACAAAATCACATGCACTTTGTGGAGTATTTTTCTGAAACAGGGTGCAATTTAGCAGCGTTTTGGCTGCAGAAAATGTCTGCACCCCAAACGCAGCATCGGCACATAACCTAAGACTGTTGCTGCTTTTATATGCTCTTTTATAGGATTTGTATTTGATATATATATTCATGTGTATAGCATAGTTATGGTAATGTATTCCTTTCCTTGAAATGGGTGCAGTATTGTCAGCCACCCCTAGGTGTCACTAGTGTTACCTGACTCAGTTATAGTGGGAATCTAGGGCTCAGAGATGACAGAACTGAAAGAGTTAAGGTGAAGCTGGCCCATAAGGAAAGGATATATAAAGTAGTGTGGTTCCTAGTTTTAAAATAGAAAAGTAAATAGAAAGTAAAAGGATGAGATGAGAAAAGGATGAGAGCCCGTGACAGCCGGACCGTAACTCGCATGCGGAATGGAGGATGAGAGGGCCCGAGAGGTCCACAGAAAGGGAGTGCCAAGGACAAGCCATCCCAGCTGCTGAGAGAGCCTGGGTCCGCTATGAACTGCCGAGAGCTACTGTGCACTGTATGGCTGGAAGTTGAGAGTAAAGCCCAGTATTATGTGAAATCTGTTTATTTGCCTGCGGGAAGTTAATTTTGACAGTTCATAGACTGTGGATGCTGCCTGAAGGTACTGGGGACTTTGTACTTATTCTACACTCACGGTTGCCCTGGGGACCAGCTGTACCCATAGAGGGCTCATCATCGTGCTGCACCCATCATCATCCCCAGCGGTCTCGATTGCAGCGGTGGCCCCATATAGCCACAAACTATGGGTGGAGTCACGATTTATCCTTTAAAAACTATTAATCCCCTTTTATTGACCACCCGGGACCAAGGGAGACCGTGACAACCCAGAAGGCAAAACGATGGCAAGAGAGAGACCGAGGGCCCGATTTTCGAGTACCCCATGGCAACAGTGGGCGACTCATAACTACATCTGTGTAATTTGGGGTATAATTTAAAAATAAGGCAACTAGTGGCGATTCTGCTTTTCTGGCCTTTAGGGGCTCTGTTTATGGAGTCTGCAAGTTATTCTGAGAAAATCTGTCCTCCAAAAGTTCAATAGTGCTCCGTCCGTCGCAAGTCACGCCGTGTGGCTAGGCAATACTCTACTGTCAGCCATATGTGGGGTATTACCACGTTTATCAGAAATTGTGACAAATTTTGGTGACATTTTTACCCATTTCCCAAAGTGAAATGTAAAATCTAAGGCTAACACTGCATTTTTGTAGTAACATTTTAATTATTTTCTTTTTCACCACCCAACGGTATAACATTTTGTGTGGTACCAATATGATCAGTGCATCTCTAGAAGAATTCAGTGAGGGGTATAGTTTTTTTTTAAATGGGGTCACTTGATGGAGGGTTCTCCTTTCTGGCACCTCAGGGGCTCTGCCAATGTGACACAGCACCCCCAAACCATTACAATAAAATCTGCACTATAATATGGTGCTCCTTCTCTTCTGAGCTTTCCACCATGCCTGAAAAGTACCATATTTTTCAGACTATAAGATGCACTTTTTTTATTTCCCCAAACTTTTTGGAGAAAGTAGGGGGTGCATCTTGTAATCTGGATGTACGGTCTTCATGTGCTGTGCTAGGGAGGTGCTTTGGAACGGGTAACCAGAGGCTGGAGCAGGCTGCAGCTGCGGCCAGTGATCCTGTGGGGCCACTGTTTAAACTAATGCAATGTTCAATGCACTCTGCTCGCTCATCACCTCTCATCACTGAAGCCAACTGGGGTCATAATTACCCATCACTGCTGCAGCCACTGGAGATCATGTGCCTGGAATTTCACTGCTTCACACGCATCATCATTATTGCGTGGGAAGCAGTGAATATCCCAGATGATTATATTCACCATTGCTCCTGTCTTTGGCTGCTTTCACACTGCTAAATTTCTGACCCGTTTTAAAAATCGATGTCCACGAATCCGTTTTGGCCTCCGATGTATCCTAATGGGCACGGATTGGTCCTAAAGTGGCCATCTGTGTGTGTCAGTTTTGTCATGGATCCATTGTTTTTTTTTCATGCAACCAGAATCGGAAGTTGCTCCAGTTTTGGGCTGCCTTGAAAACACTGACACCAACAGTGAGACATGGATCCGTAGCTGTCTGCATCAAATAACATGGGGGGGTCTATGGAGGACTGATCTGTACGGATCCATGAAAAAAAACATCCATTTTGATATACTGAGCATGCTCAGAAGCAAGGTACAGCTTCTCCTAATTCTATCTTTGCCAACTAATAATGGATCCATTAAAAAAATGGTCCGTAGGCATCAGTTGGCACAGATTCGTGCCTGTTCATGTGGTCCTTGAAATCCAAGCATCCACACAAATTTTAAAATGTAGCAGTGTAAAAGCAGCCTTATGTGGAACACTGATCAATGTGTGGAGTGGGGCACAGGACAGTGATGTCATCGCTGTGTGTGCTGCTCACACAGTGATTAGTGTTCGGCTTGAAAAGACAAGAGTATGTCACTACTGCAGGGCGAGTGATGGCAAGTTTAATTGTTTATTTTCTTTAAGTCTGTGGGATTGGGGATCATATACCAGTATTGGGGCCAGATACCAGGATGGGGAACCATTTACCAGATAGGGGATTATATACCAGGATGGGGGATCATTTAAATGGATGGGGACATATATACCATGAAGGGGCCCAGGATGGGGACATTGGTATAGAATTTGAGGACACTACACTACCAGTGTCAGCAGCAGACCACCCACCCATAACAGTGCATCAATACCAAATTTTTTGCTTACATTTTTTTCTATATTGTGCTCTTCTACAAGCTGGGTGCGTCTTATAATCCAAAAAATATGGTATTTCTTCATTACAGGAAATTAGGGTATGACATACTCAGGAGATATTACAAACTATTTTTCCTATTAGCCCCTACAAAATTAAAAACTTGGGGCTCCAATACCATTTTAGTGGTGAAAATGTAATTATTCATTCTTCACTACCCAATGGTATAAAATTCTGGGCAGCACGTGTGGTGTCAACTTGCTCACTGCACCCATAGATGAATTCATTGAGGGGTGGAGTTTGTAAATTAAATACACTCTGGGGGGGTCTGTATTTCTGGCATGTCAAAGGCTTGACTAACTTGGCGCTTATTCCCCTTCTGACCTTTACACTGTGTCTGAACAGTAGTTTTTCAAGCACATATAGGTTATTGGTATACTCTGGAGAAATGACATACTAACTTGTACCATTCATTTTTCCTATTACTCCTTGCAAAAATTAAAAACTTTTGGGCCAAAGAAACATTTTTTGGAAGAAAGTTGGAATTTTTGTCAATTTATTAAGCGCATTGTTAGATAAGTCAGTATTTGATTGTGGGTTAAAAAGCCCGAAGATGAATTCTTCAAGTGGTGTAGTTTTCAAATGGGGTCACTTGTGTTTTTTTGCTGTTTTGGAATGTCATAGGATCTTCAAAGTTGACATGGCATCCACAATCAATTCCAGCCAAAATGGAGCTCCAAATTCAAGCAGAGCTCCTTCCCTTTTCGAGCCCTGCTGTTTCCCAAAAAGTAGTTTTCTATCATATATGGGGTATCGGTGGACTCAGGAGAGATTGCACAACATATTTTATGGCCCATTTCTATTGTTACCCTTGTGAAAATGAACAATTTGGGGCAAAAACAAAATTTATGGTGGGAGAAATGTCTGTTTAAGGTGTTTAAGCACCTGTGGGTTTAAGGTGATCATCACAGTTCTAAACAAATTCCTTGAAGGGTGTAGGTTCTAAAAAAATGGTCACTTTTGGGGGGTTTCCACTGCAACTCATGGGCTCTCCAAACACCACATGGTGTCTGCTCTCTATTCCAGCCAAGTTTGAACTCCAAATGTTAAATGTTACCTTCTCTTCTGAGCCCCATCCTGCTCCCAAACAGCAGTATTCCAGCACATGTGGGGTATCGGTGTACTCAGGAGAAATTGCACAACAAACTGTATGATCTGTTTTCTTTTATTATCCTTGTGAAAATGAAAACTTTGGGACTAAAGCAATATTTTTGTAGAAACTTTGTTTTTCATTTTCATAGCTTAAAGAAGACCAAGCAGCAGGTTTTAGGTCTATAAAGTGAAGCCACAATGTGGCACCCCACGGTTCGGTTGCCATAGGAACACCTGGAGCAGGGAAGGATTTCCACATCAGGTAAGCCCACACACAACATATTCCACCCCAGACCTGAAGGGGGAGCTCTACTTGCCGACTTCAGGCAAGGTCCCCTATAAATTCAGGCCCGGAGGCGGAGTTAGGCAGTTCAGTACGGTGCAGTACTGAGGAAGACATCCTGGTGAACGGTGCCGTGTTAGGCCCGTGTCAGTGAGAGAGCCTGACCAGTATGAGGGACCCAAGATTGAGGGTTGGAGGCGAGGCAAGTTGCAGGGGGAATGGAGCCATACCGGTTCACCCCAGAAGAACAACGTCGACAACCCGGACACCGGAGTCTGAGGCTGCATTGGTGCAGTTATCCTGCAGTAAAGACCGGAGGCCATGGAGATTTCAAGTCTCCTGGTGCAGCAGTACTTGAGGCACAGCCACCCTGGAGAGCCAGGGGCCTCAGTGGATACAGCAGTGTCCTCAGCAGGACTCTCACTGCCTGCCATACAAGTGAGGACACAGGAGAGAGGGTCAGGGCCTAGCTTCAGGCAGCCCAGGACTAAAGCACACACACACAGCGTAACAGGGAGGCCTTATAACTCATCGAATGTGGAGATCCTGAACTGCTCCCAGACCACCTGGACTGTTCCCTGGACTTCACCTTGCTCAACACCTCAGTAAAGGTACGACAACAACAACCATATGTGTGTGACTGTTATTGCGGCCCCTGATCCTACTTCCATCACAGACTGTCCGCGACCCTTAACTTCTACTACAGCCCCGGGGATCCTGCTCCACCTACGGGGAGCGTAACCATCTTGCTGCTCCACCATCGCCCCGGAGGTCTGTCCAGCAGCTAACATTACCGGAACTGTAGATGGCATCACAAAACACTTTTATTTTATTGTTGACTCTTTCCCCCTCTTTAAGCAACCACCAGGGCCATGGGACCGGGCAACAGGCCCCAGTGACATTCCCTGTCAACTACAACGCCCGGGACCAGGTACCCCAAGGCCCTGGGGCTGGTCAACTACCTTACAGGCTCTGGGATACTGAATGCTATCATACCTTTACTTTAATGATTATATGTATAATTGCTGAGATAAATGTTATAGAAGTGCTTAGAAAGTGTGCAGCATATTAGCATAAGAGGGGCTGGGTTTCTATGTATTACTGCCCTGTTTTCTCTAAGTCAAACCCTCCCCCCTCCCTCTCTCCCTCCCTCCATACATCTCCCTGCTTCTGATGTCATAAGCAGGAGAAGCCCCGCCTCCTCCAGTCCCTACACATCCTGATTTGTCTCCTCTCACAGATCTGGACAGATCCCTGCTATTGTCATCACAGATCATAGATCACAGATTGGGATTTGTCCATGAAGCATGCTGGGAGCTGTAGTGTCTCTGAATGTGCAGACTGTGTGACAAAGCATCACAGAATACATTGTATGATTTTTACATAATTTATTTGCATTTTATTACATGAAATAAGTATTTGATACAATAGAAGAACAGAACTTAATACTTGGTACAGAAACCTTTGCTGGCAATTACAGAGGTCAACCAATTCCAGTAGTGCTTGGACAAGTTTGCACACACTGCAGCAGGGATTTTGACCCACTCCTCCATATAGATCTTCTCCAGATCTTTCATGTTACGGGACTGTCATTGGGCAACATTTTGTTTCAGTTTCCTCCAAAGATTTTCTATTGGGTTTAGGTTTGGTGACTGGCTAGACCACTTTAGGACCTTGAAATGTTTCTTATGGAACTACTCCTTAATTGCCCTGGCTAGGTGCTTTGGATCATTGTCATGCTGGAAGACCCAGCCACGACTCATCTTCAATGTTCTTACTGAGTGAAGGTGGTTGTTGGCCAAATTCTCACAATACATGACCCTATCTGTCCTCCCGTCAATACAGTGCAGTCAACCTATCCTGTTTCCAGAAAAACACAGTCAAAGTATGATGTTTCAACCCTTATGTTTCATGATTGGGGTGGAGTTCTTGGTGTTGTACTAATCCTTCTTCTTTCAAACACACCGAGAGGAGTTGATACTAAAAAGTTCTATTTTGGTAATCTTTTAGACTGTGGTGCCAGCTCTCTTCAGGTCATTGACTAGGTCCTCTTGTGTAGTTCTGGGCTGATTTCCTGACCTTTCTCAGAATCATCCTTACCCCAAGAGGCGAGATCTTGCGTGGAGTTCCGGAACGAAGAAGATTGACAGTCATCTTGTGTTTCTTACGTTTTCTAATAATTGTGCCAACAGTTGTTGCCTTCTCACCAGGCTGCTGCCTATTGTCCTGTAGCCCATCCCAGTCTTGTGCAGTTCTACAATTTTGTCCCTGGTCTCCTTAGAAAGCTGTTTGGTCTTGGTCATGGTGGAGAGGTTGGAGTGTGATTGAGTGAGTGTGTGGACAGGTGTCTTTTGTACAGGTAAAAAGTTCAAATGGGAGCAATTAATACAGGTAATGAGTGCAGAGTAGGAGGTCTGTGAGAGACAGAATTCTAAGGGCCGCTTCACACTGTGGCATAATCCGGTCCGGTTCTGTCCGGGAGGACCCAGACAGCTGCGGACCGGATCAGCACACAGGACTGGGGGGCTATTATGCCCTCTGGTCCGGTGTGTAGCGCACGCAGTTCCCGCTGCTGATAGGTCAGGACCGCGGGCGCCGCGGTCCTGACCTGTCAGTGTCTGCAGCTGCGTGCGGTTGCACACCGGACCGGAGGGCATAATAGCCCCCCAGTCCTGTGTGCTGATCCGGTCCGCAGCTGTCTGGATCCTCCCGGACAGAAGTGGACCGGATCATGCCGCAGTGTGAAGCGGCCCTTACTGGTTGGTGATCAAATACTTATCACGCAATAAAATTAATTATGTAAAAATCACACAATATGATTCTCTGGACTTTTTTTAGTTCCTGTCTCACAGTTGAAGTGTACCTACAATAAAAGTTACAGACCTCTCCATTCATTGTAGGCGGGAAATCTTGCAAAATCAGCAGTGTATCGAATATGGATTTTCCATATTGTCAGTATTAAATGAGTATGTACTTAGAATGACTTGGTCTCGTTCTCTCCTGTGATCTTATTTACCATATTCTAGTCATTTCCAATCCAGCTCATGACGCGGATGCTTATTCAGCTGCAGATTCGTACCTGTTTCGGTTCCAGCTATTTATTTACTTAAGTTTTCTGCAGATGTTTTCCTGTAATGTTTTTTTCGGCATCATAACACCTGCTTGTGTATCTTGGACTCCTCGTCGCTTCTTCCAATCCCCTTTTGCCATTAGATGATTGTGTTGTTATTTCGGATGTTTAGAATTGAGGTTTTTATAATTAATACCACCCCGGTTTAAAAAGATTCTGCTTTATTTTATTGCTCATTTTAAATACTAGAGCCCTGTTCTTGCCTTGTAATAGTAAGGCAAAAAATGTACAAGGGACATGTACATTATCGAAAATAGCACTGATCTGCAACCCAATGGCCATGGTTGCCAACTGTACAGTCCATAAAATAGCGCACTTTTTTCGCCTGGTCGCCTTAAAAATTGATTTGTCTTTGATTTTTAAATCTGGAGAAAAATCTGTTCAAATTATTATAACTGTAATTTTTTTAATGTTAAAGGTAAATGTAGCTGTCCTCCTGCTATTAATGCTGCATTACATCTGTGGTATGTATGACCATGGTTCCATATACCCAGCTTTTCTGCTTCACTCATCTCCTTTTGCTATTAATGCTGTAATATATCTGTGGTATACACAATATTCCATTCTATTACACATGTAACTTCTCCTTCCACTGTCCTTCCCCCATAACTCGATTTATGACCCTTTGTTCAACTACATAGGAGATTCCCTTTGGTGATACCTTGAATGTAGGTGGACTAATAGAGTCCAGTCCCCTCCCCTAGGTCCTCAGCTGATTCCACTTGTATTTTTAAAAAAAACATTGATGCTTATGGGTGCTCTGTTGGTGCTGGGGAAACTTGCAGATATCTTTCTTATTATAAGGCTGGGGTCACATTTGGCTAGCCAATTGCGTTCACCGTATCCAGATCCGGATGCGGTGAACGCAATTGGCTTCACAAACATTTTTAAGCAAAACTGTGTGGTGGAAACCGCAATCCGGTAACCGCATTGCTCCGGATGTGTATTCCTGAGCAATGTGGTCACCGTCTACTTTGTTCATCCCTGCTGCCCCAGGGATGAACAAGGTGTTAACTGTTTAATAAAACATGAAATATTAATATTAGTTGTGTGCAACATGTCTCAAGGGGGTGCCCACCCCTCCCCTAGAGACATGCTGCCCACTCCTATGGGCATGTCAGGGGTTAATAACCCATTTACAGTAAGCCGGCTATTGTCGGTTTTGTACAATTTTATCAATGAAGCCGCAGCTCCCCTGACAGTTGCGCAGATATTGTACGTAATGTACATATGCTAAAGCGATTACCGCCTACTCTTTATACCAGCATTGCTGACAGGACTTTGGCTCTAGTGAGCTGGTCCTGCATGTGTTTAAACAGTATTGTGCCTTGATATACTGCTTGGGCTATGTCATAATTAGAGATGAACCACCACCCTAGTGTTCGAATTCGATTCGGTTCGTCGAATGGGAGGTGTGTTAGTAGAATGTTCATCGAATGTTCGTCGTACACCCACGAACACACTAAAACACTAGGGTGGTGGTCAATTTCAGTTCCACAATTTATATACATACATTGCGGAACTGAAATGAAGTAAAATGAAGGGTTTAAAATAAAAAAAATCGATACTCACCTCTCTAATCCATCCAGCGAGACATAAGCCACTTGGTGGCTGAAACGTCGCAGGTCGCCCTGTAGGCCCGATTAAAGGCGATTGAAGATCTAATTTGGAGTGCTGCTGTCGTTTTTCACGCAGCGATGCTTCCAGCACTGCCTATCTGTCGGAGATGTGATCCTGGCAGAGTTTCCCGGTCAAATGACGAGTTCTCGCGATAACTCGTCATGTGACCGGAAACCGCTGCCGAGATTATGACGTCACCGCAGGTCCTACAGGCCCTCACTAGTAGTGAATAGTAGTGAGGATCTGTAGGACCTGCGGTGACGTCATAATAGCGGCAGCTGTTTCCGGTCACATGACGAGTTCTTGCGATAACTCGTCATGTGAACGGAACCTGCTGCCGGGATTATGACGTCACCACAGGTCCTATAGATCCTCACTACTATTCACTACTAGTGAGGGCCTGTAGGACCTGCGGTGACGTCATAATCTCGACAGCGGTTTCCGGTCACATGACGAGGTATCGCGAGAACTCGTCATTTCTACGGAAATGCTGCCAGGATCACATCTCCGATAGGTGGGCAGTGCTGGAAGCATTAGAGAGGTGAGTATCGATTTTTTTCGTTATTTTTAACCCTTGATTTTACTTCATTTCAGGTCCGCAATGTATGTATATACCTTGCGGAACTGAAATCGAGCATGACCTCGAACTGCCGAATTTAGAGCAAATTGTTCTGATTCGACGAACGACACGAACATCGCCAAAAACAGCTCGAATGAGATTGGCAAACAATTTGAGTCGAACACCGCTCATCTCTAGTCATAATTGCAAAGGGGCCCTTATCCCCAATAGGCATTTGTCCTTATATTTGTGGTTTATGCATAGTGTTGCATTGTTTTTAAAATGTTTTTTAATTGTGTGTTACCTTGTGCCAATAAAATGTTTTTTCTATATTTCTACATATTTGTTGTGGTGTGCTGCCTTAATTGTCAACACTTTTTCTTCACTTTATATCTATGGTTATGTTGACAAGTAGCACCCCTCCTTTCCTGGATTGCTTGACTATACGCAGTGCACCCAAGTTTGCTCATATAAGTGTTATGAGATGAATTAGACCAGAATTTGACTGTAAGGTAGTAGAACACCGCTTGCTGTGATGATATCTTTCTGCTGAACTGACCCTCTCACCTTATTTCATCCCCACTCATGGTATAATATTTGCATTTGCTGTAAATTCTTTTCATCATCTGTTTGTACTATATTCAACTCTCACGAGTATGCCTGTCTATTTCCTCATTTGTAAACTGTATCTGATAGGGAAGGTGTGATCGCACGTGTCATCTTACATGAATTGTCACTATTGCTAAGTGTCACAGCTAGTTTAATGAAAGTCAGTTCAGGAGTCAGGTAACCCACACTCTCTAACTTTCTTTTTTAACTATGTCCTTTATTTCCTTTATGTCTGTTTTCCTATGTGCTTTTGTCATCCACTTTCACCAACAATCCCCCCTCCATCACGCCTTATCCACATCAGCCCCTCTCTTCCTCCTTCTACTATATACAGCTCCCACACTCTCTTCACGTTACTGAATAATCTCAGTCCATCATATTTCAGCACATTACATCACAAACCATGTCACAAATCCAAATACTATTTACTCTTTCTTTTTCTACTGCTGCTCCTGTGAGGTAATATCTCTCCTAATCCTGCTCCGCCCTCTGCCAACTTCATCTCCTCTCCTATCTCACAGAAACCCGACTAACCTTATTGACATTACTTACACATCCTCATCTCCTTTTTTTAATTGCGCTCTCTGGAATCCATACTTTCTATGCAACAAGCTTCCCTTCATTTACAAGTACTTTCTTACTAACTCACTTAATCTGCTGGCCCTCATTGAAACCTGAATCCAGGATTCCGACACAGTTTTCCCTGCTGCTACGTTGCATGGCTGTTTACATTTCTCCCATTCCCCGAGACCTGGAAATATACATAGTGATGGAGTTGGCTTACTTCTTTCCCTACAATGCACTTTCCAGGTCATCTCCAAGCTCCATTACTTTAATTCCCTTCTTTTGAGGTCCACACCATTAGTTTCTTCCACCCTCTCCCCTCTCCCTTAGGGTACCTTTACACGCCACAACCAGAGGAGACATTTTTGGCGGCGATATTTCTTGATGGAATGTTCGCCAACAAATTGCCTCCTTATTGCGGCGTGTATTGCGGGAATGTGACGGCGATGAAAGTGCTCTAAAATCGAAACCAGGCGACATTTGTCTTATCGCTGCCAAATTCCCGATTTACACGCCACAATAAGGAGGCAATTGGGAGGAAATGTGGCAGCAATATTTCTAGGTCGCAATATTGCTGCCAACATTTCTCACCGCGGTTGCGGCGTGTAAAGGTACCCTTAGAGTAACGGTTGTATACAACCCCCAAGGTCCCCATCCAGTTCCTCGACCATTTTTCTGCATGGCTGCTACCCTTTGTCATTTGAATTACCAACCCTTATTATAGGAGACTTCTGCAACGGTCATGAGGACGGTGGGTACTCGGACATCTGGGGTATCAGTCTTTGGATTCATGGTGGCCTTTCCAAAGCCGTAGCCCTGACCAAGCATGAAAGGGGTGATATTTACAGGGGATTTGTAGATGAACGTGATGCCACCTATGGTGTCTGGCCAGGGATGACCAGCGCTGCAGTATAGACTTCCAGGGAAGAGATGGACTAGCAGCTAGTATAGAACACTTCTCACAGGTGGAGCGGGCAGTCGGTATTGAGAATGGTGGTGGTAGTTATTGTGCTGCGTGTAACAAAGAAGGCACAGGAAATAAGCAGAAAGACACAAGGTTGCAGTCCTTTTTATTTCTGCCGTGGTACGAGTATCAAAAGTGACTTTTAGTTTTTCCAAGATGTGCTTGACTGTCCATTTATCAGCGTCTGGCCAGGACTTGACTTCCCTCTGGGCGGCACCAGTTAGCTGACTGAATAAAATGCTAACTTCTTGTCCCTCGGCCATGGGGTAAATGGCAAACAGGCTACGCAGTCTTTCTTTGAACTCGCTAAGGTTATGTGACTCCCCTGAGTATTGCAGTAACGAAGCCACTCCTGGAATATATGGCATGGACAGCGACATTATGGGTTCCACGGCAGCGCCCGCTGCTGGAACTTCACCGAAGTTGGGCATCTTCCCCCTCAGTTAAAGGGACACTGTCAGGTCATTTTTCAGTATCATACTAATATTACCCTTGAATAGTGCCTGGGCAGACCTTTTAAAAACATGTAAAATCATTATTTTACAGTTTGTAGTTTCCATGTTATCAGCATTGTCAGACCCTGCAGAGAGCTGCTGCATTAGTCCTGTCCCATTATAAGCAGAGACGATTAGTCCTGTGCTGTGTAAACGTTCATATAATTATACATGCCTTTTCTGCAACTCTCTCCTTCCTCTCAGCAGCTCTCTCCTCCCTCCTTCCTTTGCTAACAGTGCAGTGTCAGATTTCACTTACAGGTCTGTTCAGTTAATATCACCACAGAGGGAGAGAGCTACTGCAGGTCTACCTGATCTAGACTCCATTTGTTTCTATAAAGCAGATATCCTGCTGTGCTCTGACAGTTTCTGTGTTGTAGCTCACCTCTTGTGAAGCTGCACACAGAGAGCAGAGAGGAGAATACAGTCCCCCCCCTCCCACAGATCTCCTGTGCTGTGATATGACATGCATATTCATGTATGGGGAGTGGATAGGAGAGCACTAAGTGGATAATTCACTATGAGTGACAGATGAAAGTATTCTCTTTATTTACAGTTTACAGAAGATAGGAGGGAAATATACATAAAAGAAATACATAACTAGAGAGAGATTAGAGGGAGGAATTAGAAAATTATATCAGTTACATGTGGATTTTTGACCTGACAGTTTTCCTTTAACCCTTGCCAGGTTCTGAGTTATTGTTTCAAATATTGCTGGTTGCGGTTCCTCATGCAGCCAGTCACTGTACAACCGCACTCACTGGGTTAGCAGGCGGCTACTTCACAGGTGGGATGGATCATGCACACGCTGCAGGGTCTCAGGCTAGGGCCTCCTGTGTCCCACCGTCTGACATCAGAGAGATAGGTGGGTCCCTCAACTTGGGTGACAACATAACTCTGGGTACAGTCTATGTGAGAGGGATGGGTCTCCGTTTGCACCGTTTCTGAAGTTTCGCCCACAATGGGACACCCAGCGTAGCATTAACTCCACATGTTACAGTGATGTCGGAGGTTCAATTATACACAGTCTTTGCGGCACACAGGACCTGGTTAACGGGGTCCATAAATCTTATTTGTGACGCCAAAATGCAACAGTCGTAAGGGCTGGGGGGGTACTTGGACATCTGGGGTTTCAGTCTTTGTAATCACGGTGGCTTCCCCAGAGTCGTGGCCATGACTGAGCATGAAAGGGGTGATATTTACAGGAGACTTGTAGATGAACGTGATGTCTCCTGTGGTGTCTGGTCAGAGATGGCCAGCGCTGCAGTATAGACTTCCAGAGGATAGATGGACTAGCAGTTAGTATAGAACACTCCCCACAGGTGGAGCGGGCTCCTGGGATTTTGTAGGCAGTCGGTATTTATCTCAAAAGTCCACCAACCATCAATGTCTCACCTTACACAAAACCACTTCAAAATCACCCAGAATTCCCTATCAAGGGCTCTCAGATGAATAATGAGTACAGTATCTATTTTCAAGTGATCACTTTATTAGTCAAAAATTTATAATCATTACATAAAAAACACTAAAATTCATTGCATAGGAGTATCCTAATAACTAAAATCATTTATATCTGGGTCCAGGACTAAGACCACTTATATTAATGTTTATACAGTATTTATTATACATTAACCGATAATACCAGGTATATAAGGGAGTACTCAAAGCAGCTATACACTCTATAATATAATCTTAAGGCTCTTATCTCTTACAAGACCTGTATATCTATATACTGGCACCTTTCTTTAACACAGGTTACAATGTAATGCTACCTTAGTGTTTTAATTGTAGCTGCCCGCTCTCTTGTATATCTAGAACTCAAGGGCTTCTTAACGTGTGTGCACACCTGTGTGCTGACAGTGCCCCTTCTAATCTAAGTTAGACTTTGTGTATGCTGCCCCCGTGATGTATTCCTAATTTTCCCCTTTAATATCTCATACCTGGTGTAAAGTTGTTTGTGGCCTCGGTCCTGGCACCCACCACCGCCAACGTACGTTTCGTCTCCTTCCTCACGCCCTAAGGAAGGAGACGAAACGTACGTTGGCGGTGGTGGGTGCCAGGACCGAGGCCACAAACAACTTTACACCAGGTATGAGATATTAAAGGGGAAAATTAGGAATACATCACGGGGGCAGCATACACAAAGTCTAACTTAGATTAGAAGGGGCACTGTCAGCACACAGGTGTGCACACACGTTAAGAAGCCCTTGAGTTCTAGATATACAAGAGAGCGGGCAGCTACAATTAAAACACTAAGGTAGCATTACATTGTAACCTGTGTTAAAGAAAGGTGCCAGTATATAGATATACAGGTCTTGTAAGAGATAAGAGCCTTAAGATTATATTATAGAGTGTATAGCTGCTTTGAGTACTCCCTTATATACCTGGTATTATCGGTTAATGTATAATAAATACTGTATAAACATTAATATACGGTAAGTGGTCTTAGTCCTGGACCCAGATATAAATGATTTTAGTTATTAGGATACTCCTATGCAATGAATTTTAGTGTTTTTTATGTAATGATTATAAATTTTTGACTAATAAAGTGATCACTTGAAAATAGATACTGTACTCATTATTCATCTGAGAGCCCTTGATAGGGAATTCTGGGTGATTTTGAAGAATTGTGGTTGCAGTTATGGTGCTGCGTGTAGCAAATAGGGCACGGTAAATAAGCATGAGGATAGAAGGGATGAAGTTCCTTTACCTTTATTGATGAGAATGAGGTGAAGTCCGGGGGCACTGGTTACCAAGTCCAGGAGGGTCCGGCCAGCCTGGAAGAAGTCGGAGTCCACCTCGCCAGGTGGGTTTGGATGCCTGCCTTCTACACTTCTCAGTTTTGGGTCCCAGCTGCCAGTAAGCTATTCTGCAGCCCTTTTCCTTCCTTCTTACCCTCGTTCCCGACTAGCAGATAGTGCGATCCTGTACGGGTACTGCTGTTTTGTTGTAGATCTGGGCTCTCGGTAACCTGTTGTGCTGTCGGGCCCCTGCTTGCGGCCAGGAAACTTGCAATCTCCTGTCCTCCAGATTCCGTTCACGGGACGTGCAGTCCCCATGTAATTCAGGACTCTGGCATCTTCGGTTGCGCTGATCTGGGGTGAGCTCTCTAGCTCGCTGCTCCCAGAACTCTCTCCCACCTTCTTCTTCTTATCCCTTCCTCTCACACTCTCCTCCTCTAACCTCTCCCCCAGCCAAAAAAGGCAGTTTCCCTGAACTCTGGTGCTGAGCTCTCCCTTCTGGTCAGGGATCAGATCTTGTGTGTGCATGTGTGGGTTACCTAATGTTGGGAGCTCCTCCTGCTTCCAAGCATGATATCCCTTCCGGTGAATGAGGCAATGCCACTGTGGCAACCGGACCATGGGGCGCCACATGTCAACATACCCATAAACAGCTCCACCTCCCCATCTGCATCCCAGCTCCTATCTCTAACCACTTCTCTTGTTCTCTCAAAGCTCTCAACCTCTGAAACCCACATAGATGGTAACACCTTAAACCTGGTCTTTACCCGCCTCTGTTCAGCCTTCTCCTTGGATAACTTGCCTCTTTCTCTCTCTGACCACAACATTCTCTCCTTCACGCTCACAAATACTCGCCCATCCCAGCACACTCCTATCTATCACAACATTCAGAAATCTTCAGGCCATTAACCCTCATATACTCACAGGCTCTCTTCTGTCATCACTGTCCCCAATCTCCTCCTTCTCCTGTCTTGATCAGGCTGTGAATCACTACAATGACCATCTAAAAAGCAGCCTGGACCAAGTAGCGCCCCTCACCCTCAGAACCTTCAAACACAGAGTTAAACAGCCCTGGCTGACACTGCAACCTCGATTCCTCCAGCGATGCTCTAGGAATATTGAATGCCAATGGAGGAAAACATAGTCAAGAAAGCAAAAGGGTGGTCGGTGTATATGGACCTGTGCTGCAAGGACCAAAGGATCAGATGGTGTTCATCATTATAATTTTTATTTCTGACGCGTTTTGGAGTAAGGGCCCTTTCACATCAGCGTTTATTTGAAATCGCGGCAGATGCGGTGAAAAAACCGCATCTGCCGCGATTGCCGCATAACCGCTGCACTTGCGGCGCGGTTGCGGTAATCCCCATAGAAAGTATAGGGGGACTTGCGGCAGGTGCGGCAAGTGCGGTTTTGCACTTGCGGCAGGTGCGGCAGCGAAAAAAAACGCGGTCAGCCGCGGTTTTTTTCGCGGCCGCACCTGCCGCAAGTGCAAAACCGCACTTGCCGCACCTGCCGCAAGTCCCCCTATACTTTCTATGGGGATTACCGCAACCGCGCCGCAAGTGCAGCGGTTATGCGGCAATCGCGGCAGATGCGTTTTTTTCACCGCATCTGCCGCGATTTCAAATAAACGCTGATGTGAAAGGGCCCTTAGTCCCAACTCCTTCCTCACCTGCGCTGGAAAGACCAAAGGATCAGATGGTGTTCATCATTATAATTTTTATATCCTCAGGAAGGAGTTGGGACTAACTCTAAAACGCGTCGGAAATAAAAATTATAATGATGAACACCATCTGATCCTTTGGTCCTTGCAGCGCAGGTCCGTATACACTGTCCACCCTTTTGCTTTCCTGACTACGTTGATCGTTATGGTGTGAATCTTTGCAGCAGCTACTACCTTTTGCTTTGACACTGGTTGTGTGCTACACAACCACCCCCCAGGTGAGTGACTAATTAAATTTAGTCCACCTTTCTATCAATGATAAGACCCTATTGTGCTTTTCTCTCCCTTTTTCCAATGGAGGAAAACAAGCTCACCAGAAAGCTATCCACTTTAAATTTTTGCTAAGAACCTACAACTCTGCCCTTCAGCTCGTCAAACAGACCTACTTCACCACCCTGATCTCCTACTTTGACACCTTTAACTCTCTCCTCAGTGCAGGCCCCTATCACTGACCTCTCTGTGGATAATGTGGCTTCTTACTTCACAGAGAAAATAGAAAACATCCATCAGGAAATCAGCTCCCGGCCTCCAAGCGCCATCACTCCCATCCCTCCCCACATCTCCTCTGGCTCACTCTCCACATTTGACCCAGTCACAGATGAAGAAGTCTCCAGGTTCCTCTCCTTCTCTCATCCTACTACATGCACCACTGACCCCATCCCCTCACACCTACTCCAATCTCTCTCTCTGGTCTTCACCACTCACCTAACCAAAATCTGGAATCTCTCCTTCTCTTGTGGCATCTTACCCTCCAATTTCAAACACTCTATCACAACTCCATTATTAAAGAAAATGTCTCTTGACCCATCCTGCACAAATAATTATAGACCAATCTCCAATCTCCCCTTCATCTCAAAATACTTGGGGTGCCTGGTCTACTCTTGCCTCACCCGCTACCTCTCCACTCACTCTCTTCTAAATGCACTGCAGTCTGGTTTCCATCCCCTACATTCTACAGAAACTGCACTCATCAAAGTGACCAATGACCTTCTGATGGCAAAAGTAATGTGACTATTCTCTGCTTCTTCCTCTGCAGTCTTTGACACCGCTCTCCTGGTTCTCTTCCTATCTTTCTGACTGTTCTTTCAGTGTATTATTTGCTGTCTCCACTTCTTTTCCTCTTCCTCTCACTATTATTATTATTATTATTTATTTATATAGCGCCATTAGGTTCCATGGCGCTTTACATGAGGATGAGGGAGACAAGAACAAGAACAAGTACACTAAATCTAGGCGATCAGGACGTACAGGTACAGGAGGGGCAGCGACCCTGTCAACGAGGGCTCACAGTCTATGAGGGGTGGGTTAGGATACAGTAGGATGGGGGAATGTCAGGTATGGGGCGTTCGCCTGGGTCTCATGGCAGGTTGTAGGCTTGACGGAACAAGTGAATCTTCAGGTGACACTTGAAGCTACTCAGGGTAGGAGAGTGTCTGACATGTTCGGGTAGGGAGTACCTCAAGGTACGATCCTTGGGCCTCTTCTCTTTGCTCTCTACACAGTCCCCATTGGACAAACCATCAGCCATCTTTACACTGATAACACACAATTATACACTTCAACCCCTGACCTTACCCCCGTTGTACTAAAGAACATCAATGACCAACGGCAGTTTGCAATATCATGTCCGTTCTATACCTGAAAAACAACCTTTCCAAAACTAAACTTCTTCTGATCCTGTCCTCCACTAACCCCCCTAAATCTGCTATTTCTCTCTCAGTGTGCAGCACCATGATAACGCCTAGGCAGCAGGCTCGCTGTCTGGGTGTTATATTTGACGCTGATCTCTCCTTCAACTCCTATATACAATCTTTCGCCCGCTCTTGGAAACAAAAAAAAACCTTCACCATGACATTGATCCACTACTGCCTTGATAATTGTAATTCTCTGTTAATTGGCCTCCTCCACACTAGACTCTCCTCTCTCCAGTCCATCCTTAATGTACCCATTCTCTTCGCTCTAGAAGTGACTTGAGACTAACATCTGCATTAATCTGAACTTCCCACTCCTGGCTCCAACAATTTTCCCTAAATGCACCAATTCTCTGGAATGCTTTACCCTAAGAAATTAGGACTATCCACAACTTACATAGTTTTAGGCGCTCCCTAAAAAACACATTTTTCAGAGCGGCCTATCGCTCTCCGTAATCAAAGTCATTTAGACACAGGGTATTCACTATTCCTCTGAAAATAACTTCACCAGAGGCAAAAGAACAACACAGACTGGTTGGTGCCCACTCATGCAGGTCTTATCTACTCCCCATTTCCTCAAAGTGGCTGGTCATCATTGCAAAATAAGCACCTGTACTTTGTGTCACCCCCACCCCAATGTAGATTGTAAGCTCTTACGAGCAGGGTCGTCATTATTTTTTGCTTTAATTACTGTATTTTTTATAACTGCTACTAATGACTGTCTGTATATGAACCTCTGAATTGTAAGGCACTATTGTCGAGCCCAGGCTTTGCGGTACTCGGGTGTTAGGCTTCAGGGGTAGCGTATGCTGTGTCACGGGGAATGGCGGCCGCGCCTGATCCGGTGTCCTGGGCCTATCTTTGAAAAGGGGGTGATATGTACAGGGGATTATATACAGTTTGTTGTTGTGACGCCACCTGTAGTTTCTGGTGATTTGCACCAGTGCCGCCACAGCCCACCGGAGGTAGATGGTATCACGGCTAGGATGGTGTAGTCCTCCACAGGAAGGCCTGGGACCTCCGGGGCAGCGTTCCTGTAAGGAAACAAGTTCATGGGAAGAAAGCAAACTGAGTCCAAAGTCACTGTTCCTCCGGGTACTTTACTGGCAATTGTATTGGTTGCATACAAAAGTTACAGTGCAGTATTCCTGATGGTGTGAGGACAGGTAGCTGAACGGGTGGCTGCAGGCAGATCTTAGGTGGTATGATGGACCCTTGGTATGTGCCGTAGTGCTCTACCCTCATCTGTTTCTTCACTGCTTCCCAGTGGTGGTGAAGTATGGTTCCTTATAGCCAACTTGACCTCCTTCTGTCTCTCTCCTTTGCTCCCGTCGGATAACCCTCTGCTGGCTGGCCGCTTAACCATCAAGCGGTGCCTGGTACCCTCTTTCGGTCGCTCAGGTGCCCGGGAGAAGTGTAGACTCCACGGGTCTCTGGATTTTCTGTGGTCCTGAAGTATCCCACAGGTGTGGGCTCCGGTGCCCGGTAAGCTGACTGGGCTGAACCCCCTCGAGTTCCTCGTCCCTTCAAGCTGTCTGCTCCGGGGATCTTTCCTTTCTCCCACTCCTGGTCCCTCAGCCGAGAGACCCTCGCCTCGTTCCTAGCTTTCCATTCTTCTCCTAGACCTGGAGGCAAAGACCTCCTTGTTCCCATTTGAGGTGGTTTTATTCCCTCCCGGGTAACCTCCTACTGTATGACCTAGTATGGGGTGCTGGTTACTGGGTTCCACCAGCTGGAGTATCTGCACCTCTTTTACGGGTGCAGTACCCCTCTGTGACGCCTGCATGGCGGGGCGCCACACTATGAAATATGTTGGCACTATATAAATAAAGATTATTATTATTATTAGTAGCTGATGTCTTCATATTAGAACTATAGGATGTAGGCATTTATCACTTGTTTTTCCCCGTGTTCGGGGATGCTGCGCCAAAGGACGGATATGGTTAATCTCATATTCAATTAGTATACCTGCCGGGTCTGCATTATCTTCCCCAGGTGTGCCGCTGGTTCAATCTTCATGTGAGCGGCTGCAATAGCCAATCACATTTAGCTGATAAGCTAAGGGGCGGCCTGAAAGCGATGCAGTGACATGTCACACCAGGAAGATTTCTCTTCGGCACACCTAGGAAAGATAATGCAGACCCAGCAAGTATACTAATGGAATATGAGATTAACCATATCCGTCCTTTAGTGCAGCATCCCCGAACCCGGGGAAAAACAAGCTGTTCGCCCATCCCTCATTGTAAGACACACTTTTGATTCTCCCAAATTGGGGGGAAAACGGGGGTGGGTCTTAAAATCTGAACCTAAAAAAAAAAACCCTTACAGGGGAAAGAGGGGTTTGTGGAGGTGGAGCTGGGGTGCATGAACTGGTCTTCTTGGGTCCCCGGAGGCTTGGGGCAAAGCCAGGAGCTGCGGGGATCTCACGTCTGCATCCAGTGGACGCCACCATTATGGTATCAAAGCATGCATTGCAGAGCTGCAATACATGATCTAGGGTCCAGACTTCAAGAAAATGCATGCGGAGGCGGCACATGTGCAGACCGTGATTCGTGGCCATTTTCTTAAAGTTCAGGCACTATAGCATGTATTGCAGCTCAGTATTACATGCTATTACACAATAATAGCAGCGCCCATGGGCACTACAACAACCCCCACCCACAGCTCCTGGCTTTGCCACAAGCCTCCGTGGACCCGTGAAAATTGGCTCATGCACCCCCGCAATGTCCCCCTCAGTAAGCCATGGGGGAACTATAGATAAGGATGAGAGATATATGTGTGGCACATAACATCAACCAGGGTTAATCCCCCACACAACACTTAACACTGCACTAGCACCTCTAGGCCAGAAGGGGGAGCTAAAGCAGCTCCCCTATATATTCTGGTGTAAAGAGGAAGTAGTTAGTTCAGTTCCTGGGAGGACTGAGGAAGAGAGACTGTGGTGTAAAGAGGCTGTCTTAGGCTTTTCCACAGTCTGCTACTCGATTCCAGGCCTAGTCAGGGTCTGAGGAGAGGAGTCAAGAGAATAGAGGAACACATCTGGGAAACTGAGCTACCTCATAACTCACCCCGGAGGAGCGCAGAGACCGGATACTGGATCCGAATCTGTGACTGACACATGCAGCACAGAAAGCACCGGGATAGTGGAGGTTACATACCTACACCATACCTCAGCGAAGCAACACGGTGGGGTCAGAAGCACACTGAAAGACTCAAGTTGCCTAGCAAAGGGGGTACCTGTGAGGAGAGACAGGGCCAGCGGCTCAGCTAAAGCGGCAGCAGGGCCACACACACACAGCGCAGCAGTGGGAAGCTGAGGACCCGGTCAGGGTGGGAGCAACACGGCCCCGGTACAGACTCCGTGGACACTACTCTGCTAACAACATCTGCAGTAAAGCCTTGGAAAACTACAAAACCGTGAGTCTGTGTGATCCTTGCACGCAAGCCCTACTCTCCCTCACCAACTCTCATCATCTCTACTACTACCCCTACTCTGCACCAATCATAGACTTTAACTACCACTGCCCCGGGTAACCAAGTTCTACCCGCGGAGAGCTGTTACATCGCCAGCTGCTAAACATCATGCCCGGAGGTTCTGCAGCAGCGGTGGTCACCCTGACCACAACCCGTGGGTGGTGTGTGATACCAATGTGATAAGAATGGTGTGTGGATGTGAATAGAATAGATATACTGTAGAACAGGTATTCATAATTAGAATAGTGACCACAGGTATTATATCATTCCATATAATATATTAGTACAAGGTTGAGATATATATAAAAAGGGGTTAACTCTCTTTGACATGATGCTTCTATGATGAGAATATGAGCTGGCTGCCTCATGATATGTTTACTATGACCGGCAGGGGTCTTTTCAATGAATGTTGCATTGATAATATCTCATGACCGGCAAGAGTCTTTGAATGACTATTGTATTGTTATATACGGGCTACATGTCTTGTGACATACATCCCATGACAAACAAGTTATAGAAGGGTCTATTCAGCATTTATTCAATATCCTATGGCTGACGGTCATGAGGGAATTTGAATGGTACAGTCTGCGCGTGCTCGTAGATATTCTAAAGAGTATAAAATATGGGAAATCACGGTCACTGATGGGGGAGCTCTTCCAGGGCAAGATGGACGTACACCTCCTGCTATGCAAGCCTCAATATTGCTCCCTTCTCACTAATCCGTGTTCCCCCAAATGGAGAAGGTGAAGCAGCTACAATATCAGGTAATAAATATATTGATGCTTATTCGCTATAATTAAGTCTATGTATAATTGGTATACTTTGTGTTAAGCCTGTATTCAATTGATGACAATTCATGTGCTACTTTGTAAACAAATAAATTTAATCTTGCTATAAAGAATATTATTATTCATGCCTGATTTGTAAGTCAGTGAGCGCTTCGTAGGTACGGGCTCTGCCCCAATCCAGGTAAATTTAGCAAGACATGGTGTCACGACAAAATCCCCTGTAAATATACCCCCCATCTATTGCGGAACCCGGGACATGGTCCGGATAAAGACCGCTGTGATATCCCCAGCAGTACCCCGACCTGGTACCGAGTACCCCATCCCAGTGGGCTCCAAATATGTACCAGGATCGGGGACATATATCAGGAGGGGACACATATACTGGGATGGGGGACACATATACCAGGAGAGAGACACACATACCAGGATGGGGCTATATGTATATCAGGAGAGGGCACATATACCAGGATGTGGGCATGGGCATGGATACGAGGATGGTGGCTATATATATATATATATGTATATATATATATATATATATATGTGTATGTATATATATATATATATATAATATATAAATATCAGTTGGGGTACATATACCTGCATGGAGGCATGGATTCTAGGATGGGAGCATGGATCCCAGGACGGGGGCCATATATATATCAGATGGTATATATTTTTTTCCTCTTGTCCTTCACCAAATTTTGGGCGTTCGTCTTATACTCAGGTGCGTCTTATAAAGCGAAAAATACAGTAAAATCCTAATGACTTGTTATGACTTTCCAATATACCCTTAAAAAAAGATATATGTCCCTAATTTTTTGATAAAGACGTCCAGAAAAAATAAGAAAAATAAAGTTGACAACCCTGCCGATGGCTCTCCTGCTACTATAACTGCAACTACCAGTATGTCCTAATTCCAAGTCATAATAGAGATCCACCAGTTAGGGAACATTAATCAGTTAGAGAAATGTCCCATTAACTAGTTTTGTTGGGAATCACCCTGTTTTCAGTTTTGATCACTTGGTTATTCTGTGAGATATAGATATCAAGTATTGAGGGAAGGGGCTGAGGACCCAAAGTTAATAATAGTAGTAATGATAATAGTAGTACTAGCACACTGCACCAGGAGGGCTTAGGTGATGACAGATGTAGCGGTGGAGCCTTTCACCACAGAATCTTCTTGCAGTTTGCTGAGCTGCATAAAACTCCATCTGCACCCCTGATTGGCAGCTTTCTGTGCACATTGTACATTGTCAGCAAGCTGCCAATTTGTGGTGCGGGCGGGGTTACATAGATTATATGGACTATCTTGTACATGACACCTTGCCCATCCTTGATAATCTCCTGCTGATAAAATACTAATTGTATTGAATCTATAGCATGCTGCTGTATTGGTGTCACCAATACAAATACATCAAATGGTTTAAGCACACTATCAGTTTAAGGGTGGAGGCACACGGGCGTGAGAGTCGCGCGAGAGCAATGCGAGAAAAGCTCGAATTGCACTCGCACCAGTATCATGACCATACCAGTGCCATTAAATGATACTGGTCATACCAGTGCGTTATCCACGCACTGAACTCGCATTGCGACTGAAATGGGAGTTCAATCGCAGCATGCTGCGATTGAACACGATTTCCTTGTGCGAGTGCCCATTGTAAGTACAGTACAGACCAAAGGTTTGGTAACACCTTCTCATTCAAAGAGTTTTCTGTATTTTCATGACTATGAAAATTGTAGATTCACAGTGAAGGCATCAAAACTATGAATTAACACATGTGGACTTATATACTTAACAAGAAAGTGTGAAACAACTGAAAATATGTCTTATATTCTAGGACTAGGTTGTACGGTAACCTATCAGTTTTCACTGTTGTGACAGTAACGGTGAAAGCCGATTGGTTAAATGAAGATAAAACTTCAGCACCATGGAAAGCATTTACCAGGAAATTCAAACACTTGGTGTTTGAAAGTCCATACTTTCCATGGTGCTGAAGTTTTATCTTCAGCACCATGGAAAGTATTTACCGGCCAATTTAACCAATCGGCTTTCACCGCTACTGTCACAGCATTGAAAGTGATAGGTTACTCTGCTGACAACCCGGCTATTTCAAATACCGCTGCTTTCACAGCAGCGGTGTTTGAATACACCAGTAAATGCTGTTGGCGGGGATGAAGTTTGCTCTGCGGGATTACTCAGCATACTGAGAAATCCCGTTGACCAAACTTCAGGACTGCGGACAGCAGCACACTTACTTGCACCAAACACTGACTCTCACAGCACACTCACAGCACACTCTCATGCATACAGCCATGCAGACACACCCACACGCACCACATTCACACCACACTCACAGTAAAAACGCGCAGCACTCGCATCACTGTCATGCATCAAAACGCACGAGAGGCACAAAGACACAGGGGGACACAGTGGGAGAGGCACAGAGACACAGCGGGACATAGGGAGAGGCAAGAGACACAAAGGAAGAGGCAGTGACACAGGGGGAGAGGCAGTGACACAGGGGGGCACACGGGGGAGATGGAGCACACGGGGGAGACAGCACACACGGGAGAGACGGACACAGCGCATACAGGGGAAATAGCGCACACAGGAGAGACAGAGACAGTGCACACGGGGAGACAGCACAGAGTAGAGAAAAAAGCACAAAGAAGAAACAGCGCACAGGGGAGAGACGGCACAGAGAGAAGACAGCGCACAGGGGGAGACAGGCACAGAGATGAGAGACAGTGCACAGACACCTCCCTCCCGATGCGATAGCATTGGCCCACATCTAGTAATGTGTATAAATGAGAAACCCCAGGGCATAATAAAGAAAATTAAATTTGCAGAGTATAACTTCTCCATGGATCAAATTTCCTAGGAAAAACATGGAAAAAATGAATTCAAACTTGCCTGATCTCCTCAGCTCTAGATAATAAGTCCAAATTATAGAATTGCTTTACATTAGGCGTTTTTTTTATAAGCCATTCCTCTCCATAAAGAGCACCTTAAATCCTTAAACACTGCATAAGTTTGTCTTCCTTAGTGATGAGCGAGCACTACCATGCTTTGGTCCTCAGTACTCGAAATGAGCTGTTGTATTCTTGGATAGATGTGGAACCCTGCCAATTCAGGCAGCCACAGAACCACCTAAAGCATAGATGGATTTACACAGTAGGTACCACATACACCCAACACCTTCCATGCCAGACCTGTACGGGGAGCTCCACTTGCTGCCTTACGCAAGATCCCTATTAATACTGGTGCTGGGGGCGGAGTTAGTCAGAGTATGCAGTCACTAGGAGAACTGTGAAGACGTCCTGGTGTGTCGGAGCCACGCTAGGCCCGAGCCAGTTGACAGTTAACCAGCCTAGCCAGCTTAGCCAGTCTGAGGGCCTAAGAGTGAAGTCGAAGGCAAGGCAGAAGGAGCGAAGTAACAGCAGACTGGGGGCAGAGGAGCCGTACCGGTTCAATCCAGAAAACAACCCGGACACCAGAGTCCGAGTCTGCAGGAGAGCAACTAGCCCAGCAGAAACACCTGTTCACTGAGGAGACTCCAGGAGAAGTGATAGCGGTAGTCGACACAGAGGTTTCCCACCACACAACACAGGTGACAGAGACACAAAGGAGGCCAGGCCTAGTTTCACACAGGTCAGAGGCTTCACCAAGGGAAAAGCAACAAGTAGGCCTTATACTCACTCACTGTGGAGATCCATAAGTGTTTCTCGATCACCGGAGTGTGCCCTGGACAGTACCTTCAATACCACCAGTAAAGGTACAGAAACAACTTCCAGTGTGTGTGTCCATTTCTCCAACCCTGACCCTGTCCAACTCAGAGACTGCAGCAGCAACCCGGCTGGCTAGCCACCTCCCTGTGCAAATCCCTGTCACCTCATCACAAACTTGGGGACTCTGCTCCAGCTGTGGTGAGCTATACCATCCAGCTGCCCATCCATCATCCCTGGTCCACCATGGTAAGAGCATAGGTATAACCCGATCTGCTGGGTGTGAGTTTGACATGATCTAAAGCTACCAGTTCTAATGGCTGTTTAGTGATGATAGGTTGGAGTGGTGCTTTCTGGCTGTTACGGTCTTTTTTTCTTAATGATCATGGTCCACAATTCTTACACCATTTCTCTATGGTAGACCTCATGCCAATCCAACAGAATCTCTCACGTAACAATATTTCCAGTTTTCTCCATCCAAATTGTCCTTCTCCGTTATGGTACGCTTCCAACACCATTTGGACATCTCTCTTTGGAATCACAATTTGCCATACCATGTCATGTGTTCTGGGGTTGATATACTGTCTGCACAATTGACCTTGATAGAGGAATAACCTGCTTCGTTCTTTCCACAGGTATTGGGACTCTGGTGGAGCATTCTTTCCAATTTGGGAATCCAGTTGGGTTACCAGCTTCTTTACTAGGCTCACTGCCGGATCACTGTCTTATGTCTCTTTCCATCCATAGTGAGGCAACGGGTTTAGTGCAACATTCTGACGGTTCTGGTAGATATGGGTTTCTGTCATTTGCCATTTTCAACTTTTATGGAAAGCTGGGAGTTCTACTTCCTCCAACTCATCCGCCTCTTCTTCAAGTCCTTGCAAATGTACTTGAGGGTTTCTGGAGAGGGTATCAGCATTAGCATTGTTACAGCCTGCCCGGTACTTGAAGGTAAAGTCATAGTTCGATAGTCGGGCCATCCAGCATTGCTCCAATGCACCAAGCTTTAAGGTATCCAAGTATGTTAACCATGTCTGTGAAGATGGTAAATTTGGCAGCTGCCAGGTAATGCTTGAATCGCTCTGTTATAGCCCAGACCAAGGCAAGGAACTCAAACTTAAAGGAAATGTAGTTTTCTGGGTTCCTCTCAGAGGGTCGAAGTTTTCTGCTGGCATAGACAATTACTCTTTCCTTGCCATCTTGTATCTGGGATAGTACTGCTCCCAGGCCTATATTGCTTGCATCGGTGTAGAGGACGAATGGTAGGTTATAATCGCGGTAAGCCAGGATTTCCTCACCGGTCAGAGCCCGCTTCATCTGCTGGAAGAAGTCTTCTTGTTCCTTTCCCCATTCCAATAGTGGCTCCGGAGACCTTCTCTTCTTAGTTTGGCCTACTAGAAGATCTTGTAGGGGCGCTGCCATCTTTGTGTAGCCCTTAATGAATCTTCTGTAGTACCCAACCAAATCTAAGAATTGACATACCTCTCTGACGGTGGTTGGTCTCTGCCAGTCCTGGATAGCTGTCACTTTTTCCGGGTCTGGTGCTACTCCATCTGCACTGACCACATGCCCGAGATATTGGACTTTTGGTTTAAGCAGGTGACATTTATATAGTTTGAGCTTCATTCCGTACTTTGTTAGAGCTGTAAATACCTCCACCAGGTGTTCTAGATGTTCTTCATAGGTTTTGGAATATACGATGATGTTGTCTAGGTATAAGAGCACAGTCTCGAAGCTCTGGTGTCCCAGGCATCATTCCATGAGTCTTTGAAACGTTCCCGGTGCATTGCATAACCCGAATGGCATGCTGTTGAATTCGCATAGGCCCATTGGTGTTGTGAATGCTGTCTTCTCTCGGTCTTCTTCTGCAACGGCGACCTGCCAATATCCACCAGTGAGATCTAACGTAGAGAAACAATTAGCAGTCTTTAATGCAGCAAGAGAATCCTCTATTCGGGGTAACGGGTAAGCATCTTTGTGAGTGATCTTATTGATTTCCCTGTAATCCACACACATCCTCATAGTGCCATCCTTCTTTCTGGCTAGGACTAAGAGGGCTGCCCAGGGACTACAACTCTCTCTTATTACCCCGGCTTCCTTCATGTACTGCAGCATCTCTTTGGCACACTGGTAGTGTTTTGGCGGAACGGGTCTATGTCTCACTTTGATTGAGGGATGCTTTCCTGTGGGTATGTAATGGTGTACCCCTTTAATCCTCCCAAAATCTAATGGATGCTAACTGGATATCTGTTCAAACTCTTGTGCTACCCGGTAGGCTCCGTGCTTCTGGTGGGGAGAGGTGGCATCAGTTCCTACGTGGAACTGCTGACACCACTCCTCTAGCTGTCCTTTGGAGTTGTTACCCTCTGCCTGGTTTGACGGGGAAAAGGGCTCTACTGTCTGTATGTTGTTGTTACAGACAGTATACAGCTTTGCTACAGTAGCATACTGGGGTAGTTTTGCTTCTTCTTCCCCACAATTTAATACACGGATTGGTACTCTTCCCTTGCATACATCCACCACCCCTCTGGCTGTCAGTAGTGTAGGTCTATGCTCTGAATATACCGGCTTTACAACTGTCTGGTATTCTTTTCCTCTGAGACCTATAGCTGCTCAACACCATATCATCAGTTCACTTTTTGGTGGTAACACAATGGGAAACTGGTCTGTTACCCGTACACTGCCAATCTCTCCCCGAGACAGATTTACCTGTTGCTTGCGGATGAGGGCACACATTTCTCTTTGGAGGACTCTCTTTGGTCCATAACCAGCAGTCACAGCAATCTGTTGGAGTAAAAACAAAACTTCTCCAAGGCAGTTTTCAAACACATTAGTACCAATAACCATGTAGGGGTATTTTTCATTAGGGTCATCTTCTACCACACATAACCCTTGGTCTTTTAACTCCACCCTCCCCAGCTTCATTGTCACTTCTCTAAACCCCACCTGAGTCAGTGGTTGTCCATTAGCTGCAAGAATGACAAAGTTAGGGTCTGGGGGTCTAAGATCAGTATCAGACCAAAATTGTTTGTAAAGGATATGTGGGATGGTGGTAACCTGTGTGCCGGTGTCCAGTAGAGCCGATGTGGGAATTCAATCTAGCGTAATGTTGAGGTATGGACAGCCTCCCACGTACCGATTATGCCAGTCATATGGGCCTGGTCGCCCTACTCCTGGGGATTGACCCTCAGACTCAGGAATGTCGGGTTTAAAAGACATCCTCTGGCTAAGTGGCCTGGTTTGTTGCAGCGTAGGCAGATGGGTTGTCCTGAAGAATATGTGTGGTTGCTGGCTCTACATTGGAATGGTGTGTTGGTCCCCTGAACGGGCGACTCGTTGGTCTCCAGAATGGGCAACTTGTTGGTCCCCTCCACGGGTGACTTGGGTTTTTTCCTCATGCACGGGACATCCTCAAGACAATCAGCTAGCTGGATTCTGCTTGGTGGTTGTGTCCCCAGCCTGGCTTGCAAGAGCTTTAACACATAGTTCATATTTTTGGTTAGCTGCAGCACCTGGTTACGTAGGTCATCATCAGAGTTGGTTACTACAGCTTGCCCTACTGCTTTTGCAGGGTCTTTGGGGGTAGGTTCAAAATCTATGGGAGAGGTGTTAACCTGCCAGGATTGGGTTGCGGGTTCTGCAGGCAATGGGTCTCGTAGCACGGTTATAGCTCAGTGTTTTAACGCATTAAAGTTCACATCAGGATGATCTAAGACCCACATGTGTACCTGCTGGTGGTGGTAGTCCAACCTCAACCCATTCATAAACTGTTCTACAAGCATTTTATCTTCTTCTAGCACACTTGCCGGGTCTACCTGCTTTAAGGACCGGAGTGCCCCTTGTAAACATATGGCAAAGTCTCTGATGTTATCTTGCGGTTTACATTGGTAGAATATCATCCTTAAATCAGACTGTGTGTGTTTTTCAAAAGCAGCTATGAGCTTGTTGAATACTTTTGCTACAGGGTCTCTGTCAGCATCGCACTAAAACTCCGCTGTGCCTGTTAATTGTCCCAGCACAACGGCCGCTCGCTGCTTTTCTGTCACAGCATACATGTCCAGGACTGCACACATCTTTTGTTTGAAGGCTGCTAAGGTACTGGGCTTACCCTCGTAGGTTGACAACCATTTTGCACCCGGTATGTACGGCAAGGCTAATGGCATTATCGGGGCCACTGCTCCGGGTGCTGCGGCTCCCACACCGGTTGCGGGACCGGCTGGTGCTGCGTTCCGGACATCCCTTCTGTCAGGGACCTGTGCATCGTCCGTTTCAATCATGGTGGTGTCCCCCTAGTTAACCGCTGCCAGCCAGTGAGGTAAATTTTCCTGGCAGTCGGCGGCTCTGCAGAGGGAGTGGAGCACCTTCGGTATTTCCGGAACCAGACGCTGCACTTCATTGATCTTCGGCAGAGCAGAGGAGCGGGGCGTATCTTCGCTCTCTTTTCTAGCCGCGATGCTCTTTCCGCTCTGTGGCGTAGCAATGGTGGCCCAAATTTACAGTTCAAAAACAGTCAATAAAGTCCAATTTAAGCACACAGTACCCGGTTTTACCTGGCACGGGATCCTGTTTGTGACAGGATAGGGGGGTACTCGGATACCAGGACAGGTGGCTACTGCACAGCTTGGGACATTCACCTTGGAGAGTTGTGAGGCCTCCTCTGTTAGTGTGTGCGGTGATTGAGGTAAGTTCTGCCTGTAACTGAACTTGCCGCTCTTTCTCCCTCTCAGGGTACTACTCCACAACCGACAATGAGGACTTTGCTGTGAAGATCCCTATTCTCCTCTTGGACCCCTGGTCCTATGCTTGGTTAGGTTTGACGTCTCACTTGGTGTAAGCTCAGGTGGATTAGATCCTCCTGGTTGGTCCTGGCTTTCTCTGCTACACTTTAGATGAATAGCAGCTTCTGACTCCGGTGTCCAGGTGGGCTAAAGGGATAACAGGTATGTTCCCTTTTTCTTTCTTCCTTCCCTTTCCACTGGCTTCTTCACTAACTGTTCTCTTCTCTGCAGACTGAATGACTACTCCCCTCAGGCCTGGATCTTTATAGGGTATCTGGCTTAAGGACAGCTAGTTGGGCTCCCCCTCTAGGTCTTGGGTGGAAGGTGTTGGGTGCTGTGTTTCACAAGGTGTACATCCCTCCCTGCACCGGTGGGTCCTGTGGCAATCCCCCACAGGGGTGCCACAGATCACGTGATCAGCCGCAGTGCATTGTGGCCTTGATCACGTGATTGGCCGTGGTGCATTATGGGCCTGATCATGTGATCGGCCCAGCTTCAATATGTGCATTGCGCATGCACGGAGCCAGGCCGATCACGTGATCAAGGCCATAATGTACTGCGGCCGATCACAAGATCAAGGCCACAATGCACCAGGCCAGATGTAACGCAGCGGCCGGTGCATCATCACATAAAAAGAGGGAGGGAGATTCCAAATTCAAGAGGACATGAATAAAAAATATGCCGCCCAGCGGAGTGTGCTGGAGAGCTTCAAGGAGGGGATAATGGAGCCTGGAGCCGCCTTTCCAGTCGCCTGAGAGAGTGACGTGCTATAAGTTTAAAGTCTTTTTTTCTAACTCAAGTCAGATTTAGAACAGACAGGGATGGTTAGGGAGCACCTAGGAAGGTGTAGAGACAGCTAGTGATAGGTCAGAGCCTTACTTCCAGGTGACAGGTTCCCTTTAAGGACAGGGCCATTCAGATACTGTGAGAATCAACAGTCAGTAGCTCAGAACCTGCACAGCGCCTGGCAGTAACATTCCACCCGGAGGGGGCGCAAACCCCATAGACCACGGTCGGAGCCAGTGCACAAACTCTTGAAACTGTCACTTCTGAAGCCCTACAATTACAGGTCCAGGCACTGGCTAAGGGCATGGCTGAGCTGGCCAAAGCTATGCAAGCGATGCAAGGATCCAAGTCAGAGGAGAAGATCGAGTCGGCTTCCAGTTGAGATGACGTCTCGTGGCTGCGACAGAGAAGCAACCCACTGATTAAAGGACGACCCAGCGATCGCTACGGCCCTGAAGGGAAGCCCATCTGCCCATCTGTGACAAGGTGGGTCATAACTCCAGATTATGTACTTTAAACGGGAGTACCCTGGGGCAGTGAGCCACCCCTCAGGAATGAGACAACCTGGCCCACCGAACTGGCGTGACAAGTATGTGGGAGGCCGGCCAGTCCTGCCTGTCTTGCTAGATGGCATCCCCATGAATGCTTTAGTGGACACCGGCTTGCAGGTGACAACGATGCCATATATCCTTTACCAGAGATATTGGCCAGACTCCGACATCCTACGCACCTCAGATGAAAGTTTTACTATATATGCTAGTATGCCAAAAGATGACTCGCCACCAAGGGAGTCAGGGAATCAGGTGGTGGTCGGTGCCCGAGTCCGTGCCCTTGAGCGGACACCAAAAAGGGGAATAAAAATAATAAAGTTTATGTTTGTGATGCCACCTGTAGGTCCAGTAATGGCATTGGCACTGCTGGAACCTCCGGGGGATGGGCAGCAGCAAGGTGTTGTAGCCCTCTGCAGGTAGGGCAATTTTCCCCGGGGTGTTGGAAGTAGGAATAGTGGAAAAGGGCAGCGTAGTCGTGGTGGTGTGGGGCTGGAATGATGGGCACACACACAAGTCTCTTTCGGTACCTTTACTGATGGAAACCGGTACACATCCAGGGATGAATGCTGCACTCTGGGACTTCCACGTTGAGTGAGGTGTAGCCCTCCCTTGTCCTGTGCTTTGTCCTGAAGCCTAGCTGGTGTGAAACTAGTCCTGACCTCCCGTGTCTCCACACCCGTGTTGATGCACTGAGGGCTCTCTCTTTGTTCTACCGCTATCTCTCCTGCAGTCCCTGGCTCTCAAATGTAGGTGCTGTGGGTTTCCAGGAAGCTAAATCTCCATGGTGTTCTGGATTCTCTGCTGGGATTTTCGCTCTCTCCCTATGTGCAGACTCGGTCTCCAGTGACTGGTGTTCTGGTGGGGTGAGCCGGTATAGCTCCTCTACCCTTGTCTGTAGTGTTCCTCGCCTCTGCCTGTCGTCCTCACTCTCTGGACTTCACCCTGGCTCTGGCGTGCACTGGTGTCGGGCCTAGCATGGCTCCGGTAATCAGTTCTGCTCACTAGTTCTGAGCTGAACTTCACAGTTCTTCTAGTGACTTAAAGAGAGATTCTGCTGCACACCAGCACTTCTTGTCTTCAAAGAAAAAGCCTATGGCTACAAGTATTATTGCATTGTGTGAACAGGAACCAAGAACACTTTGGAAAGCGACTGAAAGCTATCTAGGAATAAATGTGAAAAATTAGTTAAATGTAATGGCCATGACATTTGTAAGCCCAGTAACCACGAACAAGGTTTTTTCACTCTACTGGGTCCTATCTAAAAACCTCATGTCTGCAGTCTGGATATGTGTATGGGATAATGCCCTATCTGCAATTAAAACCTGCTTATAAAGGAAATTTTCAGGACTATATGTAGGTTCTCACTCTCTGGACCTCACCCTGGCTCTGGCGGTGCACTGGTGTCGGGCCTAGCACAGCTCCGGTAACTAGTTCTGCTCACTAGCTCTGAGCTGAACTTCACAGTTCTTCTAGTGACTGCACACTCTTGCTAATTCTGCCCCCAGCACCTGTATTTATAGGGGATCTGGCTTAACAGCAACCAGTGGGTTTCCCTCTACAGGCCTGGAGCGGAAGGTGTTGTATGTATGTGTGGGTCTCAGCTGTGGAAATCCCATTGTGAACTAGTTGGTTCTGTGGCTTACCTGTCACAGGGCACCACATATCCTCACCAATCCCTTGTAGACTGCGAACCCTCATGGGCAGGTTTCTCTTTCCTCAACTACTGTATCCTCAACCATCCCCTGTAAAGTATGAACCCTCGTGGGCAGGGTCCTCTCTCCTCACCTACTGTATCCTCACCCATCCCTGTAGACTGTGAGCCCTCGCGGGCAGGGTCCTCTCTCCACCTGTACCTGTCTGTGCTTTGTATTGCTCATGATAATTGTACTTGCCTATGTAAGCCCCTTTTCACTTGTAAAGCACCAATGAATAAATGGTGCTATAATAATAATAATAAAAAATAGCAATTATAATAACTATATTAAGTAGTAGCAAGCTTTCCAGACAACTAGGTCTTTTTTTTACCAGCCTGTGACGAATTTGCCACCAAACCTGGCAGCTCTATAATGCCTCCTCTATGCTCAGGCCAGTCAGTGAATTGCCTGAGGATAAAAGAAGAACCACAGCTACCCTGTCAGTGCTGGTTTATTAAAGCACCCTCAGTGAGTGTAATATATGCCTTCCAGTCCTCAGACCAGAAGTACACATGATAACAGCCACCCCGTCACTCAAAGAGGCCCTAAATACCACAAGCACCAGATGCTATCACTAATTTCTCATTTGATATAAGCCCGGCTTATGTTGGGTCAGAAACCAACCTAGGTAGCGTATAGTGTTAAATGAGCACACGGATGTGGGAGTTTGTGATTAAGATAAGAGAGCAATCCAATATTAAATGTATATATTTAATCGCTGTAGGGACACACTAGAATACTATTTACAGGTATTATGAAGATATTACAAATGTTACAGTCAATTATGCAAATAAAAGATACATGGGATACACACAGATTTATAGGCAAATGTAATCAGTTACTGGTTCCTTGCTGCTGCTGGTGGCCACAAGGAGGCAGTGTAGAGCCACCGGGTTTCCTTGGGTATTCTCTGCAACATGGTGTATAGAGGTCCTCCTCAAAGTAATACAAAAATCCAACGGAGGTCTGCATTCTTATTCTGTAAGTTGACGGCCCCTCTCCTGCCCAGGGGCTCCCCTACAGTTCTCTCCCCCTGTGTTGCGATATGAAATATTCAAAAGCTACTATGGGTCATAACTTTGCTCGGCAGTGTCATAGATGGAAAATAATGCTCTCATATTTTTTGTTATGATTTTAGCTTTCCAATCGTATGACACACAGCCTTTTTGCAGTCGTCCAGCTTGCCACTATTAAGCTTGGGGTAGTTAGGAAGGTCGCACAATTATGCAGAAATATGCGTTATGGTCCTCTACTTTATAATTGTCATATTTAGTGGAGTGATGTGTAATGACATATTAAGACTTCTGTTCCCTTGGCTCCTGTGTGTCTGTGCTGTGTGTGAAGCTTCTTTTGACATCCCCTGGTAGAGGGAAATTAGTTCTCACCTCTCTCTGCAGATTAATGGGGGAAGGTCTTCCTTTTGTACAATTATCTCTGGTCCCAATGTGTCACCTAGCCCCATTTGTTAGGAAGCCTTCATTGTGTGGCCACAGTTGGCCAGGAAATTAACATCCTCAGGTTAATTAACAGATTCAGGAGTTGAATTAATGCTTGGGCAAACAGGAGGGGGCTCTCTCCTTGAGACTGAGGGAATGATGGTGACATCTGAACAAGATGGCTGCTGCAGGAATATTGCTTGATATGTCAGAATATATCCCTTATTCTTTACACAGGCCTGAGTTATCTCAAAATCTTGCTACTATTTATTGCCATCTGTTCAGTTCGCCATTAAAAGGTATCAACCACTGAGGACTCTCAGATATTAAAATTATTATGCAAATCAATGAAAAATGTGAAGATACCTTGTCCTGACTTAGGAAAAAGACAACAGGAATGAGATATTGATGTCCTTGCAGACCTGGCGGCCATGACTGCCGTACTTTCTCTGTGGTGTTCTGGGTCACCTCAGCAAGCTCTGTTCTCACTTTCAGATATCCAGGGAACAGAGCTTTGGGCAATGTGAATATTGGGAATGTCAGCCGACTTGACTTTTTGTCCTAGTCAAGAGGCCAAAGATCATCACTTCAATAATGTTCTCAGGAAGAGCGGGAAGGGAAAGCAGAGCCCGTATTTATTTTGCTTTGACAGTCCAGGATATGCTCCATTGTTTTCTTTCACTTTCTTTCAAAGCTTTCTGCTAAACTCTAAAGGAAAGGTCAAGGCAGTGAGTGGTTTTAATTGACAACTTTTCATGAACTTACTCTTTAAATGGTGATAAATTGCTTTATGGTGAAGGAGATAACATTTCACATATATTTTTATGTATGGAGCATTACAAGTGTTTTTACAAAGTTTACAGTGAAGTTGTATGTAAATGCTGGGTGCATCAGCTTTAAGGAAATGTAGGGCTTTTGTAAATATAACAAATGTAGAGGCGTTGTGCCATGAACAATTGTACGTTTTAATCAATAGATCTTGAAATAAAAATAAGTTCCACAATTTGATGTGTTAAAAAGAGAATTTCTTGTCCCGAAATATTCTTATAAATGTGCCCCTTGTGTCACGTATGATTCCGACCATGCAGGAACGTTGCCTCTGCTCAAGTCGCACTCCTGCAGTGCTCTGCATTAGGAAGACTGTTGCCTTGCATTCTGCATTATACTAACACCTCTGTCTTCACAGAATTGACTGCTTGCAGTTCATTATCCTGGATCTCTTTGGATGCCTGGATTCCACCCCAAACCTTTCCTGGATCAGTCTTTCTGGGATTGTACTGAGCTTCCAGGGTTCATCCCACTGAATGAGCCAGTGTTCAATACTCTCCTTCTCTCTTTTGTTCGGTCTGTACGGGTCGCCCCTCTGGTCCAGGATTCACATCATTTAGACCTCCAGGGGCTGTACCGCATGTATCCCTGTACAGAGGTTCTCTTGCCAGTGCTCCGCTACGAGTGTTCGGTGTCACAATCCAGAGGGCCCTCCCCTCAGACACCTTTCCATTTGTTAAACTACTTTTAATAGCTATCCTTGGTTTTACTGAAGTCACTCTCCAGTCTCTTTCTGTATCAGGTATTCAGTTACCAGTGCTCCACCAGTGGTCCTGTGAGTCCACATTATATCTCCATTTATACAGTCAAAGAAATATTTTTCACTATAGAAAGAATCAGCTGCAATCCTCGGCTGTAATATCTGCATACTCTTATATTCTGTGATCCCCGGCTGTAATGTCTGTATACTCTTATATTCTGTGATCCCCGGCTGTAATGTCTGTATATTCTTATATTCTATAATCCCTAGCTGTAATGTTTGTATACTCTTATATTCTGATCCCCGGCTGTAATGTCTGTATACTCTTATATTCTGTGATCCCCGGCTGTAATGTCTGCATACTCTTATATTCTGTGATCCCTAGCTGTAATATCTGTATACTCTTATATTCTGTGATCCCCAGCTGTAATGTCTGTATACTCTTACATTCTGTGATCCCCGGCTGTAATGTCTGTATACTCTTATATTCCATAATCCCCGGCTGTAATGTCTGAATATTCTTATATTCTGTGATCCCTAGCTGTAATGTTTGTATACTCTTATATTCTGTGATCCCCGGCTGTAATGTCTGTATATTCTTATATTCTGTGATCCCCGGCTATAATATCTGTATACTTTTATATTCAGTGATCCCCAGCTGTAATATCTGTATACTCTTATATTCTGTGATCCCATGTTGTAATGTCTGTATACTCTTATATTCTGTGATCCCCGGCTGTAATGTCTGTATACTCTTATATTCTGTGATCCCCGGCTGTAATGTCTGTATACTCTTATATTCTGTGATCCCCGGCTGTAATGTCTGTATACTCTTATATTCCATAATCCCGGCTGTAATGTCTGTATATTCTTATATTCTGTGATCCCTAGCTGTAATGTTTGTATACTCTTATATTCTGTGATCCCCGGCTGTAATGTCTGTATATTCTTATATTCTGTGATCCCCGGCTATAATATCTGTATACTCTTATATTCAGTGATCCCCAGCTGTAATGTCTGTATACTCTTATATTCTGTGATCCCATGTTGTAATGTCTGTATACTCTTATATTCTGTGATCCCTGGCTGTAATGTCTGTATACTCTTATATTCTGTGATCCCCGGCTGTAATGTCTGTATACTCTTATATTCTGTGATCCCCGGCTGTAATGTCTGTATACTCTTATATCCTGTGATCCCCAGCTGTAATGTGTGTATACTCTTATATTCTGTGATCCCCAGCTGTAATGTCTCAATACTCTTAAGGTACTATTACACAAGGCGACGACGATGGAGATGTCAGCGGCGACTGACGAGAGCACGCATGTTTTTGGCGCCCCCCAGTGTCGCCGTCCCCCATTTACATGGGGCGACACCTCTAGCGCTGCGCCAGCGATTTGACAGGCGGCATCGCCGCTGGGGTGTCTCAAAACCCCAGGGGCGATGCAGTACAATGGGAGCCTATGGCTCCCATCACCTGTCAGGTCACCAGTGGCCGTTTACATGGGGCGATGTGTGCACATTGCCCCAGATCGTCCGCCTGGTTTCAGAGCACTGCTCTGAAACCAGGCGACCAGTAAATGGCGTCACCCTCGCCTATTCACATTAGGCGATGCAGGAGCGATATCGGCGCCGATAGGCCACGCCCCTGCATCGCCTAGTAAATCGGTGGTACCGTCGACTCGTGTGACGGCACCTTTATGTTCTGTGATCCCCAGCTGTAATGTCTGTATTCTTTCTTACTTCCTCCACTGCCCAGGAGCTGTGGTATATCCCACCTGCATGGTCGGACACATATATTACACAGGGGCACATTTATAAGATTATCTCGGGACAGGAACATTTTTTAACACTTCCAATTGTGTAACTAATTTTTATTCTAAGATCTATTAGTTAAAATGTACAATTGTTTGTGGCACAGCCCCTGCAGGAGCCTGTAGATTTGAGTGTTTATCAGGTATGACATCAAATTAGTGGATTCAACTTTACCAATTCAAGTTCCTTGGAATTTTAAGTCAGAGTAAGAAGAAATATGCCTTTGTCTTAAAAATTACTAAGGTTTGTCTAAAGTGGTAATGTAAATGGGAAGAAAAAGAAGAAAGGAGGAAGGAAAATAAGGAATGTAGGAAAGAGGTGAAGAGAAAAGGTTGTACAGGATGGAAGGGATAAAGAAAGGTAGGAATAAAGGAAAGAAGGAAGGAAAAGGGAAAGAATGAGGAATGAAAGGAATGTAGGAAGGAGGGAAAGAGGTGAAAGAAGGAAGGAAGGAATGTAGGAAAGAAGGAATGAAGGATAGATGGAGTAAAGGGCTAAGAAATGAATGAAGATATGGTGATGGGAGGAAAATAAGAAGAAAGGAAAATTGGTTGGATGGAATGAAGTAAGGGATAAAGAACGAAAGTAAAAAAAGACAATGAAAGATGGAAGGACAAAGGAAAGTAAGGAAAACAGTCAGAAAAGAAAAAGATGAAAAAGGGGAAGAATGTAAAAAGGGAGAGGATTTAAAGCAAAGAAATGAAGAAAGAATGAGGGGATGGGATACAAATAGGAATTAAAAGCTGAGAGAAGAAAAAGGAGGGAGAGAGACAAGAAAAAGGAAGCAATAAAGAAAGGAATGAGAAAGGAGGCATGATGGGAAATAAAGGGAAAGAAGGCAGCAAGAGGGTGAGCAGAGGTAACAAAAAGATAGGCTAGAAGGAGAAGTGAGACTAGAAGAAGCAAGGCAGGGAAGACAGTAGGAAGGATGGAATGTGGGAGGAAGAAATGGAAGGAGAAAGGAATTGGTAATAAAGGAAAAAATAATAGGAAGTAAGGTAAGAAGAAAGGAAGGTACGTGAAGAGAAAGGAGGGAGAGAGAATAGGAAAAAAGGAGGGAAGAAATGATTGAAGAAAGGATGAAAGGAAGCATAAAAGATGGAAACAGGAGAGGGAGGATGAATAAAGTTTGTTTTCTTGATACGTTTGTATTTATTTACAGAGGATTCCTATAACTTAGCAGTTTAACATCTTCCACATGAAGACATATGGTTTGAATTTCTTGACTTCATTGAAAAAGAATAAAGGGAAAAATCTAATTCTGAGAAGACTTGATGTAGCGGAGGCATTGGGGTAGTGATCAGAAGTTTGTGTCATCACGGGGTTACTTGATTCCACCAGTTTATTGGCCTCATAAACCAGTAACCTGCACCGAACAGACAAATCTGGGAATAAAATGTAATTGCTCTCCATTTTATGTCTCCTTTAAGGAAATGAGAATTTCTACGCAGCAGAAGTAAGTCATGTTGTCAATATCTCATGATTAAATATTAAAGGAAAAAAAAACATTTATTTCTGATCCGAGCAACATTAAAATGATTTCAAAATCTGTAGAAACAATGGAAAGTACCGTATATACTCGTGTATAAGCCGACTTTTTCAGCCCAAAAATTGGGCTGAAAAGTCCCCCTTCGGCTTATACACGAGTCATATACTGTGTGGTGTGGTGGGGGCAGTGTCCGGGCACAGGAGGAGGTGGGGGGAGGCTGCAGAATGAGCGGCACGTCACGTGGTGCCGCTCATTAATTATGCATGGGGAGCAGCGCATAGTACATTGCTGCTCCCCTGCACAATATAGCCTCCCCCGCTGCCTCCCCGCCCCATGTATACAGAGGCCCCCCCAGCAGGGGTAATCTCACCCCCTCGGTCTGCAGGCACCCGGGTCCCTCCAGCTGCTCCGTCTGCGTGCGCGGCTTCTAATACCGGCGTCTTTCCCGCACTTCCTGTTTAATGCGATCATGTGACCGCGGTCACATGATCGCATTAAACAGGAAGAGCGGGGAGGACGCCGGTATTAGAAGCCGCGCACGCAGACGGAGCAGCTGGAGGGACCCGGGTGCCTGCAGACCGAGGGGGTGAGATTACCCCTGCTGGGGCTGTATTACCCCTGTGGGGGGCCTGAATTACCCCTGTGGGGGGCCTGAATTACCCCTGCTGGGGCTGTATTACCCCTGTGGGGGGGCCTGAATTACCCCTGTGGGGGGCCTGAATTACCCCTGCTGGGGCTGTATTACCCCTGTGGGGGGCCTGAATTACCCCTGCTGGGGCTGTATTAACCCTGTGGGGGGGCCTGAATTACCCCTGCTGGGGCTGTATTAACCCTGTGGGGGAGCCTGAATTACCCCTGCTGGGGCTGTATTACCCCTGTGGGGGGCCTGAATTACCCCTGTGGGGGGCCTGAATTACCCCTGCTGGGGCTGTATTACCCCTGTGGGGGGCCTGAATTACCCCTGCTGGGGCTGTATTACCCCTGTGGGGGGCCTGAATTACCCCTGCTGGGGCTGTATTAACCCTTTGGGGGGGCCTGAATTACCCCTGCTGGGGCTGTATTAACCCTGTGGGGGGCCTGAATTACCCCTGCTGGGGCTGTATTAACCCTGTGGGGGGGCCTGAATTACCCCTGCTGGGGCTGTATTAACCCTGTGGGGGGCCTGAATTACCCCTGCTGGGGCTGTATTAACCCTGTGGGGGGCCTGAATTACCCCTGTGGGGGGCCTGAATTACCCCTGCTGGGGCTGTATTACCCCTGTGGGGGGCCTGAATTACCCCTGCTGGGGCTGTATTAACCCTGTGGGTGGGCCTGAATTACCCCTGCTGGGGCTGTATTAACCCTGTGGGGGAGCCTGAATTACCCCTGCTGGGGCTGTATTAACCCTGTGGGGGGCCTGCATTACCCCTGCGGGGGGGCCTGCATTACCCCTGCGGGGGGGCCTGCATTACCCCTACGGGTGGGCCTGTATTACCCCTGCGGGTGGGCCTGTATTACCCCTGCGGGTGGGCCTGTATTACCCCTGCGGGGGGGCCTGTATTACCCCTGCGGGGGGGCCTGTATTACCCCTGCTTGGGGGCCTGTATTACCCCTGCTTGGGGGCCTGTATTACCCCTGCTTGGGGGCCTGTATTACCCCTGCTGGCGGCAACTGTATACTAGTTATGGCTGCTATATACAGGGATGGTGGGCTACATACCAGTGATAGGGGGCTTTATAACAGGACGGTGGTCTGCTGCATTGGTAGTTTACTGTTTCTATTTAAAATAAAAGTTCAACATTTTATTCGTATCTATTTTCATTTTTAAAATTTTTCAGTACCGGTAGCTGCTGCATTGTCCACCCTAGGCTTATACGCGAGTCAATAGGTTTTCCCTGTTTTTGGGGGCAAAAGTAGGGGGGTCGGCTTATACACGGGTCGGCTTATACACGAGTATATACGGTAGTTAACCACCAAATAGTGAAGAACAAGGGTAGGATATGTTTATTTTAACCTAAATAGAAAACCTTTCAAACATATGTCAGTTTTCATTCATGTTGCAAGGAAATAGGAATATTTTACATCATGTCAAAGAAAAAAATATTTTCTGTATTTGTATGTGGCGCCCCTATGGCAAGGCGCCACAGGGAGGTACTGCACCCCAAACAGAAGGTGTAGTGCCTCTGTAGCCGTGGAAATAGAGGACCCTACAGAGTCTGTACCCCAGCACCCATACAATAGGCCACCTCAGTACAGGGGACCGTATATTCAGTAGGTCCCAGGGGGTGGAGCCTAGATGAGTAGGACACGGGGAGTGACGGTTAGGAGACTAGTCAGTCAGACGGTGTAAGATAGCAGAGAGGACGGACGCAGGGGACCCTGCGACCGTGACAGGAGAGCACCTCTAAGGAGAGGGGTGACCCAAACGGAGAAGGGCGCCACTCCAGGACTGGTCGGAGCCAGCTGAAGACCCAGGTCACCACTGGTACACCAGAACCGAGGTGGTTAGTTACGGTCTATCCCTAACCGCAGACCAGCAGGCTGTGGGTCCGACATAAGGGAGCACCCATCAAATAGTCCAACATCAGTCCCGCAGCTGGGTTCACAATGCTTTAGAAGTACAGAGACTTTAGGCAACAGACCACGAGGACTAGAGACTAGACTCACGAGTGGGAGTACAGAAGGCCATCAGGGCACAGAAGGGAAAAGGACTAGGAAAGCCATTTTAAGGACTCCTCTGGCAGACTCTGGAAAAGCCTCCAAAATCCACGACTACGGCCCCGGTTTACCCAGACTGTATCATGTACTGATTCCAACTGGTGCAAGTGAAGAACTGTTTGGGCTGATCTGGTGTCTGGTCTCCTTTCCTCTGTTGCCCGGAGGGCCTCTACAGCATCATCGAGGTGAGGACTACTACTCCCCTCATACACCCCGCTGGCCTGAGGTAAAGTTCCACCTGTAGGGAGCTGTACTACCAAGGCTGCATTCCCATCACCTCAGTGGCCGGCCGCAGCACTGATAACTCTATTACCAGGTACCACAGGTGGCGTCACGTTACAAATTCCCCATCATCATCACCCCTGCCCCGCCATTGAGGGTCCAGGGCACGGAACCAGGAACTGACCAGCCGTGATCCCCACCAAAGTAACCACCCGTCCCGGTACTTTTTTTTTTTTTACCCTATTGATATCAATTTGAAATAACAAAGTATCAAAATTGCACATACAGGAGTATCTCAATAAATTAGAATATCATCAAAAAGATAATTTATTTCAGTAGTTCAATAGAAAAAGTAAAACACATATATTATATAGGGTCATTACACACAGAGGGATCTATTTCAAGTGTTTATTTCTGTTAATGTTGATGATTATGGCTTACAGACAATGAAAACCCAAAGGTCATTATCTCAGAAAATTAAAGTAGGGAGGATAAAGGGTTAAAAACTGTCCTGCTGTATTCCTCGATACATCAAAGGGTGAATGCAATCACACACACAATCATTGCGGTTTCTGGCGATTGCTTTTTTCTTGTGAACGGTTTACTGGCCGGGCAAATTAAATTAGTCCTTTCTTCCTATGGCACCAGAATCCGTGGTCAAATGATGACCTAAGTTCCCTGCCCACTACCACAGACAGTGATCCCTTATGAGGGCTGCTCTTAGAGCTGCTTTCTCTACTTTGTGTACTCAGCCGGGCATCACTCTCACTTCGCCGGGTCACCCAAACACTCTACTCACTTAGTTCTGCGTATTTTTCTCCTTTCAGATCTCCTCCAACCAGCCGCCTCTGTGATTACTGTGGTCTCAATAAGTTTCCTTTTCCAAGTTCTTCTGCTTTGCTCTTTTATGGTACCTTCACAAGTCGCAATATCGGCTGGCGATATGAGGTGATCTAACGTGCGCTTGCACGTTTTTAATGCTCGCCTCAGATCGCTGATGGCGGTATTACACGACACAATCTCGCCCTGAAATAAATAATAAATCGCCTCACCCACAGCGGAACCAATCCGGTCGAATTCCCTCGTCGCTTCACACGCCGCAATCCCAAAGGCAATGTGGGCGCACATGTTCAGCGCGGCGAGGAGATAGGCGTGCCACAGTAGTTTACACATACACGCTCATTGGACAATGCAACAGCATTACGATTGGTCAGCCTGCTCTGGAAGGCTGGCTAATACATGACGCCATTGAAGATGTGTGTGTTGCTGAATGGACAGCTCTTCAAATATGGCGCCCTGTCAACTGACAGCCAATGGGTACACAGTAGCCACCACCAATCATCGCAGACGGGGTGCGGACTACAGCACGCTGTAGCACGCCTACGGGAAATCTTAGGCGACGCCTATTCCATCACTATTACATAGTAACATAGTAACATAGTTTTTAAGGTTGAAGGAAGACTTTAAGTCCATCTAGTTCAACCCATAGCCTAACATGATGATCCAGAGGAAGGCAAAAAAAACCCATGTGGCAACACTAAGCTCCACATTGGGGGAAAAAATTCCTTCCTGACTCCAGATACGGCAATCAGACTAATTCCCTGGATCAACGCCCTATCAAAGGAATCTAGTATATATAACTGGTAATATTATAGTTTTCAAGAAAGGCATCCAGGCCCTTCTTAAATGTTAGTAGTGACTCCCTCATTACAACATCATGTGGCAGAGAGTTCCATAGTCTCACTGCTCTTACAGTAAAGAATCCGCGTCTGTGATTATGATTAAACCTTCTTTCCTCCAGACGTAGAGGATGCCCCCTTGTCCCCGTCTCAGGCCTAAGAGTAAAGAGATCATTAGAAAGTTCTCTGTACTGTCCCCTCATATATTTATACATTATTATAAGATTACCCCTAAGCCTTCGTTTTTTCAAGCTAAATAACCCCAAGTTTAATAACCTGTCTTGGTATTGCAGACCCCTTAGTCCTCTAATGACTTTTGTCGCTCTTCTCTGGACCCGCTCTAGTTCAGCTATGTCTTTCTTATACACCGGAGACCAGAATTGTACACAGTATTCTAAGTGTGGTCGCACTAGTGACTTGTATAGAGGTAAAATTATGATCTCCTCATGAGCATCTATGCCTCTTTTAATGCATCCCATTATTTTATTTGCCTTTGCAGCAGCTGCCTGACACTGGCCACTAAATGTGAGTGTGTCATCTACCCATACACCCAGAACTTTTTCAGTGACAGTTTTGCCCAGTGTTTTACAATTAAGCACATAATTATACCTTTTGTTTCCTCTGCCCAAGTGCATGACTTTACATTTATCCCCATTAAAGCTCATTTGCCATTTAGCAGCCCAAGCTTCTAGTTTATATAAATCCTCCTGTAATATAAAATTGTCCTCCTCTGTATTGATTACCCTGCAGAGTTTAGTGTCATCTGCAAATATTGAGATTCTACTCTGTATGCCCCCTACAAGGTCATTAATAAATATATTAAATAGAAGCGGGCCCAACACTGACCCCTGTGGTACCCCACTGTTAACTGTGACCCATTCTGAGTGTGTTCCATTAATAACCACCCTTTTTTTCCTATCACTAAGCCAGTTCTTAACCCACTTACACATATTTTCCCCTATCCCCATTGCCCTCATTTTATGTATCAACCTTTTGTGTGGCACCGTATCAAAAGCTTTTGAAAAGTCCATATACACCACATCCACTGCATTTCTTTGGTCCAGTCCAGAACTTACTTTTTCATAGAAGCTTATCAGATTAGTTTGACAGGAACGGTCCCTCATAAAACCATATTGATAATGGGTCATGAGGTTATTTTTCTTCAGATACTCCAGTATAGCATCTCTTAGAAAACCCTCTAGGATTTTACCCACAGTAGAGGTTAAGCTTACTGGCCTATAATTTCCAAGTTCAGTTTTTGTCCCATTTTTGAATATTGGCACCACATTTGCTATACGCCAGTCCTGTGGTACAGACCCTGTTATTATGGAATCTTTAAATATTAAAAATAATGGTCTATCTATGACAGTACTTAATTCCTGCATCACTCTGGGGTGTATCCCATCCGGGCCCGGGGATTTGTCAATTTTAGTGATTTTTAGACGATGCCGTACTTCCTCTTGGGTTAAGCAGGTGACATTTAATTGAGAATTTTTGTTATCACTGATCATATTGTCTGTCCTGGTTTTCTTGTGTAAATACTATTGAAAAAAAGTCATTTAACATATTGGCTTTTTCCTCATCCTCATCCACCATTTCACCCAGACTATTTTTAAAGGGGCCAACACCATCATTTTTAAGTTTCTTACTATTTATGTAGTTAAAAAATATTTGGGGATTATTTTTACTTTCTCTGGCAATGAGTCTCTCTGTCTCAATCTTTGCTGCCTCGATTTGCTTTTTACAGATGTTATTTAATTTTCTGTATTTATTTAATGCTTCATCACTACCTACTTGCTTTAATTCCCTAAATGCTTTCTTTTTGTCACTTATTGCACCTCTTACCGCTTTATTTAGCCATAGTGGTTTCCTCTTATTTCTAGCATGCTTATTCCCAATGGGTATATATTGTGCACAGGTCCTATTCAGGATGTTAATAAACACCTCCCATTTGCTTTGTGTACTTTTATGTCTCAGGACATCTTCCCAGTTTATTGCACTAAGATCATCTCTCAACCGTTGGAAATTTGCCTTCCTGAAGTTTAGTGTCCTTGTAGCCCCTCTACTACACATCTTAGTAAAGGATACTTGAAAGCTTATTATGTTATGATCACTATTACCCAAGTGACCTCCAACCCGTATATTTGATATGCGGTCCGGCCTCTTGGTTAATATTAGGTCCAGCAGTGCCCCCCTTCTTGTTGGGTCCTGAACCAGTTGTGAAAGGTAATTGTCTCTCATAGTTTTCAAAAACTTATTACCATTGCTGGAACTGCAGGTTTCTGTTCCCCAATGTATTTCAGGGTAGTTGAAGTCCCCCATAATAATGACTTCTCCCTGAGTCGCTGCTTCATCTATTTGCTTTATGAGGATATTCTCCTCCACTTCCATTATTGTTGGGGATTTATAACAAATCCCTATCAGTAATTTATTATTTTTTCCCCCTCCCCTTATCTCCTCCCACAGGGACTCTACATTTTCATTAGATTCACCTATATTATCACGCAGGATGGGTTTTAAGGATGATTTTACGTATAAACATACACCTCCTCCTCGCTTGTTTGTACGGTCATTTCTGAACAGACAACAGCCCTGTAAATTAACAGCCCAGTCATGGCTCTCATCTAGCCAAGACTCCGAAATCCCCACCATGTCATAATTATTTTGCAACAAAATCAATTCTAATTCCTCCATTTTGTTGGTGAGACTTCTGGCATTAGTGTACATGCACTTTATGCATCTCTCTTTACCTCTATTCCTTCCTACTATATTGACTGTTCTAACCCCACCCCCCATGCCACCCCCAATTTTATTACTTGTGCCCAGGTTACTATTTACATTATCTTCCCCTCCTATACAATGAATATCCTCCCCCCCAATCCCTAGTTTAAACACTCCTCCAACCTTCTAGCCATTTTCTCCCCCATTGAGGTGCAGCCCATCCTTGCCTTAAGCTTGCAGCCTAATTCCCTGAAATCATCTTTAAGGACCTTCCACCTACCTCTAACTTTGTCATTTGTGCCAATGTGCACCATGACCGCTGGGTCCTCACCAGCCCCTCCCAGTAATCTGTCAACCCGATCAGCGATGTGCCGGACTCGAGCGCCAGGTAGGCAGCACACTGTTTGACGATCCCTGTCTTTGTGACAGATTGTCCTATCTATTCCCCGAATAATTGAGTCCCCCACTACCAGCACCTGTCTGGCCTGCCCTACTCCCCTGTTTTCCCCCTTACTGGAGCAGACACTCCTCTGGCTTTCAGAGGTCATGCCCTGCTGCAGCAGTGCTGTACCTGAACTCACACCCCCCTCATCTGCCAACATAGCAAATTTATTGGGGTGTGCCAGATCAGGGTTAGCCTCCCTGGCACCCTTCCCTCTAACCCGCCTTCTAACTGTCACCCAGCTAGCTACCTCACGGTCCATACTACCATCCTCCCCCACATCTATCCCATTGAGCAGCTGTTCAGTGAGCAGCAGACTCCTTTCCATATTGTCTATGGATCTCAGCGTTGTCAGTTGTTCATTTAGATCCAGTATCTGGGCTTCCAAATGCACAACGTACTCACGTCTCACACAGCAGTATGCACCCTCGACCGGCTGTTCAGGGAATGCATACATGTGGCAAGATGTACACTGGATGGCATTGCCAATCATGGAGCTCATTTCCTAATGGGGATTGCACCAGTCAGAAATGATAAGTTAAAAGAAATGCAAAGTATTAATCAAATACAACCTGCAATTCAGTAAGTCCTCCCTTCCAAACTCCCTGAATCCAAAGTCACTGAATCACAAGTCACACACTTACTTCCGTCCGCACTTACGCTCCAAGTCACACTAAGCTCATGTCACACTCGCTAGAAAATCAGATTTAAATTATTTTTTTTTTCCCTTAGCAGAAAAATCAGCCTACAGCTCAGTGTATTGCCCTATCACACGCCACAACACGGAAATATTGCCTTCATGATTGAGGTTGATTTCAGTGCAGTGCTCAGGAATCAGGCGAGAGGCGATTTATCGCCGCGAAATTCCCCAATCACACGCCGCAACTGTGAGGCAATTTCACGGCGATTGCTCCAGGGCGACATATCGCCTTTAGGATTCCCAGGCGAGATTGCGGCATGTGAAGGTACCATTAGTGTTCCCACAGCAACACAACACTCACTAAGGCCGCTTTTACATTTGCGTTCAGAACGCAGAGTAACCTAACGTATCCAACCCATGTGCATTGTGTTCCTATGTGTAACATGGGAACACATAGTACCTGCATATGGCTGCGTTTGGTTGTGTTTGCGTTTGGATGCGATTTTTAAAAGCACCCTCCGAATGCAACATGTTGCATTTTTTGATTGTTTGCAGGTGCTTGTTTCATCAGCAAGCGTCTGCAAGCGCACAAAGAATGCATGGAGCTCAATGGATCCAAAGTGTCCTCCGCATGGCAGCGCAGGCAGGTGCTGCAGATCACATTGAAATCTGCATAGAAATGATCTTCCGGCGGCCGTTGCTGATCTCCCGGCCGCCACCAAGACCGTTGATTGGGTGTCCGGACACCATATTATGTGAACATGTGGAGAATCCCTGGTGCATTCACATCAGTATGACTGCGTTTGGCACTGCATTTCCATCTGTATGTCAGATGCATGCAGACACAAACGCTAGTGTGAAACTAGCCTAACTCTCCTCTTCTGACCCAGACTGCCTAACCAGGAACTTCCATTCCCCCTAACTCTAAAGGTATAGTCACACGTGGAAACATCTCCGGCAACATTGCCGGCAACTGACGGGAGCGTGCATGTTTTTGGCCGCTGGCCAAGATCGCTGGTGAGCTGTCAGGCAAGGAGACATCGCCGGCAATGCAGTGGCGATGTTGAAAGCAACTATCACTGCCAAGGTTAAATTCAACCCTGGCAGCGATCCTTAACATTGGACTCAATGGGGGAAGTTGCTTGCAACATCGCTGTTGCGCTGTCAGACAGGGCGATTCAGGCACATTGCCTGAGCAACATCGCCTGGTTTGAGGACATTGTCCTGAAACAAGGCGATGTTGCTGAAGCAACTATTGCCGTTGAAATCACCCTGTTACACGGGGCAACTCTCCAGTGATGTCGCTTCAAAATGGCAATGTTGCCGGAGATGTTTTCCCGTGTAACGGTACCTTGACAATTCCCTCCTCACTTTGAGCCATTTTGCACAGTTAACCCTGTGGGTTCTTGTCCATTGCCAGCTGCTGAGGAGACTTTCAACTTTCATCTGTATTTCCAACACACATTTACCATTACATTACAATGGCCGACCTCTAAATAACATATACTTGGAGACATTCCAACATCTTATACCTTAAAGGGAACCAGTCACCTAGTTTATGCCCCCAAACCTATCACTACCTGTCCCTGCAGCTTCCTAGTACATTCCGAACCATCTCTGTCTGATCTAAATGTGACCAAAATACTTATCTTCCACCAAAATCTGAAAAAAGATTCCTTCCAAATCAGACAATGTGATGTTCAGGATTTGTTGTCTCATTTTGTCTCTCATGGTGGGGTTACACGTCCCGATATCGCGGCGATATCGGAAGCAACGGCGCGGGAGCACGCATTTTTTCAGCCCTTTCCCCGATATCGCATCTGCGGTTTACACGCTGCGATATCGGGAAACAACGTCCCTCCGATGTGTACGCCCACCAACCCAGTAACGACCATTTAACATGGGAGTTAATGGGTAGCGTCGGCGTACAGATCGGAGTTGGGCTGTCACACGCTGCGATGCTGCTACAACGGCCATGCGATATCGGGGAGTTGAATAGCTCGGCTATTCAACCCCGATATCGTTTTGGCATCGTTCCAGCATCGCGTTGTACGCTCAAACCGTACAACGCGCAAACGATATCGGGTCCAACTCGCGACTCACGTGACTTTTTGTCGGAGTTGGGTCGGAGTTGGACTCCGATATCGCGGCGTGTAAACCCGCCATCATAGTTGAGGTCACCTATGATGTCACTTACAAGCCGACCTCATCTTTTTAATTGGGAGAAATTGCACAATTGGTGACTGGCTAAATACTTTTTTTCCCGCCGTATATCAGGGGCAAGCAGATCAAATAGAACTTTCTGATAAGTAATAAACTAAGCGGCGCTCAATGCCAAGGTGCAGCTGGAAAGGCAAAATATTTTTTGGTGCATAAAATTATTGAGAAGTATTTCATTGCTTTTAAATATTAAATATGGTGGCATTGACTTATTTATACATGTAATTATCTACAGCTGCATCTCAATACCTTAGAATATCAACAAAAAGTTCATTTATTTCAGTAACTCAATACATAAAGTGATACCCATATATTATATAGAGTCATTACACACAGAGCGATCTATTTCAAGTGTTTATTTCTGTTAATGTTGATGATTATGGCTTACAGACAATGAAAACCTAAAGGTACCGTCACACAGGGACATATCGCCGGCGATATTGCCGGGGATCGCGGGAGCGCGCATCCCTGACAACATCGCCGGTGAGATGTCACACTGAGCAACTTACCGGCGATGTCGCCGGCTAGTTGCCGCGGCTATCGCTTGCTGGGTTGCCCAGCAACCCAGCGAGCGATAACCCGCAATGTTGTAGATAGGCGGAATCGCCCGTAACATTGCGGGTTGCCGCGTTACACAGGGCGATCAGGCAGAATCGCCTGAGCAACATCGCCAGGTTTCCCAACATGGTTGGGAAACCTGGCGATGTGACTCAGGCGATTCATCGCCTGATTATTGCCCTGTCACACGCGGCAATTCGCCGGCGATGTCGCCGCAACCTGGCCACGCCCCTCGGTTGCCGGCAACATCGCCGGCGATATCTCCCCGTGTGACGGTACCTTTAAGGTCATTATCTCAGAAAATTAAAGTAGGAAGGATAAAGGGTCTGAGAGATAGAATATGACCTGGGTAGGTATCAGAGGCTTCATCTTGTGTGATTGTGAGAGTCACAACCACTATAAAAGCAGATCACGGGTGCTGCAGACCCCAGTGTGGTGCATATAGAGTAGGAAGTATGACGGGTTGTATTTTTTGTGCGCTTGTTTTATCAGCAAGCATCCGCAAGCGCACAAAGAATACTTGGATCCGCAGTGTCCTCCGCATGACAGCGCAGGCAGATGTTGCAAATCACATTGAAATCTGCATAGAAGTGATCTTCCGGCAGGTTAAAAACTATACTGCCGTATTCCATGAGACATCAAAGGGTGAATATAATATTGATTTATTAGTCAACGCGTTTCAGAGCTCCCTGGCCCCTTCCTCAGGACAAATCAATATCATAATATCATGTTTCTGGAAGCCCTGAAATGTGTTGACTAATAAATCAATATTATATTCACCCTTTTATGTCTCGTGGGATACGGTTTTTAACCCTTCATCCTCCCTACTTTAATTTTCTGAAATAATGATCTTTGGGTTTTCATTGTCTGTAAGCCATAATCATCAACATTAACAGAAATCAACACTTGAAATAGATCACTCTGTGTGTAATGACTCTATATAATATATGTTTCACGTAATGTATTGAATTACTGAAATAAATGTACTTTTTGATGATATTGTCATTTATTAAGATGCACCTGTATATGACAATATGACCAATTGATTTTCATTTATTTCAGTTGACAGTAAAATGCTTCCAATATGCAGGATTACATTAGATTAGCAGAATAATGTTGATCTCTATTACCAGGTTATGGTACGATTTACATACTAATTCTTTACAAGATGGAACTTGGAATATTTAGTGCATATTGCAGTATATACTATTCAGAGGCTTAAGGCATAACCCTTTTCACATGTTAAGCCAGTCTCTGAGACTTTAAACAGACGATTCCTTTTTCTGAAGTCAAACCTTAGTGCTAATCATGATTTGGTCCCTGTGAATCTACTATTTCACACCTGTTAAAACATTGCAGCTGTACAGGCTTTACAGTGGACTATTTGGTAGGTTCCAGCGGCTCAATAGGTTAAGTCATTGAACATGTTCTCTGGCGTCAGCCACGTCTGGCACTGTAAGTCCATTGTCTTATTTTAGGTTTTGATCCTCAATACGATGGCTCGTTTTACTAACACACACTCAGCCGTACTGATCATAAGGAGAATGCTTGTCCTCTCCATATCAATAGGAAAACCAGCAGAGTCCAGTATAGTCTCAAGTGTTGCATTATGTTTCTTATACTGAAATTCTGCCTTTTTGGTTTGCGTCTTCCTAAAATCGAGTGTAGATACAAAATGTGGTGTGAGGCTATGTGCATGCGCGACTTTTAGACATCAACTTTCCCGAGGCGAAACAGCTTCAGGAAAAGGCCGGCTGATATTACCCCTAAGGCCCCGTCACATGGGGCGACATCGCCGCCAATTTCATCGGCGACGTAGGGCCGAGGCCTATCGGCGGCGACATCACCCCTACGTCGCCTCATGTAAAGGGGCGATGTTGGCACCGCCGGGAGGTCGCCTGGTTTCAGAGCGGTGCTCTGAAACCAGCTGACCGATCTGGGGCAATGTGCACACATCGCCCCATGTAACCGGCCACCGGCGACCTGTCAGGCCCATTGTCCTGCATTGCCGCTGGGGTTTTCAGACACCCCGGCGGCAATGTCGCCTGTCAGCTCGCCGGCGCAAAATGCAAACGCAGCCAAAAACATGGGCGGTTGCGTCTAGGGGTGCATTTGTGCTTTTGCATGTGTTTTCTATGCGTTTTCCATTGAAATCAATGGGGCCAAAAACCCATGCGTCTGGATGCATTTTTAGTGATAAAAACACGTAGAAACACTAATGCAGCAAAACGCAGCCCTGCATTAGATATGAAAAGGGCCATAGACCACGTAATTGCTATTGTGAGTTTTTTAACTTTTTTTCCTTTTTGCTATGTCTTAGTAATCATGAACTTAAGGTACCGTTACACGCTGAAATGTCGTTAAGCTATCACCAACAATCTCGGTCGTTAAGACATCTTTTTGACATCGTCGGTGAGATGTCACACGTGTAGATATCGTGGACGACGCACCAACGATGTAGCGAGCAGCTATTGCTCACACAACCCAGCGAACAATACTTGTTTACTGTTATGAATAGGAGAAGTCGTTAACGACATCGTTATCGCGGTGTCACACACAACGATGCAGCAGGTTGGCTGATCGAGGATAGTCTGATTTGTGAACATGTTCTCAAATCTGTGATCACTTATCCAACGATTTATTGTAGTCGTATCTCGGTGTTACACGGAACGACGTTCTAACGATGTCATTTGAACGACTCCAAACCCGTGACGCTTAAACCATATTGTTAACGATCTCGTACCATGTAACGGTACCTTTAGTGTCTAGAGACTCGTAAGCATGAGGATCCATGATGTGGATTACGTGTTTATGTGTTTTGGTCTAAATACCAACCAATACCTCACATTTTGATGTTTTGTATTGTTTTTTATGCACTTTTTTCTTTACTGAAGTGTGCAGCCGAGCCATATAGGACATCTATTCCGGTTGTGGTGCATTGATATAGTGCCTAACAGTCTACCTAAAACTGAGGACTTAAGTAATAGGCTGGGCACACAGTGCATGACACGAGTCTGAATGGAATCCTATAGGAACCCTACCTATTCTGTGTATATAAATGACCAGTCATCACCCCCTCCAAAACATGGCGGCTAAGAGTGTGATTGAACTCTGGTATTTTGCATCTGTTTATGCCTTTCCCATATAAATGAGGTGTACCGCATCCTGTCGAAGGGCTTTGGTCACAGACCATGGAATTGCTATTGTGAGTTTTTTAACTTTTGTTTTCCTTTTTGCTACATCTTATTTCCCTTAAATTTGCCAGCAGTTTTGCTGTAATTCTTGCAGTTACTCCACTACCAGCGTGGCTTACTCTATACCAGGGGTGGGAAACTCTAGTTCTTTAGGGCCGCCAACAGGTCATGTTTTCAGGATTTCCTTAGCATTGCACAGGTGATAATATAATCACTTGCACTGGTGATGATTCTAACCCCTTTGCAATGCTAAGGAAATCCTGAAAGCATGACTTGTTGGCAACCCTTGAGGCCTGAAGTTCTCCACCCCAGCTCATTTCTGTTAGTTAAAAAAAATGTTGACTTCCCAAAGAGGTCAACCAAAGAGAGAGGATGTAGAAACCCCGAAGCTTTTTAAAAAAAATGACACAAAAAGGAACAAATGAATTCTCAAAACCCCCAGAGTGCAAGGAATAACCTCAACAAGGAGATAAAGTGACTACTACAAAATATAAAAATATCTACCGGTATATATCTTATTAATAACACAAATTTAAGCAAAAATGGTATACATTAAAAATAAAATGGTGCTTTCTATATGGAGGAAGCTAAATACTCCAAAAATAGTCATAGTCCACCATTCACTCAAAGGTGTATGTAGCGGTGTGTAGAAATATTTTTTTAATTCCATATAACTGCAGCACAGTGCACTTTCCCATACAGTAGGTCACCTAAAAAGCATGTACTGCCCTGTAATCATTATTCTACCTATGTGGCCAATGATAAATGTACGCCACTCTACATAGATAACTTCCACATCCCTCAAAACTCACTATGTTTTAAGCATGATTTCTCCTAGAAACCTTGTGGCTCTTCTGGGCTTTTATCCTGATTCGTATAGCAAGGCTCGTTGAAGGGTCAATATTGACTCTACTCTTACATCCATAATGCCTTGAAACTATCACATGACAAGTTATAGCACAGCCAACCAATATGGACTATTGCAACCTGTATAAAAGCAAAAGCAGGAAATGCAGCAGCCATTTTATGGTGAATCTGGATAGTAAGAGGATGTCACAGCTCACAGCCTGGCCTTAGGAAATGTGCCCACAGGATGTTTGTCCTGCATTTTCCGCATGCAGTTTTCCCTTAGTTTTATCTTGGCGTGTGACAGGGCGATAGCAATATAGAAAGCAAGCTCAGACCATCTGGAAGCAATTCCAGTGGCGTGCCTGAGAGTTCTGTTTGGCGCGCCCCATCTGCCGCGATTGGTGATCGCTCCTGCATTCCCATTGGCTGGCCATGGCTAAGGCGCCATATTTGAATAGCGATATAGTAGAAAGAATACCTGCGTCATGTAGTGGGCAGACTTCCTGACAAGGCTGACCAATGGCGATGCAGTTGTTTTGGCCAATCGGAGTGGTAGGGGCGCGGTGTACAACACTCTGCCATGCCGCTCTCCTTGCTGCGCTAACACTCTACGCCCACATCGCTGATGCGGTGGTGGCGTGTGACACGGCGATTTGGCGGCGATGTGGGAATGTCAAATTGCTTCCGGTGTGCACCAGGCGATTTCTGGAACGCAGGACAGTCGAACATCGCATGTGAGATCTCTATCTGTGACAGGGCGGCGGCGATGTGCAAAAAAGTGCCCGAAACATGCGCGCTCACGCCAAATTGCCAGCCACATGGCGGGGATATTGGTACATGTGACGGTACCTTAAGGGGAAAACTTTTCTCCATGTGGAGAAATTCAATCTGGCATGTCTCTAATGAGGAGAATCTAGTGCCACCTATTGGAAGTAGCAAACCCTTTAACGAACCTTGTCACATGCCTTGTCTAAATCTGCAGACACTGTGTTTTGGGATGAACCTTGAAATATATATATTTAGAACCAGAACACAAAGAAGAAACATATACAATAGACTAGAGCATGACATTAAGTATTGCCGGTAGGACTCACCCAATAGAGGATCTTCATACCATTTGCAGAGCTGCATAACAAAGAACATGGATAATTGCACGCTGCTTACTGCCAAGCTAAATAAATCAGAGGCATGAATGTAAAGGGACAGTAATGAAATTAAGTCTGTTTAATCAATCTGGAATCAAGTGGACTCGCTGTATTATTGCCAGAAAAAACAGCTAAGAAATAGATGAATGCTACATCAAGACGTCTCCCCGAGTCTCGGCTCTATGTGATTAGGATATTTCTTTATTATGCAGAATCTACTTACTCTAGAGGATTCATTTACTTTACATTTCCATTTTAAATGTTTTTTTCAAGCATTATTTAATGATGGTCACTTACATTTTTCAGCTCTTGTCATTTAACTGTTTATATAGTTTTAATAAGGTTTTAATTTTTCCTTAATTAATGCGAACTTGATCTCTATCACATGCACATTCCTGATTTTTTTTGTTATATATACGTATATAAAAATATATCGTATTCTTATTTTTTTTATATACATATATAATTATGTGTTGTGCACATGTTGAGTATTGAGCGCTTTAAGTACCAGCAAAATGAAGGACATTTCTAAAATCTCAGGTTGATTGCTCTCAGTTGGAGAAACAAGATAATAATCTTGTAGTTGTTAATGGCTAACAAAAATATAATAAGTGATGTTACAAGGCGAGCTTTCGAGACTTCTCACGTCTCTTCATCAGGCATGGTATGACAAAATATTAAAACACAAATATATACATGCGCAACCAAGGCATAATAAGTGGACATTTAAAATAAATAAACAAAACAGAGCCTGGAGAGGATCCTTCATTAGCCAGCCTTAGTGATATCAAAGTTTTTATGATACTAATTTACCGTATATACTCGTGTATAAGCCGAGTTTTTCAGCCCAAAAATTGGGCTGAAAAGTCACCCCCTCGGCTTATACACGAGTCAATACGGTATGTGTGGTGTGTGGGGACTGTGTCCGGGTGCTGGGGAGGCTGGAGGAGGCGGGGGGAGGCTGCTGACAGAGCGGCCCGTCACATGGGGCCGCTCATTAGATATGCACGGCTCCCCCCGCCCATCACAGCGGCAGGGGGAGCCGTGCAATACTGTGCAGCCCTCAGATGTATACAGGCCCCCAGCGGGGTATATAGCAGGCCCCCAGTGGGGTATATTGCAGGCCCCCAGCGGGGTATATTGCAGGCCCCCAGCGGGGTATATAGCAGGCCCCCAGCGGGGCATATTGCAGGCCCCCAGCGGGGTATATAGCAGGCCCCCAGCGGGGTATATTGCAGGCCCCCAGCGGGGTATATAGCAGGCCCCCAGCGGGGTATATAGCAGGCCCCCAGCGGGGTATATAGCAGGCCCCCAGTGCAGAGCCCCCCCCCCCCTCCGGCTGCATTATCTTACCATCCAGCCGCGTCTTCATCACCGCCGGTCCTCCCGTCCATCCTCTCGCGCTGTGTTCAGGTCTCATGTGACCCGGCGCGATGACGTCATCCGACTGCGACCGCCGGGTCACATGAGACCGGGAACGCAGCGCGCGAGGATGGACGCGAGGACCGGCGGTGATGAAGACGCGGCTGGATGGTAAGATAATGCAGCCGGAGGGGGGGGCTCTGCACTGCGGGCCTGCTATATACCCCGCTGGGGGCCTGCTATATACCCCGCTGGGGGCCTGCTATATACCCCGCTGGGGGCCTGCTATATACCCCGCTGGGGGCCTGCTATATACCCCGCTGGGGGCCTGATATATACCCCGCTGGGGGCCTGCTATTTACCCCGCTGGGGGCCTGCTATATACCCCGCTGGGGGCCTGCTATATACCCCGCTGGGGGCCTGCTATATACCCCGCTGGGGGCCTGCTATATACCCCGCTGGGGGCCTGTATATATCTGGGGGCTGCACAGTGTGGGGGGCTCTGCACTGGGGGCCTGCTATATACCCCACTGGGGGCCTGTATATATCTGGGGGCTGCACAGTGTGGGGGGGCTCTGCACTGGGGGCCTGCTATATACCCCACTGGGGGCCTGTATATATCTGGGGGCTGCACAGTGTGGGGGGGGGGCTCTGCACTGGGGGCCTGCTATATACCCCACTGGGGGCCTGTATACATCTGGGGGCTGCACAGTGTGGGGGGCCTGTATACCTCTGGGGGCCTGTATACCTCTGGGGGCCTCCTGTATACCTCTGGTGGCCGCCTGTATACTATACTGCTGGGGCCTGTATACCACTGGGGGGGCCTGTATACTTCACTCCTGGGGGCTGTATACCACTGGGGGACCTGTATACCTTACTGCTGGTGGCTGTATACCTGTCCTGGTGGCTGTATACCATACTCCTGGTGGCTGTATACCACACTGCTGGGGGTTGTATACCTGTGCTGGGGTCCACCCTCGGCTTATACGCGAGTCAATAAGTTTTCCCAGTTTTTGGGGGCAAAAGTAGGGGGGTCGGCTTATACACGGGTCGGCTTATACACAAGTATATACGGTATATGTAAACCTGGTGTCTTCAGTGTCTCTGAAAAACATTCTTCAGATGTTATAATGAACCATAAATCCGTCAGATAGGTTTAGGCCTTTCTGGATACAATTTAAAGCTCTAATGAGCTTGGATTTACAGACCCTTCAATGCTTCCGTGATTTGAAGTGACCTCTCAATATTGGAAATTTCATGTATTCAATGTTATGTCCTTGACCACAAAAATGTTTGGCTACTGGTAAATGGATTTTGTTGTCTGTAATTGTGTGACAATGAGACCTCATCCTTTCTCTTAGCCATTTCCCTGTCTCCCCAACATAAAAAGCCCCCACAGGACATGTAGTGCACATAATTAAATACACAACATTGGAAGAGAAGCATATGAATGTCCCGGGAATTTTATAATCCTGCTGTGTATTGGAGATCTGTATCCTGCAGGTATTGCAGCTCTTCACATTGCATGGATAAGTTCCTCTTGGTGTATTTGAGGGCATCGAACTTCTGGCCATGTTTCTTAAATTGGGAGGCTGCCTGTAGCACAGCAAGGGGGGGCCTTTAAATATTATTTTTAGTCGGTTATCTTTGTGTAGGATATGGTGACGTTTCCTGGCAGTTTTTCTCAGTACCTCAAGCTCTGGGTTGTAGGTCATCAACAGAGGAACATGATGTTTTTTTCTTTTTCTCTGTATTGGAGTGCTTGACTTTTAGGGATCCCTGTGGCCTTAATAATCTAATCATCAATGGAGGTGGGGTGGTAGCCTTGGTTTAAAAATGTCTTTTTTAGGTGGTTTACGTGTTCATCCCTGCCCACTGTGTTGAGGCAAATACGGTTATAGCTGAGGGCCTGGCTGTAGACAATGGACTTTTTAATGTGTTTCTGTCCCATCTGAGGTATGTGGGACAGTCAATCTGTTTCCGATACACCGATGTCTGGAATGAACCATTTAGAATTTTTATGGTGGTATCCAGGAAGTTGATTTCTGTTTTTGAGTGGTCCAGTATCCAGTTAATGGTGGGAGGAAATTTGTTTAAATTGTCATGGAATTTTAGAAGTTTATGTTCAGTCTCAGTCCAGATTATTAAGATGTCATCAATGGCACCCACCAATCTTCCGTACTAGCAGGCTTTATTCAGTGGAGAGGGTTACATCGAGTGCAGGGAGGGGGAGCAGAGTGAACGATTTCACTATTTCGCATGGTATGCGCGTCATGTCATACACAGGACCAGTTGAAGTGCATACCGTGCGAAACGGTAAAGCTGTTGTCTGTTCACTCTGCTCCCCTTCCCTGTACTCGATGTAACACTCTCCACTGAAAATGTTGATTGCTCTCAGTGTGAGAAACAAGATACAAATCTTGTAGTTGTGATACCTTTTAATGGCTAACAAAAATAAAATAAATGATGTTATAAGGCGAGCTTTCGAGACGACTCAGGTCTCTTCATCAGGTATGATGAAGAGACCTGAGTCGTCTCGAAAGCTCACCTTATAACATCATTTATTTTATTTTTGTTAGCCATTAAAAGGTATCACAACTACAAGATTTGTATCTTGTTTCTCACACTGAGAGCAATCAACATTTTCTCAACTGGCTAACACGGTACCAAACTTTACTCTCCACTGAATAACGCCTGCATGTACTGATGATTGGTGAATGCCATCTTGATTTCTTCATTCATTTTACAAGTGTATGGAAAGAGCGTGCCTTACTAGTAGGTGTGGCTGTCTAATGGCCATGACCTTGCTCCATACAGTTATATTGAATGAGGTCACGCCCACTAGTCGGTTTCTGGCCATTAACATGTATATCTCTTAATTGGGGTCTATTCCTGACCTAGAAACTGCGAATCTTCGCCATGCACAGTACATGTGCTGGGAGGATTGATAAGTCTGCAGTCACAAAGTCACATAAAGTAATTGCAAAATTATCATTTTGGATTTGACAACCCCTTTTAGCAGTGAAGACATCTGTGTGGGATGATGTAGTGAATTCTACTTTGAGCAGGGGGTTGGAGCAGATGAACCAGGAGGTCCCTTCCAACTTCACCATTTTAGGATTCTATGAAAATGCTAATTTTTTTAAAACAAAAATGCTTCCAAAATGCTCCCACAGACGCCCAAAGGTATTTTATAAACCTTCCTATTGACTTCTATTGTAAATTATGGCGAATCTTCCTAATGGAATGCAACCAAATGGACACGTCAGATTGTAATTTTTTGCCGGTTTTGAAAGCCTGAAGAGCATGAAAAATTCTCAAAAACTGAACCCAAAAATTCTCAAAAACTGAACCCAAAAGTTCTGAAAAGCTGAACCCATGCATAAGTCAATTTTCATAAGTAAAGAATAGGACGATTATTTGGAGAGTTTTATGAATGATTTTTCTGCCATTTTCTAGCAGAGACCGAGAACGCTGGAAAAAAAGAAGACGAATCTTTGTTCCAATAAGTGAGTGTGATTCAGGTCAAATGAGTCTTATCATAATGAAGTCTAATTACAGAATAAATGACTCCAATAAATGTAATTACAGGGATTTAGCAGTAAGAGACTGCTGGATAAAGATCTGAAGATTGTGTCAAAGAAACGTCAAATCTGGATTATCTCGAGAGATTCTTTTCGCTGCCTGCGAAGAAGTAAATTGGTCTGTAATAATTAAGGAGTTTGTGCCATCATCCTAAACTTCTCCATGAAGTGTCCTTATTGTTTTAGACAGGCGAAGCTCAATCTGATATCAGATGGGTGATTGCTCATCGAGGTACTTAAACTGTAACAATGCCAGACTATAAACATGTCATGTAGTTAATCCTGACGAAGACACTAAAAATTAATGCTAACATTAGAATGTTTTATTCTGATTAATTTATTGAAAAATTTCCAAATTTTCATGTTTAGTTTTATTTTATTTTTCAACACTCACTTTTAATAATGGTATAAATTAATAGTATAAATTATTTAAATTTTGGGAAAAGCAAATATATGATCTATGTTAGGCTGCTTTCACATCAACATTTCTCAGCATTCACGGTAGATTCGGCAATTTGCTGAATCTGCCCCCCAACGGATCACTTGCAGCAAGACTGTGTTCGGCCTAATGCATTCCGGATGGGACTTGCGGACATGTGTGTGTTAAAAAAAAAAAGCTCAAATATATATATATGTATATATATATATATATATATATATATATATATACATATAGTTTGTGTTATCATTTTCTCGCCTATTTATCTTCTATTTTGCCTAGCTGGAGCAGTGTGAGGGCTTGTTTTTGAGGTTGGGATCTGCAGTTTTTATTATTTCCATTCCTTTTTATTGCATTTTTGGGGGAATTGCAGCTACTGAAAAGAGGCCAATTCTGGTGTATTGTCTTCTATTTTTACCTTATAGGATAAAGATTTTTAAATATTATTATTTCACCCAATTATGTGCCATAAGTGTATTTTTTTATTTTTTACATTTTACTAGTTACTATTACTATTACCAACTCGTTCACCTATAGTAATATACATGCCATTAGTACCCGGAATCTTATAAAGAATTTACCGTCTTCATTGGCCCCTATCTCCTATCTCTCTTGTCCTGACTCTGCTCTAAAACTCTATAATGAAACACTGCAAAGTGCCCTGGATGAAGCTGCATTTCCTACACTCAGAACAATTAGGCACTAACAGGGGCAACCATGGCCCACGCTGCAAACACGGTTTCTCCAGCGGTGCTCCAGTTGTGCAGAACGCCTGTGGAGAAAATCCAAACTCGCTGAAGATTTCATCTACTATATAATTGCCTAATCGTGTCTGTCTATCCAGAAAATCAAGCGCCAGCACTCATTGGTCACTGCCAGCCGCGGCAACCAATGAGCGAAGTGTATGCAAAACAGCAGCGCACATGCAAAACTTGCGCCAAGCTGAAACCTGGCGACAGCGACGCATCGGCATCGCTATCGCTGGGATACACGCGTCCGGCCACAGCTATCGTCGGGAGATCAGCAGCGCTGGCCGCTGATCTCCCGACGGTAGCCACGGCTCATCTACTGGCGCACAGAGGTCCGCGGCGAACCAGTCGGGAGATGATCGGTGTCAGCTCGCAGCGCTAGTACCCCGACCGCCATATTGGAACACCCACATTATGGGTATTCCTATATGGCGGCCGTAATTCAAATCCCCTGCCAAGCCGCGCTACTTCTCTTATTGGCTCTCAGCGGCGACCAATCAGCTACATGGGATTCAAAACCCTGCTCTTAGCACAGCAGTGAGAAGTGCACGTGCGCAGGACCGCAATGGAAGACAGTGTGAGGATGACATAGGACAGCAATTGTAAGCAGACACGAGGTGCCGGCTCAAGACCAACAACTTCTATCAGGCCGTAGGTGGGTATAATAAGTTATTTTTTATATTATACAAATTGGTTTGGAGGCTTATATAGAGTATTCTGGAATGCTATATATTAGGGCTTACTGATGGTGGCCAAAGCTCATATGGTAAAAACCAGTTTACAGGGTCCCTTTACTTATTCTTTGAGAAAATTTAACCTATGATCACTTGATTGCTGTGGTATGGCATCGTATTATGAAATGAAGCTCAACTAGCAACACCCCGCAATCAGCATCCTGCCATCAAAATAATGACTGCCATGCTGAAGGCTCATAAATGCTGCTTAAGAGTAGAATTTAAGAGGTTAAACTGATATGATTGGGATTAGCTCTTATCCTATTGTAAGGAGGTTGACATGTTGCGTTTTCCCCTTGAAGACATCAATCACATTATGGTTGGACAGTATAAAGGGATGTGTTGATGTAATGTGAATGAAGTCATGTGTTATTGGGAAGGTAATGTGCCATGTGAACTGTGACCTGTATCTTTATGTTATACTGTTTTGTGTTATACAGACAGTAGCATCAGAAACAATTACCGTAATGTGTTGCACTGTACTGTGAGTAAGCTGTGTTCAGAAAAGCAACAGTCAGTGAGTAGGTAATATAGAGTTCAGTGTTGGGACTAGCTCATAGTCGGAGGGTCTAGTGCATAGGGGTAGTGACTGTTTTCTTTTAGGACATCAGATGGGGCTCAACCTGTAACAGGAGCAGACATAAGATTTGACTAGTCAGCAGAAGTGCATGATGTGTGTGTCCTTAAAGTGAATGGGACCAATACAGAGGATAGCATGAACCAGAGTAAAGAGAAAGAGAGAGGTGACCATGATAAAGAGTAATTTAGTGGAGCCGGGTCAGCGGAATAACCAAAGGAACGAGACACTGAGTGAGACAGGTTCTTAAGTTGGGTGCTCAGCAGTGAGGCCCTAAGCAGTTTATAACTCAAAAAGGGAACAGGCCAGGAAGGGAAGATACATGAGATGAAGTGAATGCTCTGGACGAAAGTCCCTTAGACAACTGAAAGCTTGAAGCTAAAGTTCACCAATATTGGCAATATATCTTCTTTTTAAAGCAAAAAAGACATGGAACTTCAGGAATGAAGAATGACTTTCATGAATTGTACTGTTATGTTCAGCTAGGTGGTGGTGAATAAAACTGGACTGATGAGGATAGGACCAAGTGAAGTGGAAGGAGTAGAGAGACTGTTGATGTAGATGCCATGTGTCAATAATATATGTGCCTGCCGTCTAATGTACACAGTTGTATTCAAGTCATTATCCAGTAAAAGTTCATTTATTAAGAACCTGTTGTCTCCCTCGATGAACTCTATAACATCTGGTCCTGGCCAGCCGAGATCAACGGCAACATGTGGTCTACCAAGGAGTATCACCTCAGTATTAACAGCACACACCCAGCCAAGACCCCCTCCTTTATGTAGAGTGCCGGGGCGTTAAATACAACTACCATGCCTATGACTCCCGCTCCGTTCCACGCTACATTATCAAATTCTGTTGGGTGCTGGCTAAGTAGCATCTTATAATAGCGCATGGCCATTATTTATTTTATTATTTTGCTTCAACTTGTTGAATATATCATCAATACAGTCGAATACTTAAGGTCATTTGTGATTTCCTACATTAGAAATAGTGACTAGATTTTCTCTTTAAAGTCACCTTAAATGAGGCTATCTTCTGCTAGATCTTTAAAACTATTGGTTCTTTGGTCCCATTATTGTGTTGTGAATTCCTTCAGTAATTTTTATTTTTATTTCTTTTTAACTTTTCTTTATTTTTCTAGTTTGTCTAATCAGAGTTGCTCTAAAAATCCCATTTTATAATACAAATCTTTAGACAAAGCCTAAAACGAGCAGAAGCAATTGAATAATCAATAACAAATTGTAATTATATCCAAGTCTGAAATGAACACTGAAGTCCTGAAGTGGTTAACCTTTTTGCCAAATGGCCAGATTACCGAGAGGAGCTCATGTAACCATTGCCAGTAACTGTGTAATGTTTTCTTAAGCTTCATTAGCAAAAATGGAAACTGGAGGTCTACAGTACTAGTAATGATTTGTATGTTATTTATTATTATAAACTATTGGCCATGAAGCCTCCAGGGAATGTTGAGAGGCACAATGAACTATGTCAAGTATGCTCCATTAATAGTTAATCTTTGCTCATTCTAAGCGGGACAATTTACAAATGTTTACTTTGAGGTCAACTAGTGATTTTTTAGTGATTTAGACCATGATCTTTTGCCAGGTCCGCATAAAAATGATATATTTTAGATATACTGTTCCCATGACCAAGCTTGAAAATTTCTCATGAAAGTGGAATTTTGAGATAAAAAGGTCATTTCTAATAAGACCTCATCCATATAATATTTTCGTCTTGATACATTAGGTGGTTTCAGGGTAGGTCAGCAATAAATACTGTACCAACTCATTGGTATATCGATGACTAATTTTTCTTAAGATATTAGGTAATTTGTTTCATTAGGAATTTCATGCTCATTTATTTTTTACGACCACACATATAGCAACATCTAGTAATTTATGGCTTAAAATGTCAACATTTTCAAAAACGTGTACGAGCCCACAAGAGTCTATTGCTTCATGTCAATCATAACTTGAATATGTGTCTTTTGGGATTTTACGACCAGACATGAAATGTTCCCATGACGGTTCCATGTCTGTTTGGTATAGAATGATTATTTACATATGAAGGTCATTGTTGACATCTCATTTTAGCTTTATTCTATAGGGTGCGGCTCCTATCAGAAGACTGCGTGGTTTTAATATTGACCATATTGATTTGTTACTGTCTTAATCGGTTGGATAATGTTAAAAATTTCTATAAGCCGTGTGATAAGTAGATGGATACTTGTTTGCTTCTATTGTTCCATGTGGAGAGAGAGAATGGAGTTAAAGCCCCACTGTTGCAAGGATAATCCAATCCAATAGTATGAAGAATAGCGATTTTATTACATCAATACATTTCAGAGAGCAATTTATTCTACTTCAGGACAAAAAAAAATAACCTATGATTACATATCATATGTGATTTTTGGTCCTGAAGACAAAGAAATCGCTCTCTAAATGCACTGACGTAATAAAATCACTATTCTTCATACCGTTGGACTGGATTCCAGAAAGCAGAGATTGACCTAGCGATGGGTAAAAACGGCAGCACATAGAGGAAAATTGTATAAAACTTCGCTTTATTGCAGATCCATAAAAAATGTATATAAGAATAATGCACAATGTGCGGCAGTCAGATCAGTCCATAGGACGGTTAAGAGCGACGCGTTTCAGCTAAAACGGAAGCCTTAATCATGGGATCACAGATCATGATTAAGGCTTCCGTTTTAGCCGAAACGCGTCGCTCTTAACCGTCCTATGGACTGTTCTGACTGCCGCACGTTGTGCATTATTTTTATATACATTTTTTATGGATCTGCAATAAAGCGAAGTTTTATACAATTTTCCTCTATGTGCTGCCTTTTTTCCCCATCGCTGGGTCAATCTCTGCTTTCTGGTTTCCAGAATCGGCAGTTGTCAAGCCGCGACTCATGATATGAAGGGGATTCTTGGAGAAGTACATCAATGGTGAGCTGATATTTTTTCTTTCTTGTACTAAGTTTGGACTGGATTATCTTTGCGGCAGCGCGACTTTAACCCTCTCCCACGTGGAACACTATCTTAAGGGGTGCTGCAGCAGTCGTGTTAATACCTTTGATAGTAGTTGTGGCTTCTCACAACCGCGCCAGGTGAGGCGTATTTTCTCTTGTTGGAGTTAGTGTCTCCCCGGATAAGACCCAATTGCACTTCTATTGTCTTTTACAGTTTTTTTCCCGCTTTGCTTTCATTAACATGTTGTCCCTTGACAATTTTTTTCTAGATTTTTTATGACTGATTAATTAATAAAATAATGGTTGTTATAACCTCATTAAAATACAGTATTCTTTTAGGTTACAGATAAATATTCTTTATATAGAAAGGTAGACCATGTTATTTGGCTTTTATTTTATTGGCTATAAATTTGGAAAAAAGTAAATTGTTCATCTATTATCTTCACTCATATGGGAACCGTGGGTCTATTAGGGATTCAGACTTACATTTCTAATATTACCTGGAGGTCATTCAGTAGGCATAGATACATGGAATGGTCTTAAAAACCTCCCAAAACCTAATGGTATCATAATCAAATGGCATAAATAATTCATGATTTCAGTTGAACGGCTTTACCGTGTACACTGGAACATAATCTGCAGAATCATTTCCTTATCATTAGAGGACAAAAGCTTTAATTACTTCACAATACTTCACTGCATGTTTGGAGCCATACATGTAATATAATATACAAATAGAATAATTTAATGATAATATACTATAAATAGAACAATAATATAATATAATATACGGTAATATGATATAATATAATATAATATATAATATAAATAGAATGGAATAATACAGTAAAATAATAATGTAATATAAATTCAATAATGTAATGATGGATTTTTTTTGGGGGACCATTTTACTAGTGGGGGACTTCGTTGCTATTTTCTCAATTTTATTACCATTGAGGTCTACTTTTTTTATTCTTAAGTATATGGAGCTGTGTCAGGGACTGTGTTTTGTGAGCAAGTTGGTTTCGTTGGTACTAATGATATTTTTATAACTTTTTTTTCTGTCTGGCGTTACTTCTTTTTTACAACATTCATGCCACAAGTAAATAGTATGATAAAAGTATAGCTTAGATTATTATTAATAATTATTACAGACTAGACAATACAAATTATATGGGTTTTTTAATTGTTTTTTTTTTTTACATTATAAATGTTTAAGAGAAAAAGTTAATTTTTTGGGTTTTGGTTTTCACATTTGACCCAAAACTTGACTTTGTGATTGATTGTATAACACACTGGACCTCGGGTCTCCTATTTAACCCCTATTCATTTAAATTAGAGTCCGAATAGAAGTTTTAAGATGGCTGAATTGGGGGCATTTATTAGGCATCTATTTCCTATGGTGATGCATCAGCACATAGCAAAAATGTCTCAAGAGGGGCTGCAATGAGCTCACTCCCTCCTTCTAACCTCTTAGATACAGAAATTAATATCCACAAGACCAGTATATATAACCAAGATATCATTATATTTATATGTGGACTATTATCCTTCAGTACATTCAGTACATGTTAAGGGACTACTGGGGCAATCACTATTAGAATCTAACACACCAGAGAAAAGAAACGATTGTGAGCCCATTATTTAGATGATATGCAGTTTATTAAATTTAATAGAGGACAGACTGAATTAGGAGGATAGATGAAACATACAGTAGACGATGGAAAGATAGCGTTATAGCAGTCACCACAAAAATGAGATTTATTACATAGTGACACCACTACTCATTAAGTACAAAAGTGCATTGTAAACCAATACTAGTCCAAGTGTCCTGAATGTAATTCCTACAGCACTACTTAGCATGCATGTGAAAGTGCATGTAGTGCAGGGCACAATAACAGCACCCTGGACACCCGAGGCCCAACTATCGTCACTTACAGTATAAAGGATAACAATATCAAAGTGTCCTGAGTGTTTGTTACTTAAGCAATAATTGGCATGTGCATAATAAAATATAATGTAGAGCTCAATGCCACCACCCAAAACACCAGGAGCTCAACTCACCTTATGAGAGAGCCCTCAATTCAATGTGCTATGCCCTCTATGCACCCCTTTGCTATGCTCTCTGTTCCCCCCTGTGCTGTGCTCTCTGTACCCCTTTTGCATTGTTTCTGCCCCTGTGTATGCTCTCTGTGTCCCCCCCTGTGCTGGGCTCTCTATGCTCCCCTGTGTGTGGCTCTCTGTAACCCCATGTTATGCTCTCTGTGCCCCCCTGTACTGTGCTTTCTGTGCACCCCTGTGCTGTGCTCTCTGTCCCCTCTGTGCATTATGTCTACCCCTCTATGTGCTTTCTGTGCCCCTTGTGCTCTGCTCTCTGTGCTGTGCTCTCTGTGCCCCCCCGTGCTTTGCTCTCTGTACACCCCTGAGATACGCTCTCTGTCCCCCCCAGTGCATTGTCTCTACCCCTATGTGTGCTCTATATGCCCCACTGTGCTCTGCTTTCTGTGCTTTCTGTGCCCCCTGTGCAGTGCTCTGTGCCCACCTGTGCTGTGCTCTCTGTGGCATCCAATGCATAATCTCTGCCCCTCTGTGCTCTCTGTGCCCCCCAGTGCAGTGCTCTATGTGTCTCCCTGTGCTTTGATCTCTGTGCACTCCCGTGCTGTGCTCTCAGTCCCCCCCTGTGCTGTGCTCTCTGTGTCCCCCTCTCCTGTGCTGCCTGCACTCACATACACAAAGCAGGGAAGAAGGACAGTCCATGACCTGTGGTGATGTCAATGTCATGTGATCAGTCATGTGCACAAGCAGAGCCAGGGTCAAGTGGAGTTTATCAGTGTCATCATCGGCGGTGGAGCAGTTGTGTTTGACGGTTTCATGCGTTGGTTTCAGGTGGTGTCAGGTCCAGTTGCTGGTGGTATCAGTGGCGGTAGTGTGTGAGGGGTCACTACCGCTAGTGGGCATCATATTTGTGTTGCGCCCTTGAAGACTGGTCGCAACTAGATAGAGCAGCACCCTGGATTGGTAAGTCGGTCACCCCAAACACACACCCAACACAATCTGATCCCAAGTCTAGGGACTCTAAGCCCAGCAACGGGATATCGGGAGGAGACAGGTGGAGGGTGGAGAGTTAAGACAGAACCTGGTTAGGGGAGAAGAAAAAAGGACACAACACAAAGTTCAGAGGAGCAGTCGGCCGAGAGACACCAGAGAGTCAGGTTTAATCAGAGGGAGAGGCGAGAACACCATCATACAGGACTGAGAGGACATGGACCCGGCAGCCTTTACTACCTTGAGGCTTGTCGGGGTCCCGGGCTGTAGACCGTGGAGAGAGAAAGAAGGAGTCCAAGGTGTACCCAAAGTCATGGGGACACTGAGGGACTGGGCCAGAACCAGAGTGCCGACTCTACTGAAGTGGCTTGGAAGCTTATGCCCCAACCACAAACCCCAGAGGGGTGTGGGATATTTATGTCCTGTGACCCAACCTCTGGCGCAGCAAAAGGAAGGCCGCCGTATTGAGACTAGGGGACCTGGCAGGTCGCCCACTGAAAGCCCGTGGCCGCTGGACCGTAGCTAGCGTGCGGACAGACCCAAAAGGTCCCTGAAAGGAACACAAAGGGGGTAATGCAGATGAGCCGTCCCAGCTGCTTAGACCACACTGGAGCTGCTACTGTACTGACTATGTTGTAACATCTGCTAAGAAAGAGAGTAAACCCAGTTGAAGCTCAATGCTGTGTGAACCTTTGTTTACTGCATCTGAAGGGAGATAGACTGATTTTGTGAACCAGCAGTAAGAGAGTGCCTGACTGTATTGTGAACCTTACAGCCCCGACGAGCCCTGCATATCTATAAACTATACAGTTGCCCTGGGAACCTGCTGTTCCCATGGAGATTTGAACCATGTACGCTGCTACTCCCATCATCCCCAGAGGTCCGGACTGCAGCAGCAGCTTTCCCGGCTGCATTTCATTGGTGGCGTCACGACACTCCTTTATTTTTGTTTGATTTTATTTTACTCCGTATTCCAAACTCCCCTTTTAACTGCTCGCCTTATGAGGGGATCATGGACCAGGTCACACTACTGTAACATCCTGAAACCCCAGACGACAACAAGAGGGTCTGATTCCGAGTACTCCGCAGTCCCCGCCAGGGGCGAGTCATTTGCATACCCATCACTTGGGTGTTCAAATATGGCTGCCGTGGTGGAAGTGGATGTTGCGTGATAGGACATCGGTATGGAAGTAGATGACAGATGCCACTTTGTGATTATGTAAGTAGATAACCAGTGTTGTACTTGGGTGTCTAGGGCCCACCAGTAGATATGACTCTGTGGGCCAAAGCTATCTTGAAAGGAGCTATTCAGCACTCAGCAATCTTGGGCAGTCCAATGAATGTACTCTCCCTGGCAGGGACCGTGGGGTACTCAGACCTGGGCATTCCCGAAGTCGTCGCTTATAGTATGTGCACCGCTGACAGAGGAGCAGGCGGCTTCATTCATAAAAATGTACAGAGCCGACAGGAGTCATCTTACTGTACATGAGTAATTAACCTATTACATGCCCACCAGAGTAGGCAGCATGTCTCTAGGGGGGCTGGGCACCCCCTAGAGACATGATGGCCACACTTATTAATAATATTAAGGCTTTTTTAAAACATTAAACACTTTGCTTATCCCGGCGGCAGCCGGGATAAGCAAAGTATACGGGAGCCGCATTGCTCAGGATTACACATCCTGAGCAATGCGGTTACCGCATTGCGGATGTTACACCGCTCCAAAAACTGCAGCCTGCATGATTGTTCACGCAGGCTGCAGAGCCGGATGCAGAAACCGGATTGCATGTAATGCAATCCGGTTTTTAGAATGGGCTCCTATGAGGAGCGTTTCCTGATGCGGTTTTGAGCTTTTGAAAGCTCAAAACCGGATCAGGATTAAAAAAAAACAAAAAACGCAAGTGTGACCCTAACCTAACAGAGATAACAGACTAGAGATAAGCAAATGAATGGAATTGAATTCTACAAAAAAAATCTGCATTTTCTAAAATCCTTATACGCAATTCCATGGTCCCTCCACATCTTACCATCACCGGTCTAGTCCTTTACAATTCTACAATTCTTATAATTACCTGCTGGAACTCTGAGGCCTCTTATACTGTGCTGGACTTCTGGCTGTCATGGCACCAAGGAGAGATCTGTACATACAAGCAGGAAGGTTATGGTGTATGATATTACATTATAGCGCCGCTGACTTCTTGCTCGCTTGCGAAGAACTCTCCTGGACACCTGGATCTCCAGCATGGTGCGAGAGGCCTGAGAGTTCCATTGCAATCAGCGAGGGACCAGAAGATATTGCATGAACTAGACCAGTGACGGAGCGGAAGGGCCAGAGAGGTGAGTATAAGGAGTTTGGAAAATGCAGATTTTTTGCAAAATTTGAGCAGAATTCAATTGCATTCAAATTCTTTTTCTTGTCTCTAATCTGCTACCATCTGCTAGTAACTCTAAGGCTACGTTCACACATTTGCTTATTTTGCTGCGCTTTTTTGCGCGCGCTTTTTGCCGCGTTTTTCGGCCGCGCAAAAAAGCGCAACAAAATACGCAGGGGTTTTCACACACTGCGCTTTCTTTACTCCAGAAAGCGCAGTGATGTCACAGAGGGGAGGAAAAATCCTGCTTCCTCCTCCCCTCTGTGACAGCCCCATTAGATTTCACAGTGTATTAATATACACTGTGAAATCTAAATTAAACAGAGGCAAATGTATGGAAAATAAAAAAGAATGAATACTTCACCTGTCCGACGCCTTCTCCCGCTGTCTGGTGCCTTCTGCCGCTCTCCGGTCTCCGGTTCCAAGTGAGAGGTGTACTGAGAAGACCTGTGGTGACGTCAGAGGGGGGGCGTTCCCGGGGCGTTCCCAGCGCTGATTGGCTGTTCGCGGTCATGTGATATGTATCACATGACCGCGAGTGCCCGGGAACGCCCCTCTGACATCACCACAGGTCCTGTCAGAACACATCTCACTTGGAACCGGGGATCGCACAGCGGGAGAAGGCGTCGGACAGGTGAAGTATTCATTCTTTTTTATTTTACATACACTTGCCTCTGTTTAATTTAGATTTCACAGTGTATAGTAATACACTGTGAAATCTAATGGGCGGCCACAGCTGTCACAGAGGGGAGGAGGAAGCGGGATTCTTCCTCCCCTCTGGGAGAATACGCAGAAGTAGATGCGTAAACAATTGACATATCAATTGTTTACGGAGCTGCGCTTTCTCCCGGAAAACGCAGTGCGTATTTTTACGCAATGTCTGCACTGCAAAGTGAATTTCCCATTCACTTTGCAGGCAGGCAAAAGGCACATTGCGTATTTTGAAAAGCGCGCGTAAAAAAACGCGGCAAAATACGCAATGTGTGAACGTAGCCTTAGGTAGGTTCTGAGTACTGAGGTAGTTTCTATGGCCCTAGGCATTTCTTGGCGCAGAGCTTGCTTTTCCTTGTGTATACTTATTTAATTTAGATATACTTTAAATTCTTATTTAGACAGAGTAGCAGAAGTCACAGTGATAAAAACAGACAAAGTGTGCAGCACTGTTTAAATAAAGCTTCTTATAGACTACTGTTTTTGTACTATGTGCTGTCCATGACCACAGTAGACCTTGCATGGTGAGCACACTGACTAATGAAAGTCAAAGTGCTAGTCGCAGCATGCACTGACCTGAAATGAATAGTAAATTTTGTAGAATAAATTTGCATGCCAAGCATTTCAAATCTAAAGTATCTGCGGAATTATGCCACAGATTTTCTCAACAACTATAATTCACAGGGGATTTACTGCATGTAGTGTTGAACCCATGAGAATGCAGTTGGGGTTACATTGAGAGATAAAAATAGAAACTGAGACATAGTAAGCCACATGTTAGGCCCTGTTCCTTTGTTAAAATGGTGGAAAAAGGAGCTGTCTGAGGATATCAGAACTGCAGGGCCATCTACAAAGACCTTGATATCCCAGTTTCAATAGTGAACAATGTTATTAAGAAGTCCGCCAAGTATCGAACCATCAAGAAATTCCCTGGTTGTGAGGGAAAGACAAAAATTGAAAAGAGATGTCTTCAAAGGTTGGTAAAAATGGAGGATAAAACACCACGTCAAACATCCAGTCTGGGGTAATCATTTCAACAAGTACCATATGCAACAAACTAAACCAAGCAGAGCTTTATTGGCAAAGGCCAAGGAAGAAAACATTGAAAAGAAAAGGTATATATAGATATGACTGATCTTTGCCAAAGATTACCTTACAAATCACAATCCTTCTGCAAAAATGTTCTGTGAACAGATGAAACAAAAATAGAGCTTTATGACAATGCAAAACAGTTTGTTTACAGACGGCGCAATGAAACGTGTAAGGAAAAGAACACCCTACCAACAGTTAAACATGGTAGAGGATCCATAATGCTATGGGGTTACTTTGCTGCTGCTGGTACTGGAGGCCATGACCGTATCATAGGAATCATGAAATCAGATAATTATAAAGAGATTTTAGAGCAAAATGTCCTACCCAGTGTAAGAAAACTTGGTTTGAGCCAAAGATCATGGGTCCTCCAGCAAGACAATGACCCAAAGCATACATCCAAAAATACACAGAAATGGTAGAAAAAACAAATAGACTGTTTTAATATGGCCAGCGATGAGTCCTGAACTCAATCCCATTGAAAATCTTTGGTGTGAGCTGAAATCTGTCATTGGGAAAAAGAACCCTGCAAACAAGAGCTTGAAGAAATGGCAAGGAAGAGAATATACCAGATGAAAAGTCCAAGAAGCTTATAGATGCTACAAGAAATGTTTGGAGGCATCATCAATGACAAAGGGTGTGCAACCAAGTATTAATTAAGGGCTTTATTGCTGCACATGCTGTTTTTTCTGCTTTATTGTTGTACTAGATGGCGGCCCAGATTCTAAAGAATCGGGTAGTCTAGAATCCATATACAGTTTATTTACTAATAGTTACGAGAGTGCGTGAAATGAATTTGTGTATACAGGCGGCTTTGTGGGTAGCAGAGTATACAGGTGGCTCTGTGGGTAGCACGGTACGGTGGCTCAGTGGTTAGCACTGCGCGGTGGCTCAATGGTTAGCACTGCGGTGCGTCAGTGGTTAGCACGTAGGAGTGCGTGAAAGTGGTCAGCCAGTGCAGCAGGTCAGGAGTGCCGTGGGCAGAGTGGTCAGCGCAGTGCATGGGCAGAGTGGTCAGCCGAGTGCCGTGGGCAGAGTGGTCAGCGCAGTGCCGTGGGCAGAGTGGTCCGGGCTCAGCGCAGGGCCGTGGCAGAGTGGTCGGGCACAGTGCCATGGGCAGAGGGTGCTCAGCAGGCCGTGGGCAGAGTGGTCAGCGCAGTGCCATGGGCAGAGTGGTGAGTGCAGTACTGTGGGCAGAGTGGTGAGCGCAGCGCCGTGGGCAGAGTGGTCAGCGCAGTGCAGTGGGCAGAGTGGTCAGCGCAGCGCCGTGGGCAGAGTGGTCAGTTAGTGCCATGGGCAGAGTGGTCAGCGCAGTGCCGTGGGCAGAGTGGTCAGCGCAGTGCCGTGGGCAGAGTGGTCAGCGCAGTGCGTGGGCAGAGTGGTCGGTGCAGTGCCTGGGCAGAGTGGTCAGCGCAGTGCCGTGGGCAGAGTGGTCAGCGCAGTGCCATGGGCAAGTGGTCAGCGTAGTGCAGTGGGCAGAGTGGTCAGCGCAGAGCCGTGGGCAGAGTGGTCAGCACAGCGCCTGTGGGCAGAGTGGTCAGTGCAGTGCCGTGGGCAGAGTGGTCAGCGCAGCGCCGTGGGCAGAGTGGTCAGCGCAGCGCCGTGGGTAGAGTGGCAGCGCAGCGCCGTGGACAGAGTGGTCAGTGCGCGCAGGCAGTAGCTGAAGGCAAGCAGTACTTGAATTGTTGGTCAGTAGCGGGCTCACAAGAAGATGGGATCAAAATGCCCGTAAGTGCAGAGAATGGCGGGTGCGCGGGGGAAGTGTCGCGGAGAGAGGCGAGACTTCGCGGCCGCCATCTTGCATGTCGCCGCTGTGCAGAGTGCAAAACGAAGATGGCGGCCGGGAACTCTCACGAGAATTAGTGGCCGCCATCTTGCTTTCGCTATTTACGGGGCGGCGACAACGAAGATAGCGGCGGCGGCAGACTGAGGAAGGAGGAAGACGGAGGCGGTTGCGATGGAAGTGGTAAGTATAATAGGGGCAGAGCTGGAGGGGCAGAGCTGGAGGGGCAGAGGGACCACTGTAAAATCGGTAGTGGGGCATTGAAGTCCCCACTACTGAGTAAGCGGCGGCCAAATTAGTTAGGGATAATCATCCCCTAAATCAGCTTCAGTCGGATGTGACGTCATGAACGTTACATAGTGACGGAAGCTGGCTTAGGGGAATTATTATATAGATTACTTTGGACGACTGATTAAATAATCCTGAGGATAGAACTTTGGTACATTTTCATTTATTGCTGATGATATTGTACAGTCTATAAAAGAATGAAGGAGTTCGATAATGGTGAGCAGCACTGTATACTTATGATGTGATGCGGCTTGCCAATAACAGTAATGCTAGTAGTCAACAGGGTGATGGCATTACCGTGTATGGCAGGCAATCCTTGCATGTTTATTGGTTGTCTAATAGCCAAAAACATGCGAGGTCAGCACTCCCCACGATTCTCGATTGAGTAACGAGTGGCCCAAGTACCCTGATGGTTGATCGAGTATTGAGCAGTCGAGAGCACGCTCACTGATCACTAGCAGGCTTGCTTTCATATGCATACTTCTATCAATACAGTCATGCATCCATAATCATTTTACACAAGAAGGCAGACCTTCATATGTTTGTCCCATTTTTTTTTACTTGATTTACAGTGGGGAAAAAAGTATTTAGTCAGCCACCAATTGTGCAAGTTTCCCCACTTAAAAAGGTGAGGTTGGCCTTTAATTGACATCAATGATGACCTCAACTATGAGAGACAAAATGAGAAAACAAATCCTGAAAATCCCATTGTCTGATTTAGAAATATTTTTTTTTTCAAATTTTTGGTGTAAAAGTAAGTATTTGGTCACCTACAAACAAGCAAGATTTCTGTCTCTCACAGACCTGTAACATCTTCTATAAGAGGCTCCTCTGTCCTCCACTCATTACCTGTAGTACTGGCCCCTGTATGAACTTGTTATCAGTATAAAGACACCTGTACGCAACCTCAAACAGTCACACTCCAAACTCCACTATGGTGAAGACCAAAGACTGTCAAAGGACACCAGAATACCAAATTGTAGCCCTTCACCAGGCTGGGAAGACTGAATCTGCAATAAGCAAGCAGCTTGGTGTGAAGAAATCAACACATGTGGGCCCCACACCCAAGAGATCTCACCCATTACATGTCTGGGCCTGTCTGAAGTTTGCTAGAGAGCATTTGGATGATCCAGAAGAGTACTGGGAGAATGTCATATAGTCAGATGAAAGCAAAGTAGAACTGTTTGGTAGAAACACAACTTGTTGTGTTCGGAGGAGAAAGAATGCTAAGTTGCATCCAAAGAACACCATACCTACTGTGAAGCATGGGGGTGGCACCATCATGTTTTGGGGCTGTTTCTCTGCCAAATTACCAAGATGACTAATCTGTGTACATGAAAGAATTAATGTGGCCATGTATCGTGAGATTTTGAGTGCAAACTTCCTTTCATCAGCAACGGCACTGAAGATGAAACGTAGCTGGGTCTCTCAGCATGACAATGATCCCAAGCATACCACCAGGGCAACAGAGGAGTGGCTTAGTAAGAAGCATTTCAAGGTCCTGGAGTGGTCTAGCCAGTCTCCAGACATCAATCCTATAGAAAACCTTTGGAGGGAGTTGAAAGTGTTGCCCAGGAACAGCCCCAAAATATCACTGCTCTAGAGGAGTTCTGCATAGAGGAATGTGTCAACATATTAGCAATAGTGTGTACCAACCTTGTGAAGACTTACAGAAAACGTTTGACCTCTGTCATTGCCAACAATGGATGTATAACAAAGTATTGAGATTAACTTTTGTTATTGATCAAATACTTATTTTCCGCCAAAATTAGAAAAAAAATTATTTCCAAATCAGACCATGTGATTTTTCACTGTATATTACCATTGCCTATGCACCTGCAGAGCTGAAGGTGGCTGAGGTTAAGCAAAGCTTACTAGCAGAGAATATATAATAATAATAATAATAATAATAATAAAGCTTTATTTATATAGCGCCAACATATTCCACAGCGCTTATGGGAAGCTTTTGAGCTAGTTAGTTCAGGGGCCCACCGGGAGATTTACCGTTTTCCCCATGGGCCAGTCTGAGCCTGTGTATCATTCATACAAGGTGAAGAAAGCTTTGCTCATTAAGAATATGTATATTATGGAGTGTTAACGGGTTAACTATGGGTGGCAGCTCTGTTGTAGTACTATAGGCCTTGATGAGGCAGGATGGCAACACTTTATACTACACACATAGAAAAGTTACTGTTCACATGTACCCTATCCACTATTTTCCAGGGATTAAGGGGGATCGGTACTTTTTATTTCCCTGAGGACTGTGTTAGAGTATGGACACTTTTTTGACCATTCCCTACAATGGCCATACATCAAGCATACCCTAATTACTCCACATATGAGGACAGATAATGCAACCAGGTGGCGCAATTGCAGCTCATAAGAGCAAATAATTCTGTAATATTAGATGGTGGAAATGAAGCCAGAAAAAAGCCATGTTGAGCCAATTGGTGACTGGATACCTCCTCACACTTACCGTATATGTACAGAATAAACCTTGAATTGTCTTCCCAGTGGCTCTTATTGGTTTATCCTATAGTCAGGGAGCTGTTTAATATCAATCCCTGGTTCTCATTTAATACTTCATACTTCAGCAGATCATAGTGTCAGGATATCAGCACGGTAATGAAATGCAGACCTGACCCTACAGAAAAATGTAAGTCTCTATTCTGTTTGGATACGATCTTTTTGTATTAATGATGTTATCTGCCAAAAGATGTTTGCACTGTTCACTTAGCTGAAATCACCCCAGGCCTCGACACAAGCTGAAGTAGCGAAGAATATTAAAGTTGAAAAGTTTGATTTTATTAAGATTTGTTCTATTTCTGTAAGATCATTTTCCCAAGTGAGATTTATCATTACACATGTATCAAGAGTAGACATCAGAGGAAATAACAGAGAATGGAAAAACTCATAATATGGCAAGACAGGCTGCAAATATTGGATAACTTAATCCTTATTGTGGAAGGAGGAAAGGTCATCAGCTGCCGGACATCTTTGTCGCTGCTTATATTTTGGGTACCATATGACAATTATCAAAAATAATCCTGCACAGACCATACAAGAGACTCATAACATGTCTGTCCCATATCTATCTATCTATCTATCTATCTATCTATCTATCTATCTATCTATCTACTCGTGTATAAGCCGACCCATGTATAAGCCGACCCCCCTACTTTTGCCCCCAAAACCTGGGAAAACCTATTGACTCATGTATAAGCCGAGGGTGGACCCCAGCCAGGTATACAGGCCCCCAGTGGTATACAGCAGCCTCCCAGTGGTAGTATACAGCAGCCACAGAGTATATACAGCAGCCTCCGAGTGGTAGTATACAGCAGCCACAGAGATATATACAGCAGCCCCAGTGGTAGTATACAGCAGCCTCCCCAGTGGTAGTATACAGCAGTCTCCCCTGTGGTAGTATACAGCAGTCTCCCCGTGGTAGTATACAGCAGTCTCCCCTGTGTAGTATACAGCAGTCTCCCCCTGTGGTAGTATACAGCAGTCTCCCCCTGTGGTAGTATACAGCAGTCTCCCCAGTGGTAGTATACAGCAGTCTCCCCCTGTGGTAGTATACAGCAGTCTCCCCCTGTGGTAGTATACAGCAGTCTCCCCCATTGTAGTATACTACAGCCCCCCCCTGTGTAGTATAGCAGCAGCCCCCCCTGTGGTAGTATACAGCAGCCTCCCCTGTGGTATATACATCCCCCCCTGTTGACCTGCGCACACCTGTAAAAAGAAGAGCTTTCATACTTATCCTCCTCGCTGTACCGCGCGCATCCTCCGCTCTCCTTCTGCTTGTACCGGCGTCCATCCACGGACCGCACAAGTATGACGTCATTACAGGTGCGCGGACATATGGATGGACGCCGGGTACAAGCAGGAAGGAGAGCGGAGGATGCGGCGCGCGGTGACAGCGAGGAGGATAAGTATGAAAGCTCTTTTTTTACATGTGTGCGGCAGCAACGGGGGGGGCTGTATATACCACAGGGGGAGGCGCTGCTGTATACTACCACAGGGGGGGCGGAGGAGCGCTGACACAGTGCAATGTAATATGCACCGCTCCTCCTGCTGCTGATCGACAGGTGGATGAAGTGCATATTGCATTGCACTAATGAGCGGGTCCACGTGACCGCCCGCTCCTTCTGCAGCCTCCCCCACCTCCTCCAGCCCTCGGACACCAGCCCCACACACTCTGAGCTGTCACTGACTCGTGTATAAGCCGAGGGGGGCACTTTTCAGCACAATTTGTGTGCTGAAAAACTCGGCTTATACACGAGTATATACCGTATCTATTTATCTATCTATCTATTTATCTATCTATCTATCTATCTAATAATTTGAAAAAAATTCTTGCAGCACACAGCTACTACTAATGATGTACAAATGCTATAAGCTGTATGTATGTGAGGAAAAAGTTTCAAAAAACTCAAAATTCTTATCTTTTTATTTCTGAAGTTCTTAGTACACACATTGGCCAATGTCTGCTTGCTCATCAACTGCGACAAAGTGACTTCAGGTATGATGAGTCCTATCGCTGATATCCCTGTTCTCCTTGTCTGCCCACTGCAACCAGAGATCTGTGAACAATATCTGCACAGATATCTGTGTGTGTGACGTGGCCCAATCTAAACTCTATTATCTATGTATCCATCTATAGGCCCAGTTACACACACAGATAATTGTGCAGAGATTGTTGGCAGATCTCTGGTTGCAGTGAAATCATGGACACATTGTTACATTTGTACACGGCCACAAGATGGAACAATGTGTCCATGATTTCACTGCAACCAGAGATCTGCCAACAATCTCCGCACAATTATCTGTGTGTGTAACTGGGCCTTATCATCTATCAATAATCTATCCCTCTATTATTTATCTATCAGTAATCCCTCTATTATTTATCTATCATCTATCTATCTATCTATCTATCTATCTATCTATCTATCTATCTATATCAAATAATAGCAGCACACCGGTCAAGCCAATCAAATGCAAAAACTGATGTTCCTAGATGTTGTTAATACATGTTTTTTGAGAAAAACTAAAAACTAAAAAGTTTTTAAAAAAAAAACTCAGATGGAATTTTTTTTTATATTTTTAAGGTTCTTAGTGCATGCATTGGCCAATATATGCCTGCCCTTCAACCACTTCACGGTGACCTTAATTCCGAAGGGTCCCTGTCCATACTAAAAGCTTCTCTCGTATCCTATGGGTCTCTGTTACAATGGGCCGTAGCAGGATACACACCACATCAGATGGCCCCTGTGGCTCAGTAGTGGAACAGGCTGGCACCACTGCTGGAATTGCACTCCTACCTCCCTACTGAGCCACAGGGGCCATCTGAAGTGGTATATGTCCTGTTACTGCCCATTGTAACAGAGACCCCTAGGGCATGAGAGAGGCCTTTAGTTTAGACATGGCCTCTTCATACTTAAGGTCACCTTGATGTTGGTTGAAGGGCAGGCATATATTGGCCAATGCATGCGCTAAGAACCTTAAAATGAAAAAAAAATTCCATCTGAGTTGTTTTTTTTTTAAACTTTTTAATTTTTCTCAAAAAAACATCTATTAACCTCATCTAGGAACATCAGATTTTGCATGTGATTGGCTTGACCAGTGTGCTGCTATTATTTGATATAGATATGTCATCTAGAGTTGCACCTGGGCTGAAAGGATAAAGGAAGTGCTGTCTGGCTTTTTTTCTATCTATCTATCTATCTATCTATCTATCTATCTATCTATCTATCTATCTCTCCATCTATCATCTATTCATTTATCTGATATCTATCTATCTACCCTCTTTCTCTCAGTCATTAATACATACACATATACATATATAAAATCTACTGCCACAGTTTTTCACTTCAAAGAAATCAGTGTATTGGTGCCGGAGATTTATGGACGTCCCTTTAATGCAAAACACATGCACATCGTCTATGGAAGTGGTGATGTCATCAGAATTATTGTCTCACATCATTTTTATTGGAATTGGAATGTATAAGGACGGTATTAACTGCAATTAATCTTTTTCATATTTATGTGGATGCAATAAGAAGGTCTATTACAGTCCACCAGGAAAATCTCCCTCTTGAAGTGTTTTCTTGTTTTATTACAGAGTGAAAGCCCTTATGTTGCTGGAAATAATGTTCCTTCGTATTCAATATTCCCTGCGTGGAAAAGAAAACACACATCTGAAATCATATTTTGTTGGCAACCGAGCAAGATCCTAATGTGGAGGCCGGGAGGGGCTCCCCGGGGTCTGCAACATTTGCATTCAAAAGTAATAAAAGGAGTCCTGTGTTTTTTTTTGTCTTATGGATCTTGAGTTAAAAAAATTCAGGGAAAACCACGAGAAATATGTCATGTCGGTTTCGATTCACTTTGTTGTGGAAAGATTTCGTTCTTTCTGTACGTACACCTTAACCAAAAGTTTGCCATTAGTTAGGACCTTTGACAAACTCCACATTAAGAGGGTAAATACTACCAGAGCATTAAAGCGAGTTAATGGGACCATGAATGGACAATAAAAAGGGAAATTTGGGCAATGGAAATTCCTGTGGTGGAAACCTTTAGCATTCAGCTTAGCAGAAGAATAATTATTTTTTCACTTGATACCTTGTAATGGTTTTGACGTGTAGCTGTTACGCAACAGACGCCACATTACCGGCAGTATCAATATACATGAGCATGCAGCCGCTCATATCGAGACGCTTCATTAGCTTCTGGTAAAGTCTCTTTATGTACTCAATTTTGATAAGGTAAAATATGGTTATATAGTGTTAGCCGGTAGATAGAAAAAATATTCAAACGTGAGAGTCCTCAGTGGATGATACCTTTTAATCGTGAACTGATAAGATGGGAACAAATAGCAGCTTTTGAGACTTTTAGGCTGGTTTCACACTATGGTTTTTTGATCCAGGAGAATGCAAGGAGTGATGAGCAAACACCTGAGTGTTCGGATTCAGTTAGGTCCGCTGAATGCCGGGGTGTTTACCGAATTGTTCCTTGAAGAGTTCACCGAACACTATTGAAACCAATGGCAAGCAACATAAAACACACAGAAAACACCTTCAAAGGTGTCCAAAAGCTGCAAAACAGCTCAAATAACACATGAGCACATGCACATACACACACAGATCATTTTACCAGTCTCCCGCTGCTTGCTTGCTTTCAGGACAGCTCTTCCCTTACTTACTTCCGGTCCTGCCCATTAAGCTTAATGCATATTCACTTCCCTGACCGGCAACAGCTAATCACAGACGTTCATGCTCTGTGAGAGCATTTGTGGCCACAATCTGGATGGTGTCTGTACTTGGTTGTCATATACATTAATGTATGGCAACCAACCCATAATGTGTAAAAAATAAATCATGGAAAAAAAAATGTGTAGTGCTCCGCTGTATTTTTCTGTCTCAGCACAGATGAAGCAGACAGCTGCGAGCTGGCAACCTTAGCTACCTATTATTACCTTGGCTGGCAAAAAAAAATGCATAGGGTTTCACCCCATTTTTAATTGCCAGCCAAGGTAAAACTAGGCAGCTGAGGGATGGTATTCCCAGCGAGGTGATGGCTCATCGTTATTGGGCCTCCACGCTATAGAATAGAATCCTGCAGCTGCCCCAGAAAATGGCGCATTCATAAGAAGTGTCAATTCCTGGCACTTTACCCAGTTCTCCTAGTTGCCATGTAGCGGTGACAAACTGGGTAATAAGGGTTTAATGTCAGCTTTGTATTACCAGCTGGCCTGAAATTCTTAATGTCAGGACAATGTTAGACCTGGCTATTAAGAATTTCAAGTAAATGGTAAAGAATACTCCATACACAGAGAAAACATTTTATTATAAATAAAAACACAAAAACATTTAGGGACTCCATCTTTATTAAGCCCTTCGACCCTCATACTGATAACTTCTGGATTAAAGGCAGTGGAGATGAACACAGCATCCAGTCACCACAGCCTCTTGTCACTGAATGAACGAGCCACCAGCTGCATCCGGGTGTATGGTCACATCTTCAAGGCCGGCCTAGCGGCGAGTGATATAGGCGGTCAGCTGATGCGATTTCCATAGCAATCATGTCAGATGATCTGGTCACATAGTAATCAAATCAGGTGACCATATCAGCTAACAAGATTGCTATGGCAATTGCATCAGCTAAAAGCCTACGTCTATGTCACTCGTCAGCAGCCGGGTCAGAAGCAGTGACTCACTGAGGTCAGCTGAGGTCACCGTTCAGGTAAGCATGGAGGCTGTTTTCTATCTGTGCTGTGTCTTCTTTACTATTTACTTGAAATCCTTAATGGTTGGTCTAACATTGACCCAACATTAAAAATTTGGGTCTTAATTCCGGTTCATCATACACCTTAGACAACACCATGAAAAACTCATTCACTGGCCATACAGATGGTGAATCGGTTATGAGAGAAAAGGTGCAGGTCTGGGTCCCCCTTAAGAAGGAGGGGTTATAATCCCCACATGCTGCTCCTCACTCCCAGATGAATATCAGCACAGACTGAAATATAATTTACAGGCATTCCTGAACACAAAATATCTTATCTCTCCCTCCCGAAAACCTGTCAGGGAGAGATGTTTTTGTGTTTTGACACAGCTGTGGCCAGATAGACCACAACTTGATGCAGCTGTTGCACAACCTGAGTATGAGGATCAGTCAGAGATGGTCTGCATGAGGTGTGTAAAGGCACCAGCTGCGGCAGCCTGAGTCATAAAGACACAGGAAAAAATGGGTAAGGTCGCTGATAATGTCCCAGAGTAGTATTATGGTTAAGGGAGTAAAGAAGCAGGATGAAAAGATGGGCAAAAAAGCAATCCAGGGAGCTAGCCTGATCCTTAAACTTGGAGTCCCTGGCTAGCCCTGTTCCCAGAATTACCTCTGAAGGTGAGGATGTCTGGGCTGCCAACCTTGCCCTTTGGTCATGATCAGCCCTAGACTAAGACCCCCTTCACCTCCACCCATGGATCAGGAAGTAAAGCAACTCCCTCAACATAAGGAAAACGCCAGGCAAATACAGCAAGAAGTCTTCAGCACAGAGTGCACAAACCTCCTCTAAGCTCGCACAAACCTCCTCTAAGCTCATGGTCTTTGCACAGACTAAAAAACTCTATCAGCGACATCAACTAATGAAAGAGGGAACTATTTAAAGACCAGAGGTGTAGACAGCAGCATAACCTGACACACACCCTCACCTGAAGAGCCATAGACCCATAGACAACAGCAGCTTCTGACATTAACACTGAATGTGCCAAAAGGAAATTTACCCCTAATGAAACTACAGCAGAGCTTCACATGGACTGCCATGCTGTCAACATGTGACAATAGAATATTGCATTAAATAATACAAGGGGTGGGAAGCAGAAAATAGAATGGTCAGTGTTTGGTGGGGAAGAGCAGCTGGAGCAGTAAACATCAGGGTTCAGAGATATGAAGTGTGATAGTTTTATTGTCTATCAAAGGACACTGTGTGCACATAGCCTTAAACTTCAGTGCATGTTCTATTCTTATCAGATGATCACCATTCACTGATTGCAAGTGGCCATTCAATGTGTGAGGCTCCATTAAGTAGATGGCAAACGGAAGCCAATTTTTCATGGATCATGTCAATGCACCCTTATTGGTCTGCTAGTACTTTTTAATGGCCTTTAAATTAATATTTTCTACTGTATGTGAACAAAAAAGTCAGTGCATGGGGCCAAAGGTAGTGAAAAGTTTGTATTTGATTAATACTCATATATCCCTGGGGAACCCATTTAAAAAAATCTAAAAGAATACATTATACTTTATACTAATAAAGTATGGAATATGTTTAAGGAGAACCTATCATCAGGATTTTAGATCTTAAACTAAGGACATGTATGTAAAGGTGCTTTAAGTTATCAGTTTTAAAATGAATAGACAATGATCACAAAAAGCGCAGTGTGAAGGCAGCCTAAGTATTAAGTTTCCCTGCAGCACCACCACATGAGGATTAGTGCCCATCCACTTCAATGTGTAACATATTCTCACAGCGGTAACATATGTACATCACCAGCGGTATGATACTTACTGCATTCGCCGCTCTGCTCCTTCCTGTGTCAGGCCGCCATGCCGAGTCCTCATTCAACTCTTTCAACTCTACTGCATATCCCTGCTGTCTACATCTGGCTACAAGGAGGCACGACCAGTTCCTGCAGAGACTTATCCCTGCTGTGTCCTGCAGGGTGTAACTTCCCCAGCTTATTCACTGTGCAGGGAGCTGATTAGTCAGTTTCTTCCTCCACTCCACACTTGAATGTAGGTTGCTAGCAGATTGCCTCTAGTTCCTAAGTTTGCTTGTTTGTTGACCTGGCTCAATTACCATTTAACCTGATCTCTCCATTTTTGACCTTTCTATATATATTGAGCCTGTGCTGCCTGCCCTGACCTCAGATTGTCTGTCCTCATCTTTACCTCTGCCTACCTGTACCTCGACCCATGTCTCTGACTGTCCGGTCAGCTGCTGTAGACTGCCCTGGAGTGACACCTGGTTACTACCAGCAGCCAAACCTGTACTTACCATCAGGGGCCTAAGCAAATACCAGGTAGTCACTTAGTTATGCCCCTCCATGGTAAGCCTGATCCGTGTCACAGTGGGTTCACACCACCAGCATTGCGTATGTTCAGGCCATTGACCCCGCTGGCAGATGAGGACCCAGAGATCCCAAGTCTCATGTGCAAGTTCTGTATGAGGAGGTGTGCTCTCAAGTGGTGGCAACCCAGATGCTGGGTCTGTCTGCTGCAATGTCCACTTTCACTTCTACCTGGATTTTTACATGGTGACTACCTGTGATCAAGCCTATCCTCACCATCATCGGCTAGGTAGTCTCTTAGTTAAGTCCCTCCAGTGTAAGCCTGGTGTTACACGTAGGTTCTCCCAAAAAACAGATGCTCTGAGCATCCAGTCAGATTTTTCTAAAAGGATATATTATTATTATTATTATTATTTATTTATAAAGCACCGTTGATTCCATGGTGCTCTACATGAGAAAGGGATACACACAAACAAGTTAAAAATACAATGAACAAACTAAGATTGACAGACCGGTACAGAGGGGAGAGAGGACCCTGCCCTTGTGGCCTTACATTCTACAGGGCAATGGGGAGGAGAGATAGTAAGATGGGTCTGCTCTGGTGGTGGTGGAGCCCCGGGTCCGATGGTGGTGGAGTGCCTGGTTCGATGGTGGTGGAGCACCAGGTCCAGTGGTGGTGAGGCACCAGCTCCAGTGGTGGTGGGGCACCAGGTTCATTGGTGGTGAGGTGGCATTGTGGTCATTGCAGGTCGTAGGCTGTTCTGAAGAGATGGGTTTTCAGGTTCTGCTTGAAGGTTCCGAGTATGGAGGACAATCGGACGTTTTGGGGTGCAGAATTCCAGAGGATGGGGGATGCTCAGGCAAAGTCTATATATAAAAAACAATTGCTTTAAAAAGAAGAACTCTGTCTAATGTAGCCCTTTTTTTTGGACATCTTCAAAAATTATTATTGAAAACTTCATTATACAGAGTCTTTGTTTTAAAGCTCAGCTCATTACTTGACATTATGGAAAGTACAAGTGGAAGATGACCATTAATTTCCCTATGAATGGTTCCTTTCTGACCTCAACAACAGATTGCAATTAAGTGAAATATCAGCTTGCTGTTAAGAATGGAAATACCTGATCTTGGCGGATTTGACCACCCACTGTATAATAAGCTCGATCATTTTAACATTACTGCTTACTGGATAATCCTATGTGAGCAATGCTGGTGCAATCTGATTTCTACATTAATTTCATAGCCAACATCAAATAAAACTCTAATGCAAGCAATCAAGTAAGCAAGAATCTGGTCATAAACAATGAACTTCTGACATCCTTAATATTACACAGAATGGGAAAAAATGGTGTCAAGTCGTGATGAAATAAAAAGATGTGACTGCCAGGAATTATACAATTCTAATGGAAATCACATTTGGACTACAAGAGAATAGATATCTGTTCTGATGGACAAACGTTTTCACCACCCAATCAAACCGAGCAGAAACCCACAATTAATTTGTCCTCATTCATCTTATCCTTCTAATTATAAATATGTCTGATTAACGAGATCTGTAAAACAAAGGAAACTGCTAAGTGATATTTAAAGGGATAGCCCAGTATTTAAAGGAAGGGTGTAATTTTTAACCAGTAACCGCACCACTCTTGTAGAATGGTTGCATTTAACATCTCTCGTTAGTCACAAAAGAGAACTGGTATGTTGACCTTATGCTGTCTTTAGGGCCTGGTTGTTGCTTTCTCCTTAAACTTTTGGAGCTAACCTCTTTAAAGGAGTTGCCCACAATCTTTGTGCACCTAATAAGCCTAAGATAGATGATACATGTGTTATTATTGGGAATCCAACTTTTGGGACCCTACTAGTTACAAGAATGGAGTCCCAAAGTCCCCTGTACAAATGATGCAGTACTCAGTGTATGGAACCGTATGTCACATCCCCACAAGAGCCTACTCTTCTGATATCTACTTCTGTCATCAGGCACTGCTATATTCACTCTGTAGGTGATGCTGCTGATAGAGGAAATGTCTGAACCAGAAACTCTGATCAGCACAGGCTTTGCCCATCCTCTAAGGTTATAGTGGATGGGACCTGCACTGCTTTCCAATGTGACAGAATGGATGCGTGTGTTGTCCAGCTGAAGTCATCAGTTCATTGCTTCAGCCTATTAGAAGGCATTACTGTACTAAAGACTTTAACTTTCAGCTGTAAACTGCCAGATATAGCTTGTGCTCCCCTGGCTAATTTCCTGCTCTACATTGGTGGTTTTCTGTTTTACCTCAGCTTATTTTTTGGAGACTTCTTTTGACAATTTTGTACCTTGCTGGCTTTTTGGTTTTGACCCAGTTCCCCGACTGCTCTAGCAGATTCCGATTATGTCCTCTTCATGATCTCCAGACTTTGACCCTGCTTGGTGACTATTCCTCAGTCTGGACTGCAGCCCATCTATAGACAACAATCTTCTGAACCCTGTTGTAAATCCAGATCCCTGTATAGGGGTTAATGGATGTCATGGTTCTTATGCATTGTGATTCTGCCAAGCCTAGTGGCTTGGCCAAGTCTTTCCTAGATAGTCATTTTGAGCCTGTTGCCTTGGACAGAAGTCACACCACCAATCAACAAACAGTAAATGGAGAAGTGTTTGCACATGCTCACTATTGCTCCTCTCATGCAGGGGACATTATGTTCTAGCTCTTAGCGGTGTTCTCAAAGTGATCACACAGGAGGTATCTATAGATCGAGGATAAATATTGGCTACTTAGAATTCCCTGCTATTTTAAGATTAACTTTCTTAGTTGGATAAACTCTTTAAAGCTTTTTAAATTAAATGTAAAAAATAGCTGCAAAGTTATTCAATATTCTTTACTTCTATCTTCCCAAGCCAATACAATTCTGATAAGTCAGATTTCTGATAAGCACAAGGTTAGAACAGAAGACGCGGAGATCAGAGCTGTATCATCACATCTTACACCTAAGCTTTGGTGGGAGTGTTTTTTCTTCTGGCGTGTCCTTCCAATAATTGGGCAATTTATACAGGGCAAAGAAGGACACTCCCCCAGTGAAAATATCTGATAACACCCTCTTGGACTTAATATTTAACTCATTGGATGCCACATACTTTGATAGGTAATATTTTAGCAACAGCAGTGAAATGAAAACTATAACATAGTGCATCCAGTTCAACAGGGAAAATTTTAAGAAATGTCCTGTTTAACCCATGAATATATCTAGGGATCATCTATTAGATTTGAAGTAACGGTCTAGCAATTTAAAAACTTGTTTTTAAATTTATTCTATAATGTTTCCATTAGTTAATATAATTCTACAAATATTGTGTGGCGCCCCAGGCTGCCACAAATCGTACTACATGTATTCCTATGTGTGATATCATGCCTGGAGGAAGAGTAGGACACTTTGCTGAGACACCCAAATACACCCAACACATCTGAACTTCAGGCCAGTGAAGTGCTTTGCAGAAGAGACCCACTTTTTGGGCAGTCCCCACTTCCTGGCTGGAGGGAAGAGTTAGGTTAGGGGTTGGTGTAGTAAGGAGAGTTATAGTTGAGTCGGGGTAGCTTGTGAAGTAGCATGGAGCATGGAATGAAGTACTAGGCCAAGGGCCTGGAGAGATGACTCTGCTGCCAGCTACTGAAGCAGGGCAGAAGAACTAGACCCCAACTGAATCAAAGATGTTTCAGGACTGGCCGTGAAACTGGAGGTCACTGGGCTTCAAGTAAAGGAACTCACTTTGTGGACCTTCTTGAGGCTCACGGGGCTATTTGGGTCCGAGGACAAAAGACTGTCCCTCACAGGACCCGCAGCTATCTGCCTAGCAGGGAATGGCAACCATGGACACTTAGGAAAGGAGAGGATTAGCAAGTGTCAGAACTGGAAAGGCAGCTGGAAGGCCATATACCCTTTGTCTCAGCAAGGTGGACTCCAATTATCTCTCGGCTGGCCAGGCTGCACTCCTGGTGAACATCGTACCCCGGCTGTCTGGTAATTTTCAACTGCAAGTAAAGGGTAAGACACGCAAAGACTGTGTGTTGGCTGATCTTTTCTTTGTCTCCCTGCACCACTACCATCCTCCTACTGCTCTGCACCTTCCACCATCTCATCAATCCCTCTACACCTTCCAAGGAATTCCTGCCCTGACTGTAGAGGGCTTAACACCTGGCTGCCCCACCATCTCCTATTGGAAGCCCCCACAGCAGCCCCTGGCCACTTATGGTCAGAACTCTAGTTGGCATCACAAACTACTACTATCCTCTGTAAATACCCCTTTAACATGTCTAGCCAGGGCCACCATCTCTGGGACCACCACTGTGATCTTAGACTGCCTGCCCTGGATGGTTGAATACCCCGGCCCACATGACCAAAACAATTGCCTTATTTAGTTCCTTTCTATTTACAAATGTATGGTATACTTCTATTCAGTTAGGTAATTTGATCACAAAGTAATCCCCTAATAATTATGTTTTCTATTTTTTTATGTTTTCTCAAGAGTGTCATCATTTTGGTCCCTAGAAGTTCCAATGTGCTGAAACTGAATTAGTTCTCAACTGGGATAGTATGATCAGCAATATCTTCTATCACAGTTTATGATGATAATTGCATAGCTCCTGTCAAACAGTTATAATACAGGAGATGACAGTTTGGCCTTCTAAATTGTATTCTTACTAAATATTCTATTACCGGTAGTTTATTTAGGGGAATATAGAAGTAAGGATAATCACAGTTTTAACACTGCAAGCAGAACTGGTCTTTAACTTTACATATGATTCTGTGTTGATGCAAAGCTGGATTGATAGCAGAACAAAAAGGAAAAGAATGCAGAGTAAAATCTTGGTAGGTGTGTGAAGAGAAGCAAAGAGAAGAGAGAACTGTGAGAAGTGATAAACAGGTGCACAGCGTGAGAGATAATCAGGTGCGGAGTGCAGAGATGGAAAAAATATTTGCTGGTTTACTTCTTTCAGCATCATGTAGTGTGTGAAATGATCCACCACACTCTATTAAGGCCGGGTTCACAGGTCCTGGGACGTCCGGTCTAAACCGAACAGCCCCGGACCCGATTTTGACATAATACAGCCCTATGGGGCTGGATGGAGCCGGATGGCAGCTATGTGCCATCTGGTTTCCATCTGTCCAGGAGGATCCGGGTGAATTCGGATTTTTCTCCTGGACATAAAAACGTTGCTTGCAACGACTTTGTGTCCGGGCGAAAATCTGCCCAAATCTGATCCTTCCCGATCCGGGGCGATCCGGTGCTACCTAACATGGGAGTCTATGGTGCCGGATCGCCCTGGTCCAACAAAAACATCGGATCCGGGAGCCAAACACCAGCTGCTGAAGTTTAGCAGCGAGCGCTGCTAAACTTCAGCACCACCAGCTGTCCCCTGCTGTGACTCCAGGACCGCGGCTAGCGGCCCACTAGCCGCGATCTTGAAATTGCAGCAGCTGCGGCTGTGATCTGAGGCATATGGCTGAAAACAGTTTGGTTCTGTTTAAAATAAAGGAAGAGTTAAAACAAAAACAAGTTTTAAAAAATGTGAAAGAAAGTCCAAATCACCCCCATTTTGCCCCATTGAAAATGAAACTATAAAAAAAAACACATTTGGTGTCGCTGTGTTCAGAAATGCCCGATCTATCAAGATATAAAATTAATTGCGCAATAGAAAAAAAGTCCAAACGTCAAAATTACACATTTTTGGTCGCTGCAACATTGTAATAAAATGCAATAATGGGCGATCAAGACATCGCATCCACCCAAAAATTATATTATTAGAAACGTCAGCCGAAGACACAAAAAATAAGCCGTCACACACCCCAGATCCCGAAAAATGAGAACGCTACGGGTCACGGAACATGGCAACGAAAGCGCAATTCCTTTTCTTTAAAAGTTCTGTTTTTTTTTCACCATTTAGATACCAGTATAAGTATACATGTTTGGTATCTCTGAACTCGCACCATCCTGAGGCATCATACTGACATGTCAGTTGTACCACAAAGTGAATATGTTGTTGAGTAAAACAAAAACTTTTGTGTAATTGCACTTTTTTTTTTTTTGCAATTTCACTGCACTTGGAGTTTTTTCTGATTTTCCTGTACACTATTTGGTAAATCAAATGTTTGCATACAAAAGTACAGCTCGTCCCACAAAAAACAAGCTGTCATATGTCTATATTGATGGAAAAATAAAAAAGTTATGGCTCTTGGAAGAGAGGAGGAAAACACTAAAAATGGAAATTGCCTTGGGGGGAAGGGGTTAATGGACAGTAAACTGTGCACCCAATAATGTATTTTTCATATGGATTTATGGGATATGTGAAAGGGATTACACCCGAATACCGGCCTGGCTTGCATGTTTCACTAGCAGCCACTGTGCACACAATTCATGGCATTGTGACAGTGATTGCTACTCACAACATGGTTCAAATAGAAACTATTTTAAATAACAGTTTTACATTTCCACAAGTGTTCAGCTTCTGTCTGACCCCGGAGTCTCCTGCTGCACCTACCTGCTCTCATCTGCCACCATGGCATCATCTGCCACCATGGCATAGAAGACGATCCTCCCCTGTCAGCCAATCACAGAGGTGCTTATAAAGTGGATTCTATGATTGGCAGACAGGCTGTAAAGCACGCATGTTACAATATCAGGGGCTCTGCATGTCCCTTTACACAGGGGCAATTAATTATGCTATTGCTAAGTAATAAGTAAGCAGAGCAATTTGCCTGTCCAGTGTCCAGTCCCAGCACCCCCTCCCCCTTCACATACCTTTCCAGCCCCAGACATCATTCAGAAGAGTGCAGGGCCTGAGCGGGAGCAGAGCAGATGGAGCAGGAGAGAGAATAAAACACCGAGGCTCAGTGTGAGTCACTCCCTCTATCCTGTCAGCATGTCTCCAGAGATAAGATCAGCGCTGTGTCACTAGGTGAGGAGAGGGGCCCATGTCAGCTCAGCATAAGCGGGACCCATTGCTTGCACTGATCATGCGGCTGGCAATTGTGAATGGCTATAAGCTATTACTTCGTCGGGGGCCCCCTCCCGCCCTGGGCCCCGGTTCAATGCACCTGCTGAATATGCGGTATATCCGCCCCTGCCTTAGACCTCGTCTTTGCCGCTCATTCAACCAGATCATATCCTATACTTTGCACTGATGAGGGGCAATGAACCTGAACCGCAGCGTATGCAGATTGGGGCTCTGATCTGGCATAAATCCTAAATCATATTGAAAGGCTGATTGAGTTAATTTTGACTTTTAGAATATCTACTTCTAATAGGAGGCACTAGACTTTGCCTACTGTCTTCCTGAAGAGACAATTTGCTTCTGGAGAAAAGTTGCAATGTCTTACAATCCCTTTAAGCATTGCCTATTCCTCCTACAGTAAGTGAACTGTGAATCCATATAAAGTAGTGTGACTGTTATGCATTAAATTGTATTACTTGATCTTGTTGGGATAAGAAATAGGCTGTTTTCACATTTTCTCTTAAGTCTCCATTGATAATTTCATTATCTTTACTGTCAAAAATAGTGCACCATGATAGAAACCTGATGGATCAATGCTAAGTGACTTGCGTCCTTAGAACCAAAAAACAAAACTCCTAAAGCAAATGTGAACAAAGCCATAGAATTTAGTAGATAATGAATTACAACATAACTAATACTACAAGCAGTACTATAGTAATTAATGCATACTTCTTGAGTTGCTTGATTGATGTGAGGGTCTTGTAAGTAGTGCAGTGTTCCTGCTAGTATTTCTTACTCATTTGATATTACTCAACCCAACCAGGTCGTCCAGAGGTCTCTGTATCATTTGGGAAAATTTGAACCATTTTTTGGCTTCAGTTTCATTTCTTTTAACAATGATCTAATTGTTCCAATCATTTATATAAAAAATTAAGTGGTAGAAGGATCAACAAAATTCAAGCCTAATTTACTGTTCCTACTATAGCTAATAAAAATTAGATATGCACCTTGTAAATTATATACAATATTCATTTAAATAATATAAACTTAAGTCAAGTATTTTAATTTATGGAAATAGGAGTTGCTTATTTCGACAACCCTTTCAATATGTTCTCTAGGTGAGGATTATTAGTATTCTGGACTCCCTTCTGTGAGTGAGAGATATTCGAATTGTGAAACATTTTGCTAGACCATTAATCACATTATTATTAAATATTTACTAGCTGTAGTACCCGGCTACGCCCGGGTGAATAAATAACTGCTGTTAGCTATAACAAAATAGAATTTGAATGTGTCATATTAATGATCTGTAGGAAAATAGAAGCTGAGCTGTGATTGATTGCTATAGGCAGCCTGATAAATCTCCAGCCAACAGTAAACCCTCCCCCGGCCAGGAGGTATATATTACCTCACACATACACATAAAAGACAGCTCATGTGACTGACATCTGCCTTAATTCCCTATATGGCACATGTGTTGCACATTGGCTGTTTTTAATCGGATGTTTATTTTTGGAAATTAAAGATAGCACACGTATGAGGAGAGTTGTGTGAGGTGATTTGTGCACATCTGTGTCTGTCTGTGTGGTGTGTGTGTCCCTGGGGTGTGTGTGTCCCTGGGGTGTGTGTGTGTCCCTGTGGAGTGCGTGTGTCCCTGTGGGGGAGACCCTGTGGTGTGTGTTCTTGTGGCAGGAGGGGTGTCTCTGTGGTGTGTGTCCATCCCTATGGGGTCTGTGTGTTCCTGTGGGGTGTGTGTATGTCTTTGTGTCCCTGTGGGGTGTGTATGTCCCTGTGGTGTGTGTGTCCCTGTGGGGTGAGTGCATGTTTCCCTATAGGGTGTGTATGTGTGTGTGTCCCTGTAGAGGGGAGTCTGTGTGGTGTGTGTCTCTGTGCTGTGTGTGTCTCTTTGTGGTGTGTGTGTTTGTGTTCGGGTGCGTGGTGAGTATCCAATGTTGGGGCTCCACATTAGCTGTTACTCTTTGTGTGCATGTGGCGTGTATACATGTCCCCGTGCATGGTGAATATTCCATGTCAGGGCCCCACCTTAGTGACTTTATGATGGTATATGCTGTTAGTCTTTGGCGCTGTCATTAAGCCCCTCTCATTCACAATTGTCAACTGGTAACTGTCACTTTCTCTCCATTATGTAGATAGGGCCAAAATTGTTTGGTGTATTGGGACACGCGGGGTTAAAATTTTGCCTCACAACATAGCCTATAACGCTCTGGAGATCCAGATGTGTGACTGTGCAAATTTTGTGGCTGTAGTTGCGACGGTGTAGATGCCAATCCCGGACATACACACACACATTCAGCTTTATATATTAGATGTAGCGCAATTAGGTTCCATGGCGCTTTACAAGTGTAGGGTACATTATGTACCCTAATTGTAGATGATATATGTAGTTGGACCTGGGGTAATCTGCTGATAGTAGGTCATCGTTTAGAGAGGACCTTCAACAGTCATGGACGTTCTTCATCAATAACCATTTGTGTACACCTTAAATATGAACAATGAGATATAGAAGGCCCAACCACCCATTGATTCTGTCCCAATTTATCATATGGGCTCCTTACTTTATATACTAGTGCATCTCAATGAATTAGAATGTCATCAAAAAGTTAATTTATTTCAGTAATTCAATACAAAAAGTGAAGCACATATTATGTAGAGTCATTACAAACAGAGTCATCTATTACAAGTGTTTTTTTCTGTAAATGTCGATGATCATGGTTTACAGCCAATAAAAACCCAAAGGTCATTATCTATGAAAATTAAAGTAGTTAGGATGAAGGGTTAGTCCTTCAGAATTCCTAATGTTTTTGTTTTTGCCCTGTTAGAAAATTATGTAGAAATAGGAAACATATTTTTCCATAACTTTGCATTCAAGATAATTCCATCTTACAATGCAATTAATGGCACAAAATCAAGTGAGTGGCCTTGTTTATATTCTAACATTCCTTCTGGGCCACCAATAAGTTACATTGTAGTTACACCATCTTTGGAGAAGTCTAGCAAGGATTCATAGGGTCATACAGGAAACTGAGTCCTTACTTTTCCATGCCCACTTTTAGCAAAATGCCTATCATTTCCTTATGCCCAGATAGTCCTCTGTTTCATCTCCTCTTTCTTCTCCTTCATTATTCAGTGTGATCACTATCTGCACTCTAGTTTAAGTCAAGTAGGTGCTATGCCTTGTGTCAGAACTCCGGCTTTTTCCTGTTATTTTCTGTGTCTCCTTGCAGTCCAAGATGGTATCTGCTGCTTCGTTATGTCCATGTGTTCCTGTTTTGCTGCTTATTTAAGCTCTGGTTTGACTACCATGCCTTTTTAGAGTATTTTGCTCCAGCTCTGGCTTCTCTGTGCATCATCTCAGTTTGCTTCTTCTCCAGCTGCTCGGGTTGGTTCTGTTAACTATTCTGTAGTCATCTGCTCTGCTGGCTGCACCTGTTCTGGGCTTGCCTCTCAGCTACTGAGGATTATTCCTGCTACCAGTACCCACAGTTTGCTCGCCTACACATAAGCTCTGCTATACTAAAAGACTACTTAGGCTGCTTTCACATAACGATTTTTGCCTTTCCGATGCTGTCCGAAAAAAATCGGACAGCATCGGACCGATTTTCGGACCCCATGTATCCCTATGGGGATCGGACCGAATCGGATGTGCACTAAATGCCATCCGATTTGGTCCGATCCGATTCTGTCCGATTTTATTATCGGTGCTAAAATCGGAGCCTGCTCCGATTTTAGCACCGAAAATAAAATCGGACAGATTCGGATCGGACCAAATCGGATGGCATTTAGTGCACATCCGATCTGACCCGATCCCTATAACATGGGGCCCTATGGAGAAGGGTCCGAGGAAACATCTATGTCTCCTCGGACCCCGTTTTACTGTACTGAGCATGCTCAGTACAGTAAAACTGCTCCTAACTGGGAGCACAAGTGTTAAAAAAAAAAAATAAAGGTTATTCTCACCTCCCCCCGAGCCCCCGCCGTCTTCCGCCATCTTCTGCCATCTTCTTCTAGGCTCCCGGTGGCTCCCGCAGGCTCCGGTGTCAGCAGAGCGCTCCCTCTGCTGTTCAGGACCTGCGGTGATGTCACAGTCACGTGACCGCGGCTTCACCATGGTGAACCCGCGGTCACGTGACTGTGACATCACCGCAGGTCCTGTGTACAGCAGAGGTACACCTCTGCTGACACCGGCAGCCTGCAGGAGCCACCGGGAGCCTAGAAGAAGATGGCAGAAGATGGCGGAAGACGGCGGGGGCTCGGGGGGAGGTGAGAATAACCTTTATTTTTTTTTTATTTTTTTTGCAGCCCGGCGCCGATTTTATGCCGGAATCGGGTGCCTATTTGGCACCCGATTCCAGGCATCAGAAGGGAGCCGATGCTGTCCGATTTATATCGGACAGCATCGGCTCCCTTCAAATCGTAATGTGAAAGTAGCCTTAGTCTGTTGCTACTTAGTCTGTTTGTTTATTATTTACAAATATGGTGTGCCTGACTGTTACTGAATTCTAGTATAGCTGCACCACACCGTATCAATATCTGGGTCTGTGTTTGCTCTAATGGCCGCTTTACACGTCCCAACATCGTTTCGATATTGAATACAACGGCACGGGAGCGTGCACATTTTTGGCTGAAACCCAAGATCGCTTAGGAGCTGTCACACAGGGCGATATCGACAGGCAACACAACTGCGATGTATACGCCCCCTTGTATGCGCGAACCAGGGAACGACCATTTAACATGGGAGTGAATAGAGGAAGTTGCTCTCCAAGTCGGTGTTGGGCTGTCACACAGCACAATCCGACCAGATCGTTCCTCCAATATCGGGCAGTTGGAGATTCTTCCCCGATATCGTTTTGGCATCGTTCTTGCATCGAATTGGACATTTACACCGCACAATGCACGAACGATATCAGGGCCAATGCATGAACCACGTGACTTGTTATCGAAGTTGGACGACGATATCGGGGCGTTTAAAGTGGCCATCAGACGTTTTCCATTATTGGCTTGCACTGTGAACTGCACTTAAGGACTATTTCCATATTTGGCTCTGCAGTGTGTGAACTGTAGTTAAAGGACTATTTCTGTATCAGCTCTGCATTGTGTGAACTGTATTTATGAACTGTTTTTCACGTGACATTATAAGATTGAATTTAAGCCTTTTCCTCCGCTTTGTGTTTGCCCGACGCCATTAGATTCCTGAGATATCCACACTAGTTGTTACAGTTAGTGGTGAAATGTCATCATTCATTTTCATATTTACAAAGTAAAAAAAAAGATTAGTGGTTACTAGTGATGTGCGAATCTTCTGAAAGTGGATCTACAAGTTTAACTTGAATTTGTCCAGAAAATTCTATTTGTATCAAAACATTTTTCAGTACAAATTAAATATGCCTTTATATCCTCTCTACATAAACATAGTCTAAATTGTTTTTTAAAAGATATGATACTTTAACCTGTGCAGCTTCACTCTATTCTTGTCCAGCCTTTGATCTTCTTCAGCCACTTTCCAGCATTTCCTTACTAAGCCTTAAAGGGACACTGTCAGTAGGTTTTTGCCATCACATCTGAGAGCTCATAATGTAGAGATAGAGACCCTGATTCCAGCGATGTGTCACTTACTGAGCTGCTTTCTGTCATTTTGATAAAATTAGTGTTTTCTCTGTTGCAGATTTAGCAGTCTGTGAATATGCCAGACTAGCTGGCAGCAGGCCAAGTAGACTGCTAATGATAATCTTCAGATGATCAAACAGTGATTTTATCAAAACTACACTGAGCAGCCCAGTAAGTGACACATCGCTGGAATCAGGATCTCAGGTCCTATGTTACTTTATTGTTTTAAAATATTAATTCATAAAATTACAGTACAATATAATGACATATTAATGGGCTCACAGTCCCCTCATATATTTATATATGGTAGGCATTCATATACATAGGGGTACACTCTTATTGAGTCCTTATAAACACCATATGTAGCTTTTCATATAACACTATCCCCTTGATATTTGCACAGACATCTTAATGAAACATCTAATAAGGATTTTCTCTTAGTATACTATGCAGGCCAGCTGCCATAGCCATATTCCTAGCAGTAACTTCAAAGTTATACCTGGTATATAGTGCTCCTATGGTGATCACTTGTCCCCTGTTGCCTCTGTGTTCCCTGTTACACCGCCAACGCACGTTTCAAAGTTAACAACCTTCTTCCTCAGGGTGTACATTGTCAGTGAGGAACTTCTGCCTTATAAAGTGTTTTCTTAGCCCAATTATTGCTGGCACCTGTTACTATCAGCGTCGGTCCGCCACCTAAACATTACCCCTTTCATTCAGCAGCAGATTGTCAGCTTCCCTGAAAGGCAAACCAGGTGTCATTAAACCGGTTGCACGATCACTTGCAACCCACAGTTGGGGGCGGTTGTGGCACCAGCGACCAGCCATACTGTCAAGGAAGCGACCGGTGGCATTCAGACACAAGGCTGCCTAAGGGCTCAGTCACTCCTGTGTATGTGAAGCATAGTACCAGAACTCGGCCTGTTAGTAACACCCATAGCAGGTGGGCTGGTCCGTACTGATTAAATGCCTCACCAGTGACTTATGCCCCCAGAGGGCCAAACCTGAACTGCGGATGAAAAAATAACTAAACTCGAAAGATGAAAAATGTGAGACGTTAGTTGGATATTTTGGCCAAAATAACGTAAGCTCGTGGACCCTCTTCACGGTCCCTCACGTCCCACGAGTCCTATCTCATATGTTTGCGACATATGTATAATTAATAACTAGATTCACCAAAAAGGACATTAAAATCAGCAATACCTTATTCTCAGATTAGGTTGCAAAAACAGGTTCCCTTTAAAACCTCACGACATCTTATACCATAATTTGTGTTGGGAAACATCATGATGTTTTGAGGCCTAAGGGGCCAAAGTTGCTCTAATATGACATTAGAAGAAGCCCGAAGACCACACTGAAGCAGCATGATGCTGTTAAGCTGGAAAGGTAAGGGTTAAGCAATAAGTATATGTTTTTTTAACCTCTTTGCAGCCCTTTTACGTTGAATACATTGTGTGAAGCGAATGGCTCAAAGTTTGAACCTACCACTAATTTTAATTTTGGGTAATTTTAGCCAATTTTGATTAGTTTTAATGAATTTGCTCACCTCTAATAGTTACACTTGTTCCACCTCTAATCAGTTAAAAAAGTCAGAGTTTTCTCTTGAAAGCAAAGGCTAACTGGTCTTTATATCTGAAATGTCAGACACCCATATATTTTCTTAATTTGTTAGAGCACCGCTTGTAAAGTTGTGTTTATGGTGAGATAATTACACTCCTATGGTTTTACGAGGTATTTGTTGCCGAAATACACATATGAACCACAGGGTACGAGAAGATTGATTTGCTAACGGTGGCTTTCATGTAAAACATTCAAATATTTAAAAACAAACTCCTGATGGACAAACTCTATTTTTCGAGATGCTGTAGCTGTCATTTTTTTATAGCAAACAGCTGTTTTCTCCTGAACCTTGAGATTTATACGACTTTCTTCCACTCCTAGGTTCACCAGTCAATCAAAACACTCGTAAATTCCAACAAGTACTTCATCTTTCTCTTAACTTAATTTTCCAGCCCCCCTCATCCTAATTTATCATGTTGAGCAGCATAATGTATTTCATGAGTTACAATAGTGGCTTTTTGACTCGGTGATATCACAGGTTGAAGTTGATCTCAATATCAAAAGAATCTGAAATTCTTTGAGCTCTCAGACTTTAAATCTTGCTAATCATTCTGCTATGGTCTTTGGTTAGTCAAGTAGAAGGTAAATCAAGGTGAGACCTGTCCCAGAAAATACTTTGCTGTAACGGGAGCTTAGGAAAAAAAGGAGGAAAGGAACCAGGGTCCATAAACTGCCCCCAGGCTAGGAGAACCCTGACTTTCCTTAACTCAGGGGTACCCTTGATGGTAGAGAGGCCTGAGTCTCCAACCTGTCCCTTTCTCCTGTCGATGCCTGAGCTGAACCCCCAACCCCACCAGGAGGTGAAACATTATGGAACCCACAGATAAAGACAGATAAGGATAAAGTAAACAGCACCACATAGCAAACAATCAGGATAATACAATATGTGTGAAGGGAGAACACAAATACAAATAGGGAATGAAGAAACAACAAGGTATAATTCACCAGAAACCAAGCAACGATTGGAGTTTCATCAACAACTCCAACAGGACCAGTATGCAAGAGGCAAGCAAATGCAATAGTCTGCATCCAGGAATGTTTTGAGCCATACTTAAAGGGAGAAGGCATTCCAGCAGCCTTGACCTTCAATTGACACTAATCAAAGAGTTAACTCCTGCAAAGCTGAACAACTGTGAATAAATCACCGCCAACGTTCAAACTCAGGCTGAGCAACAAGGAGGTCTAAGGCTGGCTTCACACCATGGCAAGATCCTATCCGGGGCTGTCAGGGATGAACCTGATAGCCCAAGACCGGATCAGCACACAGAACCGGAGGGCAAATATGCCCTCCAGTCCAGTATGCAGCCGGACGCAGCCGCCGCTGCTGATGATCCGGGACCGCGGCTCACGGGGAGCTAGCCGCGGTCCTGATATAACAGCGGCTTGCAGCCGCAGGTGTCCAGTTCCCGGATCCTCCCGAACTGGGGCAATCCAGCCCATAGGCTCCCATGTTAGGGAGTGCCGGATTGCCCCGGACCTGGGAGGGTCCGATTTGGGGAGATTTTTCTCCCCGGACACAAAAATGCTGCATGCTCTGATTTTGTGTTGGGGAGAAAAATCAGATTCCTCCCGGATTCTCCCGGACATCCAAAAATCGGATGCCAAAAGACATTCATCCGGTGTATTCCGGCCCCATAGGGTTACTATGGGGTCGGAATCGGATTCGGGGGTGTCCAGTTCACACCGGACAGCCCCGGATCCAAAAAAAAACATGGTGTGAGGCCAGCCTAAGACTGCACATCAGACTCCCCAGTGTGAACACAGTCTGAAGCAGGCATGACATTTGCTCACTAAGGCAGCTGAACCACAAACACTGTTAAAAATATTGGGACCATTCTCCATTTAAATTGACTTTCGATATGCAAGAATTATATTATTTTGACACAATTATTTGGAAAAACAATGGACACCTATGAGGACAATCCGAAAATAAAATAAAAACCTGGTAAAGTTTAGCCTCAAGTTTGAGCGATATGTATATCTCTACCAAACTAGGTAATATTTCATTTTAGAATCCTTACACAAGACATAAGTACGGTATACCGATTTATTGGGTCATCAAATCCCAGACACCTGTATTGCATGCAAAAAGGATGGAGAAATGTATTATGTCCTATTGAAAATGGAAATAAACCTTTTGCCAAATTTCAAATGTCATTTATTAGTGATGGGCGAATCCTAAATTACTCGGAATCGCTTGACTCTAGCGAGTCCGAGCAAAGGACTCGCTACTCGTTGCGAGTCTAGCGAGTCCAATGTTAATGAATGGGGAAGCGAGTAATAGCGAGTAGTGTGAGATTTACAAATCGCAGATGTGTCTCGGAAGCTTCAGCCTGAAGCAATCCTAGTTTTGTCATTTATTTGCATTGGACTCGTTTACTTTGCAACTGTAATCGCTGGGAAACTCGCACAGATAAGAGTCCTGTCTCCTCAGTGTGCTGGCTGCCACAGCTCCAGGGTCCTAGAGCCTGCCTGCTGCCTGATGTAGCAGTGCTGAGATTGTTCTCAGTCTGCTCATTCCCTGTGTACAGACATGAATGTCTGTGCACAGAGATGATGTAGCAGAGCTGAGATTGTTCTCAGTCTGCTCATTCCCTGTGTACAGACATGAATGTCTGTGCACAGAGATGATGTAGCAGAGCTGAGATTGTTCTCAGTCTGCTTATTCCCTGTGCATAGACATCTATATTTATGCACAGGGGATGTAGCAGAGAGGACATCGCGTTTTGGACTGCGGCGGACGGAAGAGGATTTTTTTAATTAAAGATGGAGTCCCTAATGGCTTTTTTTTTTATTTCTAATAAAAAATTTTCCTTGTGTTGTGTTTTTTTTAAAACAATTTAATAGAAATTCATGGCGGTCATGTCTAATATTGGCGTGACCGCCATAAATTTCGGGCTTAGGGCCAGCTGATAATACAAAGCTGGCCCTAACCTCTTTATTACCCAGCGTGCCATCGCTACCAGGGCCGCTGGAAGAGCGGGGTTCAGCGCCAGAGGATGGCGCTTCAATGAACGCGCCATCTTTGGGGCGGCTGCGGGCTGCAATTTGCAGCGGGGGGTGCCCAGAAAGCTTGGGCATCCCTGCGCTGCGGATTCCAGCCCCCAGCTGCTTAGCTGTACCTGGCTAGACATAGAAATTGCGCGGACCCCACGCATTTTTTTAAAATTATTTCATGAAATTCTGAGATTCTGACTCTGAGACTCTGACTCTGAAATTCATGAAATAATAAAAAAATGCGTGGGCGTCACGCGCATATTCTATGTCTAGCCAGGTACAGCTAAGCAGCTGGGGGCTGGAATCCGCAGCGCAGGGATGCCAAGCTTTTGGGCACCCCCCGCTGCAAATTGCAGCCCGCAGCCGCCCAGAAGATGGCGCGTTCATTGAAGCGCCATCCTCTGGCGCTGAACCCGCTCTCCAGCGGCCCTGGTAGCGGTTGGCACGCTGGGTAATAAAGAGGTTAGGGCCAGCTTTGTATTATCAGCTGGCCTAAGCCCGAAATTTTATGGCGGTCACGCCAATATTAGACATGACCGCCATGAATTTCTATTAAATTGTTTTAAAAAAACACAACACAGAAAAATTTTATTTAGAAATAAAAAAAAAAGCCATTAGGGACTCCATCTTTAATTAAAAAAATCCTCTTCCGTCCGACGCAGTCCAAACGCGATGTCCTCTCTGCTACATCCCCTGTGCATAAAAATAGATGTCTATGCACAGGGAATAGCAGACTGAGAACAATCTCAGCTCTGCTACATCATCTCTGTGCACAGACATTCATGTCTGTACACAGGGAATGAGCAGACTGAGAACAATCTCAGCACTGCTACATCATCTCTGTGCACAGACATTCATGTCTGTACACAGGGAATGAGCAGACTGAGAACAATCTCAGCACTGCTACATTAATGTCTGTGAGCAGGAGGGCTCTAGGACCCTGGAGCTGCACAGAGAACAGTGGACTCGGCTTGCAAAGAAACAGCAGTTATCTGCGAGTTTCCCTGCTATCACTGGCACAGTAGCCAGTGATTACTCGCACGAGTCTAATGCAAACAATGGCAATCCTTAGTTTTGTCAGCGTTTCTGACAAAACTAGGATTGATATTGATTTGCATTGGACTCGTGCGAGTAAATCACATGGAAACTCGACAGAAGTAACGAGTCCTGCGAGTCCCTTATACTCCCGAGTAACGAGTCCTAGCGAAGTAACTTTGCCCATTCCCATGACATTTATCTAATGTATCATTAACTTTATTTACCAACAAAATGCATGCATATTAATATTATATAACAAGGATTACTCAGTAGTTATCATAACTACTTTACAGGACATTGAGCAATTCTATTGTACTGTCATGCTGGACTAAGGGGGTGTCCGGCTACCATGCGCGGCAGTGGCACATGGACCAACAAAACAACAGACAAGGAGACACCAGGGGAACAAAGACAGTGGAGGGTCCTGCTCATAGGAATGGGAAAGAGGAAACCTCCTGCATTCACCTGTGGCTGTGCCCTGATCTCCCTACTGTCCCTATGTGTGTTCTTTCAACCCATCGCCGAGCAGGATGCCTAGCTTCTCGCTGGCCCTGATGTTAGGGAAATGGCCGGCGGGAGTACTAGTTCCAGTCACTGCAATAATAACAACAAGGGGGAAGGGCAGTCACCTTCACCTCAGGAAGTTTTGCCAGAAATAAGTTCAATCATCAACAAAGGGAAATAAAACTATGTGGCCATATAAGGGGATGGGAGTGATCACAGAGTAGCCACAACTGGACAAGAACTAACTAGCTAGCTTGCTAGCAACAGAAACTGCCATTAACTCCTCAACTGCCAAAAGAAAAAAACACGTTTAATGTGAAGTCCCAATATAGGAATGAGACACAGATCCCAAAACTGTGATGTGGCACCCCTGCAACCAGGGTGGCCACATGAGGAACTGCAGACAGGCAGATAGGAGACATTTTGTGAACCAAACACCCTCGAAGCACACACCCCCGTAGAGCACAACAACCAATCCGGGGCCCGGGACTCTAGGCGGGCAAGGGGTGGTGGAGTTTAGAGGGAAGTGGGTGGGAAGGTAGGTCAGGTGACAGAAACCCGTACAAAAAGGAGAACAGTAGGCCAAAGAGGGCTGAGCTGTAAAGACCAAGCAGGCCAAAGAGGACTAAGCTGTAAAGACCAAGTAGGCCAGTGGGTGCCGAGAAGTCAAGAACAGCAGAGTGACACTTTCTTGAGGGATAGGGCTCCCTCTAGGCGCAGAATCCTGCGAGACACCGTTCCCTGGAGAGAAAGCCTGCTCCATAGCCAGCAGTCCAAGGGAAAGGAAGGACAGAGACCGGACCGGTGCCACCGGGTCCGAGGAGTACGGCAGCGTTGATCGACTACAGGCGGGATAGGTTTCCCTTGATGTACCCAGTAGTCACATGGATCGGAGAGAGCCCGATGATCCCTTGCAGGGACACCCAAGGCTAGGCTGGGACCAGAGTGTCGGCTCTGAAGGGGACCGCAGCTATACGCGGATCCCAGACAAACCGTCGAGGGACTCTGATTCCAGGTCAGAGTTCCGACCACACAGCTTGGAGGCACAGCAGCGTATAGCCCACAGGGAAGAACAGATGAGAGAAAAGGGTCTCAGTGAGAAAGCCTGGCTGCAGAGGGTTCAGAGAATGTCCGGAGTTTATTGTGTGAACTGTACCGTGAACTGTTTGAACTGCACTAAGAACTTGCAAGTAAACCGGTGAACTCTGCTTCAGTCTCTTGTGTGCGATTCCCTGCAACTAGAACTTTTATTCCACCTTTACACCCTGTTAGGAGCAGCCCCCGACCCGCGGCGGGCTCATCCATCTGGCTGCAGCACCATCCATCCTCCTGGCGGAAGTACGCCGCAGCGGTGGTCCCCTCACAGACCACAACCCGTGGGTGGCGTCACGACAAACTCCCCTGTAAATACTCCCCATTACTTGTGGGCTTGGTACACGGTCCGGACCAAGGACTGCCATGATACCCCCCGTGATACCCCGGTCCAGTACCGAGTACCCCGTCCCAGTGGGCTCCACAGTCACAAGTTTCCAAAGTAAGAGAGACCATCATGACATGTACTTTCACTAGAAGACCAAGTTCCCAAAACTTCTAGTGAGGGTTTCCCGTGGAAGCCTAATCAGGCGAAATGTGTGCCCGTCGTCCTCCCCACGCATCCCTCCCCGCCACATAATGTTTGTAACCCGTACCTCTTAACAGAGCACTTGGATTAAAAGGTCTAATGGTGAATGCCATCTGTTTCTTCTAAATCTTTGGACATTTTTGTGACTGGACCTTGTGCAGACTTGCGCAACACCATAATGCTGGCAGCACATACAAGCCTAGGAAAAACACCAAAAGCCCTCTAGTGCCCAGATTCCTTCCCTATGGTTATACCCACCGCTCTCCTCACTCCTTGCTGTCCGCGCCATCTCCACTGTCTTTGCCGTCATTCGGTCCTGTGAGCGTCACTTCAGAGTGATGTCATCGCTGCTCACAAGACTGGATGCCGGGCACAGCACAGAGAGTGGGGATGGCGCGGACGGCAGGGAGCGAGGAGAGGGGTGAGTATGCTTGTTTATTTTTTTAAGTGGACGGTGCCAGCAATGGGAGTAAACAGTGCCAGCAATGGCGGTAAACAGTGCCAGCAATGGGGGTAAACAGTGTCAGCAATGGGGGTAAACAGTGCCAGCAATGGGGATAAACAGTGCCAGCAATGGGGGTAAACAGTATCAGCAAAGGGGTAAACAGTGCCAGCATTGGGTAAACAGTGCCAGCAGAGGGAAGGGGACTGTGCTAGCATGGGGTAAACAGTGCCAGCATGGGGGACTGTGCCAGAATGGGGGGACAGTGTGCCAACATGAAGGCTATGTGTACCAGCATGGGGGATATATACCAGGATGGAGGACATATATACTGATTGTAAGATGGACACTGGCATTGTAAGACGAACCCCATTTAAGATTAAAAATTATTTTTTTCCTCTTTTCCTTCATTTAAATTTGGGGATTGAGTATTATAATCCGGTGCGTCTTATAAAGCGAAAATTACGGTACTTTTTACAAAATGATATGCTGGATGTGTAATGAACAAAACCTGCATTAACCAGTTCTACTAGGCTCTACTAGATGTTGTGAATCTATTGGCATGACTCAGTCTAACAGTCACATCGGTAATCTGTGGCCACTGTATTCGAACTTCAAGAACCCTCTCTTACATCCCGTGATCCAATGCTCTTCTACAGATTAGCCGGCCTGGCACAATATCATCATTGTGGCATGACAAACATATGACGTTTTGCCAGGCTCGCTAATCAAAAGTAGAGCTGTTGCTGCTGCCAGGTAAGAAGTGTTTTTTATATCTTCCTTCCATCATCTACAGTTAGGGCCAGAAATATTTGGACAGTGACACAATTTTCGCGAGTTGGGCTCTGCATGCCACCACATTGGATTTGAAATGAAACCTCTACAACAGAATTCAAGTGCAGATTGTAACATTTAATTTGAAGGGTTGAACAAAAATATCTGATAGAAAATGTAGGAATTGTACACATTTCTTTACAAACACTCCACATTTTAGGAGGTCAAAAGTAATTGGACAAATAAACATAACCCAAACAAAATATTTTTATTTTCAATATTTTGTTGCGAATCCTTTGGAGGCAATCACTGCCTTAAGTCTGGAACCCATGGACATCACCAAACGCTGGGTTTCCTCCTTCTTAATGCTTTGCCAGGCCTTTACAGCCGCAGCCTTCAGGTCTTGCTTGTTTGTGGGTCTTTCCGTCTTAAGTCTGGATTTGAGCAAGTGAAATGCATGCTCAATTGGGTTAAGATCTGGTGATTGACTTGGCCATTGCAGAATGTTCCACTTTTTTGCACTCATGAACTCCTGGGTGGCTTTGGCTGTATGCTTGGGGTCATTGTCCATCTGTACTATGAAGCGGCGTCCAATCAACTTTGCATCATTTGGCTGAATCTGGGCTGAAAGTATATCCCGGTACACTTCAGAATTCATCCGGCTACTCTTGTCTGCTGTTATGTTATCAATAAACACAAGTGACCCAGTGCCATTGAAAGCCATGCATGCCCATGCCATCACGTTGCCTCCACCATGTTTTACAGAGGATGTGGTGTGCCTTGGATGATGTGCCGTTCCCTTTCTTCTCCAAACTTTTTTCTTCCCATCATTCTGGTACAGGTTGATCTTTGTCTCATCTGTCCATAGAATACTCTTCCAGAACTGAGCTGGCTTCTTGAGGTGTTTTTCAGCAAATTTAACTCTGGCCTGTCTATTTTTGGAATTGATGAATGGTTTGCATCTAGATGTGAACCCTTTGTATTTACTGTCATGGAATCTTCTCTTTACTGTTGACTTAGAGACAGATACACCTACTTCACTGAGAGTGTTCTGGACTTCAGTTGATGTTGTGAACGGGTTCTTCTTCACCAAATAAAGTATGCGGCGATCATCCACCACTGTTGTCATCCATGGATGCCTAGGCCTTTTAGAGTTCCCAAGCTCACCAGTCAATTCCTTTTTTCTCAGAATGTACCCAACTGTTGATTTTGCTACTCCAAGCATGTCTGCTATGTCTCTGATGGATTTTTTCTTTTTTTTTCAGCCTCAGGATGTTCTGCTTCACCTCAATTGAGAGTTCCTTTGACCGCATGTTGTCTGGTCACAGCAACAGCTTCCAAATGCAAAACCACACACCTGGAATCCACCCCTGACCTTTTAACTACTTCATTGATTACAGGTTAACGAGGGAGACACCTTCAGAGTTAATTGCAGCCCTTAGAGTCCATTGTCCAATTACTTTTGGTCCCTTGAAAAAGAGGAGGCTATGCATTACAGAGCTATAATTCCTAAACCCTTTCTCCGATTTGGATGTGGAAACTCTCATATTGCAGCTGGGAGTGTGCACTTTCAGCCCATATTATATATATAATTGTATTTCTGAACATGTTTTTGTAAACAGCTAAAATAACAAAACTTGTGTCACTGTCCAAATATTTCTGGCCCTAACTGTACGTGGCTGAACAATAGTGTCGTGTGACTTGAATTGCACCAACTCTACTAGGCACCCAACTGATACTTCAATTATACCCTACGCCATCACCGTTGTGTGATTTTGCCATTGATAACCTGTTGAATGTCATCATGTCAATTACCCACTGGAACTCCATAAAGACTACATTTTATCCCACAATACATAAAATAATTCATCTTTGGAACAAACATTGCCAAAATAATTAGGTAGCCCCTATGACGACGTTCCTCTGTAAGGAGTGTGGGAGTTGGGCGAACTGGAATGTTATTGTAAAACTATTTCTTATGCTACAAGACGCTAATGAAAGCCAACAGAACAATTGAATTGCATGGATGACTCTCAATTTGCCAACTTATAATTTGTTGGTAATTTTACATTTTCGCTCATCTTTTCTTTTTATAAGAAGACGTCTAGCCTTATATTTTTTCACTTTGCATGCTAAACGTTTGACTCTTCTGTACTCCTGTTTTTCATAAGACATATAATCTTTTAAAACCGCACATACCAGGAAAAGTCCAATTTATATGGAAACTAAAAATAGCAACAAATAAATATAAACCATATAATTTATTATAGCACTTCGCATACAATATACAGCATGTCTACTTGTGTGAAAAAAGAAAACCTGGCTACACAACATATCATTTTGGAATGTCTGTGTTATATGGGATTACAGTCTTAGGTAGTAAATGTTAATGTGTTTCCAATGCGATCTGCCATATTTCCTAAAACAAAGATATATGAGAAATTCAAGCAGTTAAACATCTTCACACAAAAACCCACAAAATTTACATCTGCTTATGTTCATGTTATATATATATATCGTATCTATCAATTCTTAAAAATTATTGTCCCGGAGAACGTCGATTGTGGGGTGTCATTTTTTTTTTATGGATTACATTGAATATTGATTGCATTGATTTTAAGGCTGTGTTCCCATGTATATCCCCTTACTGCTCCCTGAATGTCTCCTGGATGCTGGTTTAACGAATAGGGTAGCTGTGGCCTAGGGCAGTATCCATGCCCTAACGCATTAAAGAATCAGGGGGTCCCGGCTGGTCCTGGCTAGGGGGGTGTGCTATTAGCTTAGCGATATGCCACTGCAGACTGCATGCTGCTGCTTGAGTTGACAGGTAGAGGTAGAAATATGTGAGGAAGACCAGAGTCCATAAATAAACTTTTCAGTGCTGAACAAACTGGTGAGACGTATATACATCAGATATCAGGCACAACAATTATAATACGTCTTCTGCACACTCCAGAGGCAGGAACTACATGTAGCGGTACATAGCTTATATTACATGTTCCATTAGACCAGCAAACCACAGTGGGAATCTCCTTTCCCTGTGAGGGCCACATGAGTGTTTCATTACGGACCTTCACAGCTAATTGATTTGTGAGAACCTTACTGGCTGAGATGCATTGCTACCAATCCTCACTACTCTTCCCAAAAGTCAAATGCTCCTTGGTGTTTAACTGTATCTTCAAGTCTATGTAGGAGAATATGTGTCCCAGCCAGGCCATCTGCTCCAATAAGACCCTCAGGTCTGACTACAATTCTACTTCTTATCTAGTTCCAATACTGTTTGATGTAGTACGGTGGCATAACTACAGTCCTATCAGCCCGAGTGCAAAATATGGACCTAGACCTCCGACTGTTTCTTGGTCAGGTGACATACGTTTAATAGTGTCCCCATCGTGGTACCTTTCAATTTTAATGTCCCTTGGCCTGGCACCTTCCTCTAATAATGTTTCCTGTCCTGGTCTGTCATAAAGAATTTTAAAATTAAAAAGACATCTCTTTGGATAGAGACAACATATCCACTCCCACACTGCACATGTGATATTAATTATAATTGGGGAGAATAGAGAGAGGTGACATTTCATTGAAGCAGGACCTCCTTTTGTGGACAGGTAATTACCGCAGAGGAATTTTTGGGAAAGACAATCAGTCTGAGATTCATTTACGCAGAGGAGGAGAACTGTGGAATGGCAAAAGATTGTCCTAGACTTTTGGCAAAAGTGGTCAGTTATGAATATTGGGGTTTGTAGGGATCTGATATTTATGGCATATGCATTTTCCACTTCGTGACTATAAAGGGAAGAAAATGCATATTTTTTCATAACTATGCAGCCTAAGCATCAGTTCCAAATTAATTTGAAATGGATAATACTATACATACCATGTTTCATATCTAAAAAAGCTAAAATCGTGATCACAATAATATGTTCTGCCAGGGACCTCCATGGGCAAAGATATTCTGAAAGGTGAAGATCTGATCAATTTCTGGAGACTGAAGCCACATCCAATGACCAGCCCCATTATGAGTCACCAGAGGGGAGGTAGGTGGATGCAGCTTATGGTAATAAAAGCAAATTTTGAAGTATGAGCCTCGTTCACTGTTCAATCCTACACCGACCGTCCCTTCGGTGACCATACGCTACCTTAATGAATGTCCAATCTAGCTGCATAAACGATTCATGGTAGCAGCTAATAGCTTTCTTGGATATTTGTGGAGCTGGGCAGTGACTTTACCAAGGTATATATATTCCATGCATTGGAATTGGTTGCATATATATATTTCCACTGAGTTTCCAAATAACTGGCCTAACAGTGTTGCTTGTGACAAATAGGAGACAGCAGTGGAATATCTGTGTGACCCCCTGGATGTCTCTTTGACATGGCCCCTTTCTGTAATAAAGTCCCCCCATTCTGGGTCAATTCCTGGTATCATTTGCCTTCTACTGTGATAATAACCTCCGTCCTGGCCCTTTCCTATAACAATCTTTGCCATTCTGGCATAATGTTCTCAATCATGAGCCCCATCTTGGTATAATTTTAGTCATCATAAAAAAATGTTCCCCATCCTGGAATATTGTTCATCATCCTGGGCCTCTTCCTGGTATGATCACCCCCATCTAATCCCCTTCCTTGTATAATGATTCCCATTCTGGGCTCTGTCTTTGTATAATGACCCCCCATCTTGGCACCATCATTTTATAATGACCACCATCCTGGTATAACGTCTTCCATCCTGGGCCTGTTCATTGTACAATGGCACCCATACTGGGACCTTTCCTTGTATAATGATCCCCATCTTCGTGGAAAGATGCCCATTCTGTTGTAATTTCTGCCATCTTATGCTTTGTATACAGTTCTCCTTCCTGGAGTAATGTTCATTTTGTTTTACCAAAACATATAAAAATAAATGAGTCTTCCCCTTTCTCCACTCCCACGACATGTGTTGTCTATTGATGGGCAAACCCAAACTGAAAAGTTTGGGATTCGTATTGAACGCCTACTATTCAGGTATGAACATGACACAGACTTCCCTGAGAAGACTGTGTTACTGATCGGGTTCGGCTGGGGGGCTATAAAAAGAAAACAAAACAGCAATTAAAATAGCAGCATTATACTTACTGAGGACCGCATACTTGTAACACCAATTCCGGGTCCTGCTCATTAACCTCCGGTATATTTACTGGACTCTGCCTCCAACAGCCAATCACAGACACCCACTCTTTATTATAGCATATGTGATTGGTTGCCATTGGCAATGAACATGCCCACTTAAGGGTATAAAAATAAATAGAGCTTCACCCTATTTTTGATTTCCAGCTGAGATAAAATCAGGCAGCTGAGGGTTGGTATTCTCAGTGTGGTGAGATACATAGTTATTGACCCCCCCACACTGCAGAATAACATCCCGCAGCTGGCCCAGAATTGGCAAATTCATTACAGGTGCTCTTCCCGATGCCCTGGTTGCAGTGACATCGGGGTGATAGAAGGGGTTAATGACAGCTGAATATTGCCAGCTGTCATTAAACAATAGATTGGTAATGTTAGACATCTATGAGACACGCACATAAGCAATCCAGTGAGTAAATAGTTAAAAAAATACAGAAAAATCCTTTATTTTAAATATAACACAGTCTTGTTTCACCACTTTATTAACCTCAAACATACATTCCAACAGTAATCCACAGGACTATGTCCAGCAAAGCATCTGAGCTCTGCTACATTGCGGTGAGCAGTGGGACACATTACAGCATCCGCTCACCGTAAGTAGCACACTCACATTGACAGCCGGCTATGTGACTAGCTGCGCTAGCTGTGTCCTTTGATGAGCTCAACTTTGATGTCACCACTCAGCTCACACAACCAATTGTCAGTGTGAGTGTACTACTTGCGACAAGCCGAACATCTGCAGGTTCACCAATGTTTTGTTGTAAAGCTCTGGGGCTATAAAAAACCCCCAATGTACTGTCTATTGTAATATCCCTGAGGAAGGTGCCAGGTGGGGCGCATAAACGTGTAGGAGGAAGGAGGATTAAAAAGATAAAACCTACTGATGACTTTGTGACTCTTTGGGTGAGTTTTTACATTGGAGCAGCGCGGACCGTGTCACACCTGTACTCCCATCATCTCCTTGAATGTCAGCTGCTGGCCTCTGACTGGATGGTGGCATGTATTGCAGCACATGAAACCAGAGGTTCCTTGCTTTATAATGCACATCAACTGAATGTGTGCACATCCAGGTGAAATAGTCGCAGGTCTCGTTAACTCCCCTCTTGCACAGACTTGGTTACAGTTGCACTTTCTGCAACTGTGATCATTATGCTTTTTCTGTAGGCCCCACTTGCCTGAGATAAGGATTCCTACTTCTACTTGGGAAATCATTCAATGAATATTCAGCGGCACACATCATTGTTTAAAAATCATCTTCTTTATTAATCCATTAAAATAGTAGCATCTACTACTCAGAGAGTGTGGGGGGGAGAGTGAGATACAGGTGCACAGTCCGGGACTATGGCCATTTTGCGCGGTCTGAGCTTCTATGAGTCCATCTTCCTCACCCCCATACTCTCTGAGTAGCACATGCTACTATTTTAATAGATTAATAAAGAAGATACGGTAGTTTTTAACCAAGGATGTGTGCTGCTGAATCTTTATTGAAAGGTTCTTAAGATTCCCGGATACCTGGGACTTATCAGCCGAAGCACTGATCAGATCTTTTCATTGTGTGCAGCAATAATAATACAGCAAAAAGACGGTAGTGCAGATGTACATACCCTACAGTAACTCCACTTCTTACCTACTTCCACTTAGTCTTTGCTTTCGACACCCTTAACGAAATAAGAAACTCCTTTCCCACTTAGTTCCCTTTAGAAAATGCTGTTTGCTTATGGTCTCCTCTCTTTGCACAGAAACACCCATTTCAATGCAGGTCTGCGAGCAACAGAAGCTTAGGTCCTTCTATGTTCAATGCTGTTCCCTATCCCCCTGACAAACAGGAAGCAATATCCTATGTCTATGTAACTCATCCCACCATGAACTGGCTTCAATAGTTTACCCCGTCTACAGCTACTAAGTGTTCCAGGAAACCTAAATCGTTAAACACAATTAAACCATGACTATGCATTTTTTAACCATAAAACCTTGAAAGGGGTGTTGTCACCTTCTCCACTCTTTTGCACTGGGACTTGGAGTCAAGTTGTGGAGACTGAAGAGCTGACGTGTAGTAGGTTTGCGGTGTCCTCTATAGATTTGCCAGTAGACTTGATGTGAATCAATTAGCACGACCCGGTTTGTCCCCTCTCCCTATTGTCAAGAACTTCCTTTATACCTTCCCTGGTGTACCCTTCATGTTGCGCCCCGGTGTGACATTATCATGTATAGTCCTGCTCCTCAATGCACATTTAAAAAAAATAATTGGGAGACGTTTTGTATTAGGTTTGGCTTTGACATTTTGTAGTATAATAGTAAAATGACTGAAACATATTGGAATTTGAAATTCAGATCATCTAGGGTCCATGAACATTTTTTTTTGTCAAGTTGTCTACAATTATAGTCTATTAAACTATTGGAGAGCTGCTTTTCACTTCCAGGGTTCCAAACGGCCTGTCGCCATCGCCAAGCAGAGCTGACTTAATGATAGATTACACACAGTTACTTAGATTTTCCACCATTATCGCTTTCCTATATCGAAACTATTTCTATCCAATGCCGTTAAAAACCTAATGGAACACACGCAGACTGGATTTCTGCCACTGTAAAATGATCCTCTGGTGAAAATAGATGTTAGCAATTCACTAATCTCACAATTTATATTTGGCAGTTAAATTCGGCCGCGTTGCCGATATTTCAGATCTGTATTTGTTTAAACGGGCAAAGTTTCGAATGAGCCTCCAGTGAGAACATTTGGTTCATGCATTAAGGATAGGAAGGGCAATAAAATCTTTAGCCCTTTATAATAAAGGTAACACACTCGAGTAGTTATATATTAGTAGGTCTCCTTAGTTTGCATACGTCTCTGGTTTCCCAAGCCGTAAGTATGAACTTGTTGAGATTCGTAATGAACCCGTTCTACTTTTTGCATAGGTTTAAAGTTTTTACAACTTTGTCCTCAATCCCAAAGTTGTTTTTTCAAGGTGATCCTTTAAAAATGGAAAACAAATTGTAATATTAGTGAGTAGTATCGACTGCAATAACGTGATAAAAATTTCCATAACGTCATGGCCACTGGGGCTCTGGATAAAAAAATCAAGAGTCATTTTTCTGCCTGGTTTAAAGGAATTTAATCTGTGCTGGATTACATTGGATATTCCTCTAAATTATTTTTATGCAAAACATTTTAGTATTTGATGGTATTTCCAGAATGACTTGAAGAGCTAAATCATATTTGCACTTAAACATGAGGGCTCCGATTCCTCCTTGCTTTTGAGCCTGTATCTTTTTCTAGTATTGAGTTCTTTTTGTTTGCACTCAATTCAGTATTCCATTTGTACCTGTTTGAAGTCTGTTTTTTTTCGTAAATACGTAAAAATACGTGCACGCCTTTTTTTTGTATGCTTCTGTGCTTTGTGTGTGCACTTTTTAAAAATAGTAGACAAAAGGCAATGTAGGACTGTGTTCACCGGACCAGCACTGTACACAGAGGAGATGGTCAAAGGTAGGTTAGATCACAAGTGGCTTTTATTTCTGACGCATTTTGGTGTCAGACCCGTCTCCTTCCTCAGGGAGCCAACAATAGTATTATTGGTTCCCTGAGGAAGGAGTTGGGTCTGACTCCGAAACGCGTCAGAAATAAAAGCCACTTGTGATCTAACCTTCCTTTGACCGTCTCCTCTGTGTGCAGTGCTGGTCCGGTGAACACAGTCCTACATTGCCTCTTGTCTACTACGTTTAACCGTTGATGTTGGTGTCACACAACTTGACCAGATGAGCAACGACCATTCCTGGTCTACTTATTTATAAGACCCTATTTGCACTCTCTCCTCCACAGTTAGGCTGGGTTCACATTGGCGTTCCCCTCCGCAGAACGTTTCACAGTTCCATTTTTTCACGGATCAGTACAGATCCATCCTCCATAGAGCTCCATGTTATTTGAGGCAGACAGCTACGGATCCGTGTCTGTCCGTTGGTGTCAGTGATTGTCATGGTAGCCCAAAATCGGAACAGTATCCAATTCTGGATGCATGAAAAAAAAACTGACACAAACACATCTGTGACAAAACTGACACACAAGGATGGCCATATAGGGCCAATGCTTGCCCATAGGGATACATGGGAGGTCAAAACTGATCCGTGGCTATCCGTTGTAAAATGGATAGACACGGATCAGAAATTAAGTGCATAAGAAAGCCAATTTTTGGCACATTTTTAGTTACGGTACTTTTGATGACAAATTATGACTTTGCAAAAGCAGTTCAAGTCAGGAAAAAAAATTAATTTGTGACAAATTCATGAATCGCTTGAGCTATTTTTATGACTTTGGAAAATCACTTAAAAGAAAACCACAAATGATGAATCGGGTTCCGATGTTTGCTATATAGTCTGTATCATTTATTGTGTACCAAGTCAAAGGTTTTTCCAATTTTCGATCAGGGCTCAATCAGACGTCAGTGACGTCAGTGACGCTGCGAGTTTCATCAGTGTTTTTGATCAGAGTGTTAATCGCCGATTGGTCAATGTCAATTTTTACCACCAAAGTGTCATTAGTTCATTAGTTTTACTCATATGAAACGAAAAAAAAGTTGGTAGTTTCTCAATCCTCTCCAATCAAACTGTCTGTGAAAAGTGGAATTCACATGGGTGGTGGCATCTGAGTGCTGGCCAATTTTTTCATGAACCTATAGACTTGCATTGGCGAGTTAATTGTATGTCTCAGATCAGAATTGAACATGACTCCGTTATTTGGTGCTGATCACACGATAAAATACTCAGACATGTGTCTAGCTCCAAAGATTATAAGGGTATGTGCACATGTTTGGGGTTGGGTCATGAAATTTCTGCATCTCTTGGCAGGAAAAACACGGAGAAAAAAGCATGCATTTTTGACACAATTTGGGGCATTTTTGACATGTGTTTTTCTTAGGCTGGTTTCACACTGCAGTTTTTTCCTGATCAGGTTCAATCAAGTTTGTGTGTCAAAACCAGGAGTGTCTCCAAAACTCAGAACAGGTGTCAATCTTTCAATTATCGCTTTTCTCTGCAAGTTCCTCTCCTGTTCCTTTCCTGGTTTTGGCACACAAATCTGAACAAACCTGATCAGGAGAAAAAATGCAGTGTGCAACCAGCCTTAGGGTGTGTGCACACGATCAGTGTACGCAGCGTTTTTGCCGCTTCATCCAAAATGTTGCGTAGTACAGTAATAGCAAGAAATCCCATCCTCACTATGCGTAACCGCCCGCAGCGTCTTTGGAGCTGCGGTGCGGGTTGCCGGGAGTCCGCTCCTCCCCAGCATGTTTATTTCATGCTGCGGAGTCGGAAGCGGCTCCCATCAGGTGACTGCAGGGAGAAGTTGTCCTGCACCCGCCGCACTTGGTGAGTACAGGGCAGCTGCGGTCTCCCTGCGGCTACCCGCGGCTTCCCTCATGTCCGGAGGAGCTGTGTCCAACACGCAGCTTCCCTGGACAGTGTGCACGCACCCTTACTGGGTTTTCCCCTTCATTGGAATGAGTTAAATCTGCAGCAAAAATGACATGCTTCAGATTTACTTCTGCATCAAATCTGCAAAGAGAAAATATACAGTGTGTGTAGGAGACTTCAGGATTCTCATTGACTTTGCTGGTATCAGGATTCCCTACAGGTTTTTGACAAATCTGCACTCACAAATGCAAAAAAGAACCATGATAAAAACGTAAAGTCTAATACACAGCCTAATAGGTAAGAGTGCTAGCCATGTGTGCAGTGCAGTGATGTCATGAATATTCATTGCTTGAGGAGTGGGCAGCAGAGAATTAAGTGATCACTCACTGTGATTGACAGATGGAATGAATTTCTTTTTTTTGCCGTTTACAGAGGATAGAGGGAGATTATAAATAAAATAGATACATGAATAGAAAGAGCTTCATTCAAAAGAATTAGAAAATGTTACATATGGATTTTTAACCTGACATGTCCCCTTTAAATGGCGTCAAGCAACTTTCAGAAAAAATGAAGGATTTGGGGGTCCACATTCCATCACTGAGACCTAGACTTCATTGAATCCACTTAGCAAATACTTATGGAACTCCTGTCCCTTGCAAGAAAATGAGTTAAAAACTTTATAAAAATCCTTCAGCTCTCTTGGTTCTTCCCCTTTTTTCCATTTTTCGTCATTACATTCCATCACAGAGGTATTCACATTTGTTGCTTTTGAAGTACAATATGTGAAGTTTCTTGCTTTGCAGTCCAACTGGGCAATTCTTATGGTACCGTTACACAACGTAATATTGCTAGGCAATTTCCTGGCAATTTGCTGGTTGCAGTGAAATCATGGACACATTGTTCTATTTTGTTGCCGTGTAAAAATGGAACAATGTGTCCATGATTTCACTGCAACCAGCAAATTGCCAGTGAAATTGCATGCAATATTGCGTCATGTAACGGTACCCTTAGAGTAATCTGTGAGATTCTGTGCTTTCATCCCCCACCTCATAGATGCTACCAATCACAGCTCGACAGCCAATCTAGCAGTCTTGGATAGCAGCATCTAGTAGGGAATGGTGAAAGTGTATACTTCCACGGAAGTTTGTGAAGAAACTCTTGCACTACGTGCAGAGATTTCACGTACTGTGCTCTAAAAGAAACAAATGTTAATATCTCTGCAATGGAGCAATTCAATGCAAAATGGAAAAGAGAGGCTGAATCAGTGGATCTCTTTGATTTTTATGAGGTATTTAACACAATTTGTTTGAGAAAATTGCATCTTCCCATTTTTTGTCCATTGAGGTTAATCAGAGTCATGGACATAATTGAGCCAGCACCTTGCTTAGGCCGGCTTCACACTGCGTGTGTGATCCGATCCGTGGATGTCCGCTTGAGGCAGACAGCCGCGGACCGGATCAGCACACAGGACTGGGGGGTATTATACTCCCCGATCCTGTGTGCAGCGCACGCAGCTGCAGCCGCTGACAGGTCAGGACCGTGGCTCCCGCAGTCCTCACCTATCAGCAGTGGGAACCGCGTGCGCTGCACACAGGATCGGAGGGCATAATAGCCCCCCAGTCCTGTGTCTGCCTCAAGCGGACAGCCACGGATCGGATCACACACGCAGTGTGAAGCCGGCCTTAATGTTCATGCCTTACAGTACATGACTGGTCAACTTTCCACTCCTAAACAGCATAAGATCAGTGCATGGAAAATTTTACTTATAAGTCTTAAAGGTAATCTGTAAATTAACGTAGGCAAATAAGCCCTGAATCCAGTGGTGTATCACAAAGATTACTGGCTGAAGCTGTTCAATCAAAGCATCTACTATTGGGAACACAGCAGAACTGGGAGAGCTGCTCCCCCACATCCGACTCTCAATAGAGATTGTGCATTGATAGTCAACCACAGCAAGGGGTGTTTCAGTTTGCCATGCACATGACAAAGTAGTCCTGTAATGGTAATCACCAGGTGATAAACCTTTAGAATATTTAAGCAATAGCACACACACTGATAAGAGAGGAACAGTTGCTTTTTTCTTTTAATCCATACAGCATGCTGTCCTTGGCTTACATAGAAAAAGCCTGTTGACAGCACCTTTAACTAGAGATGAAAGAATTGCTTTCGCAGGACCCTTGTCCAGATACCAAGTCAGATACAGTATTGAAGAACTGGTGCCATGAAAACTGGCTCCTACATGTTGTATTTCTCCAAACTTCTTCAGATTTTTTAATTCAGAGTGATAGCACTGTTGCAGTGTGACACATGAATGATGTTGTCCAGAACTTACTAATCGGAAGCAGCATTGAGCATTCCATCAGGTAGGATGCGGTTCGCAAGACTCCTGTCCAGGTACCATACATTACTGAACTGATTGGTGGACCAGTTTTGCAAATCAAGTAGTTAATATCTAATATTTACATGTATGCCTACTATTAAAACATGTATAAAGGAAAAACAACAACAGCTTATAGTGCGCCTATACACATGGGGTTGTTAGCAGGCGGTTCTTTTGCGTTTAAACTCACCTGATCTGGTTATAAACCACAGCCCGTAGATAAGCTTATTAAAATCAAGCAACGGAATCCTCCGGTTCCGTCCTCGTGCTTCCTACGAGGTCTTCTCCGGTGAAACACTAGTGTCGGGCGACGTCACGTGTCTAATAAAGGGGCCAATCCAGCTGACGTCTTCTCAGGTGCTCTCCCTCCTCTGCAGCTCACTCCACCACTCTCCCCATAGGGAGTCAAAAATGATACAAAAGGATGGAAGCGTGGTGTATGTTTGGGCGCTGAGGTAAGGAAAATCTCTGATGCTGGCTTCTTTTCCGGACTTTATTAAATTAATTGCAGTTATAATTATTCAAGCTTAAGGCTCTCAAAACCCACGATGCATTTCGACGTGCACACACGTCTTTCTCAAGTGAATTCACTTGAGAAAGACGTGTGTGCACGTCAAAATGCATCGTGGGTTTTGAGAGCCTTAAGCTTGAATAATTATAACTGCAATTAATTTAATAAAGTCCGGAAAAGAAGCCAGCATCAGAGATTTTCCTTACCTCAGCGCCCAAACATACACCACGCTTCCATCCTTTTGTATACTATTAAAACTTGGGCATACCAAGTAGTTCCAAAATAAATTTGACTTTTCGATTGTTTGAAGGTTTCACAAATGCTGTCCCAAAAGAACTGTTGCACCTTGTTAGCTAAATATCTATATTTATAGTACTTACCGGTAGTTTTCCACCTAAACTCATGTATCTTTATATTGCCATATATAAAGAGAAAATCAGGGTCAAAGCCAAAATCAGTGTGATGACATCCTAGCCATCAGTCATCTAACCCTGCAGCTGATAAATATTCAGATGACTGAATAGATGGGACGTCATCACTTCTGATGCTGACTAAGACTACTAGAGCGGTGGAGCTGGAGTGACGGAGGATCGCACTGGTAAGCAACACTTCTTTTTTCACTTTATAACAATGAATTCCCTCTGGACAGTTTTGGAAAGGCGATGGAAATAACTATAAAGTAGGACCACCTTGGAATGGAGCAACTTGCATCTTATAGCTGCTCTGTTTTACTTGTATTTATTATTTATTAGTTTATTTTTTTACTGCCAAAATCCCTGACAACAAGGATCTGATTCAGAAACGTATGAATGACCTAAAACTGTGCACACAATTGATATTTTAGTCTAGTACTTTTACATTTATATACATTTTTATCTATGCCAAATGAAACATTTTGGTAAAACCTATTTTCATTCGCGTCTTTCTTATGGCAACGAATTTACAATTTAAATGAACATCTTTAAAATGAAATCTAAGGGCAACTTTCACACCATTTTTGTGAATTGGTTTTATACGTGTTATTTTTTATTACTTGCTTTCATAAATGTTAGCTAAACATGTTTATAGGGTGGCTAGCATGCCCCAAAGGGCTCCAGGGTTGTTTGATGTTAGGTTAGTGTTGGCACAGAGTCATGCCAAGGAAGACTGCTAATCACAGATTTCCCATTCCTGTATGAACCATTTGGCATTATGCCCAGGCTGGCTTTCACATACAGCACCTACTAAAACATAGGAGCAGAGCAGCCTTCTAAATGGAGCACATAAACAAACTGAATGTTGCCATTTTATATGAATTTGATTTTTTTATATTCACCTTCTAAAATGGTAAAATGGTATATCCGGGATTTTACAAAAAATAAATAAATAAATGTGCCTAAGCACTAACAGGCAGATAGTTGTTACCCACCTGTCTGTTGTGCCCCACACCATTCATCACTGACAGGAGCGGTCACTGACAGCAATTCTGCAGCTTCTGGTGACATCACGTCAATATAGAGGCGGATCCTCTGTTCTGTTGACGGGTGTCACAGCCATAGTCATGCTTATGGACTCCACCGGTTAGATAGCGGGGGGCTTTCAATCAGCATGACATCAGATGTCCCGCCCCTTCTATGGGTACCTTCACACGCCGCTATCTCGCCTGGCGCATGCACGTTTTTCATGGTTGCCTCAGATCACCGATGGCGGCATCACACGCCGCAATCTCGCCCTGAAGCTAAGGCTCCGGAAGTTGCCTCACCTACAGCGGGACCAATCTAGCCTCATTCCATCGCCGCTTCACACACCGCAATTCCAAAGGCAATGTGGGAGATAGGCGTGCCACAGTGGTTTACACCGCGCCCCATACACGCTCCTTGGACAACGCAACAGCGTTACGATTGGTCAGCCTGCTCAGGAAGGCTGGCTAATACATGACGCCATTGTCTAGCGGAGTTTGGCACCAATACACGCTCAAATATGGTGCGGTGTCAACTGACAGCCAATGGGAACACACTAGCCAACACCAATCAGTTCAGATGGGGCGCAGAGTCCAGCGCGCTGAGGCACGCCTACGGGGACTCCAAGGCAACGCTGCTGCCATCACTATCACCTTATCACACGCCACAACACACAAATATCGCCTTCAGGATTGCGGCTGATTTCTGAGCAGTGCTCAGGAATCAGGCAACAGACGAGAGGCTATTTATCGCTGTGAAATTCCCCAATCACACGCTGCAACTGTGAGGCAATTTCACGGCGATTGCTCCGGGGCGACATATCGACTTTAGGATACCCAGGCGAGATTGCGGCATGTGAAGGTACCTTTAGAGTGCCTCTTCTTTCTGGGCCAGGTTATGTTTGTCCACTATAGCTACTGAAACTTTTTTTCCCTATGGTTGCTTTCACACTGGCAAATTTGCAAATCCGTGCGGTTACATATAATTCATGTACAGTCATGGGCAGGCACAGATCTGTGCAAAAGGATGCCAGCAGATGTCCATGGACAGTCTTTTTTATCGGATCTGTCATCAATCACCATATATAGGGGTGGGAGGAGCTGTACTTTGCTTCTGAGCATGCATACAGCAGAACGAATCTATGTTTTTACGGATCCGTACGGATCCACGCTCCATAGAGCTCCATGTTAATTTCATACGGACAGATACGGATTCGTGTCTGTCCGTTGGTGTCCACGATTTTCGAGGAAGTCCAGAAACGGAACAGTTTTTGTTTCTGAGTACTTTAAAAATGTGGACACCAACGGATCCGTGACAAAACGGAGACACACTAATGGCCACTTTAGAACCAATCTGTGCCCATAGGATAACATGGGAGGCCATAACGGATACTTGTCCATCCATTTTGCAAATTTGCCCGTGTGAAAGCAGCCTAATGGTGCCGTTACACGCTAGGATATCGTTAACGATATCCTTAGAACGATAACGTGACAGTGATCATTCCGACATCGTTAATGCGTTGTCACACACACGTTAACGATATCCCATTTGGCAACGCACCAGTTAAATAGGAGAGCAAGGACTGAACGATCTTTTAAAGCGGCAGGAATAGGAGATTTTTGTACGACATCGTTCATAAAGGTGTCACACTGAACGATGTGGCTTCTTTGAGCAGCGTTAATTGGACAATGAATGATAGATTTGAGGTCAGGATCTCAAATGTTGGATGAACGATCCAATGATCTTTTCATCCTATATCTTTCATTTACATGCAACGGCGCACAAACGATATCGTTTAAACAATCACAAATCCGTGACGTTTAAACGATATCGTTAACAATATCCTTGCGTGTGACGGTACCATAACAGTTGGTGTTACTATACTTGTTCTTCCATGGGGTACTTGCTTACAGGGAACCTGACACCTAGTTTTGGCCCCTAAATCTGGAGGCATACAGGGTTTGGGCTTCAGAGCAGCTGTTCAGTACACCACATAGATAACTAGAATGCGCATGACCGGAAATGACACGGCCATCACATCACCTATTGTGAACTCTGAACCTCTGGAGCGGAGCGCTTGTGAAGACAGGCGCCAAAGGCCAGTCTGAGTCCCTGCCTGTAAGTCCTCCATCCATATCTAGCCCATATGTCCCTGGCTGAGTGTGCATGGGTGTGCATGTGTGTGTGCCTGGCTGAGTGCCCATGTGTGTGTGCCTGGCTGGGTGTGTATGTGTGTGTGTGCCTGGCTGAGTGTGCATGTGTGTGTCTGGCTGAGTGTGCATGTGTGTGACTGGCTGGGTATGCATGTGTGTGTGACTGGCTGGGTGTGTGTGTGTGCGCCTTGCTGAGTGTGTATATGTGTGCCTGGCAGGGTGTGCCTGGCTGAGTGAGCATGTGTGTGCATGGCTGGGAGTGCATGTGTGTGTGCCTGGCTGGGTGTGCATGTGTGTGGCTGACTTCGTGTGTATGAATACCGTATATAAAGAGATTGCACTGCTATACTGTACTTAAATACAGTGGGTGCAGCATCAAATAAAAAATGCCAAGAATAACCTAGAAAAATAAAAAAGACAGTGATTAAACAGATGCGCACACCAGAAAATAGAGTAGGCATCTAAAAACATCAAAATTTATTATATACCAAAGGGACATAGAAGAACAATTAAAAACATAATATGATGCCCCAATAGGCAACTGCAGAAACTGAGCCTCGTTAGCATAAATATACGGTATTAATCACAGGACAATACAATAAAGCAACAGCACTGATAGGTGCCAGAGCAGTTAGTGCTCATAGAATTCGATGGTAGGTCAACACTTGTAAATACATACGTATTTACAGGTCTTAACCTACCACAGAATTCTATAAGCACTAAGGGCCCCTTTACACACGGCTACATTTGTAGCTTGTCACCAGGTAACTTACTGGTTGCAGTGAAATCATGGATACATGGTTCTATCTTGTTGCTGTGTACAAATGGAACCATGTATCCATGATTTCACTGCAACCAGTAAGTTACCTGGTGACAAGCTACAAATGTAGCCGTGTGTAAAGGTACCCTAACTGCTCAATCATAGTACAGGAGGAGGTGAGTTGTGACATCACTGATTGTGAATGGTGGATCCTGTGTTATCCACTGTATATAGAGGTGTTATCAGTCATTGTACAGGAGGAGGAGGTGAGCTGTGATATTGTGGCACCCTGCCATTACAGGTAGCCACAGGACCACCTACAGCATGGATGGATTTCCACAGCAGGTAACCCACATACACCCAACACCTTGCACAACAGAACAGTAGGGGAGCTCTACTTGCTGCCTTTAAGCAAGATCCCCTATAAATACTGGAGCTGGGGGCGGAGTTAGCTATAGTGTTCAGTCGCTAGGAGAACTGTGAAGACGTCCTGGTGTGTCGGAGCCGAGCTAGGCCTGAGCCAGTTGACAAGCCTAGCCAGTGTGAGGGCCTGCGAGTGAGGTCAAAGTCAAGGCTTAAGGAGTAGAGAAGCAGACTGGGGCAGAGGAGCCATACCAATTCACCCCAGGAAGCAACCCGGACACTGGAGTCCGAGTCTGCAGGAGAACATGAAGCCCAGCAGAAATACCGGTTCACCGAGGAGACTCCAGTCTCCCGGACACCTGTCATGCAACCAATAGGGAAGCCAGGGACCGCAGGAGAAGTTATAGTGGTAGCCCACACAGAGGTTCTCGACACTACAGATCAGGTATGAGAAAGACACAGAGGAGGTCAGACTTAGTTCCACACGGGTCAGAGACTTCAACAAGGGAAAAGAGACAAGGAGACCTTATCCATCACTTACTGTGGAAATATAGAAGTGCCATCCTGACCACCTGAAGTGTACCCTGGACAGTGCCTGCAATACCATCAGTAAAGGTACAGAAACGATCCACAGTGTGTGTGTGTCAGTTTGTCCATCCCTGAACCCATATGGCCTAGAGACTGTCGGCGCAGCCCGGCTGCCTAACCACCTCCCTGTGCAAATCCCCATCTTCTCATCACTGCCCCGGGGACCCGGCTCCACCTGTGGGGAGCTGTACCACCCAAGCTGCCCGTCCATCATCCCCGGAGGTCAGAAGCAGCGCTGGTGCCTTCACCAGAATTCACAGGTGGCGTCACGAGACTTTATTATTTTTAACCATTGTTCAGCTGACCCCCAGAGCTAGGGGTCCGGGCAGGCCACCAGCGACATCTCCCTTACAGCAAACGCCCGGATACCGAGTCCCCGTAGAACCCTGGGTGGGTCATAGATTTGTCCGTCATAACTGCTCCATTGAGCAGGAAGAAAGAGGCCGTAATGGCCGAAAGAGCGCAAAGCCAAATCCCACCCCAGGCTCCGTCGACAACTTCCGAGTGCTCGGCTCCCCGTCTGCGGAGCTACAGTTTGTTTTCCCTTAAAGAGACTGGCCGTGATTCACTAGGGGGCGCCAACATGACGGATCCCGTAGATATTGCAGATCGCAACCATGTTGATGAGCCAGCTCTGAATGCTGTAGCACCGATAATGCCGATATCCCTACAGTATGTCCCGGGAGCTAAGTAGCTACCTCAGTATGATGGATGGCCAGACACCTTAGCTGGATTTAAAAGGAAAATCTGCAGTGTGCTGGACATGTATGCGATGACTGGAAAGCAGCAAGCTGCTGTTGTATTGGGACAGTTAACCTGTGCAGCAGAGCGGAAGATTGAAACCTGATCAGAGGCAGATCAGCAATCAGTGACTATTATTTTTGATAAATTGCGGACTGCTTTTGAAAATCGCAATGAGACTGACCTCCGCATGAGATTTTGTTACTGTTACCAGCAACCTCAGGACAGTATCAGAGACTATACCAGGAAGTGCTGTGGGCCCTGAGACAAGTCAGTCCAGCTAGTGTATAGGACGAGGATAAAATGCTCATTGAACAATTTACCTGGGGGCAAGTGTCACGTGAGAAGAGCAGAACTGTACGCTGGTGGGCCTTGGACCACCTGGATACCAACTTTAATACCTTAAAGGTACCTTTACACGCCGCAACTATCATTGGTGATCGGTAGCAACCGTACGTGCGTGTGTACGTTTTTAATGGTTGCTAACGATCGGCGATGCCGCATGTACACGCCGCAATTGCGCCCTCAACCCAAGGGAACATGGTTCCCCGGAAGTTGAAACAGATCCTGCCGGACACATCCGGTTGAATCCCTACGCCGCTTCACACCACCAAATCACGATGGGAATGTGGGCGTACCTGTGCAGCGGCTCGAACATATAGGTGTGACAGAGTTGTGTATTCCGTGCCCCAAACATGCTGATTGGACAACGCAATAGCGTCATGATTGGCCAGCCTGCGCAGGAAGACTGCTAATACATGACGCCATTTCAATTGTGGAGTGTGAATGGACAGCTCTTCAAATATGGTGCCCTGTGAAGGGACAGCCAAAGGAAACACAGTAGCCCCCACCAATCATCGCTGATGGGGCGCGGTATCCAGCACACTGTGGCACGCCTCTTGGAAATCACTAGGCGACGCAGATTCCATCTCTATTGCCCATTTACACGCCAATACCAGGGCAATTCACCATCTGGGTTGCCTCTGATTTTAGAACAATGCTCTGAACCGCAACCCGGAGCAACTGCAAAAATCCCGATCACTTTCCCAAATTACACGCCGCAACTTCGTAGCAATTTCAAGGCAACCGTAACAAAAATCCCAATTGCCTTGCAGTTGCTACACCGCAGTGGCGGCGTGTAAAGGTACCTTTACAGGAATGTCTATCAAGGGTTTACAGCCTTCAGAGACCACAGAGTCTGCCATAGAGCGGTGGCAGGTGATGCTGATCACAGGTGCCGAGTTCTCACGTCTCAGGCGATGCTTCCCTCGTCACGGTTCTGCGCCTGAGGCTGTGGGCCGGTGTCAAATTAAAAGGGATTAAAGGATTGGGATAAAGTCTTGTTGTCGTGACGCACCTGTGGGTATCCGGTGATGACACCGGCGCTGCGATGTGGGCAGCTAGATGGATGCTCCCCACAGGATGAGCAGGATCCCCGGGCCAGGAGCTGTACCTCATGGAATACGGCAGCTCAGGTAGTGGAGAGAGGCAAGAGTTACACAGCATTCTTGAAGAAATGCACTGACACAATGCTTCTCTGTAACGGGTCTTTACTGTAAGTTCGGTGCAATACACGGTATACAGTTTTAGGTAACAGACCGGGTGTCCCAGTGGTGAACAGTCTCTGTCCAGAGCTCCACTGTGTTCCCCCCTTCATTAACTGTTCTATTCTGGTTGCCTGCTGCCTTAGTGCACCGGATCAGGGTACTGGAGAACTTCGACTTAGTCCACGTTAATCGAGAAGAGTCCTGGATCCCAATAGTGGGTACCCCGCCGGTAAGACGCTGATTTGGTCTCTAGTGAGGCGCTCCTAAAAAGCTGCTCCGTCACTCCGGTTTTGCAGAACAGCGGTGAACGACTGTTTGCCTCGGAACTGGTGATCCGGTGAGATTGGGCATGGGTGTCTTTTAACACGTTGCTTGGTTGTGTGGCGCCCCGCAACGAGGGCGTCACAGGAGGGTATTGCAGCCAAGACAGCAGCATCAATATTCTCTGACTAAGCAATGACACAGTTAAAACTGAGAGCTCCATACCCTACATGCACATCAGTATAGAGGGCCAATAAGGGCCAATAAGGTCCTGGTGGGCGGAGTGTAGTGAGTAGAAGAGAACTTGGAAAGGCAAAGTAGGAGAAGGGAGCAAAAACAACAAGCAACCTAGGAGAGGGGGCCTGCACAGTCTCGTGCAGCCCCCTGGCCGTCACCCCGGTTGGGCGCCATTATCTCGGTGCCTGAACAACCGGACTCTGGGCAACTAAATACGGGTCACCATCCACCCGTGCTCATTTACAACCGGATTACTGGTTCCGAAGCTAGCAGTTGTTCAGCACTGCTATGCAAACCAGGAGTGGAGGACCGCTCTCCAGGAGCACCCCTGCACCGCCGCACATAGAGTTGTCTTGCCAGCGGAGTACCCACCAAAAGGACCCAAGGCTCCCCACAAACACCGGTCAGAATTCACTGGTAGGGAAATTGAAGCAGCCTCCTTGTACCCGATCTGGCACCCCAAGGCGACAACGGCAACACAAACTAGCTTAGAATGGAGGAACACCGCGGAGCTCCGAGAAACACTGGTCATTGCTGAGTCCACCCGGTCCGTTACCCGTCAACTGTATACCATGTGTCACCTGCTGGTTACAGTAAAGTACCCGTTACAGAGACTATCAGTGTCCGTGCATTTCTTAGAACCGTTCATCTCCGCATACTAAGGTAAGTGCAGCTGCCTCACAACATCTTGTGCAGCTCCTGGCTCCGGGGACTCCCGCTCATCCTGTGGGGAGCATCCCATCTTGCTGCATTCCACCCCCCGGAGGCCCAAGCAGTGCCAGTGGACATCACCGGAACACTCACAGGTGGCATCACGACTTGAAACCACCTTTTAAATCTGTTCAGCCAATCTCTCTTTTGAATCTGCACCACCGGGCCCCGCTTCGGCAGGCGCAGTTCCGTGACAAGGAGGAAGAAGCAATGCCTGCCACCGGCTGGGTGTCAGACAGTTGCAGTGTTGCCTGTTTTCCCGGTATGGGTCACCGCTTGATGGTGCCCTGTCGGTTAATTTGCTTTTCAGGGCTGCACAGCACTGTGATGATCCCTGCTCTTTCTGTCCTTCCCACGTTCTTCTCTTCCTCCAACTACTCCTACTTCTCTAACTTCCCCCACACTACACCTTACACTCCTCCCTCCAGGACCTGATTGGCCCTCTACCTCTGAGTGATGCATGTGGTGTATGGAGCTCTGGGTTTAACTATTTCATCACTGAGACGGATCACAGATCACTGTTGGGGTCCCTCAGGGTTCAGTCCTTGGCCCTTTCCTCTTCTCTCTCTACACAGCCCCGATCGGACAGACCATCAGCAGATTTGGCTTCCAGTACCATCTTTATGCTGATGACACACAACTATACACTTCAGCCCCTGACCTTACCCCTGCTCTAATAAAGAACACCAATGACTGTCTAACCGCAGTCTCCATTATCATGTCCGCTCTCTATCTGAAACTCAACCTTTCCAAAACTGAACTTCTTCTGCTCCCACCCTCTGCCAACCTCCCTAAACCTGACATCTCTCTCTCGGTGTGCGGCACCACGATAACGCCCAGTCAGCAGGCTCGCTGTCTCGGTGTTTTGATGGACACTGATCTCTCCTTCACCCCATATATACAATCTCTCACCCGCTCCTGTCGCTTGCACCTGAAAAATGTCTCCAGAATTCGCCCTTTCCTCACCATGGAAACAACTAAAACCCTCACTGTGGCCCTGATTCATTCGCGCCTTGACTACTGTAATTCTTTATTAGCTGGCCTCCCCCACAGTAAGCTTTCCCCTCTCCAGTCTATCCTCAATGCAGCAACCAGGATCACCAATCTAGCAAACCGTTACTCAGATGTTTCTGCTCTGTGCCAGTCACTACATTGGCTACCCGTACACTATAGAATCCAATTCAAATTGCTCGTTGTCACCCACAAAGCTATTCATGGTGCGGCACCTCCTTACCTACCACCCTCATCTCTGTCTACCATCCAACCCGTCCTCCTTCGCTCTGAACGTGACCTCAGACTACATCGCATTAATCCGAACTCCCATTCCCGACTCCAAGACTCTCTCGAGTGCACCAAACCTCGGAAGCTCTAACCCAAGAAATAGACCATCCACACCTGCATAGCTTCAGACGCTCCCTAAAAACACACCTCTTCAGGGAGGCCTATCCTTCTCCCTAACAGTAGTCATTTAGACATAAGATATTCATTGTTATAAGCCCCTGTACTTTGTGTTCCCATCCCGTCTTAGATTGTAAGCTCCTTCGAGCAGGGTCACCTTCATTTTCTGCCTTTTTTATTGTATTTCCTAAGTTGATTCTATGTTTATTGTATGTAACTACTGTTCTGCATTACCTTTCTGTACCGTATATTATCCCAATATGTACCGTTGTACTGTAAAGCGCTGCGGAATATGTTGGCGCTATACAAATAAAGTTTTATTATTATTATTATTATTATTATTAAGATATTACATCTTTAGTCAGGGATGCAATACCTTCCTGTGACGCACTCGTTGCGGGGCGCCACAATGCTGATCCTGTACCCACAACACAACCTGCTCCTTTACCTGCAGCTGAAACAAATATGCAGGCTGCGACCCCCAATCGGTTTGACAAATTGCTCTGAGGTGCGCCAGGTGAGTAACAACTTGGCCACCGTCGTGAAAGCCCTGCAGCTATAGGCAGAGGCAAATTCATCAGGGAAGAAACAGCTCGCCGACAGCCCGGAGGATGTTCCGTGGATGAGAAGAAAGAAGACCATGTCGCTCCATGGAAGGATCATCGATCGTCAAAGCTCCACAGGGGAACCCATCTGTCGTCGCTGCAACAAAACAGGTCATATTACAAAGTCATGTTCTATAAACCAGCAACCCCTGGGGGAGAAGGCCAAACCCCAGGAGTAGCCGACCAGGCCCATCAGACTGGTATGATAGATACATTGGAGAGAGGCCATTCTTGTCTCTCGTACTAGAAGGCACCTCCACGCATGCATTGCTGGACACTGGGTCTCAGATGACCACGATACCTCATATCCTTTACAAAAGATTATGGTCTGATGATAAACTTAACTCACTAGATCCAGGCCTCACTATTTATGCGTTTAATGGTTTACTGCTTAACTTAGTCGGGGTTAGAGAGGTAACAATAAAAGTGGGGAGGGTGGAGTTGAAAGACCAAGGACTTATTGTGGTGGAAACTAATCCTAATGCAGAGATCCATATATTATTATTGGTACAAATGTTGTTAGCAAATGTTTTGATGAAGTGTCGTTCTTGCTCCAACAGCTAGCGGACACTGCCAAACCTGGGCAGCGGAAAGTTCTTCAGCGAGAGATCAGAGCCCTCCTGCACCAACAACATGTAAAACTGACCAGTGGTGAGATTGGTAGTGTACGTGTAACAGACCCAATTCCCATTGTAGTACCCCCTATGAGTGAAATGATGATCTGGTGCTGAGCAGCTATAGGCCTAAGGTGATAGGACTACCAGGAGGTAGTAGAGCCCATCAGTAGAGAACACAGGCTTACCCTCTTGACAGCCAGGGGTAGTTGATGTCTGCAAGGGAAGGATACCCATCTGCATCTTAAACTGTGGGGAGGATGGGGTCAAACTACCCAGGTATTCCACCATTGCTAAGCTGTACACTGTGAACAACAACGCTATTCAAGCAGTGGAACCCTTGATCTCACCAGACTTGGTGGAGGACAACAATTCCAAGGGACAGCTTGAGGACTGGTGTAAACAGCTCCATGTAGGAACTGACTCCACTCCTGTTCATGAAAAGCATGGTGTCTATCGGGTAGTTCAAGAATATGAACGGGTATTCAGTAAACATCCACTACATTTTGGGAGGATCAAAGGGGTACACCATCATATACCCACAGGTACACATCCGCCCATTAAAGAGCGACACATACCTATGTCACCACCTCATTATCAGCGTGCCAAAGAAATGTTGCAGGACATGAAGGACGCAGGGGTCATAAGAGATAGTTGCAGTCCCTGGGCAGCTCCACTAGTCCTGGTCAGAAAGAAAGATGGCAGCATGAGAATGTGTGTTGACTATAGGCAGATAAATTGCATAACACATAAAGATGCTTACCCGTTACCCTGCATAGAAGAGTTACTTGCTGCATTAAAGTCTGCTAATCACTTTTCAACCCTAGATCTCACTAGTGGATATTGGCAAGTCTCTGTTGCAGAAGACCGGGAGAAGACAGCATTTACAACACCCATGGGTCTGTGTGAAATTAACAGTATGCCAAACGGACTATGTAATGCACCCGGAATGTTCCAGGGGCTGATGGAGTGTTGCCTGGGGCACCGAAACTTTGAGACTGTGCTACTCTACCTAGATGACATTATAGTGTATTCAAAAACCTATGAAGAGCACCTGAGGCACCTGGCAGAGGTATTTGAAGCGTTATCCAAGTTCGGGATGAAGCTGAAACCATCTAAATGCTATCTGCTGAAGCCAAAGGTCCAATACCTAGGACATGTAGTCAGTTCCAAAGGAGTGGCACCAGATCCGGATAAAGTCAGGGTGTGTCGTCCCAGGGTGTGGGGTACTCGAGTATCAGGCGGCAGAAGGGGTTAGCTGTGTCACGGGGAATGGCTGCCGCGCCTGATCCTGTATCCCGGGGGACGGTTCTCTTGAAAAAGGGGATTTATGTACAGGGGAGTATTTACAAGTTTATAGTTGTCGTGACGCCACCTGCAGTTTCTGGTGAGTAGCACCAGCACCGCCACAGTCCTCCGGAGGTCATTGGTATTGCGGCTGAGGTGTTGTAGTCCTCCGCAGGTAGGACTAGACCTCCGGGGCAGCGTAGTGAGGAGGGAACAGATTGGAGAGGAGCTGGGATTGATATGGGGAGATAGTTGCAACAGTCTATGGAGGATGCTGAGAGTAGAAAGGAAGAATGCACACACGCAGGTAAGTCTCTTTTACCTTTTTACTGATGTTGAGCAGGTAAAATGATCCAGGGCACCGACGGGTGGACAGGTTGCACAGTGGGTCCCCACAGCCAGTGGGTTTAAGGCCTCCCCTGTTCTGTAGTGAATTCTGAGGCACAGCCTGCTTGCAGTCGGACTTGCCTCCTCTCTTTACCATACTGTAAAGTCTTCCTCTCCTCCTGTGCGGTCTCCATGATACCTTCTCCTGACCACTGCGGCTTTTGCCTTGCTTTGTCTGATTCCCTCTAGTGACCCACAGAGGATACCGGGTAGCCGAGGCCTCCACGGTGCAACGGTGTTTTCTGTGGTTCTATAGTGTCCCACAGGTGCGGATCCTCAATATCCGATGTTTCTCCTGGGACGAACTCCTCAAGTTCCTTGCTCCCTTTTGCTGTTCTCTGCTCCTAGCCTTCAGTTCCACTTAGGCTGGCGGGACGCTGAAGGGCCACTCCAGGTCACTGTCTCGGGCCTAATCGCAGCACCGACCACCAGGACTTCCTTGCAGCTCTCCTAGCGTCTGCGCACTCTAACTAACTCCGCCCCCAGCAGCAGTATTTTTAGGGGATCTTGCCTAAAGTCAGCAAGTGAAGCTGCCCCTACTATGCCAGGGTGGAAGGTGTTGTATGAAGTAGGTACCTGCTGTGGAAACCCAGCTGTGCATTAGGGAGATCTGTGGTTACCTGCGTGAGCAGGGCATCACAAGGGTAAACAGAGAATGGCCAGAATCAACAAGTGTCAGAGAGGTACGTCAGTTCCTGGGACTGGTAGGGTACTACAGGAGATTCATCAAAGAGTATACTAAGAAAGATGTTACAAAATCTCCTGGTAGGCCGGCCCAAGAAAGGCAAGTCCAGACGTCCTCCATTTGAGTGGGGCAAGGAACAGGAAGAGTCCTTCAAACAGATGAAAGAGGCCCTGACTTGTGAAGAGATCCTGGCTTACCCTGACTACAATCAACCGATCCTGCTGCACACTGATGACAGCAATGTGGGGTTAGGAGCTGTCTTAGCACAGAAGTAAAATGGCAAAGAAAGAGTGATCGCCTATGCCAGCAGGAAACTCCGCCCTACAGAAAGGAATCCTGAGAACTACAGCTCTTTCAAATTGGAATTCCTGGGTCTGGTCTGGGCCAGTACCGAACGGTTCAAGCTTAACCTGGTGTCTACAAAATTCACTGCCTTTACGGATAATATTCCTCTTACACACCTGGATACCACGAAGTTGGGTGCAATGGAGCAACGCTGGATGGCTTGGTTATCAAATTACCAGTTTACCATCAAGTACCGGGCAGGCCATAACAATGCCAATGCTGATGCTTTGTCAAGGATGCCTCACCAGATGTGGGAGAGGATGTGGATGAGCTAAAAGTAGAGCTACCCGCCTTCCATCGCCACAGAGCATCCCAATGTCAGCAAACTACCAGAAAATACCCTGAGAGAACAGTAAATCCATTACCTCACTATGGTTGGAGGAGTCCCAAGACAGTGACCCAGCTATCATTTTAGTTAAAGGGCTGGTAACCCAGGAGGGTTCCCGTCTTACTCCAGATGCTCCACCAGAGAAAAAACACCTATGGATTGAGAGAAGTAAGTTGTTCATATACCAAGAAAATTATGTAAGTGTTACATCAATTCCAGAACCATGAGATGGTCTGGCAAATAGTGGTACATAAGAAGTATGTCCAGATCATGTTGGAAGCATACCACAATCAAGCAGGACACTTCGGATGGAAAAAGCTTGAGATGCTGTTGAAAGACAGATTCTACTGGGTTGGCATGAGAGGATCCATAGAGAGATGGTGTAAAAACTGTGGACTATGCAACTTGAGGAGAAAAGATCAAGAGAGTCAACGAGCACCACTCCAGCCAATTATCACCACTCAACCACTTCAGATAGTAGCCTTGGATCATGTAAAACTAACACCAAGCAGATCAGGTTAAACCTACGCCCTGACAATGGTAGATCACTACTCCAGATTCCTGGTAGTTGCTCCAGTGAAGGACTTGACATCTTAGACCGCAGCAAAAACCTTTCAAACCTATTTCTGTAGACCACACAGGTATCCAGAACAGGTGTTGACTGATAGAGGTTCTGCATTTGAAGCTGAGATCTTTCAATAGGTTTTTTTTCATCTATATGGGTGCAAGAAAATTAGAACCACACCTTACCATCCACAAACCAACAGCATGTGTGAAAAGATGAACAACATAGTAAAAAACATGTTGAAGACATTGCCTTTGGAGGAAAGAAATCAGTGGCCTGACAAATTGCCTGATTTAGTGGACAAGTATAACAACATACCCATGAGTTCCACCAATTGCACACCAGCTTATCTGATGAGAGCACGCCCTGGAAAATTACCAGTTGACTTGGACATGGGAATTGTAGTATCAGACGCAGAAACATCTAATGTCGATTGGGACACAACTCGCCAAGAACAGTACAAAATGGTACAAGCATGTGTAGAAGATAATCTGAAAAAGATCAGAGAAAAATAAGCAAAAGATTACAACAAAAGTGCCCAAGCTGAACTTTTAGTACCTGGAGAAGTTGTAAGTTGTGAAAAGAAAAAGAAGACATCATGAACTTGATGACCAGTGGGAAAAAGAGCCCTATACTGTGTTAGAATCCAAATTTGACAACAGTAAAACCTGTCTCATCAGTAAAGATGGTGGTTGAACTACTGCAACTATATCAAGGGATCATCTGAAAGTATGTCCAGAACAACTAAAGGTATCGTCACACGGGGCAATATTGCTAGCAATTTCACTGGCAATTTGCTGGTTGCAGTGAAATCATGGACACATTGTTCCATTTGTATACAGCAACAAAATGGAACAATGTGTCCATGATTTCACTGCAACCAGCAAATTGCCAGTGAAATTGCCTAGCAATATTGCTGCGTGTGATGGTACCTTTAGAGTGCAAGAAGATGGAATACCTTGAACACCTCAGATCAAACCAAAAGAGAAATTGATACACACAATACTTGGAGCCTTTCCAGAGGATTGGCCCCAATGTAAGGGAGCAGTAATTGTGCCAGCAATCCACTTTTACCAACCATTGGAAGAACAAGGAAGAATGGAAGAATCTGCAAGAATTCCAAAAGTACCTGTTCAAGTTCCAGAAGAATCGCCTGTTCTAGCAGAATCAGAGGATCCTGCAATCGGTGAAGCTGCCAGCCCTATAGTGAGATTAAGGCCAAGCAGACACTTATCCAATTTGCCTATTACACATAGCGCCACCCAAAATAGGTATACCTCTACACATCACATAGTGTTGAGCACATCACCTGAGACACAAGCAATATGTAGGTCTTGTCGTAGTAGCCAAGGTCAACCCCTGTCCAGATATTGAGAAAAGGTATAATGTGTAAAGCATAAAGTGTAACAAGGGTAACATGTAAATGAGAAACAGCCTGTACCATAAAATGTAAATAGTAGTGTACAGAAGGGTGGAGGAACTGGGCCTAGCCCCATGCATGTTAATTTAGTAACAGAAAGTGCCTGGGGTGGAGAGTAGGTACCAGGTCTCCTAAGCAGAGACACTTGTAGGGAAAATGTTTATTGGTTAGTTTTGAATGTCTTGGACTTTAAACCTGTTTGAAACCTGGAGCTTACAGATACTTTGCTGTAGAGACTCTTGATGTTTTCCCTGGAACTTTTCCCCTACCTTACCCTTAACCATGGACCATAATCACGGGACAGGTGTGATAACAAACTTTTACAGCCTGCGGTAGAGGGACAAGTACTGCATGGACTGCACTTTGTTTTTACATTTTACCATTTTTTCATTGGTTTTTGTAAATTTTTCCTTTTAAGACTCTGTATATAATACCTATTATTGATTTTGTTGTTGAATGTTTTGAAAATGTTTCTTAGTCCAAGAGTACTGAAGTTAACCAAGGGGGAATATGGCACCCTGCCATTACAGGTAGCCACAGGACCACCTACGGCATGGATGGATTTCCACAACGGGTAACCTACATAAACCCAACATCTTCCACCCCAGAACAGTAGGGGGAGCTCCACTTGCTGCTTTTAAGCAAGATCCCCTATAAAAACTGGTCCTGGGGGCGGAGTTAGCTAGAGTGTGTAGTCGCTAGGAGAACTGTAAAGACTTCCTGGTGTGTCGGAGCCGTGCTAGGCCTAAGCCTGTTGACAAGCCTAGCCAGTGTGAGGGCCTGCGAGTGAGGTCGAAGTTGAGGCTTAAGGAGTAGAGAAGCAGACTGGGGCAGAGGAGCCCAGGCCTTTATCAAGGGTCCAATTGTCAACAAAATACAAAACATAAAGACATACATGTATCAGAATAATACAGTTTCAAGTTAAAAAATAAAAATAAGCAATTGCAGCCCACACATAGGTTCTCGAAACTACAGAACGGGTGAGAGAAAGACACAGAGGAGGTCAGGCTTAGTTCTACATTGGTCAGAGACTTCAACAAGGGAAAAGAGACAAGGATGCCTTATCCAGCACTCACTGTGGAAATCCAGAAGTGCCATCCCGACCACCTGGAGTGCACCCTGGGCAGTAACTGCAATACCATCGGTAAAGGTACAGAAACAGTGTGTGTGTGTCAGTTTGTCCATCCCTGAACCCGTCTAGAGACGCCCAGAGACTGTCACCGCAGTCTGGCTGCCTAACCACCTCCCTGTGCAAATTCCCGTCACCTCATCACTGCCCCAACAACCTCGCTCTACAGTGTTATCTGCTGTATATAGACTTGTTATCAGTCATTGTACAGGAGGAGGAGGTGAGCTGTGATATCACCTATTGTGAATGGTGGATCCTGTGTTATCTACTGTATATGGAGGTGATATCAGTCATTGTACAGGAGGAGGTGAGCTATGATATCATCTATTGTGAATGGTGGATCCTGTGTTATCTACTGTATATAGAGGTCTTATCATTCATTATACAGGAGGAGATGAGCTGTGATATCATTTATTGTGAATGGTGGATCCTGTGTTATCTACTGTATATAGAGGTGTTATCAGTCATTATACAGGGGGAGGTGAGCTGTGACATTATCTATTGTAAATGGTGGATCCTGTGTTATCTACTGTATATAATGTAGAGGTGCTATCAGTCATTATACAGCAGGGGAGGAGGTGAGATGTGTCATCACTTATTTTGAATCATGGATATTGTGTTTTCATATGTATAGAGGTGTTATCTCCTACTGTAATCTTTCTTGTGATGATAATGAAACTGCTGAAAAGGGTTAATGTCAAGAACGCATTGTTTCTTGTTTTTCATAATACAGAATAAAAAATTGGAAAACCCCATTGTTAAATGAAAAAAAAAACATTTAACACACACGTGATTTACACAAACAGGTAATTTTCTGATCTCATATACCCTTTTACCATGTCTCACAATGTCTGCCCCTTATATTTTTAATATCTTAGCCGTACGTTTTTGCTAGCCTCTTCAGTCACTCTAGAAGACAATCTTACCATATACATCAGGGGTCTCAAACTCGCGGCCCCCGGGCCGCATGCGGCCCGCCACGCTCCCCAGTCCGGCCCGGGGCACCATGAAAGAAAAAAAGCATGGGCTCATTATACATGGAGCCGCCGCGGTAACGCTTCATTGTGACTTCCGGCCCGGTACCGGCGGCTCAAACAAGCGCCTTCGCGCCTGTACATTCATGCAAGCAAGCGGACGGTGGACCAATCAGAAGCCTCCTGTGACGTCACAGGAGGCTTCTGATTGGTCCGCCGGCCGCCTGCTTTCATGAATGTACAGGCGCGAATGCGCTTGTTGTTTGTCTTCTTCCGGCGGCTCCATAATGCTGTCTCCATAATGAGCCCGGGGCATTAATGAAACGGGCTGGCCGGGCTCTCAGTTTGCGGCCGCAGCTGCTGCCCCCTGTGACAGCGGGAGCACAGCGGTGAGTGAGCCCCGGAGCTGATAGCCAGCCCGCCCCCCCCCCTCCTCTCCCGGCCAGAGCTGACAGCAAAGGCCCCCCCCCCACTGCTCTCGATCCAGCCGGAGCTGACAGCACATGGCCTTTCCCCAACCCCCTTCCCCCGCTCCTCACCCGGCCAGCAAAAAGACCCTCACCTCAAAACCCCTCCTGCTCCTCATCACCTGCCACCTCAGGGCTGACAGGGTCATGCCACCTCCCGGATTAAGTTCAGCCAGCCCCTGATCAGGTGTGTATGACTGAGTGTTAGAGAGAGTGTGTGTATATGTATGAGTGTATTTGTGTGTATATGTGAGTGAGTGTGTGTATTTGTGTGTATATGTGAGTGAGTGTGTGTGTGAGTGTATATGTGAGTGTGTGTGTGTGTGAGTGAGTGTGTGAGTGTATATGTGAGTGAGTGTGTGTGTGTGTATTTGTGTGTATATGTGAGTGTGTGAGTGTATATGTGAGTGTGTGTATATGTGAGTGAGTGTGTGTGTGTATTTGTGTGTATATGTGAGTGTGTGTGTGTATTTGTGTGTATATGTGAGTGTGTGTGTATATGTGAGTGTGTGTGTGGGTGAGTGTGTGTGTATTTGTGTGTATATGTGAGTGACTGTGTATTTGTGTGTATATGTGAGTGTGTATTTGTTTGTGTGAGTGTGTATTTGTTTGTATGAGTGTGTATGTGTGTGTATATGTGAGTGTGTGTGTGTGTATTTGTGTGTATATGTGAGTGAGTGTGTGTGTGTATTTGTGTGTATATGTGAGTGTGTGTGTGTGTATTTGTGTGTATATGTGAGTGTGTGTGTATTTGTGTGTATATGTGAGTGTGTGTATTTGTGTGTATATGTGAGTGTGTATGTGTGTGTATTTGTGTGTATATGTGAGTGTGTGTGTATATGTGAGTGTGTATTTGTGTGTATATGTGAGTGTGTGTGTGTGTATATGTGAGTGAGTGTGTGTGTGTGTGTATATGTGAGTGAGTGTATGTGTATATGTGAGTATTTGTGTGTATATGTGAGTGTGTGTGTGTATTTGTGTATATGTGACTGTGTATTTGTGTGTATATGTGAGTGTGTGTGTGAGTGTGTATGTGTGTGTGTATATGTGAGTGAGTGTGTGTGTATTTGTGTGTATATGTGAGTGACTATTTGTGTGTATATGAGTGAGTGTGTGTATATGTGAGTGTGTATTTGTGTGTATGTGTGTGTATATGTGAGTATGTGTATATGTGAGTATTTGTGTGTATATGTGAGTGTGTGTGTGTATTTGTGTATATGTGAGTGTGTATGTGTATTTGTGTGTGTATATGTGAATGAGTGTGTATATGTGAGTATTTGTGTATATATGTGAGTGAGTGTATGTGTGTGTGAATATTTCTGAGTGAGTGTGTATATGTGTGAGTGTGTATATGTGTGCGCGTGTATTCCCACGCCGCCTTAGCAGCACATCGCCGGCGGCTGCTGGGTGCATTACTACATAAAGTAGATTAGGGTGGGGACATTCCTACAAGAAGATCAGAATTTGTACTTTACTAGATTGAGCAAAAAATTCTGGTATTGCTAAAATGTCACTTAGGGTACCGTTACACGTCGCAACATTGCATGCAATTTCACTGGCAATTTGCTGGTTGCAGTGAAATCATGGACACATTGTTCTATTTTGTTGCCGTGTACAAATGTAACAATGTGTCCATGATTTCACTGCAACCAGCAAATTGCCTGTGAAATTGCATGCAATGTTGCGACGTGTAACGGTACCCTTAGTCCTACAAGCAATGCGGCCCCCGATATCAATTTTTTTTCTACGTGCGGCCCACCAACCCAACCGAGTTTGAGACCCCTGATATACATGGTCCATGATGCATATATATATATATATATATTTGCCACGTTTAAAAGCATTTATCAATTTTGGTTGTTGTTCACTCTCTGTTCTTGCACAGGGTTGGAGGACTCCGCTTTCAGATATTCATATGCTTTGTTGGGGATTTCATTTTAACATTTTTGGTGAATAACATGACATAATTATATATTTTTTTAAATATTATTATTACTTATTGTTGTAGCGCCATTTAGTCCATGGCACTTTACATGTATAATAATAATAATAATAATAAAAATATATAACATACTGAAATAAGTATTGAACATGCCACCAATTTTCTAAGTAAATATATTTCTTTTTTTTTTTTTTTTTTTTTTTACAATAAATTTTTATTGGTTTTAAAAGTTTAACAAAAGTGCAAAAGCGCAGCACACATAAACAATCAACACAGAAAGTGCTATTGACATTAATTTCTCACCAGATGTTGATAACAACCCATCCAATCCACATCCAATTCAGACAAAGAAATCAAACCATATTTTGCAGTAAGGTTGTGAAGGTTTTGAGGCAGTTCACTGGTTTTACCCATCATGAGATGTTTCTTGTGTGGCATATTGGTAATGAGACACCTTTTTACAGGACGTCAGATGAATAAGCTGATATAATTTTTTACTAAGTGGCAGGATTGCTTTCTAATTACTGATAGATTTAAGCTGGTGTTGTGGCGCCCCTGCGGACTGGTCGCCACAGTAATGCTGCGCCTACTCCACAGGTGTGGTATCACCGCTCTCAGGTGAGAGGGGTCGCAAACCTGAGACACATGACTTGCACCCAACACCATCCTAACTCCAGGCCAGGGGATGCCGGGCAGAAGAGACCCCATGGTAGGCAGACCACATTTGCTGGCTGGAGGAGGGAATAGGTAGAGGGGGGGTTAGTAAGAAAGACAGAGAGAAGTAAGAGAGTAGGAGAACGTTGAGGAAGGACGTGTAGAGAGGGAATCCTAGGGGACACGGGAGTTGGGGATCCACCCATGGGGACCCGAATCCGAACCCACTCTAAGACGGGCATAGGGACTGGTTGCAAGATGAGACTGACCCCAATCTGGTGGGAATGCTCCAAGGTTCCACCAGGAAACCGGAGGTTATTGTATCTGCTTGAGCAGTGGCTAATTTCCATGAACAATCCATAGGACGATAGCTAGAACTAGGGTCAAGGGAAGTGTCGCTGTCGCCCGCAAGGCCCATAGCCATCAGCTTGGGACCCTGTACATGAAGGGGCAGGGCAGGAGAGGAGAGTAATCCAGCGCAGGGAATGAGTGACCTGGAAAGCCTTACAAAGGGTGTCTTGGTTGAGCAATCCTGACTGCATGGGAGCTGACCTGGCCGCGCCCTGGAAGAGCACAGCACCCGGCTGGGTTGCCCTTGCCCAATCAGCAAGTAGAGGTTAAGGAACTGCGCAAAGTATTTTTGTCTTCCTCTTTGGCATCCTGCTAACTTATTCACTGCTAGACCCCATTCCTGCTGTTGACTCTAACATCATCCCTAGAGTCCTGCTCCACCTCTGGGGAGCAATACCAACCCAGCTGCCGCACCATCTGCCCCAGAGGCCCAAACCAGCAGCGTCTGCCATCCCTGGCTGAATACCACAGGTGACATCATAAAAAGACCACTAAATTCCCCTGTAAATAACCCCTTCACTGCGCGGCCAGGGCCACGGAGCTGGGCCACCGCCACTGTGACCTCCCAAAGAACCAGTCGGCCTGGCTACTGAGTACAACCGAGCCCTTACGTCCGTTGCAGTGTCATGACTTTCCATGGCTTTTCGGCACCTCTCTTTCTTCATGTGTTTAATACTTTTCCCTGTGCCACTTCTCATCATTACACATCTTTTAATTCATGGACATCTATGGTTTATTTCTTTGCCTGTGTGAATTCTATGGATTGTTACGGACATCTGGTGGAGAAATTCATATCAGTAGCACCTTTAGAAATATATTTACTTATAAAATTGGTGACGTGTTCAATACTTATTTCACCCACAGCACGCATACATATCATGCATAATATCAGAGCCATTTATAAACTGAGGCCAGGGATTTTTCCATGCTCTGCGCTGTAGTTTGTGCGGCCTGCTTGTGTGGTCTTTTCCTACATAGCAAAGCTGTGGTTATGCTTGGTCCTTTTCCACACAGTAGTAAAAAAAAAAAATTACAGCTGATGTGAGCAGCTCTGTCAGTGCAAAAAGTTTTTAAAATGGACTTGATGGAAAGTTGCCACCCAAAGTACTGTGGGAGGATTGGTTAATAGTTTTGGCATGATGCTACGGGGCTACTGTGCATTTCTAAATACTCAATTATCCTGACAGTAAGAATGATCATCAATAGGATTCCCATTGTTTCTTTTCTCTATGTGAATCTCAAAGCCATAATGGGGTCTCATCACTCACTGCCCATACTGTGTGTAAGATACTAGTGCACCTCAATGAATTAGAATATCATCAAAAGTCAATATCACATTGCCATGTGTCAGGGAGCCCTGAAATGCGTTGACTAATACATCAATATTATAATCACGTTTGATGGCTTGTGGAATACGGCAGCGCCGTTTTTAACCCTTCAACCTCCCTAATTTAAGTTTCTGAGACCTTTGGGTTGTCATTGGCTGTAAGCCGTAATCATCAACATTAACAGAAATAAACACATGAAATAGATCACTCTGTATATAATATATGCATTTCGCTTCATGTATTGAATTAGTGAAAAAAATTAACTTTTTGATGATGTTCTAATCCATTGAGATGTACCTGTTTGATATAAATGGTGACAATCCATAATGTAATGGCACCATATAAATCCCAGGAAAGGAAATAATTGGATAATAGGCTTGAATAGAAAAAGTATATAAGAAACCTGACGTCACTCCTTACATACATGTACTACAACAAAGAGACAGCTGGACTCTGAAACGCTAAGGGATGCAAACAATGAATATAGGAATATGGACATGCATTACTGCTAAGGAAAATCTAGGAAAAATCTAGATACTTTACATATAAAAAAGACCAATTATTTATGAGCCTAGTAGCCAAACGTCAAAGCGTATCTCCTTACTGGTACCTGCCTTAATGCCTTAATCTTGGTTAAACAATGCTCCTTATATTGGGTGGACAGGGACCTGCTAATGGAGAATTAAAATCACCTAGAGCTAATCGGGGAGGGGTGCACAGTCAAAAGGCATGACCCCATAATCTAAATAAGAAAACTGATAACACTTCCTAACCTGCAAGTGTAAACAGAGATACGCCTTGACTTGGCTGCTGGGCTCACATTAACATGGCATTTTAATGTGCCAAGTATCTCAATTTTTTTCATGTTTTTCCTTAGCAGTAATGCATGTCCATATTTTCCTATACTCATTGCTTTTGTTCCTTAGCCTTTCAGAGTGCAATGGTCTCTAGGTTGTTGCACAGACATCTGTGACATCTGGTCCACGCGGAAGATGTCATATGATTCAGGTTGAGTGAAACACTGCAATGGAACTGAAAGAGGTGAAATGCACAGACAATTAACAACACAAGTATATACAGAAGGAACGATAAAACTTTTTTCTGGAGTGATGAGTTAATGTATATTTATTGGGAGTTTACTGCTGTTATTTGTGCCAAATATATCAGTGTACAAGAATCTTTGACAAATTTGGCGCATCTTTAAATAGAAAACGTTTGTATCTTGTCATGCCTGAAGAGGTGAGCCCGAGAAATGTGGATCCATTGAACCTAGGACACTGGTCACTGACCTGGAGGAGCACCCCTGACTGACCACCGAGAATTCACTATAACCACAGGAGGTGGAGACAAGCTATGTTGATAGGTAACCGACAGCGGGAAGCCCCAGGAGCTCCCGGTGCTCCCTAAGGTTGGCGCCACAGGACAAAATACTGAGATGGGCACAGGAACAAAAGAGGCGGATGCACAAGCTGAGTCAGTAAATGGTAGTAGCAGATGGTGACAAGTAGGCACCGGTAGGCACAGCAGATGGTAGTAGCTGGCGCTAACTGGTAGCCACAGGTAACTGGCAGGCCAGAAAACACAGGCACAGGTTAATATTAGCAACAAAGCATAGCACAAGGGGGACCTTACGACTAGCTAAAGAAAGACACAACTAACTAAACATGTTAATCAGGCACCTCCCAATAGGGGAGGCTGCCTCAAATACTCTGTTCCTTCCAAATATAGGCTGAGAGGCATTTCCAGGTCAGGGCACACTGGCCCTTTAAGAAAGAGCAGTATGACACGGCCACACCCTAAGAATGCTCCCAAGTAGCCTACCGTGCATGTGTGGACCTCTGGAGCCAACGAGGACAGACAAAACTGGAAGGAGCAGAGAGCTGGAGTCAGGAAAGTGAGTATGGCAGCATCCATGACATGAGGATTGCAAGGATGCGGCCGGTATGGCATATATTGTTAATAAAAAAGGTAAAATATCAGCTCACCCCGTTAATGAAGAGATGTAGCAACGGAATCTGGTAGTGCCATCATTGACAGAATACGGGAAGAGAATATCCAGTGCTCATTTCTTTATAAAACTCCAAAACATGAAAAAGGTACTCAAAATATAATAAGAAATATAAAAATAATTGTGCCAATGACTAACAACCACTGTCCGAACCAGGTATATCTATCTTTCAGTTTCGTGTGAATTGATTCCTATATTTCTCATGATTTTTCACATTTTTTATTGAGTTTCTCCAAAGCTGGCTACATTTCTACAGATCTCTACTTTGACTTCTCATTTTGTGAGTTTGCAGGAGAACTTCATGTGGTTCCTTTTACTCACAAAACCATTGTTTTTACGCCCCGGTTTAGTCTGTATGTTTTCTTAAGTTGTACGTGTGCATTCCAAGCTGTAATGTGCTGAAACAAGACCCTCGTGTGGATGGTCCTTGGAGATGACATAATAACACATTAGAGTTTATTTAGTGGTAATGTTACATAATATCAAGATTCAATTTATTGAAAGATTGAGTGAAACGCTAAAAGACCGATATTGATGGAGCAAAACACAATCTTTCGAAGCAATCATAACAATGGCGTTTCTGTTTTGCCTTCAGCTTGGGAATTGAAGGAGCACTGTATATGGGGTAATGGAGAATTTGAATCAAGGTGAAAAGAAGACCTTCAGGCTGAACAGTTGGAGCTCACGGCCTCAACCCTTCTCAATGGGGTGGACATAGCCAAGGCACTCTTTGTTGAAAGTGAATTATTCACCATAGAGCTTCTCTCTCATGGCTCGTTAGTAAATTCCATTGACATCTGACTGGTTTTGAAATCTTCAATCAAGGGTTTTACATTTGCTTTTGAGGTTTTTTCGTCATCAACTCAATTGACGTTTCAGATGGGTTTGGTAGGTGAGTACATTGATTTGTGCATTTGTTTTAATGCTGAATAAACATGTTAGAAAAAAATAAAAATATAATTTTTTTACATTATACTTTTAATATTGTCCTGGACGGAGACGCAAAGGGTAAAATGCCGCACTGCCTGGATGCCGCACTGCCGGGGTAGAAGGAGGCTCTGGAGAGCAAAGTATTAACAATTGTGATTTATTGCTACGTGTTTTGAAGTCAATGACTTCTTCTTCAAGCAAATCACCAATGTACATAAATGTTCATTAATGCTTTAGTCTCCAGAGCCTCCTTTTATCCTGGCTTCGCAGTGTTTTGCCCTTTCCGTCTCCGTCCTGCATGATCTGATTATTGGGGAGCTGCAGCAGCCGTGGATCTTTATTACAATTGTGTGTAGTGTTGTGACTTAAAGCGAACCTGTGACTTAATGCCCTATACATTGTTAAATATGCACTTATATAACTGCTTACACATAAGACGACCTAAGACCGGGAGGCGGGGTTTCACGCAGCCCGACTTCCTGGACACCCGGCGCACAGCGCATGCGCGGCGCCATAGAGGAGAACGGAGGCACGCGTTCATGTTACAGTGTGAGGGGAGGCAGCAGCAGGCGACGAGCATGATTGACAAGAGGGGGCGGGCCGGAGGTCGTCTTAAGTGTCAGCAGTTATATAAGTGCATATTTAACAATGTATAGGGCATCAAAAGCAGCCTTAGTGCTGCAGAAGGTGGCTATTTTAGCTTTTGATGTCCAGGGGTGGTGACAGGTTTGCTTTAACACAAACCCTAAAGAACTCTACACTGATCACTTATTGGAAATTGTCTCAGATAAACCTTATATGCGCCTTTCGTCTATTTTAGTTTTTTTCATACTTTTAATATTAAAATTCTAAAAACTCTTCATTTTTATGTTAATACTTAATACCCTGTATTACAAATATGTTACTCTCTGTATAAAAAATACTGTTGCCATTGTAGGATATACAATCTACAGTTCACTTTAAAGATTTGCAGTGTATACTGGAATAGGATTAGCAGAGTCATTTCATTATCATTAGATAACAGATAGTTGAAGGGAGCCTGACAGTTTACTTATATCTTCCAAACCTACCAACCTTACTTGGCTGCTATCGATGGATGATTCTTACTGATGCCCCCTGGTTATGCCCCCTGATTATGCATGTTATGCACGTTGCACCAATGAAGCTTGAATGAGTACATAAAGCTTCTCTGATTTGCAAAGAGCTGGTGTTGACGCTGCCTTAAGCCCCCATTACACATAGCAAGATCACTTGCGAGATCGCTGTTACGTCACAGGTTTTGCGATGCAACAGCAACCTCGACAGCGATCTCGCTATGTTTCAATACAAAAAAGGTGGGGGAACAAGAAGCGCAATAGTGCCCTATCACTAGTGACACTCAGATGTGAGTGGTGTAATGCAGTTACACTCACCTATTCCAGTTGTGAGACCCACAACTGGTTTAACAGCATATCACAGTATCAGCTGCTGCAGGACCTCCACCAACAACTCCAACATGGAAAAACAGCCAGAAAATATGGGAAGCAAGGTGTACCACGGTCCGTGCTGCTGAGTCCACAAAATCACCTGGGATGCAAGATGTTGTAGCAGTATAATTCTTTATTCCTTCCTGCGCGTTTCGGCGCCCTTCCTGGCACCTTCCTCAGGGATCTGATTGAGCAAAGGAATCATGACAAAGTTGTGATCCATCACTCCACGATTCATGTCTTTACTGCTCCAGAGTCTAGTGGTAACAGCTTTACATCACTTTTTCCAACACATAGCATTGTGCTCGATGATATAAGGCTGCATACAGCTGCTTGGCCATGGAAACTCAAGCCATAAATCTCGAAAAGCATAGTTTTTGTTATTATGTTGAAGCCAGAGGTGGTTGGAAGTCTGTGGGTATTGAGTCAGCAGATTTTTGGTGACTTGTGCACTATGTGGAATTGGTCCCCCAATTCTGTAATGTTATGGGGTCTCCACTCTGTGGCTGAGATGCTGCAGGTCCTTGCACTTCTCAATAATATCACTCATAGGTGATGGGGGAAGATTTAGGTGGGAAGAAATGCCATAACCTTGTTACATCGGTGGCTCCTGTTACAGGACTCCGCTGGTATCAGTGAGCTCTGCGCCACCGGCAGCTCTGTCACATGGCAGTAAAGGCAGACGACATTGCTAGGGGTCGGAGGTTAAACACTGGAGGCAATGGTGATGAATAACAAACCTGAATTCAATGATTAGGATGTGTATCCTGATAATTTTGTATTTTTTATAGTAGAGATGACAGCACTGTTGCAGTGTTAGAGACTTAACTTGGCCAAAGTGCAACATTATCTTTTCCAAGTCTAGTACTTGAAAGACGCCTTAGGTGACTGCTTATTTCCAGGAAGAACAAAAGGATTGGGTGACTAAATTGAATTTATCCTTCTGTCCCCTGAATTCAACTTTTGGAGGACGTTGAGAGACTCCATACACGTTAGATCAGAGGTCCCCAACTCCAGGCCAACAGTGCAGGTTTTCAGGATTTCCTTAGTATTGCACAGGTGCTAATGTGATCATCTGCACAGGTAATGATTCCAAGCCCTGTGCAATACTAAGGAAATCCTGAAAACCTGCTCTGTTGTTGGGCCTTGAGGCCTGGAGTTGGGGACCTCTGCGTTAGATAGTTACGTGGTACCATTTAGGTATGACAGAATGTTTAGATAAGGTAGGGTAGCTTACTTAGCACAGGGGCAAAACTCGGTGTGCACCATCACCTGTTTGCTCTTGGTCGGATTGAGGGCACTGGACTCCTGTGCAGCATCTGTCAGGGAGATTTGGGATGCCCCATACATGTTACATGGTTAGCCAGTCCCATCTGAGTTGTGAATGGAGAGCTTTAAATAAAATAGGATACAGAGGAAGCTCCAGGTGAGACCTTGGTCTGGTAGAGGGTTGCACGTCTGTCAGGGGAGAGCAGAAAGTCTTTAATGGACAGTAGATGTTTGGCTGGTCCTCCTGAAATTGTGTATAGAACAACCCTCTTTCCCAAGTTAAACTGAATCAATACCCTCATTTTGATTAGGACTGGCTGACCATCTGATGTGTATGAGGACTTGAAAAGTCACCCCCTGGACAGGGGATATTGGGGGACAGAAGGATAGGCCAATGAACGTTTAAGGTCCTATGTTTCTGTTTTTAGGGGTGATAACCAACTGCCAGATGTGTCTGGCAGTGGTTTTCGACTCTCACCCCATAGAAAACACATGAACAGTTGGTCAAGCGGAGCGCTCTTGTGTATGTGGTAGTAAAGTGAGAACTGACTGCCCAACATTGGTTGACAGCTATATCATGTGTATGACTCAGGTCTATTTTCTATCCAAGTGAAATCTGACGAAACATTCAATGAGGCAGTACACATATCTGATTTCTTCCTCGGACTGAGTAGTCTGAGGAAAATAATCACAGCGTGCTCGATTTGTCTCGGATAGCAATTGGCTATTCAAGTCTTTGGGTTCTTGAGAAAAAAATTAACCAATTTTCATGGACTGACATAGAAAAGTTGAGCAGAAAAGACAGCGCCTCCCACACAGGTGGTTCAATCAATGCATCCTTCTTTATTCCATGTCTGTCACATAGCGACATTTCAAATTCTCTGCTTCTTTATCAGGGATTTTTTTCAATCTTTTTTTGGATGCAGTAAATACGGTCATGTGACCATAGCCTCACTTAAGAAGAGGAAAGACAGTGTCCAAACACAGGTGAAGAGATTCAAAAATCATTTTATTCTGCCATCCGTGCAACATTTCAACCTGCTCTAGAATGATTGGAAAAGACCTTAAGCAGGTTAAAATGTTGCATGGATGGCAGAATTAAAGGATTTTGTCACATATTGACTGCCTTTGCAGTCCTGGAGTTCTGCTGCTGTTTAAACCAGAGTTTTTGTTTGGGTTGACATTGAAGCTGCAGTTGCTGAATGTGTGGTGAGCGGCTCCGCCGATGCGGAATGAGTCATAGCTCAGGTGGAGGTGAAGGGGTGTGTCTGACCTTTCCACTCTCCACCCCTTCAGCCTTTAATAGTTCTGCTTCCCTCCACCCGATGTCACTGATTGATTTAATTTCTCATCTAGGACCCGTTTTGTGAGGACGTGCTGGTGGAGCAGGTGCTATCCCTTTCACTTGAAGAGTTGTCCTTTTCCTTGTCTGTGGGTGAAGTTAGGGGCTCTTAGCTGAGGGCAGGTTGAGGATTTGAGGGATAGGGTGGTGGCCCAAACCTCCTCACCTTCAGAGGTACCTTCGTTAACAGGGACTCCAAGTCAAGGGACAGACCAGCCTCCCAGTCGCCCTTGCCCATTAACCCCTCCCTGCTCCATTCCCTTATTCCGCTCCACCCATAACAGAGTTTTGGATCTCCTCACTTGTGTTTGGAAGCTGCTTTCCTCTAAATTTGTCGTTATCTCCCCGTGGGCTTCGTGGACCACTGAGGTGCGATTACCCCTGTGCTGGTTGCCCTGTTTTGTGTTCCTATGGAGTGCTGCAAACCTTTTCTTTCCTAGCCTCTTTCAAGTTTAATTCGTTGCAGAGGTTTAAAAAGCAAAAATGCTCTATGGAAAGCGTAGCATGGAAGTGTGCACCTTCCGGAAATTATTATAATTGAAAATAATGACAACACTTAACCAAATAATTATTTCTCATGTCTAATATTAAAAAAAATGAACAATACATGAGACAATACATTTAAGAAACAATACGGCAAGCTGATATCCTGAATGCAACTGAATAGCCAACACTGGAATAAAAGTCAGCTCCAGATATTCCTTTTGAATGATTGTTCAATTTGCCTCAAAGCATTAGGAAGTCAATGCTGTAAATTGCGTTTGCCACCTGGTACTTAATATAGTGACTCAGCCATGGCCCCTGTTACTACGCTTCCTGGTGGGCCCTTCATGCTGCAGACCAAGGCTAATCGAAGGTTACTTGGTGATTGATTTTTCTCTTTTTTTCTGTAGTACTGTATTTGAACATACCAAACACATACTTTGCATGCACATACTTTCCGATGCAATTCTTCATTTGAGTTCTTGAGATTTCTCTCCGCAGACAGGGTGGCTGGGGAGAAATTAATTAAAATAGAACTTTTATGTCTTCATATTTTACATACTTTAAAGTTCAAATAATCTTTCATGTATATTTTCTGAGAATGTTGGAAATCTGGGGGAATATTAAATTGCTTGGATTTATTCATTCCCTCCCATCCCATAAAAGTGCATCCACCTAGGACAGCTATACCAGCTTAGCATAAAAAAGGGGCTCGGCAAACTAAGGGAGGTCTTCCCGGTAAGTCTCCATGTGGGTCTTGATGAGGTATGGAAAGCCTCCCAAGCCCTTAGAAAAACTTTGTTACCATCGCCACGATATTTATGTTCCAGTAGTGGTATTCCTTCACATACAGCTTCACATCTTGTTAAGCTTTGTTCCAGACCTTAATAAGACGGTATGACTAGTCCCTTGGAAGAATTGTGTATTACACCGTGGCTTACACTCCTATGGGGTCACTGAACATTTTCTGCTGCATAATACCAACACTTCATCTTCTTGTCCCTCTTAAGGCTTGAAGGGAAATAGATGGGGGAACTCTACAGTCACCAAAATTTTGTTGGGAAGGACAAAGATGGTAACTTCTAGAATTTTTGGAGTTTCTGTTATTATATCTTTTATATTCCTTGCTAATGACTGCCCTGTCATAATTCCTCTACTCAGTGCATCTAGAATGCAATGAGTAACTGTTTAATGTAACAATGTAATCAGGTTGTGCGGAGCTTTAAGTTTGATGAATAACAGCTCAGTCTTCCAATCAGGTACTGGAGGTGTCAGTATGTTGAGTGACAGCTCAATTGTCCAGTCTGACTCTGTGAGATGTTGGGTTATTCAGGTGTCCTCTGTTCCCGGTGATTACCCAGCTACTTAGCTAAGCAATTTCTGCTAGAATTCTGCCAGTCGTAGCATTCTGTTCAGTGGTGCTTGTTGGCCTATATATTCATGTGCCCTGTTTGATTGATTTGTTATTGTCTGACATTGGACTTTGATTTTACCATCTATTTCTTTAGCCCGTTTGCTCTTACCCTCCAGACCGTAACCTGACTACACTTCTGTTTATCTCCTTAATCCTTGACGTGCTGTCCAGGTACCTGACCTCAGAACACTAAACTACCCTGCCTGACGACTTCTCATTCGTGACTACTGTCACATGCACATTGATTTTTGAGACTCTGTACAGTAATCTGTTATAGAAAAAACAAGTTATCTCAGGGACCAGAGTTGCAAAGAGCATTTGCATTTATAAAAACTCACATGTTTCTAAGGACAAGTGTGTAAATGCAGCTCTGGACTACAAAACATGCATTAACAGTACAAGTAGTCAATTTTTATCAGGCTCATTCATTTTTTATGCTTGAGCAGCTTTGTTTGAAATCTCAGTTTACCAACTTTGCCAAAGTTTACCCAAAATTTACATTTATGGTGAATACATTTTTACACAAATCTCAATTCTGGAAAGCTGGTTATTGCTGATGAAATGTACATAGAAGAGAGAAGCAAGAGAGAGAGGACCCTGCTGACCATAAGAGCTCCCCTGTTGAGGTGTAATACCCCACTCTCGGGTAAGGGAGGGTACAGACCGGTATTGGAACACCCAGGCCACATACTACACAAGGTCTAGGTCAGGATTAGGGCGAGATTGCTCCTACGAGAGAGCACAGTCCCTGATCCTGTCTGTAAGGAGGAACTAGGGTAGTGGGGTTGGGTGGAGAGAAAGTAGTAAGGGGAGCACCTGGGAAGGAGTGAAGTCAAGAAGAACACACATAGATGACGTGAGACACGTGACAGAGGGCATAAATAGCAAAAGGAAAGATCTAGAAGTCGATCGAGTTAGAGTGTAGCTAGTGGAAGGAACCCTGTCAGAAGAGGGGTAAGAACATGAGATAAGTGTCCAGAGGACTGGAGCCAGTGGGAGCTCATCCTCAGGCCTGACTGAGAAGCATAAGTAGAGAACAAAGGTGCTCCAAGAGGAAGAGGGGGTCCCAGAAGCAAGGGTAGTGAGCAATTCACCCATGGGGCTCGCATCCATTGCCAGTTTCTGGCAGTGGATGGACCAGGCCGCAGAAGAGGGGTACCAGGACTCCAAGACTAGTGGAGAAGACCAAGCTCAGCTAGCAACACAGAGGCTGTGGTATTTCCAAGATGCCGCAGCCGACACTGCGCACATCTGCTGAAAAGGTGGCCATATAGGGTCCGGGGACAGACTTCAAGTAACCCCAGGAGGGACCCACGGTCACTGGCTTAGGGCTCTGTGTGAGTGAGGTGCAAGGCAGGAGGGCAAAGCAAACGCAGTGTGAGATGACCGAGAAAGGACAGAGAGAAGGGGTACTGGTTGAGTGTCATCCCACTACGTGGGAGTAGCTTGATCCTTGCCTCCCAGTTCTCAGTGGGCTGTTGCACAATGACTGTGAGTAGACATCTAAAGACTGCAACCTGCTGTGTCTGTGACCTTCTTGACGTGTCATAAGCCTTGCGCTGGAACATAGCTACCAACTCACTCAGTAACATCTGCTGCCTTGGGGGTCTGCCCTACCCGTAGAGGGCTTTACAACACGGCAGAATTATTACCATCAGCCCCAGAGGAACTGTCGTGAAGTGGCAAACATCTATAGCCACAACCTGCTGGTGGCGTCACGTAAAAACAGTTATCCCCAGGTCCAATCATCCTCTCCTTGAGGAAACTCCCTTTCCTCATGACCTTACTCAAAGAAGAGAGCCACCCTCCCCAAACTTTTAATGACACAGCCAGGCTCACGGAGCCGGGTTTCGACTCCTGTGAAGCCTCAAAGCCCGGTTCCGAGTATCCTAAGGCCCTGGAGGGACATGTCATTTACACTCTATAACAGAGAGAGAAAGAGAGAGAGACAGAGACAGAGCCCTGCTGATCATAATTGCTTACACAATACAGGAGAGAGCTAGAATCACACTGATCATAAGAGCTTAAACTCTACAGAACAGATGGAAGACCCCACTGACCACAAGAGCTTATACTCTACAGAAAAAAAAGAGAAAGGACCCCGCTGACCATAAGACATTACATTCTAAAGGAGGGGAAGGGACCCCGCTGATCATAAAAGCTTACACTCGACAGGAGAGAGAGGAGCTCACTGACCATAAAAAATTACACTCTACAGGAGAGAAAGAATACCCCGCTGATCATAAGTGCTTACATTCTACATGAGATAGAGGACTCCGCTGACCATAAGAGATTACACTGTACAGTAGAGAGAGGATTCTGCTGATCATAAGAACTTACACTCTACAAGAGAGAGAGGAGACTACTGACCATAAGAGCTTACACTCTACAGGAGAGAGAGGATTCTGCTGACCAAAAGAGATTACACTGTACAGGAGAGAGGAATCTGTTGGCCATAAGAGCTTACACTCTACAGGAAAGAGGGAGAGAGGACCCCGTTGAGCATAGGAGCTTATACTCCATAGGAGAGAGAGGATCTTGCTGACCATAAGAGGTTACACTCTACAGAAGAGAGAGATTTAACCAGTGACTCTGTAGATAGAAAATGACTCAGACATACAACTTGTGCTTCACTGCGACCCACTGATCTGTGATGGCCGAGCTACAGACCTCCACTGTACAAGGTATGATAATCCGCTAGATGTTATGGCTGCCGGACATTTTGGAGAGGCCGTGCGGAAATACAAAATGATGTTATCTACTCTCTGATGCTTCAACAGTGTGGGAAATTTAGTTGGGCAAGTTTATATTTGTTTATTTTTGTGCACCACTAATCAAATTTCAAAGTGAGACTACGAATTTCACAAAATTTTACTTGAACTTGATCCTCTGCGGGTCAATCCGTTTATCTCTACCGTCCACCTTTTGTGACAATATTTGATGGCCCAGGGCAAGGGGTACTCGGATACGGGGCCTGGGTTTGATGGAATTAACTGGGGAATCATGGGTGGTCGGGTTCCGGTTACGTGCCCTGGCTGTCATTTGTTAGATGGGGGAAATATTTACAGGGGATAAACAAGTATGTGACGCCACCTGTGGATCCCTGTAGTTTGGATACTGGCGCTGCAGGCCGGCTGCTGAGGTGATGATGGGTGCAGCTTAGGGTGGTCCAGCTCCCCACAGGTGGAGCTTTTACCTCAGGGCAGCGGTGATGGAGGATGAGGGGGTAGTTGTTCTTACTCCTCCTGTGAGATGCTGATGATTCTGAAGCCCTCCGGGCGCTGGCGGAAAGAAAGACAGAGACCAGTTCAACTCCAACTCCTCTTTACTGGGTACCGGCAGATGTTAAGGTGCAACACGGTACAGTCTGGTTTAACGGGTGATAGTTGTCAGTTCAGGGTACCCCCATGGAGTCTCCAGATGTTCCTTTCTTTAAGTCTTTCGGGATCTAATCTGTCCTTCTCACTATTTAACCACCCTTGCAAAGCTCTCCCTACGATGAAGCACGGGTGTTCCTTTACCGGTACGGATGGGAGCGACGCACAGCAGAATCCTCCTGTCACCAGAATCCGGACTAATACTCCTGTAATCTTGAACCGATTTTGGGCCTGAGGGGCGAGGTACCTTCTTGTGGCGCCTATGGCTACTCGGTGATTATGGGCCCACAGCTCGTCGGTTTGCGGCCAGAGATAAACCACTGACCGCCTCGGCTTCTGTGTCGCCAGTGTTCCCCAGACGTTACCAGCCGGCTCCAACCGGTTCTGGTCCGTCCCCTTCTGTCCTGGGCCCCCTCTTAGAGATGGGGATCCCTCCTGTCGCAGAGCTGTCAGGCGCGTCCTCTCTGACTGCCTTCCCAGCACTAACTGTCACTCACGTCTTCCTGCACTAACCTAGGCTCCACCCCCTTTTGGACCTACTGAATAACTAGTCCCTAACTCTAAGGTGGCCTAGTGTTGTTTGTAAATTCAGACTCCATAAGTTAAACCCTAAACCCACAACTTACAGAGGAACACATATATTTGTAAAGCGTAAAGCGTAATACCTCTCTGTGGCGCCTAGCCAGAGGGGCACCACATATTGATCTTGATTTCTTACTTAAATGTGTTTAGGGATAGAAATCATTTTTAAAATTGGATTTTAATAAACATTTTGCACTGTTTTGGTTTTTTCAGACTCTTTATTTTCAGTCAACGTCTAGTTGATTTGTGGTCATAGACCTCAGTTAATTCATTCTGCAGGCAGCAATAAATAGTGTGACACAGAGGCTACAGAGAGAAAAAGCTGAATATTTAATGAAGCACAATTTGAAATATAATTTTTAACCCCATTGAAAGGCATTTAATTAAAAAAAAAAAATTTCAGGGAAAAAACATTCAGTATAGTGCACAACAGAGGGTGCGGTCCCATAATCTAAACAAGAAATAATCTGCAGCGCTCAACCCTATCATTGTGAACAGGTTCAACACTGAACATGATAGAACAGTAAAAACAGGGGCACTCTGCTAAGACATAATAGAAAATAGAGCAATATTCAGCTAAAAAAAGGTGAAAAATTGAGACAATTAGCTTTATAAATATGGCAATATCGATAACCGCCCAGTAGCTATGTCGAGGTGTGATTCTTATACTGGGTCCCTAAGGCTGGAAACACACTAACCTACTTACATGCGCGTCTCTCGGACGAGACTCGGATCAGTGACCCTGAACGGCCTCTCCCGCTCTGAATGGGAGTGTGATGCTGCACAAAAACACAAGCAGCTGACACTCCCATCCAGAGAGGGAGAGGCCTTTAAGGGTCACTGATCCGAGTCTCGTCCGAGAGACGCGCATGTAAGTAGGATAGTGTGTTTCCACCCTTATGTGCAGTCTCAGCCCCTATCTGGGTTAAAAACCTCTTATTTTATAGTCGAGAAAACTGACACCAGAGAACAATAACTTCATGGGCCAAAAATATTCAAACACAATTTACAGGACTGTTTGAATAGGAGAGCTACAGAAGATTTTTCTCTCTTCTATGAAAAAATAACATATACTACATGCCTCCAAAACCCTGAGGAGAGGGGTACACAGAGAAGACAACGCCGTGCCAAATCTAAAATGTAGATTGTAAGTAGAATTGTATTGCTGGGCACAGTAATGTAATCAGCAGACCATAGATGTGATCCTCCGCCGTCAGTGGAAATAGATAAGAGAAATGGAAGATTTCCAGTTGTATGCCGACCCTCCCTATATAGCGATATCCTAAGTCTTTAGGGAATCTTTAACCATTTATTAAAAAAATAAGGTGTTAAAAACAAAGTGTTTCGGCTCCAGTTACAGAATAGCCTTCATCAGGTTCATATAAAATCTATGTCTGTACATGCAAACCTCCATTATATAGGTGGGGCGGAGGGCTGTGTGAATTTCCGACACCACTCCTACTAAATTCACTACGAACAAAGGATAATGGGAAAATATTATAGGGGAGCAATGATTTGCTTTGGAAGTTGTCTATGATATTTTCCCATTATCCGTTGTTTCAAGTGAATCTCAATAGTAGGGGCGGTGTCGCAAATTCAAACAGCCCTCTGCCTCACCGCTTGCAATTGAAATGGAGGTTTTCATGTACAGACATAGTTTTTATATGTAATATTAAAGATGGCTGGCACACCTCTATGTTGGGTGCTAGCTGGAAAAATACTTTGAGTAGTTTCTACTGTGCCTTTTGCTCCAGTTCACACTGTGCATTAATATATGTCAGCCATTAGCTTTTTTCTCGCTAGAATTTCTGATGTGGGTGTGATGCGGATCTTTATCTAGTATAGTTTTTATATGAGCCTGATGAAGGCTTTTTTTGTAACCGGAGCCGAAATGTGTTATTTTTGCTTCCAGGAGCCGTGCAACAAATCATTATAACTGGGCTTGAGGTGGTTAACATCCTGTCAAGTCAATTTGCCTATCTCACCTATGGTCTGTTGAGTGGTGAAGACTCTTTCTGTAACCGGAGCCGAAATATGTTATTTTTAATACCTCATTTTTATAATAAATTGTTAAGGATTCCCTAAAGACTTAGGATATTGTTATACAGTGAGAACCGGCATACAGGACTTTGCATGTACAGACATAGTTTTAAAATGAACCTGATGGAGGCTCTTCCTATAACCAGAACCAAAATGCATTGTTTTTAATACCTTATTTTTATAACAAGATGGTTAAAGAATCCATAAAGACTTAGGGTAGTGTTATATAGGGATTACCGGCATCCAACTGGAAATCTTCCTTGTCTAGTATCCATTTTCTTGCACGGTGGTGGATCGGACCATACTTCCAGGGGCTGTGCAGCAGATCGTCATAACTGGGCTTGAGGTGGTTAACATCCCTTCAAGTCAATTTGCCTATCACACCAATCACACCTATGGTCTGTTGAGTGGTGAAGACTCTTTCTGTAATCCGAGTCAAAACACATTGTTATTAATACTTTATTTTTATAAGAAATGGTTGTAGAATCCATAAAGACTTAGGATATTGCTATTTGGGGAGTATCAGCATAGAACTGGAAGTCTTCCTTTTCTCTTAACCATTTTCTCGGACGGTGGTGGATCGTACCGTGCTTCCAGGATCCGTGCAGCAGATCATTATAACTGGGTTTGAGGAGGTTAACATTCCGTCAAGTCAATTTGCCTATCACACCTATGGTCTGTTGAGTGGCGAAGGCTCTTTCTGTAACTGGACGCGAAACGCATTGTCATTAATACTTTAGTTTTATAAGAAATTGTTGAAGAATCCATTAAGACTTAGGATATTGCTATACGGGGAGCATCGGCATACAACTGGAAATCTTCCTTTTCTTTTAACCATTTTCTCAGATGGTGGTGGATCGTACCGTGCTTCCATGAGCAGTGCAGCAGATTGTCATAACTGGGCTTGAGGTGGTTAACATCCCGTCAAGTCAGTTTGCCTATCACACCTATGGTCTGTTGAGTGATGAAGGTTCTTTCTGTAATCGAAGCCAAAACACATTGTTATTAATACTTTAGTTTTATAAGAAATGGTTGAAGAATCTATAAAGACTTAGGATATTGCTATAAGGGGAGCATCGGCATACAACTGGAAATCTTCCTTTTCTTTTAACCATTTTCTCGGACGGTGGTGGATCGTACCGTGCTTCCATGAGCAGTGCAGCAGATTGTCATAACTGGGCTTGAGGTGGTTAACATTCTGTCAAGTCAATTTGCCTATCACACCTATGGTCTGTTGAGTGATGAAGGCTCTTTCTGTAATCGAAGCCAAAACGCATTGTTATTAATACTTTATTTTTATTAGAAATGGTTGAGGAATCCATAAAGATTAGGATATTGCTATATGGGGCGTACCGGCATACGACTGGAAATCTACCTTTTCCCCTATTCTACATGCTTGAAATGTTATCAGTAGGGATGAGCGAGTATACTCGCTACTATTCGGTATTCACCAAAAAGGAGTGGTATTCGGGCTACTCACTACTCTCCGACTACTTATGTTTACTCGGGAGTAGCGAGTAGTCCTAATACCTTGGCAGTGTATCTATAGCTACACTGCGAAAGTAGCCTAAAAGTGATTAAAAGTTGTTAAAAAATAATAAACTTACATACTCACCTTCCGACGCCTGCATCGGGAATGGCAGAGAAGACATCCGATCGCTGGACAAGGACCTGTCACTACCAGCCAATCAGATGGCCTGTAGCGATCTGGCCAATCAGATGGCGCCACATCACAACCACGTGATCGCTAGCGGCCACCTGATTGGCCAATTTGCAAGGTCCTAGATGAGCTATCAGGACCTTGCAAACTGGCCAATCAGGTGGCCACTAGTGATGACGTAGCTGTGAAGTGGCGCCATCTGATTGTCCAGATCGCTACCGGCCATCTGATTGGCTGGTAGTGACAGGTCCTTGTCTAGCGATCGGATGGCTTCTCTGCTGGTCCCTGTGCAGGTGTCGGACAGGTGAGTATGTAATTTTATTATTTTTTAACAACTTTTACTCACTTTTAGGCTACTTTTGCAGTGTATCTATAGATATACTGTGAAAGTATTCGTACTCGCTATACTATACTATACTATATATAGCGAGTACTGGTACCTACTCGTTGCGAGTATAGCGAGCACCAATATTAAGGTACTCGCTCATCCCTAGTTATCAGACCAATCCAAGAGTTAGAAAAAAAGCAACAAAAAACACAATATAAAATGAATAATAAAAAGTGAAGCATGTCATCTGCAACTGCTCCTCTCACCGGTTGTGATTTCTTTTTAAAAGAACTTTTTGCTAGGTCGCTTTTAAATAAAAGTAATTTATTATTTCTGTTTTGCAGCAGAAATCAAAACCTGAAGTGTTCAAGAAAAGAAAGTGTCATTCATAAATGCAATGCAGGAATTATAAAAACACCGTCTGGGTGCAAGGTGAAAAAAAAAGGGCCCATCTTATGCAGTTTTGCTTCAAAACATAAAAAAAAAAATCTTAATGGCTTACATCTGCTGTATGACTTCAATTGCTTCTTTTCCTGTCTTGGTATGTGAGAAAATAGTCCAAGCTGGATTTCTGAGTCCCCTAGTCTCTGGTTTAGTGAGGATGCACAGGAAATTAAGCATATTCCGAGTGATGGAAATGCAATAACTCCACGATTTAGGTCCAAATGTTGAAATGAAACAGTGCCTTAATACGGAAGCCACCCGCTAGAGAAGGAAAAAAAAAAGCCCCGGCTCTCGTCTCGTAGGGTAGGCAGCCTAAGTCTCCTACATAGATTTCTCGGTAATTTTCCACCCTGAGAATAATACTTTAATGCATTGCTGCTGATTTATTTTTGACCAAAAATATTTTAGTCTTAGTCATTTTCTTTCAGTAAAAAGGATTATGGAAATTAAAATTTTTATTCTTTTTTTTGTTTACAAGAGAAATGTTTTTGAGTTAGCTCGAATACGGAGTTTATCTCCTATTTTTCAGAAATCAAAATTTATAAAATGGGCATAACTCCACTAAAGTTGTAATATTATATTTCAGTGAATTGGATTGTGTTAGATTTCTATATCCAAACTGAGCACCGAAAAATACAAGAACTGGAGAACAAAGGCTGCCGGCATAGACAAGAGGTTTAGGCGCAGTTCACACGTCCAGTAATCGTCCGTCAGATTGGATCCAGTACAATTCATTGTGCAAACGCAACTTTTATGTCTGATTTCTGGGGGATACATTGGAGTCTAGGGAGAACGGATCTGGTAACTGATCGCTATTAGTCTCCATTTTTCTTTCATTTGTAAAGGATCCATTTTTTTCTTACTGGATCAGTTTTAAATGGAAGATATATAGTGATCAGGTAACGGATCCATTCTCCATAGACTCCAATATAAAAAAAAACATTCTGCAGAAATCAGTTATTTAACAACGATTAAAAAAAGTTGCGTTTGCACAATGAATTGTACTGGATCCGATCTAATGGATGATTACTGGATATGTGAACTCAGCCTAAGGGCTGAGATGTGACACGCCCCTCCAGGGCCTTAGGATAATCGGAACTGAGCTTTGAATCTTCACAGGAGTCACGGGGGTCGAGCCCCGGCTCCATGACCCTGACTGTGCCATTCAACGTTCGGTGTGGGTGGCTCTCTTCTTTAGGGAAGGTCAGCAGGATAGGGAGTTTCATCTTTCATCGGGAGAGGGTAACCGGACCTGGGGATGCTTATTTTTATGTAATGCCACCCGCAGGTTGCGGCTATAAATGGCCGCCACCGCACTACAGTTCCTCTGGGGCTGATGGTGGTGATGCAGCAGAGTTGTTATGTCCTCTACGGGTAGGGCTGACCCCCAGGGCAGCAGATGTTACTGAGTGAGTTGGTATACAAAAAAGAGAGGAAAGGAGCAGCATAGGAGACAGAGTATATGGTGCAAGCAGATCAAACCTTCCTTTTGTAGGTTTCCAGTACATACAAAATGTGAAAAAGCTGCAGCATTCCAGTACATAGGTGCATCAAAGAACGTTTATTCAGGCATGGTCATCTGTGCTATGCCTAAATAAACATTTTTTGATGCACCTAAGAAATAGAGTGCTGCGTTTTTTTCACATTTTGTATGAGTGAGTTGGTAGCTATGTTCCAGCGCAAGGCTAATGACACGTCAAGAAGGCCACAGGCACAGTGGGTTGCAGTCTTTAGATGTTTACTCACAGTCACTGTGCAACAGCCCACTGAGTGCTGGATTCTCGGAGGCAGGGATCCAGCTATTCCTTGGTAGTGGGTTGACACTCAACCGGTACCCCTTCTCTCTGTCCTTTCTCGGTCGTCTCACTATGCACTTGCTTTGCCTTCCTGCCTTGCGCCTTTCCGATACAGAGCCCCGAACCGGTGACCGCGGATCCTTCCTAGGGCTACTTCACAGTCTTTCCCTGAACCCTCTTTGGTCATCTTTTCAGCGGATGTGTGCGGTATCGACTGCGGCACCTTGGAAATACCGCAGCCTCCAGGTTGCTAGCTGAGCCTGGTCATTCTCCACTAGTCCAAGGGTCCCAGTACCCCTGTTCTGTGGCTTAGTTCCCCTCTACCTGTGACCGGCAATGGATTCAAGCCCCTCAGGTGGATTGCTCACTACCCGTGCCTCTGGGTCCCCTTTTTCCACCTGGAGCACCCTGGTTCTCTCCTTCTGCTCCCCAATCAGGCCTTAGCACAAGTTCATCAGGCTCCAGTCCTCTGGACACATGTCTCAAGCCCTTACTCTTTTTCTGACAGACTTCTGTCATGATGGTCTCCCTTTCCTAGGAGACTTGTGACTGCTTTGGACCTAAGTCTCAAGTCTGAATTGAGACTTCATATTAAACATGTCCTTTTCCTTTAGCACTGGAGGAGTTAATGTTAGTCTCAGTTGCCAGCTAGCTACCTGGACCTTGTCCAGGTGTAGCCAGCCTGAGATTACCTCTGCCTTTATAGGATCACAGGGTTCCAGCATGCTTTGCTGGAGATTGAACTTGATTCCTGGCCAAGCTCCTGAGGTGGAGGTAGCTCTGTGGAAAACCCCTTTTTCAAGCCGTCTGCTCTCTGGTGTAGTGTCAGCAGACGTGAAGTAGCTGTCCTGTTGTTCTTTGTTTGTCTACCACTTCCCTCATGTATCTTTATTGTATTGGATGGGACTAGTGCTCCCGCCCGCCTTCCCTGGTGAGGGTTAACATCAGGGCCAGCGGAGGGCTTAGGTTTCCTGCTCGGCGACGAGGTGAAAGAACTCGTATAGGGACGGTAGGGAAATCAGGGAACAGCCGCAGGTGAGTGCAGGAGGTCACCTCTCCCACATTCCCTATGAGCAGGGCCCTCCATTGTATTTATCCCTTCGGTATTTCCCTGTCTGTTGTTTTTTGTTGTTGCGCAGCGGACTTAGTTAGTCCCTGTGCCACAGTCACGCACAGTAGTTGGACACTCTTTTGTCCTGCGTGACAACTTCCTTCCACTAACTTCCCACCAACTCAACTGACTTCCAGATCTTTCCTTGTTCTATTTATTCCCTCTGTCACGTGTCCCACGTCATCTATGTGTGTTCTCCCTAACTTCACTCCTTCCCGGGTGCTCCCCTAACTACTTCCTCTCCACCCATCCCCAACTACCCTGGTTCCTTCTTCCAGACAGGATCAGTGACTCTGCTCTCCCTTAGGAGCAATCTTGTCCTAACTCTGGCCTGGACTAGTGTAGTGCATTGCCTGGGTGTCCCGATACAGGTCTGTGACATGCCCCACTCCAGGGCCGGGTGTACTTGGAAACTAGGCAGCTTGTTGTTCTTCTCGGTTCTTTTCATGGGGACAGACGGGGCCTGAGACCCAGTCCAATGACCCTGGCAATGTCATTTAATAAAGGGGGATTGACTGGGAAGACAGGGGAAAGGTTTATTCGTGATGCCACCTGTGGTACGCAGCCATGGGCGGCTGCCGCTGCTTCAGAATCTCTGGGGACGGTGAGTGGCAGCTTGGATGGTTTCGCTCCCCGCAGGTGGAGTGCGGTCCCCAGGGCAGTGGGAAGGAGGATTCAGTTTGTACCTTTGCAGATGTCCATTAGGTCATCAGCACCCCGATGTTTCATGCTGCCTCTGCGGCCGGTGGTCGCCGCTAAAGAGAGTCTCACACACCACAGCTGAGGTTCTGTAACTTTTACTTACTTGTTTCAGCATGGCCGCTGGGTGCTTCCCTTTGCCAACCTCCGGTTCAACACTGTCTCCAGAACTGGGACAGTGCCGTCAAGCCTCTTTTATTGTCCCTGTCTCTCTTACTGGATGTCTTTTTCTCTGGTGGTCCCTGAATGCTATAAGCTAGTCTTTCTGCTCCTCTCAGCACCTCCGCACACAGAGCTTGGGTACTGACAGCCACGGGTGTTCCGTTGTACCTCTCCCCAATACTGCTCACTAGTTTGGCCGCCTTCTCCAAGTTGTGCCAGGTGTTCGGCCGCAGCTCCCATTAGGAACTCGGGGCCTCCGGTTTCAACGGTTCTGGCTTACAGCATCTGCGCCGTGTTCAGGGCCGGTTCCCTGTGTCGTCCACCAGCCCCTCTGCTCTCTCGCGAGATATGGGTGTATGGGGATCTACATCTCATTCCGTACCCCAAGGGCTCTGTCTTTCCTCCACACCTGCTGGTCTTTCCCTCCTGGGGCGAGCATGGTCATGCTCAAGCCCATGAGAGCCACACCGCTTAGCTCCTCGCTCTCACTCCTTCCTCTCCTGCTCTTTTTTTCCTACTATTACTCCTTTTTTCCTTCACGGCTACGCTTGGGTCCTCCCTCTGGGTCCACCCACCATCCAGGGGTCTCTAAGTGTTGTCTGTGTGTGTGAAGCTCAACTGCGCCATCCCACCACCTGGAGAGAAGAGGCACAACCCTTCCTTTAATGGAGGAATGCAATACTTCTGGTGGCGGCCTGGTCGGTGGGGCACCACATCTGTACTCCCCTTACCCAAGAGTGGGGTACTACCCCTCAAAAGGGGTGCACTACCGCTGTGGCGAGTGGATCCACAGGGGTGCCACACTCCCACCTCCTTAAACTCAGCACGTCCTTGGGCTGGAATAATACAGAAACAAGTGGTATAAAGTCATGCAACATTTTTGAAATGCTTATTAACAGGTAACAATAAAACTTTTCATCCTGTACGGGAGGCATTTTTACTTGAACGTTGCATATAAAAAAATATGAAAAGGTGTAAATAACTTTGTACAGTGTCCACAGAGTTCAGTTCGACCCCTATCCGGATATCCATCTCACTGTTCTAAGTGTAAAGAAGGCAAGTGTCCATCACTGAGTGTCTCTTTTGTCTTTGGGGGGACCCAACATCAAAAATAACCCAACGTAGGCCTTGGGTGAGGCAACAGGGCTAGATGGACCAACTTTTCGGTCATGCCAGGTGGGCTTTAGATCACTGATTCCTATACACACGACACACATTACTAATTTAAGCTAACAAACATAAATTATTGAACTCTAGTATAACCTAACCAGGTCATAAACATAGTAACTATTTACATGGCTGCACCACTGTTCCTACACCAGTTGGATATTGGCCTATTCCCCTGCCACGATAGCACTTGCACCTCCTCATCATCTCCGCTTGTCTGGAGTCCTGCAGTGACATTTGTACTGGTGCTTGCAGCCTGGTATCACGCTGCTACAAGTGTTGTTTGCAGTGGTCCCGTTTGGGCAGCCACATCCTTGGTTCTTATAACCATCCCGCCAGACCCAGTTAACAAGGTCTGCGTAGCTACATCCCGGGTTCTGGGCACAGCTCTCTTGATGGTTTCAGGATTCGGCTCCCTCATGGATATCGGCTTCGGCGGCTGTTCTTGGGGCTCAAGAACTGCAGGGGTCTTTGGCTTCGACACCTGGGTTTCTGGTGCCCCTGACTGTACAATGTTAACATCGAGGGCATACCACCCCCTGTCACTCAAGTGCCAGGTGAAGGTCACAGTGTCAACAGGGTACATATCGCGCCCGGTGTGGCCCTCTGGGATGTGGGCTACGACATCCTGCGGGGTCACGAACAGCTCTCTTACTTTCCCACTCTCTCACAAACCCCCAGCCTTTGATAAAGTTAAACTGGACCACAGTGCCCACACATATTGGTCCCTGGTCGGCGGCTCTGGTTCTGCGGACCCGCGGTTTGGATTCCGGGTTCCGCTCCTCCATAGCCAACCATTTAGCCTGCCTTTCCCACTCTTCAGCCTCCTGTAGTTCGCCCAGATTAAAGTTTCCACCATGGGCTCTCCCTCCTGGATATTTCCTGGGAAGCTTAGTGAGTCCCCCTGGTCAACCCATCTGATGTCCTCCACATAGATCCCCTCCGGGACCAGCTCAGGTGCAAGTGGGTCTGCCAACTTGTGTGAGTCTACAGATCGGCCCTATAGTAAGTCTCTGCAATCCCGGCTGAGTGCAAGGAGGAACGGGGCATCTAGGGGCCCTACTGGGGTGTCGTCAGCAACCGGGGAAGTGTCGGTACCTACGTCTTCCTTGATGCCGTTCTCGTCTTCCTTTGGGGCTGGCGACGGTGGTCTTAACAGCATCCACCTTTGGGTCATCTTGTTTAGCAAGTTATCCTTCTACGCCTCCACCGCCTCAACCTGGGCCCTTCTCAGCTGCTGACCCAGGTTCTCCACCTCGCTTTGCACGAAATCGGGGTCTTAGAGCGACAACTTCCTAAAGCCTGCCTCCATCTCTCCGAGGAAGTCCTCGTTCTCCACGATGACGTCCAGGCCCCTTCACTGCCATCTTGGTCCTGTGTTTACTGCCCTCCCGGTCTCCTGCTCCCTTCTCTGGGCGGTTCTCTTTTTGGGCGTTGTCAGCCATACCTTGGTGTGGGTCTTTCTGGCCGACTGGCAAATCCTGTGCGCAAAAGTTCCTTTTGTGGGTGGGTACGACTTTTCGCGCCACTATGCAACCCGGCCTACGAAGGGAGGCGGCACCACTCCCTCCTTAATAGTCATGGCATCTGTTCTTTTGGCCGGGCACAGTTCAAGGTTCTCTAACATAGGCCTTAAGGTGCACAAGGCCCATTTTGCTGGGCAGGTGGATTCTGTTTGTGATGCCAAGTTGACACGCCACTCCAGGGCCTTAGGATACTCGGAACTGGGCTTTGAGGCTAAGGGCTCATATACAGCATTCTAGAATACTGTATATAAGTCGCCAGGCTGATTTATATAATATAAAAAATAGCTTTTGTTATACTCCTCTACGGGCGGTCCGGTGTGATGAGGGTCACTGGTCTCAATTCGGTGTCTCCTTTCTTCTTGCTTCCTGTGGATGGAGATTCTTACATCACCCACATAGTCTCCTCCATCGCACTCCTGTGCACGCCTACTTATTTCTGCTTTGTTGAGGAGATAGCAAAGTGCTGTAATGCACAGTCACAGGGAAAGGTCAAAGAACACCGGTGCATGCAGATTACAATACTTTGCTTTGTCAAAGGCAGAGAGAAGTACGTGTGCGCGGGAGCATAAAGGAGGACACTGTGTGGATGATATAGAACATGTCGACCACATGAAGTAGAGAAAAGTGGAAATGCCGAATCAAGATCAGCGATGCCCGGTTGACTCGACAAGCCAGTATGCAGGTATAATGAAAGCTGTTTTTCATGTTATGGAGAGCGGCTTGGGTAGCCGGCTGTCAATAAGCATGTCATCAAATGTGATACCTATCAACAGGGCAGAGAAGCTGCTGCTCTGTTGGCATGACATCAGAGAAAACTGTAGAATTGTCAGCAGGAGTCCATGTTGGTGGTGAATGGAGCCAGTCACAACATGCACATAGGTAACAATTATCTGTCTGCTAGTGCTTAAAGAGAATCTATAAGGTCAAAATCCACATGTAACTGACCTAATTTTCTAATTTCTTTCTCTAAGCTCTCTATATTCATGTATTTCTATTATTTATATTTCCATCCTATCCTCTGTAAACTTTAAAATGTAAAGATTAATGCCATCTATCAATCACAGTGAGCTCCCTGCTGCCCACTCCTCAATGAATGAATATTCATGCATCATTACACAGCTCTGCCTTTCTCTGATCTGTATGTTGTGTGACTCATTACAGACAAAGGAGGGGTGATGAGGTGTGTGCTTAGCTGCAGCTCTGACCTCTTCATGTCATTTTGTGTATCTGAGGAATGTGTGCAGTGTGTGCAGTCTGAGATATTTCTTTGTGTTTATAAGAACATTTGATCATTTGCTTAGTAGATACACACATTGCATGTATGCAGAAAACCCAACATTCATATAATATAAATCTCTTACAGACACCACACATGTCATTGTGTGTATGAGGCATGTGTGTAGGGTGTGCAGTCTGAGATATCTCTTTGTGTTTATATGAACATTTGATTATTTGTTCAGCAGATACACACATTACATGTATGCAGGAAAACCAACGTTCATATAATAAAAATCTCTTACAGACATCACACAGTGCAGGATTAAACACCTCCCCCTCCCCAGCAGATTGCACAGGATTTTCAGTGACTTCAGCACAGAGCACAGAAAGGAGGAACAGAACACCAGCTTGGGTGGGTGTAGATATTTAAATAACATTTACACAGCCAGACTAATCCTCAGTGAAAGTAATGGAGAGGACTAAAGCACCAGCAGACTGCTGGGTGTGAAAATGCTTATAGCAAGGAAACTACCAAGAGTGCAATAATTATTTTACATGTTTTTAAAAGGTCTGCACAGGCACTATTCAAGGTTAATATTAGTATTATAGTGAAAAATGACCTGTCAGTGTCCCTTTAAGCACATTTATGTTTAAATCCCAGATATAGCTTTTAATGCACACACATTTCTGGTAATATGAAAATGACCTGAACATATTTGTTTATGGGTAAACAGATAGCAAGGCCTCGTGCACACAGTGCATTTTTATTGCGCTTTTTGATGTGTTTTTGAGTACAGATTTGTCACAAAACTGCAAGCAAATCCTCATGCCAACAAACTCAATGAACATTCTGTACTTTGTGCATTCTGTGAACTTTTGTGCACATGTTGCTTATTTATCCCTTGCAGACTTGGGGCAGAGATAAATCTGCAGCATGTCAATTCTGTCAGCTTTTTTTAGCAGTTTTCCAAAATTCAAGAAAAGCGTAAGGAAAAAAATGCATGCAAAAATGCAGAAAAAAAACATCAAAATTACAAGTTTTTACCATTGTGTTTTTCCTGACAAGAGATGCAGATTTGGTGCAGTAATATCTGCAACCAAATACTTAACGTGCATATATACTCCAAGGGTGAAGTCACACTGGGTGAGATACATGTGAGATACTCTCACGAGTCTTGCATGCATCACCCAGCCGGCTCTAACTGTATGAATTTCTACAGAGCTGCATGAGCCATACTGTGTGATGCATGCGAGACTTTGCCAAGTATATTACATGTCTCTTACTCAATGTGACTCCAGCCTACGGCTGCATACTCACGATGAGTCTATGGAGCGTTTATGACCCAGCATCTTGCTGCTGCATCCAAGACGCTGCGTAGTACAGTACAAGCATAGTGGATGGGATTTCAAGAAATCCCATCCTCACTATGGTTAACCGGACCACAGCGATCTGACAGCTGTGGTGCGGGTTGCCGGGACTCTGCTCAACTCCGCATGTTCATTTCATGCTGTGGAGTTGGAAGCGGCTCCCATCGGGTGACTGCAAGGAGAAGCCACCCTGCACCCGCCGCACATGGTGAGTACAGGGCAGCTGGGGTCTCCCTGCGGCCACCCACGGCTTTCCTCAGGTCCGGAGGAGTTGCGTCCAAGATGCAGCTCCTCCAGATCGTAAGCACATAACCTCTCTGTCCTTCACTGCTGTGCTGTCATACAGTGGGTGTACTGTTTATTCAGTGATTTCTGTCTTTCTTTCATTATCTCCATTGCTAACTGAACTGTGACATTATCTCATTGTCCATTTGCACTTTAAAATGGCTGCTGCATTCCCTGCCTCTGCTTTTATATAGGCTGTGATAGTCCCTTCTGATTGACTGTGCTACACTAAATTATGTAATACCTTTTTTGTCAATTTCCACAATTTAAGTAGCCTGGTCCATAGAATTTTGGAATATCTTAAATCCTTTCAAATCAATTTACTCATCTCTACTATGGACCAAACCTCCTCCTCTGCCCATGACAATCCTAGATCTTTATGTATCTGACACAGCAGAAACCAAGATAAGGAAGTCAATAAGTAAAAAAAGCAATAAAATCCATATGGTTTTTTTTTTTTGGTTTATTGATTTTTTTTTCTCCCAACAAATCAAGTCTGAAGGATCAAGAAATTTTGCACAATTTTTCTTTCCAGGATAAGAGCAAAAAAAATCAACAGACCATACAATGTCACAGCAAGGATACAAAACCCTAATATATCTCTCTGTGGGATGACCTCTCTTAAAATTACATTACTTCATATAGTAAAAATACATTGTATCAATATTTCTTCTAGGGTAGAACCTGCGAAGCAATTTAAGTCTTGACTGAAAGTGTTTCAATGTATGCTGAAAGACATCTGATACCTGAACAATTTAATCATCTCTGGTATGAATTAGGATCCCACAATACAATACTGAGGAATATAAAAAGAATATTCACTACTACGTCTTCATATAAAATGAAACATTGTGAATTTATGGGATGTATGGCATTATATATATATATATATATATATATATATATATATATATATATATAATCTTATTTTATTTTTATTTTATTTTTACAGTGTGGGGTTGTGAATTCTCCATACAATGCTCTGTAGACCTCGTTCTGAATATACCGTATATACTCGTGTATAAGCCGAGTTTTTCAGCACAGAAATTGTGCTGAAAAGTGCCCCCCTCGGCTTATACACGAGTCAGTGACGGCTGACTGTGTGGGGCCGGTGTCCGGGGGCTGGAGGAGGCAGGGGGAAGCTGTATAGTGAGCGGCCGCTCATTAGTGCAATGCAATATGCACTGCATCCCCCTGTCCATCAGCGGCAGGGGGAGCCGTGCATATTACATAGCACTGTCAGTGCTCTCCCGCCCCCCTGTGGTAGTATACAGCAGCCCCCCCCTGTGAGTATACAGCAGCCCCCCCGTGGTAGTATACAGCAGCCCCTCCCCTGTGGTAGTATACAGAGAGCCCCCCCGTGGTAGTATACAGCAGCCCCCCCTGTGGGTATATACAGCCCCCCCCCGTTGCTGCCGCACACCTGTAAAAAGAAGATATTTCATACTTATCCTCCTGCTGTCACCGCGCGCATCCTCCGCTCTCCTTCTTGCTTGCACCCGGCGTCCATCCACGAGACCGCGCACAAATAATGACGTCATTATTTGTGCGCGGTCATATGGATGGACGCCGGGGCCCGGGTGCAAGCAAGAAGGAGAGCGAAGGATGCGCGCGGTGACAGCAGGAGGATAAGTATGAAATATCTTCTTTTTACAGGTGTGCGGCAGCAATGGGGGGGGCTGTATATACCCACAGGGGGGGCTGCTGTATACTACCACGGGGGGGCTGCTGTATACTACCACAGGGGAGGGGCTGCTGTATATACTATGGGGGGGCTGCTGTATACTACCACGGGGGGCTGCTGTATACCCACAGGGGGGGGGGCTGCTGTATACTACCACAGGGGGAGGCACTGCTGTATAGTACCACAGGGGGAGGCTGCTGTATACTACCACAGGGGGAGGCTGCTGTACACTACCACAGGGGGAGACTGCTGTATACTACCACAGGGGGAGACTGCTGTATACTACCACAGGGGGAGACTGCTGTATACTACCACAGGGGGAGTCTGCTGTATACTACCACAGGGGGAGACTGCTGTATACTACCACAGGGGGAGACTGCTGTATACTACCACAGGGGGAGACTGCTGTATACTACCACAAGGGGAGACTGCTGTATACTACCACAGGGGGAGACTGCTGTATACTACCACAGGGGGAGACTGCTGTATACTACCACAGGGGGAGTCTGCTGTATACTACCACAGGGGGAGACTGCTGTATACTACCACAGGGGGAGACTGCTGTATACTACCACAGGGGGAGACTGCTGTATACTACCACAGGGGGAGACTGCTGTATACTACCACAGGATCCAAAGGGTTAACAGAAAGTGCTGGGTTTCATAGATCCACCGCGCTGACCTCCAGTGAAGACAAACAGAGTGATGTATAAAACTCTGTTTAATGGGTAATTTGCCTACCGGTTTCGTGATTTCAGTTATCACTTCATCAGGGCATCAAGAGCAGCAGTATTAACAAGATTTATATACACACAACAACATTATATGACTCCACCCTTCAATTATGATGGTGTTTCCTGTGGGAACGCCTCCTTCACACATGCAGGGTGGATAACATCTATTAAAAGACATATCAATAACAATAATTCATTAAAAACACCACATCTATTACAAAAACACTCTTCAATTCACAAATTAGATAAAAATGCACCAAGATCCACATGGGATTCAATCTGGCACCTCCAAAACTAAAAGCTTATAAAGTCAGCATTAGATCACTAAGCCATTCATACAGATAGAAAAACTCAGTAAGTGTATGTAGGGAGAACATACCTACTGGGGAGTTAGAAAAGATATATCTGTTATATGACCCCACCCATTCAGGTATGAAGGTAGCTCCACTAGGAACGCCACCCTCAAACCCTCTGGGTGGACAACATCCATTAAAAGGCATATAAATACAAAATAATATAATCTATGTAACATTAAAACACCACACATGAAGAAAGCATAAAAACCTCTCTAAATCATAAAATTAAAAAATAGTATAAAAATGCACAATGATCCACAGGGGATTCAATCCAGCGTTTCCAAAACTATAAATTCACAGGGCAAGCATTAGACCACTTGGCCATTTAAGTTAATTGAAAACTCATCTCAGTCATAATATGTGAAGAGAACCTACCTATTAGGAGTTTGAATATTTATTATTAAAGGGGACCTGTTTTCTATTATAATTCCCCATTATCTGATGGGCTTATAACTTAAAAAAATAAATAAATAAATAAAAAATATAATTTTTCATTTATTTAAAATACATGCATTAATATCAATAGAAACAAAAAAAAAAAAAAAAAAAAAAAAAAACTGAAGTTCAAACCCTGGACTCCAAAACTTGTGTTACCATTAAAAAATCAATTATCCACTAAGCTATAGGGGTGCTCACACTTACAACAATTTAAAGCTAGTCATGAATGTTATCTTCACCATTACCTGTATACACTAATAGTTGGTACCAACCACAGGGGAGGGATAAAAATAGTATCATCATTCTATCATACCTCTATATATATACACATACACTAGTAACGTGCACATAATGAGACAATTTTTATTAGAGTGATTAGAATAGGTCACTCACCTCATTCAAACCACCCGGCTGGAGGGTCTTTAGTTTGAATATCCAGTAGGTTTCCCTCTTTGCCAGCCGGTCTAATCTATTTGTGTTATTAAATGGTATATGATCTATGGGTGTGATTGTAAACTTCATCTCACCCCCATGTATTTCCGTACAATGTCTAGACAATCCATGGTGAAGCAATCCTTTTTTAATATTATACCTATGTGAATTTAACCGTTTGTGTAACTCCTGAGAAGTTCTACCCACATACTGTTTGTTGCATATACATTGGATAAGGTATATAACATAATCAGTCTGACAAGTTAGTCTGAATGCAATCTTGTATTCTTTTTGATCATCGTTTTGAGCATGAAAGGTGGTGACTTTATGGCCTATTATTTGGCAGCATTTACAACCCCTTTTATGACATTTATAGGAGCCTTTCTTTCCAGATATAGTCTCCACAATATTATTTTTTGGGTGGAGAGATCTCAAGACACTAGGGGCCAATACATTTTTTATAGTTGGAGCTCTCCTATAGGTGACTATAGGTTTAGGGGGCACCACTTTATTTAATATGGGATCATTTAGAACAATCTTCCAATGTTTTTGTAGGATGTCTCGTATATGATGGTGTTGTACTGAAAACATGGTTATAAAGCTGACTTCATTCTTACTGTCCATGTCCCTCTTGTTATTGTATTCAATAAGGTCATTCTGGGTTATTCCCTTGGCAGATTGATAGGCACGTTTTACTAAAGTTGAAGGATATTTTTTCTCATTAAATCTTCCCTGCAAAATTTTGCTTTGTTCTCTATAATCACGAGTAGAGGTACAGTTTCTCCTGATGCGTAAATATTGATTCTTGGGAATGTTACGTAGCCATGGCTTATAATGCCCACTGTGATAGTGCACATAGCCATTGGCATCTATTTTCTTAAAGAAATTTTTTGTGTTAATTTTTCCAGTCTCATCAATATAGATGTTTAGATCAAGGAAGTTCAATGATCTTTCTTCTATAGTAGGCAGTAACTCAATACCCCAAGAGTTATTCAGTATAGGGTCCAAAAACTCATCAACTGTCCAGTCCCTATTATCATAAATAATAATTATGTCATCTATAAAGCGACGATACATAATTAAATTCTCTCTATGTTTATTATTCAAAAAGTGCCAAGTTTCAAAGACTGCCATAAATAAGTTTGCATACGTTGGGGCCACCCTCGACCCCATAGCAGTTCCCCTTATCTGCTGGTATATGACATTATCAAATTTGAAGAAATTGTTCTCCAAAATGAATCTCATACTTTGTATCAAAAAGTTTTTTTGGGGGGGAGGGAGGTCAAAAACCCTGTCTACATATAGCTGAAAGCATTGTATACCAATGTCGTGCTGGATATTGGAATAAAGGCCAGTAACATCTAAACTGATAAAAATATAATTAGTCTTCCACTCAATCTTGTGTAACAATTGGATAAGATGTGCAGAATCCCTAAGAAATGATCCCAAATTCTTAACGACTGGATTCATAAAAGTATCCACATAGGCTGCTAAATTGGCAGTGAGCGAGTTAATTCCCGCTATGATGGGGCGTCCAGGTGGATCAAAAATCTGTTTATGGATCTTCGGTAAATGATAAAATGTTGCCAGTTGGGGGTCTTTAATTCTTAAATAACATTTCTCATTTTTATTTAGAATCCCCAATTTCTCTGCAGTGTCCAATAATGTCCCATATTTAACGATGGAGTCTCTATATTCATTTAAATTCGAAATTCTGTATGCGGCTCTGTCTGAAAGGATTCTATCTGCTTCTTTAAGATAGATCGCTCGATCTTGCAGAACAATCCCCCCACCCTTATCTGCTGCTCTAATTATTAGGTCACTGTCATTTCTCAGTGACAGCAACCCTTTTTGTTCTTCCTTTGTCAGATTTTTAACCCTATTCTTATTTAGGGTCAGGGATTCGAAATCTTTTAGAACTAGGTCAGTAAAGGTCTTCAGATGGTGGCCTTTATTCTGTATCGGATAAAAGTTTGATACACCTCTCAAACTTGTATGAATGATACCATTCTCATTTCCTATGGGATTCAAATTATTATTACCATTTATTACGAAATGGCGTTTTAATGTTAGTTTTCTAATGAACCTTTGTAGATCCATAAATAATTCCACGTCTTTGGAGACATTCTCAGGGCAGAATGAGAGTCCCCTATTCAATAATGCTACCTCATTCTCTGTTATTTTATGTTTGGAAAGATTGAATATGTTTCCCCTCCTCTCTAAAGTATTTCCCTTCCCATCTGTGGTGATAATACTGGGGGATACACTTATTGGTGACTGGGTTATTGTCTTGCACTTTTTAGTCTTTTTCTTTCCACGTGTTCCTCTTCTCTGTCTTTTCTTTTTCGTGGTACTTTTGTAAAATACTTTGTGATGGTGTTGGAGTTTTTCACTCGTCTGGGAAAAAAACAGTCCGTAGCAGATTCAGAATTTGACCCATCATGAACCGGATTTACACTCAGGTTTACATTTTTTCTATTTCCACACATATTAGGTTTCGTGGGTAACTTTATCGTTGGCCCAGGAACCTCTATATCAATGAGATTAGATTCTTTGTTAGTTATTGGTAATAAGGGGATAGTAATGGTTCCCTCTCCCTCTTCATTATCAACTACTGGAAGATCTATAATATTATTGGCCATCAACGCTGAATCTCTCTCAGCCATTGATACCAATAAATCCAAGGGACTAGTTTGACAAGGAGTATTTAAGTCCAAAAGACAATCCTTTCTAATGTTCTCCATCTGTAATTTTACCTGTTCTAAAAAACTCACAGGTGCACTTTGAGCTGGTATATTTCTATTTGGGGGTGAGGGAAGCTCACCACTTCCAGAAGTCTCCCCTTCCCCTGACTTACTCTCAGCTCTCTCTTCCTCCATGACTGCATTTTTAGACTTCTTCCTTCCTTTCTTTTTAGTTGTTTTTTTCTTTATATTTGGCTCACTGACGGTTGGGTTGACCACAACCTGATCTGGATCCGGGGTGGGGGCCTCCATCGGATCAGGAGCTGGTATAGTGGCCACCTCCTCAGTGAGCACTGGAGTGGGATGCGCCTCTTTGGCAGGGAGATTTTTAGGCGCAGTCATTTCCTCCTTTGTTTTTTTGGAGGTTTTCATGTCCTCCCTATCCCTCTGCAGTTTCTTAGATTTTTTTGCTATAATCTCCTGCTCTAACCTCAAAATTCTACTAGCAATATCAGAATTGAGTCTATTGAACTCAGGATGATTACTGAAACTCAACAACTCCTCAGATACAGCAGTAATCCTATTCACGAAAACATCAACCAATCTTATTCTCTTCTGAAAAAGGCACCCCAATAAATTAAACATACATTCTTTCAAAATACAGTCCCATTCATCAGTAAATTTAACATCGTGTGGAAATGGCGATTTTCGTTCCACTCTTAGTCCCCTCGGACATAATTTCTCGTCCATATATATGGACAGAAAACGTGCATCCAACTGATAATGAACTTCATCCTTCAGTAAATTCTCCAATTTATTAAAAGTTCTCCTCATTAACAATGTTTCCTCTTTAGTAAAGGTCTGTTCATTCTCCACATATGTATCCTCATAGAGGCTCCCTAGACCGATAGACTGGATGATCAGTCTCTCTCTAGAGGATAACCTATGCTGAAAATAATCCATAATGTCAGGATACTCTGTGCAGCTTCCAGGGAAGAGGTTTCAAACGACCCTCAAATATCTACAATAAAAAGGGAAATGGAGCGCACATAGAGTAATTTCCTTTTGTACAATTATCCTCAGTGCCCCCCTTTAGTGGAAGGACTCACCTGATTTGGTTGTGCAAGTCACAACCAACTAACTCCGCTCTCTCTTATGGTCGCAGCAGGTGCCCAGCAAAAGTAAGGATCCAAAGGGTTAACAGAAAGTGCTGGGTTTCATAGATCCACCGCGCTGACCTCCAGTGAAGACAAACAGAGTGATGTATAAAACTCTGTTTAATGGGTAATTTGCCTACCGGTTTCGTGATTTCAGTTATCACTTCATCAGGGCATCAAGAGCAGCAGTATTAACAAGATTTATATACACACAACAACATTATATGACTCCACCCTTCAATTATGATGGTGTTTCCTGTGGGAACGCCTCCTTCACACATGCAGGGTGGATAACATCTATTAAAAGACATATCAATAACAATAATTCATTAAAAACACCACATCTATTACAAAAACACTCTTCAATTCACAAATTAGATAAAAATGCACCAAGATCCACATGGGATTCAATCTGGCACCTCCAAAACTAAAAGCTTATAAAGTCAGCATTAGATCACTAAGCCATTCATACAGATAGAAAAACTCAGTAAGTGTATGTAGGGAGAACATACCTACTGGGGAGTTAGAAAAGATATATCTGTTATATGACCCCACCCATTCAGGTATGAAGGTAGCTCCACTAGGAACGCCACCCTCAAACCCTCTGGGTGGACAACATCCATTAAAAGGCATATAAATACAAAATAATATAATCTATGTAACATTAAAACACCACACATGAAGAAAGCATAAAAACCTCTCTAAATCATAAAATTAAAAAATAGTATAAAAATGCACAATGATCCACAGGGGATTCAATCCAGCGTTTCCAAAACTATAAATTCACAGGGCAAGCATTAGACCACTTGGCCATTTAAGTTAATTGAAAACTCATCTCAGTCATAATATGTGAAGAGAACCTACCTATTAGGAGTTTGAATATTTATTATTAAAGGGGACCTGTTTTCTATTATAATTCCCCATTATCTGATGGGCTTATAACTTAAAAAAATAAATAAATAAATAAAAAATATAATTTTTCATTTATTTAAAATACATGCATTAATATCAATAGAAACAAAAAAAAAAAAAAAAAAAAAAAAAAACTGAAGTTCAAACCCTGGACTCCAAAACTTGTGTTACCATTAAAAAATCAATTATCCACTAAGCTATAGGGGTGCTCACACTTACAACAATTTAAAGCTAGTCATGAATGTTATCTTCACCATTACCTGTATACACTAATAGTTGGTACCAACCACAGGGGAGGGATAAAAATAGTATCATCATTCTATCATACCTCTATATATATACACATACACTAGTAACGTGCACATAATGAGACAATTTTTATTAGAGTGATTAGAATAGGTCACTCACCTCATTCAAACCACCCGGCTGGAGGGTCTTTAGTTTGAATATCCAGTAGGTTTCCCTCTTTGCCAGCCGGTCTAATCTATTTGTGTTATTAAATGGTATATGATCTATGGGTGTGATTGTAAACTTCATCTCACCCCCATGTATTTCCGTACAATGTCTAGACAATCCATGGTGAAGCAATCCTTTTTTAATATTATACCTATGTGAATTTAACCGTTTGTGTAACTCCTGAGAAGTTCTACCCACATACTGTTTGTTGCATATACATTGGATAAGGTATATAACATAATCAGTCTGACAAGTTAGTCTGAATGCAATCTTGTATTCTTTTTGATCATCGTTTTGAGCATGAAAGGTGGTGACTTTATGGCCTATTATTTGGCAGCATTTACAACCCCTTTTATGACATTTATAGGAGCCTTTCTTTCCAGATATAGTCTCCACAATATTATTTTTTGGGTGGAGAGATCTCAAGACACTAGGGGCCAATACATTTTTTATAGTTGGAGCTCTCCTATAGGTGACTATAGGTTTAGGGGGCACCACTTTATTTAATATGGGATCATTTAGAACAATCTTCCAATGTTTTTGTAGGATGTCTCGTATATGATGGTGTTGTACTGAAAACATGGTTATAAAGCTGACTTCATTCTTACTGTCCATGTCCCTCTTGTTATTGTATTCAATAAGGTCATTCTGGGTTATTCCCTTGGCAGATTGATAGGCACGTTTTACTAAAGTTGAAGGATATTTTTTCTCATTAAATCTTCCCTGCAAAATTTTGCTTTGTTCTCTATAATCACGAGTAGAGGTACAGTTTCTCCTGATGCGTAAATATTGATTCTTGGGAATGTTACGTAGCCATGGCTTATAATGCCCACTGTGATAGTGCACATAGCCATTGGCATCTATTTTCTTAAAGAAATTTTTTGTGTTAATTTTTCCAGTCTCATCAATATAGATGTTTAGATCAAGGAAGTTCAATGATCTTTCTTCTATAGTAGGCAGTAACTCAATACCCCAAGAGTTATTCAGTATAGGGTCCAAAAACTCATCAACTGTCCAGTCCCTATTATCATAAATAATAATTATGTCATCTATAAAGCGACGATACATAATTAAATTCTCTCTATGTTTATTATTCAAAAAGTGCCAAGTTTCAAAGACTGCCATAAATAAGTTTGCATACGTTGGGGCCACCCTCGACCCCATAGCAGTTCCCCTTATCTGCTGGTATATGACATTATCAAATTTGAAGAAATTGTTCTCCAAAATGAATCTCATACTTTGTATCAAAAAGTTTTTTTGGGGGGGAGGGAGGTCAAAAACCCTGTCTACATATAGCTGAAAGCATTGTATACCAATGTCGTGCTGGATATTGGAATAAAGGCCAGTAACATCTAAACTGATAAAAATATAATTAGTCTTCCACTCAATCTTGTGTAACAATTGGATAAGATGTGCAGAATCCCTAAGAAATGATCCCAAATTCTTAACGACTGGATTCATAAAAGTATCCACATAGGCTGCTAAATTGGCAGTGAGCGAGTTAATTCCCGCTATGATGGGGCGTCCAGGTGGATCAAAAATCTGTTTATGGATCTTCGGTAAATGATAAAATGTTGCCAGTTGGGGGTCTTTAATTCTTAAATAACATTTCTCATTTTTATTTAGAATCCCCAATTTCTCTGCAGTGTCCAATAATGTCCCATATTTAACGATGGAGTCTCTATATTCATTTAAATTCGAAATTCTGTATGCGGCTCTGTCTGAAAGGATTCTATCTGCTTCTTTAAGATAGATCGCTCGATCTTGCAGAACAATCCCCCACCCTTATCTGCTGCTCTAATTATTAGGTCACTGTCATTTCTCAGTGACAGCAACCCTTTTTGTTCTTCCTTTGTCAGATTTTTAACCCTATTCTTATTTAGGGTCAGGGATTCGAAATCTTTTAGAACTAGGTCAGTAAAGGTCTTCAGATGGTGGCCTTTATTCTGTATCGGATAAAAGTTTGATACACCTCTCAAACTTGTATGAATGATACCATTCTCATTTCCTATGGGATTCAAATTATTATTACCATTTATTACGAAATGGCGTTTTAATGTTAGTTTTCTAATGAACCTTTGTAGATCCATAAATAATTCCACGTCTTTGGAGACATTCTCAGGGCAGAATGAGAGTCCCCTATTCAATAATGCTACCTCATTCTCTGTTATTTTATGTTTGGAAAGATTGAATATGTTTCCCCTCCTCTCTAAAGTATTTCCCTTCCCATCTGTGGTGATAATACTGGGGGATACACTTATTGGTGACTGGGTTATTGTCTTGCACTTTTTAGTCTTTTTCTTTCCACGTGTTCCTCTTCTCTGTCTTTTCTTTTTCGTGGTACTTTTGTAAAATACTTTGTGATGGTGTTGGAGTTTTTCACTCGTCTGGGAAAAAAACAGTCCGTAGCAGATTCAGAATTTGACCCATCATGAACCGGATTTACACTCAGGTTTACATTTTTTCTATTTCCACACATATTAGGTTTCGTGGGTAACTTTATCGTTGGCCCAGGAACCTCTCTTTACAATCACACCCATAGATCATATACCATTTAATAACACAAATAGATTAGACCGGCTGGCAAAGAGGGAAACCTACTGGATATTCAAACTAAAGACCCTCCAGCCGGGTGGTTTGAATGAGGTGAGTGACCTATTCTAATCACTCTAATAAAAATTGTCTCATTATGTGCACGTTACTAGTGTATGTGTATATATATAGAGGTATGATAGAATGATGATACTATTTTTATCCCTCCCCTGTGGTTGGTACCAACTATTAGTGTATACAGGTAATGGTGAAGATAACATTCATGACTAGCTTTAAATTGTTGTAAGTGTGAGCACCCCTATAGCTTAGTGGATAATTGATTTTTTAATGGTAACACAAGTTTTGGAGTCCAGGGTTTGAACTTCAGTTTTTTTTTTTTTTTTTTTTTTTTTTTTTTTGTTTCTATTGATATTAATGCATGTATTTTAAATAAATGAAAAATTATATTTTTTATTTATTTATTTATTTTTTTAAGTTATAAGCCCATCAGATAATGGGGAATTATAATAGAAAACAGGTCCCCTTTAATAATAAATATTCAAACTCCTAATAGGTAGGTTCTCTTCACATATTATGACTGAGATGAGTTTTCAATTAACTTAAATGGCCAAGTGGTCTAATGCTTGCCCTGTGAATTTATAGTTTTGGAAACGCTGGATTGAATCCCCTGTGGATCATTGTGCATTTTTATACTATTTTTTAATTTTATGATTTAGAGAGGTTTTTATGCTTTCTTCATGTGTGGTGTTTTAATGTTACATAGATTATATTATTTTGTATTTATATGCCTTTTAATGGATGTTGTCCACCCAGAGGGTTTGAGGGTGGCGTTCCTAGTGGAGCTACCTTCATACCTGAATGGGTGGGGTCATATAACAGATATATCTTTTCTAACTCCCCAGTAGGTATGTTCTCCCTACATACACTTACTGAGTTTTTCTATCTGTATGAATGGCTTAGTGATCTAATGCTGACTTTATAAGCTTTTAGTTTTGGAGGTGCCAGATTGAATCCCATGTGGATCTTGGTGCATTTTTATCTAATTTGTGAATTGAAGAGTGTTTTTGTAATAGATGTGGTGTTTTTAATGAATTATTGTTATTGATATGTCTTTTAATAGATGTTATCCACCCTGCATGTGTGAAGGAGGCGTTCCCACAGGAAACACCATCATAATTGAAGGGTGGAGTCATATAATGTTGTTGTGTGTATATAAATCTTGTTAATACTGCTGCTCTTGATGCCCTGATGAAGTGATAACTGAAATCACGAAACCGGTAGGCAAATTACCCATTAAACAGAGTTTTATACATCACTCTGTTTGTCTTCACTGGAGGTCAGCGCGGTGGATCTATGAAACCCAGCACTTTCTGTTAACCCTTTGGATCCTTACTTTTGCTGGGCACCTGCTGCGACCATAAGAGAGAGCGGAGTTAGTTGGTTGTGACTTGCACAACCAAATCAGGTGAGTCCTTCCACTAAAGGGGGGCACTGAGGATAATTGTACAAAAGGAAATTACTCTATGTGCGCTCCATTTCCCTTTTTATACTACCACAGGGGGAGACTGCTGTATACTACCACTGGGGAGGCTGCTGTATACTACCACTGGGGAGGCTGCTGTATACTACTACTGAGGCTGCTGTATATACCTCTGTGGCTGCTGTATACTACCACTGGGGAGGCTGCTATATACCACTGGGGGGGACTGTATACCTGTGCTGGGGTCCACCCTCGGCTTATACACGAATCAATAGGTTTTCCCAGGTTTTGGGGGCAAAAGTAGGGGGGTCGGCTTATACACGGGTCGGCTTATACACGAGTATATACGGTACTTCTACAAGGTCTTCGTTTATGAACATTACTCTACTTGGACACTTCCTGAAGGTCAGTTCTTGAGACCGCTCCTAAACTTTACAAGAGCAAAGTTACGAGGTTTTTTGTTGGACATTTCCTTCCTGTTCAATATACAAAAATTCATGACATTATTGAATTGCAATAATGTCACTTAGTACTAGTGCATCTCAATGAATTAGAATATCTTCAAAAATCAATATGCGAATAGAGTCCATGGAGCCTCGGTTAGGAGTCTCAAACACAGGACTAGCCAGATATCCCTCCAGGGAAGGACCTAGCCAAGGGGTGGCTGCTTGTGGAGAACACCATTACCACCATATTAATTGGCCCTTTCAGTCAATATCCAGCTCTTTTGCAAGATTAGAGATATGACAAGGGAATACCAAGGCCAGGTATCCATCCACAGACAGCTGTTTCGGGGTGTTGCCCCTCATCAGTGTGGAGTAGGATTCTGGCTAGGTGGGAGCAATGCCTAGGAGACCAACATCACAAAGCATTCACTGATCTCAGGGAGACCAGTCCAAGAACACACTGTGGGCAGCCGGCTAAAGCGCTCAACACAGTGAATTCCTAGGCGCATTGCCCCCTGCGAATTATGAATATGCAAATAGAGTCCGTGGAGTCTCGGTTAGGAGTCTCAAAAATCAATGTCATATTGCCCCATTTCTGTGGGTTTCTGAAAGCTCTGAAACACGATGATGGTAATGTGTTACCAATGGTTTTCCTGGTTACAGTGTTCCCAGCTGCCTTGAGACCATTAATAAGTGTAGTTTTAGGCTGATCTCTCACCTTCCTCATGATCCTGGATACTCCACGAGGTGAGATTTTCTATGGAGCCCCAGATCGATGTGGATTGACCTCATTTTGTATTTCTTCCATTTTCTCTCTAATGCGCCAACAGTTGTCTCCTTATCACCAAGCATCTTACTTATGGTTTGTAGCCCATTCCATCCTTGTGCAGGTCCAGGATCTTTTCCCTGACATCCTTAGAAAGCTCTTTGGTCTTGCCCATGTTGTAGAGGTTACAGTCTGACTGATTGAGTGTGTAGACAGGAGTCTTTTATACAGGTCACAATGTAAGACAGCTGTCTATAATGCAGGTAACAAGTTGATTTGGAGCGTCTAACTGGTCTAAAGGAGCCAGAACTCCTAATGGTTGGTAGGGGATCAAATACTTATTTCTCTCTTCAAAATGCAAATACATCTATATACTTTAAATAATGTGATTTTCTTTTTTTATGTTTGATATTCTATCTCTCATGGTACCTTTACATGCCGCTACAGAAGGTTGGAAACAACCGGGTGTCTCACGTGCACGAGCACGTTCCATCGGTTGCAAACGGTACCCGATACCGCCTTTACACGCTGCTACAAAGTGCTCTACAGAAGGTTTAATCTATCTCTGGAGGCACAGCCGGGTGCCACAAGTTACCTTCTGCAGAGCACAGTCCCTCATTTACATGCTGCTACAGAGGGTAATATGGGAGGACCTGGTGCAGCAGGGACAACACATAGGCGTGCCAGAGTTGTGGATTACGAGACGCTGATGATTGGACAATGCTATAGCATCATGATTGGCCAGGCAGCGCAGGAAGGCTGGCTAATACATGATGCTATTGCAATTGTGTAGTGTGACTGGTCAGCTCCTTAAATATGCCGCCCTACGCAGCGACAACCAATCGTAACGCAGGAGCTTCCACCAATGATCGCTGAAGGGGGGCGGTTTCCCGGAGGCTGTGTCACGCCCTAGGGAGTTAACTAGGTGACGAAAAAACCTTCCTGTACCTCATTTAGACGCCGCTACCATCGTGTTGAAACCAACCTGTTTTAGAGCACTGCTTTGAAACAGGTGTCGACAGTGACGGGTGGCAACAAGCTAGTTTACACGCCGCTACCTCGGGTTGATTTGACGGTGCAAGATACATTTGTCTCTGACACCCGGTTGTTTCCAACCTTCTGTAGCGGCGTGTAAAGGTACCATCACTGTTAAAATTAATCTACCCTTACCATTATAGATTGTTCATGTCCTTGTCAGTGGGCAAACTTACAAAATTAGCAAGGGATCAAATACTTATTTCCTTCACTGTAAAGGGGAGAGAGTACAAGGGGAGAGAGAATGCACAGGGGAAAAAGAGAGTACACAAGGGGAAGAGAGAATGTACAGAAGGAGAGAACGCATAGGGGATAACGAGCAGCAGCGCCTGCCAAACCACCGCCACCCCATGCAGCAGCGGGTTCCTCCCGCCTTCCATGGTGGCGCTGATATTATTTGCGGAAGTATTCAGACTAATTTATCCCGTAATTGGACACATTCTAGAATTGCCCGATGTGATAGAATTGGGCCTCCGTTTAGTAAGTTATGTGTTCCCATTAGAGCTAAACTAGCAGCTGATCGACTCTACATGCCCAAAAACAACTGGAAACCAAGTATAACGCTTTCCGTCTGGACTAACCTTGATGAAAGTGGTCATGATGGAAGAGTTCCTATGCACAAAAAAATATCATCTTTGAATGATGCCAGATGGGTCTAGGTTGGAATGTTTCCTTAAAATACATCACCATTTCTCTTTTCCAATCTGATGTTTGCATTGTTAAGATATGCAGTATTTTTCCATCTGTGTGTTCATGTTAGCTATATATGTATATATACTATTATGCTATAAATTCCACTTTCATACACAAATGCACTGCACTCATCTTTATTTAATGGGGCAAACATTCCTCGAGTCCTATATATGAATCACCTCTTGTTTGGAGAATTCCTCACTTGCTCATATTTTCACACCTATGAATAACACTATTCATTAGATGGAGAGAGCTTGTTTGATATTATACCCGATACATTTTTTGGGGGATATTAGAAGAAAATAACGACCTCACACTATCAATATATAGACTTATAAAGCTGGAACAGAAAATCCAGAGAGGATTACGTCCACCCAGAATTCACTTGCAAATCAAACATAATGAGTAAATTATAAAGAATAAGTGCGGATGGTAAAATTTTCCATATGTATTGACTAGTATATCTCATGAACTAGTATATTAATTTAAAGGGAACCTGTCACCTCGATCTACCTCCCTAACCTGTCACTAGCTGTCCCTGCACCTTCCTAGCTGATCACTAACCATCCCTGTCTCACCTAAAAGGGCCCTATAAAGATGAAGAAAAAGAGTAATATACTTAGGCTGGGAACACACTGGCGTGAAGAAAGAACGGTCAGATTCCCATCCAGGAGAGTTGGACGAGTTTCATCCTTTTTTTGATCCATGTAGCATGCAACTGCTATGCGAGTGTCCGACATTTTTCTCAGATCACATCCGAGTGGTGTCCGTGTGACGTCCGGGTGCCATGCATTTTGTTTCTCAGCAGCTCTTTACTGTATAATCATTTACATGAACATTTTACATTGTTCTCAGCTGCAGAATGAGAATGTATCAGTGAAAAAAACAGATGACTCTTGGATGGTCCATGTGCGGTCCGTGATTTTGTAGGACCCATAGACTTGCATTGGCGAATGGCGAGTCTTGGCCGTGACTCGCATACTGTCGCAGCATGTTGCAACTTTTTTCTCATCCAGACTCTGGATGAGAAAAAAAGCGTCTGACACACAGTAATCTGATCTGAGTCATTAAATAACATTGGTCCTCGTGTAATGAGAGATTTTCTCGCATTGCACTCGTCCATTTTTGACGCCAGTGTGTCCGCACCCTTACATACAGTCTGGGCGTCATCGATCCCATGATCTCCTCCTCATTTGAAATTCCCGCCTCTTCTGATGTATATGCACCTGCAGGAACGTCATATACGGCCTGGTGTGGTGTGGGGGCTGGTCACGTGGTACAGCATGGCTGCGGCGCATGCGCAGTGCACATGTTGAAGCCAATGCGTACCACGTGATCAGCCCCCACAATGCACTGGGCCGGATATGACGTTCTGGCCGGTGCATGTACATCTGAAAAGGCGGGAATTTTCAAATGAGGAGGAGATCAAGGGATGGATCGGTGAAGCCCAGCGGGGCATGCTGCAAGCAAGCAAGGAGGAGGAATGGAGCCCCGGAGCCTGCCCACCACAGACTACATGTAAGTATATAACCCTTTTTCTTAATCTTTTATAGGGCCCTTTTAGGTGAGACAGGGATGGTTAGGGATCAGCTGGAAAGGTGCAGGGACAGCTAGGGACAGGTTAGGGAGGTAGATAAAGGTGACAGGTTCCCTTTAACACACACACATATCCTGTATGTATGTATATATAAATATATATATATGTATATATATATATATATATATATATATATATATATATATATAACAAAAAAGGGGATTCAGTACAATCTTGAGGAAAAATTAGGGTGCAAAAATCCTGTATACGGTGTTTAAACGTACGATATAAAAGAAAAACCAGGCAGCACAACCAACAAATCAATAAAAGGGACACCCTTTATTGGAGCCCTCAGTGGTGCAACGTTTCGACCGGTGATGGTCATTGTCAAGCACTTTGTGCTTAACAAAGACCATCACCGGTTGAAATGTTGCACCACGGAGGGCTCCAATAAAGGGTGTCTCTTTTATTGATTTGTTGGTTGTGCTGCCTGTTTTTTTCCTATGTATATATATATATAAATATATGTATATATATATATTTAACTCAAGTTGTGACACACTGTTTGCATACGGCAGGATGCAAAATCAAGCAGGCACAGCGTACACCGAAGGCCACAACCAAGTAGTGGAAATTGTATACAGAAACATTTGCACAGCGTATGGGCTAAGTCCCCCGAAGTCCAAGTGGGAGACCCCATAAAAAGTGGTGGAGAATCAAAAGGCTAAAATCCTGTGGGACCTCAAGATCCAGACAAATCAGTAGTTGTTGGCTAACCAGCCAGATATCATGATAGTAGTCAAGGAGCAGAAGACAGCAATGTTAATAGATGTGGCAGTGCCAAATGAAAGCAACATCAGAAAGAAGAATATAAGAAGCTGGAGAAATACGAGGGCCTCAAAGAAGAACTGTAGAGGATGTGGAAGTTGAAGGCCACAGTGATTCCAGTGGTGACAGGAGAACTCAGAGCAGTGACCCCTAGGATGGAAACATGACTACAACAGATCTCACAAGCAACATCTGACCTCTATGTCCAGAAAACAGCAGTACTAGGAACAACTAAGATCCTGTGCAGAACCCTCAAACTCCCAGGAGAGGACCTGAGAATAAGGGAAGGACAAGTAATCTCCCACACAGGGGGTGAGAAGGTAGTTTTTTATATATATATATATATATATATATATATATATATATATATGGTAATTTGGTCCTCTCTGCTGTCATTGTATAATTATGAGTAATGGCAGGGTTGTTGTCACTGCTACTGACACCTGTCGTAGCTCACTCTACTCCTTCACAATGAATCTCTTTATTATTCGCAAACTACTATAATTTTTTTCAGTGCTGCTGTTTTTCCACATTTTACTGAATGGATTATTTGGCCAAGGTTTTATTGCTTTATCTCCATATGTGTAATTCTGAGCTGTGAGCTCTTTCCTCCTCTAACTATCCAGACTTAAGCTAAAATGGCTGCTGCATTCCCTACTTCGACTTTTATAAAGGGTCTGATAGTCCCTCCTGATTGGCTACTCTATGTCATGTGATATGATAGCTGCAAATTAATATGTGGAAGCCCACTCGGTCATGCCTGAGGTCAGATCAGTCTTCTGTGATTATAGAATATGAAGTGGATTCCTGGAGTAAATATAGTGAGATCCTGCAGAATCTGCCTGCGAGATATAAGATTATTGGTCCTCTCTTGAAAATAAACTCCAATGTACAGCTGAATGTGGTATCTGCAGTCTACCTTCCTCATTTTCTGTGTTTGGGAGGAAAACGTAAAGCCTGCAATGACCAGCTGCCGCCTTACTACCACCATAGTGGCCATGTCACCACCACCGCTGGAGTGGCCCCCTCCCCACGCCTGGAGCGGCCATCTCACAACCCCACCACGACTGGAGCTGCCACAACCCCCCACCTATTGTCTTCTCCCCATCATCCTATAGAATGTAACCCCATGGGGGCAGGGTTCTCTTCCCTCTTTACCAGTCTGTCATTGTTAATTTGTTCACTGTATCCTATATCTGTAGTTTGTATGAAACCACTTCTCTGATACAGTCCAATGGAATTAATGGTGCTATATACTGTAAATCATAATAACAAAAATAGTAATAATAATAATAATTGTCAAGTGTCCGTGTGGTGCCCCTGTGGACCGGTCGCCACTAGAAGGTGCAGCAACCGGGATCGGTAAGTTCAACACCCAAACACACACCCAACACACTCCGGTTCCCAAGACTAGGGACTCTATGTCCAGCAAAGGGATGGCGGAAGGAGGCAAGTGGAGGGTGGGGAAGTTATACAGGAAACGGTCAGGAAGGAGGGAAGTAAAACCAGAAAACACCACAGGAAGTTAGTTCAGTAGTGAGTGAGTAGTCAGCAGACATGTTCAGTCAGATGAAGATGAGAGAACACCATCACTACACGAAACTGAAAGGACACGGACCCGGCGGCCTGTACCACCATGAGGCTTGTCCAGGTCATGGGCTACAGATCATAGAGAGACGGAAGAAGTTCTAGGGGCATATTTAGTGAGCAATCCACCTGTGTGCCAAAATTAGTGGGAAAGATGAAGAAGAGGTGGCCAGGACGCTCTATGCTCCAACCACGAAACCGGCGGGGTGTGGGGTCTTTATATCCCATGTTCCAAAACCCGGGGCAGCGAAGAGAAGGCCCCCATACTAGGGCCATGGGACCAGACAGGTTGCTCAACAAAGGCCCGTGGCTGCTGAATCGTAACTTTGCGTGAGAGAAAGAGAGGTCCATGGAAAGGAACACAAAAGGGGGTGATCTGAACGAGTCATCTCAGCTGCTAAGAGACTACCGAAGCCCCCACTGCACTGTCTTTTAACTTGAACATATGCCGAGAAAGCTAAGCAAACTGGGTTGAAGATCAACACTATGTGAGACTGTCATTTCTGCACCTTAGGAGAGGTAGACAGAATCACTGAGCCGACAGCAGCAGCCTGCCTGAGAGTGACTCTGATCTTTGCCGTACAGTCAGCCCGATCCCGCTGGCATCCCTGCACCTCCAGTGAATCCATCACTTCCATAGACTTTATGGTTGCCCTGGGGACTTGCTCTTCCCGTGGAGAGCTAAACCATCATAGCTGCTACTCCCATCATCCAGAGAGGTCCCGACTGCAGCAGTGGCTATACCAGCCGCATTCCACGGTTGGCATCATGACAAAACTATTTTGTTTTACTTTTTATATTTTTCTTTCATCCCTTTTTTCAATTTCCCCTTTTCAATTGATCACCCGAGGAGGGAATCTCGAAAAGGGTTACGCCACCATGACATCCCGCAGCCCAGACGATGATGTGAGGCCCCGGTTCCGAGTACCCCACGGTCCCTGCCAGGGGCGAGTCATCCGACTAGTTATTTAATACAAAATCCAGCAAAGTGATCTTATTTGCTGTGTGGAACTGTTGTATTTGTATAATAATAATAATAATAATAGTCATGTAATCTGTAATTTAGGGGATATTTTTGCTCTGAATTGCCCCAATCAAATTGCAAATTATTCAAAATCACTAGGATCTGTGAATTTCATAAAATTTTGCTCAAATTTTATCATCTCTACTAAAAGGTTTGCAAATACAACAAAACGATTAAAATAAAAAAGCCTCCTACTGTCCTTATCCACATTATATTACTAGATCCTGTTGATATAATCTGATCTTTTTCTTATTAGTTCAAAGGAGATCTTAAAGGAAACCTGTCAGCTCTTTTGTGCTTATTAAACTACAAGTGCCACCTTCACCAGCGCCTATGCTGCATTTTATGAAGGTGGTTCTTATCCCCCTCCCCCCCATGTAAATCAAATTATGGGTCAGATGGGTCTTCTTTCCGTCCGGTCCACACGGCCTTCTGGTCTTTCTCCGCCTCTTCGTTATTCTCAGTGCCGCTTCTTCACCATTCCCAGTCCCAGTGGCGTAACTTCAGGCCCAGGGGCCCCGATGCGAAAGCTCCAATGGAGCCCCCAATTATTGCAAATCTTTAATAGTATTAGTCTTTTTCTATAGGCCAAAGGGACTTTTGGGGCCCCCCTAAGCTGCAGGGCCCTGGTGCGATCGCAACCCCTGCACCTATTGTAGTTACGCCCCTGCCAAGTCCTCTTTCAGGCACCTGCACAGATTCCTCTATGTTTACGAAGGCGCCCTGGGCTCCACCCTACCGTGGGCAGAGCATCATACTGCAATACGGCTGCATGAACCTCAGGCTCGCGCAGGCATGATGCAATCAAACGCTCTGCCCACAGTAGGGCCGAGCTCAGGGCACCCGGATGAAGACTGGAACCTGAGAAGAGGTGGCGCTGAGAAGAGCGAAGAGGTGGAGGTAGACCAAAGAGGTGGTAAGGACCGGACGGAATGAAGACCCATCTGACCCATAAGTATGAATTAACATACAGGGTGGGAAAGTTTATAAAGTTGTTTATTCGGTGTATCGGGTTGGGGGTAAGGAGATAAAATGCAGCATAGGGGCTGCTGAAGGTGGTGATTTTAGTTTCAAAAGCACAAAGAGGTGACGGGTTCACTTCAATGTGAAATTGAAGGTGACTTTTGCCCCCTTGTTGGGGTTTTGACGTTTGAAAACTTAAAAAAAAATAACAAACAACCACAACGAACGAACAAAAAAAGCACAAAAAATGTAAAAAGTTACGTTGTTTGGTGAGTGTAGACAAAACGTAATAATGCCAGAATGCTTCCAGAGGGAAGGGGTTAATAGAAACTTTTTGACGATGGCCAAGTCACCCAAGATCATTTAGGAAATCTTACAGAACTCGCTCATAAATCAAAGTTATTCAAAGCTGGAAAATTCCTTTAAGTGTTTAGCTAAGCTCCATTTACAACTTAAGTCTCACACTATCAGCCCGATGACTTCATAAATCAGAGCTGCACAAGGAAAATAATTATACAAGTTTTCATCAATGACGAGAAGGGCTCTTAATTTCTACCCGGATTGTTGTGCGGAAAAGGACATCGGAGAAAAATAAAATCAATGTAACTTTATTGTTTTTATTTTAGGTTTGGCTGTTTTATAGGCAAGTGTAAACTCTTTTGTGGTTTTCCTTACAGTCGTGTCTTTCTTCTTGTGATATGTCTTTAATAAGTCATTCTGCTTGTCAACGTGCCAAGATAGATTTCCTTCGGGCGGACTTAAAAGTGATTTTGTCCCGTTCCCTGCGTGGATTGAAATGATCTCAGAACAGCAAACATTAAACTTCCCTCTAGACCGTTAGATTTTCTGAAGTGTTAAAATAACATTAAAAGGATAACAATATTTAAATGTATATTATATAAAAATGTATGATCAACATAATAAAAATCCTTGTGCTTGAGCGTGGGATAAACATCTGCTTCATCATGGGCTACCAAAAGTGAAATGAAGGCTATTTCAACGATTAGATATGTATGTTTATAAACATATTTCTGATTTACAAGGAATTTTACCCAAATTTTTAATTTGTGAAACATTTTTTTAATTGTGCTTAAAGGGAACCTGTCAGTTGGATCTAGCCCTCTCTCCTGTCACTAGCTGTCCCTACACCTTCCTAACTATTCCCTAACCATCCCTCCAGTGCTTTCATTGTGAGGGTATGTGCCTGTACAGCGTACCGGAAAATATGCAGAGGGGGCGGAGCAATATGGGGACTGCCGTCCACTGCATGATGTCCACTGCCTGGTGCACAGGATCTCCTGGCCGCCCGACAGCCCCCTCCCCATTTCTTAATCACGGCTGGCGCTTGACAGCAGCCCCAACCCCTCGCTCCTTAATCACAGCCGCCGCCAGTGCCTGACAGCACCCCCTCTCCTCCCGCTCCTCGCCTCAGTACTGGTAAATATTCTATTACAAAAAAAGCACTGCGTCCCTCTCTGTGCTAGATGGGCCCTATAACGATTATGAAAAATGAATTAGAACTTACATATGGTCTCCATATAGGAGACTGGAAAGGCGGGCTCTGGGCTCCATGATTCCCTCCTCACAGTGTCCAAGCACACCCCGCTGAGCGTCATCCATCCTGCTGCTTTCCCACGTCATTTTGGAATCTCCCGCCCTCCCGGACGGTGTAATGCCTTGGCTGGAACTTCATGTCCGGCCTGGTGCATTATGGGCCTGATCATGTGATCGGCCCTGCTCCGCGCATGCGCAATGCGCATATTGAAGCCAGGCTGATCACGAGATTAGTCCTATGATGCACCGGGCTGGATATGATGTTCCGGCTCGGGCATTACACGGGCAGAGAGGGTGGGAGATTCGAAAATGAGGCGGGAAAGCAGCAGGAGGGATGACACCCAGCGGGGTGTGCTTGGACACCGTGAGGAGGGAATCATGGAGCTCGGAGCCCGCCTTTCCAGTCTCCTAGATGGAGACCATATGTAAGTTCTGATTCATTTTTCTAAATCGTTATAGGGCCCCTTTAGCTCAGAGGGGGATGATTAGGGAACAGTTAGGAAGGTGTAGGGACAGCTAGTGACAGGAGAGAGGGCTAGATCGAGGTGACAGGTTCCCTTTAAATTAGTGTTTTTTGCAAGGTGTAACAGCCTGAATGAAAGGGTCATGGTAAACAGACAGGATAAGAGAAGACGCGGTCTTGTGGGTATCATGTAGCAAGAGGCAGGAGGAAGATGATTATTATATATTTCTTCTTGATTTAGTTAAGCGTAACTACGCATTTCGGCAGTCTAGCCACCTTCATCCTCATTCAGTGAATTCAATGAATTAATAATAAATAATACTAATAATAATCCACATTCAGTGAATGAAGTGAGTGAAACGCATATACACTGTGTTCCAAATTATTATGCAAATGTTCTTTTTTTCTGATTCTCTTAGGGCCCTTTCACATCAGCGTTTTTCATAATTCGCGGCAGATGCGGTGAAAAAACCGCATCTGCCGCGTTTGCCGCATAACGGTTCCACTTGCGGCACAGTTGCGGTTTTTTCAATGTAAAGTATAGGCGTACTTGCGGCAGGTGCGGCAAGTGCGGTTTTGCACTTGCGGCAGGTGCGGCCGCGAAAAAAACCGCAGTAAGCCGCGGTTTTTTTCGCGGCCGCACCTGCCGCAAGTGCAAAACCGCACTTGCCGCACCTGCCGCAAGTACGCCTATACTTTACATTGAAAAAAACCGCAACTGTGCCGCAAGTGGAACCGTTATGCGGCAAACGCGGCAGATGCGGTTTTTTCACCGCATCTGCCGCGAATTATGAAAAACGCTGATGTGAAAGGGCCCTTAAATGATCAGTGCAAATGACAGTCAGTGTAATAAAAGTCATCACCCGTTAGAGTATACATCAAATTTTATTGACGAAATCTCCTAATGATAACAGTATAATCTTCAAAATTTAAAAAACTCTAAATTTACTGTTCCAAATTATTAGGCACAGTAGAGTTTCTAAACATTTGATATGCTTTAAAGAACTGAAAATGCTCATTTGTTGAATTTGCAGCATTAGGAGGTCACATTCACTGAAATAAAAAGCTATTTAACTCCAAAACATCCTAACAGGCCAAGTTACATGTTAACATAGGAACACTTCTTTGATATCACCTTCCAAAGAACCCTGAGACACAATACCATCAATGGGTTTATTAAAAAGAAACAAAAAAACAACCCTATGACACTAAAAACCAATTTGCATAATGATTTGGAACACAGTTTATTATATAGAGTCATTACACACAGAGTGATCTCTTTCAAGTGTTTATTGATGTTGATGTTGATGATTATGGCTTACAGCCAATGAAAACCCAAACATCAGGATTAAAGTAAGGAGGATGAAGGGTTAAAAACCACTCTGACGTATTCCACAAGACATCAAAGGATGAATATAATATTGATTTATTACTCAACGTGTTTCAGGGCTCCCAGAAACGCCCTGCATCATGGCAATATAATATTGATTTTTGATGATATCCTAATTCATTGAGATGCACTAGTATATTGTGAAGGCTTTATTGTTCCATCAGGTGCATACAGGGCAACGTTTCGGTCACAATGGACCCTTCTCCAGCCAGGCTGGTAAATATAATATTGATTTATTAGTTAATACATTTCAGGCCTCCCTGAAACGCCCTGAATCATAGCAATATGACATTGATTTGTTCTGAGGAACGGACTGTTGCGCTCTGAAACAAGTTGACTAATAAATCAATATTATATTCACCCTTTGATGTCTTGTGGAATAGAGCAGCGTGGTTTTTAACCCTTCATCATCCCTGCTCTATATGCACTTCACTGGAGACTGCATCAGTCGCGATCTGCTTTTATAGTGGTTGTGACTCTCACAACCACACAAGGTGAAACCTCTGATGCCTATTTAGGTCACATTTTATCTCTCAGACCCTTCATCCTCCCTACTTTAATTTTCTGAGATAATGACCGTTGGGTTTTCATTGGCTGTAAGCCATAATCATCAACATTAACAGAAATAAAGATGTGAAACAGATGACTCTGTGTGTAATGACTCTATATAATATATGTGTTTCACTTTAAGTATTGAATTACTGAAGTAAATTAATTTTTGATGTTACTTTTTGCAATTCATTGAGATGCACCTGTATGGCAGTATGGCAGAATTGACTTGTGCCGTTGATGTGAAATCCTCAATGTGTCAGTGGCAGCAGGTTTATTACAAGGGTGGTGCTGTTTGTGGAAAAATGATCGATTTCTTCTGGAATTAACAAAAATATTAGAATTATATTATGTGCATATATTTATTCTTTAATTTATTTATTATGCATTGTTCATATAGCCCTATTCATACTACAGTGATCAGAGCATGGATCACCCACATTTGACAAAAAGAGAAAAAAAGGATACTATCCAGAAATCCCTCTGAACAATGGGAGCTTTATATATCTGCCATATACTGGTGAAGAGCGCCTTATATACAACGCTAATTACCTTATGTGAAGGACTGGACAATGTCAGTCTTATGCCAGTTCTTTATTTAACCATCCAAAGCCTCTATGGTGTCCAGCTGACTACTTAGTGTTATTTATTACCAAAGAGACATTGAACTGTCATTTATTTTCTCCGACTGTGGGATGATGTATATGATTATAATGCCTTCTAGATTGAATCCAACCTGCTGCATCCGCTGCTACATAATCCAGCAATAATTCTACCAATGTGACCACACCGGAGGTTGGCAGCTGTGCACCGGGAGTCCGGCCAGACATGAAGTGACAGGTATCTCTATCTCCATAGTGTGCTGCACATTCTGAATGCTTCCACTTACTGGCAGTCACAGAAAGAAAAGGGCCCCTGTGTAAGAACAGTAAATGTGGCCCTTTTTAGTCCAATAACTTATCAAAATGCACAATTCCACCTGCTTTGGAGGAAGGAATCGGCCCTACCCAGGGGCGTAACTACAATAGATGCAGGGGTTGCGATCGCACCCGGGCCCTGCAACCTAGGGGGGCCCCAAAAGTCCCTTCGGCCCATAGAAAAGACTAATACTACTAAACATCGGGGCCCCGAGGCCTGAAGTTACACCACTGGCCCTACCCCTTGGGCCCCTGTGCAGCTGCGCAGGTTGCACCAATGATATGTCCGCCCCTGCTTCCAGGGTTTGTTTGCACATTCTCTATCAGTCTTGTACCTCCAATATAAAACCTATTGTATAAAATTAATACTTTTTTAATCTCGTGAGAAGAAACCCCAATTTTTTTCATTTTTATAAGACTTTCATTTTTTCATCCCTACCTTCCAAGAGCAATAACAGACCCCGCGCATCACATAAGGAGCATGACACCAATGACACCAGTCAGGTCATGACATTTCTTCCCTCCTAAGTCTTCCCTCATCATCTGTGACTAAGTTAATTTAGAAGTGGAAGGAACAGAAGCAACTCAGCCACAAAGTTGGGACTCCGTAACGTTACAGAGCGTAAGGCCTAGTGCTGTGGAGTAGTGATGGGAGCACCCACCAATGTTCGAGTTCAATGGACACGGACAGAGTTTTTTTAAAGTCTGAGTTCGGGACCGGACTTGACCCAAACTTGAGTCCGAACCGTGAACTCGAAATTTAAAGTTATGAACTGGGGGGCTAGGAGGGCAGTGAAAAGAATGAAAACATTGATTATACATCAGCCTTATGCTTAAAGGGTCCTCGTGCTTGTACTACTGTGGCCGCTCATTAACTTCCTGATTATTCACCAGTGAGAGGCTCAACAGTCAATCACAGATGCTGACACAGAGAGTGGGCATCTGTGATTGGCTGTAGGAGTGACCTGGTGACCTGGAAACAGCACATACACTTTAGCATCTACTGTTCAGAGATCAGAAAAGTCACCATTGCTCTGCTGACCCCATAACTACAGAGTTCAGACCTCCTCTGGTAACATCAGCACAAACACTGCGCTTGCCGGGAGCTTCATGACCAAGCAACTGCATCCATACATCACCAATCAACCTGCAGACGTACTTCAACAAGCACAATACCGAGCAGCTGCAGACGTACATCACCAATCACAATGCCAAGCATCGAATGGAGTGGTATAAGCTGCTTCTGGACTCTGAAGGTTCTCTGCAGTGATGGATCACACTTCCCAATCTCATAGTCTCGAAGTATGATGGAGGAGTCTTGGTTTTGTGGATGCCAGGAGAATATTGCCCACCTGACTACATTGTGCCTGCCGTAAATCTTGGTGGAGGAGGGATAATGTTATGGACTCCTTAACTTCAGCACCTTGCTTCAAGCTTTGTGGGAAAAGTTTGGAGAAGGGGAAGGCCCTTTCCTGTTCCTCATATTTGTGCCCTGTGCACAAAGACCCTATAGTCATGGTTGGGGGAGCTTGGTGCGAGAACATGAACGACCACAGAGAGACTGGACATCATCCCCATCCAACAACTCTGGGATACACTTAGAATGAAGAATGTGATCATGGCCTCACCCAAAGTGTCTGACTCCATAAATAATCTGGTTAATTAATTTTGATATACTGTATCAGACATGGCAATAGCAAATATGCTTATTTTTTAATTTCTTTATTAGTAAGAAAGAAGAAAGGATTCACTCAACTCATTTTTTCTAGCACCCCCGCCAATGAGCTGTTCCCATTGGCACCACCGGCTGAAACTACTTAGTTCTGGAACGGCACTGCACAGCTCCATCGACAGAATGGTAATCGGGCTCAGAACTGCACATCCGCCCCCTATTCGTACAATTAGGGGGCAGATATGCACAACCCCATGGCCAGTATAAGGCTGATGAAGTTGTGCTGTGCAGCTTTGCAACTGAGTAGTTCCAACCGGTGTAGGCACCGGGTGCCGCTGATAGGCTGGTGTGCCGGGTGTTGCACCCCCACCAATCATACATTGTTGATCTTTCCTAAGGATAGGTCATCGATGTTAAAACACTGGAAAACTCAGTTAAGTATCCCTGTGGTTTTGCTATAGGAGAACTGAACACTTGCTACTAGGTTTTCCTACAGCTGTTCGTTGAGGACACATAAAGATCAACAAACAACCCCTTAAAGTATTCGGAGAATAAAACTAGTAATGCATTAACAAGCCCACAATAACATAATAAAGTTTTCATAAGCAAGGATTTTATCCTCAACTCTACATGTTGTAGAATTCATAAGTCTTATAATCTGTTATTTCCGCTGACGTTTGCTCCTTATTTCATATGTTTACTATAAAAATAACTAAAACTAAATGCAGCAGTAGTTCTACAATTCTGTCCCGAGGCAAGATTGTTAGAGAAACATGGAAAGGACATGGTAATAGAATTTAATATATCCTTAGAATGGCTGACATTAACATATGGAAGACAAAAGGCAATTATGTCATTTGTAGCAGGAATGCCACACAGAAGAAAGCTGGCGAACGGCCAGAATGTGCAGAATGTTACAGGATAAAGGAAGCCAACAAAATTCTGTTTTCGTTGAATATGTGTGGAAATGTTTACCGGTTTCTTAGGTTTGAATGTTCGTTCTTCTTACATCTATTAGGTAGTGTTTAAGCCGCATGCTTACCAACTCTTTCGAAACGTTCTGAAGCTTTGCAGAAAAGGGTTTGTTCTCCTGGACTCCTAGAAGTCACATCTACCTATGCTCAAAGTTACTTACCTTGTTTATGCCAATCAGGACCAGCAATATTGATAAAGCTGTCTGCATGGGCGTATCTACAATAGGTCAGGAGTTGCACTCGCACCCGGGCCCTAGAGCCTAGGGGGCCCCAAAAGTCTCTTTGTCCTATAATAAAATACTAATGCTATTAAAGATTTGCAATAATTGGGGGCTCCGTTGGAGTTTTTGCATCAGGGCCCATGAGCTTCAAGTTTCGCCACTGCGTCTGCATGATTACCCCATAGCTATAGCTTTATATTTATCCTGGAGATTGCTTTAAAGGAAATATTCTGCTACATCAACCTCTTTCCAGTTTTCCAATTAGGGTGTCATGTGCTTAAGTGGTGCTGACATTGCTGGATGCTGCTGTGTATGTTGTTTGTCTTAAAGAGCTTTAAAAGCTGCATGAGGTGTAGTTGTGAAGGTCTTTGCCTCCTGTGTTGTGCTCCATAACAGCATTTACTATTATGTTTAGTTGCTGGTTGAGGGGTTAATGTTTGACTCACCTGGAATCCCCTCCCCCTGGCTTTAAATAGCCTTCACTCTCCTCTGTCAGAGGCTGCTGAAAGAGATATTTGCTCTAGGTCTTGGTGATGTGCTGTTGCTGAGCTGCCGGGCTGACGTCTTTCCTTGGGAGTAGCTGTGATCCTGGATCCATGGTTGCAGGTAGGGTCCCTCAGCCTAGGGCTATTCAGGAGCCAGGGAATAAGGTGGAGACTCTGACCTCCTCACCATCACAGGTACCTCCGAGAGTAGGGCAAGCTAGGGATCGCCAGGGTAAGGGTCAAATTAGCTCTTCCTGATCCCTTCGCCCATTACACCTACCTATTAGTTGATTCCCTTACCTCCCAAGCATGACATTATCAGCAGCCTATTACCATTTTTGCCTCTGGGCCATTATATCTCAGACATCCTCTGCAGATGCCTTCTCACAACTCATGCAAACCATCTCAGTTTAGATTACTGGTCTGTGAACACGGGTGGTGCAGCAGCTGCAGCAGGTTGTGGGGTATCTGGCCTCAGCTCATGTCCAGGCCATACCTGAACCCATTATATCTCTTCTAGAAAGGTTTTCTGAGGGAAGAGATAAATTCTTGGTGTTCACAGAGGCCTGTAAACTTTATTTCAGGCATCGGTCCCATTTACTTGGGAGTGAGGAACAACGGGTGGAGATTATAATCTCCCTTCTTAAGGAAGATCCCCAGACCTGGGCCTTCTCCCTCCCTCCCGACTCACCATTGCTGTGGTCGATGGACAGATTTCTTGCTGCTTAGGCTCAGGTGTATGGTGAAACAGATAGGGAGACTTTTGCTGAGTCAAATCTCTAAACTCAAGCAGGGGTCATGAGCAGTGGAGGAGTACTGCTTGGAGTTTTGGAGGAGAGCGACTAACACCCTGTTCAATGACCCTGCCCTCAGGAGTCAGTTCTGTCCGGGTTTGTCAGCTAGACTGCAAGACACTCTGGTTCAGTACACCGCACCTGAGTCATTGGAGGTGCGATGTCCATAGCCATCAGGGTAGACAGACATCTGAGGGAGAGACCGAGACCAACTTTTTCCCATGTTGGCTATCCCTGTTGAGGAAGCTCCATTCCATACGATGAACCCATGCAGTTTGGGATAGTAGGCCCTCGTTTTAAACCCTTTGTAGTTGCAGTTCATCAAGTGGGTGGAGCTTGTTTTTATTGTGGACAAGCTTATCATTTTATCAAAGTTTGTCAACATCACTCCGGGACAGATAAGCAGTCTCAGACGCAGCCTACCTCTGGTCGTTCGGAAGGAGACAACCAGAGGGTTTATATCTCCTTTTTTTCTAAGTCTCCGTTTACACTGTCTGCCAAGATGCTTGTAGATGGAAAAACGGAGACTATACCGGTACTAGTTGATAGCGGAGCGGGAGACGTTTATATGAATACTCACTGTGCGCAGACTCATGGCTTCATCTGTAGCGCCTTAGCGAGACCCATTCCTGTCTCCACCATTGACTCAGTTCCGCTCAGCCAGAAGGTGTTATTCCAACTGTTGAATAATCTAAACTTGAGCATAGGAACTCATCACCAGGAGTTCCTCTCTTGTTACATTTTGGAGAATTTACCAACCCCCATTTTCTTGGGCCTCTCTTGGCTGAGAAACCATAACCAGGTAATTGGCTGGCGGGCCCGGGAGGTGGTTTGCTGGGGTACTGCCTGTAAGGCTACATGCCGTGGTACTTCCATCTCCGCCATGCTGGTGACGGTTCCATCAACTTCTTTGCTCAAGGGCGTTAGGAGTTTGCCTAGGGGTGGGGGTGGAGTGCACACCACGCTCCTGACTCCTGGTGCCTATGGGCATCGTCCTAGGAAGAGAGGCAGGGGAAGGGTGGTTGTCTCTACTGTGCGTCCCAAGGGAAGGAGTCCTGGGGTCGGTCCATATTGCCTCGCCTGATACTTGCCTACCTAAGACTGTACCCTCTGTCTGTGCCAGCATGTGTGGAAATAAACGAACAGGTCTAGACCTGAGTGTGAATGAGTATGTGTGGGTGTTGTCCAAACACGTCAGATGGAGGCGTGCTACTGGGGCTCCGAGTTCCGGGGTTGTAGGACCTTTTTGGATATCAACCATTTGCAAACCTGTGCTGTACCGACTTGACCTGCTCAGGGGATGTGGACTCATTTCAGATGTGTCTATAGTTGAGTTCGGAGGCCTCTCTTAAAAGAGGGGGTACTGTAACGCTGACGCTGACTTTGCTGGATGCTGCTGTGTATGTTGTTTGTCTTCAAGAGCTGCAGGAGGTATACCTGTGAAGGTCTTTGCCTCCTGTGTATTGTTCCAGAGCTGCATTCACTATAATGTTCAGCTGCTGGTTGAGGGGTTAATGTGCGACTCACCTGGAATCCCCTCCCCCTGTCAGAGGCTGCTAAAAGAGTTATCTGCTGGCTGGGAACTCAGTGCTGGTGTTAGCTAAGCAGGTAGTGTCTGGTCTAGTACCAGTAAAGGCTCCGTTACACGGCACGACATCGTTAACAACATTGCTGATACGTCACGGGTTTGGAAGCGTTCCAGCGACATCGTTGCAACCTCGTTGCGTGTGGCTCTACCAAGTTGTAACGATAAATCATTGGATAGCTGATCGCAAGTTTGAGAACATGTTCTCAAACCACACAATCAACGATCAGACAACCTCATATATTGTTGTGTGTGACACCGCGATAACGATGTAATTTACGATTTCGCCCATTCACAGCAATGAGCAGGGATCGTTCGTTGGGTTGTGCGAACGATACCTGCTCACGACATCGTTGGTGAGTTGTCCAAGATATCTAGATGTGTGACATCTCACCAACGATGTCAAAATGATGTCTGCAACGACTGCGCACCTCGAGATCGTTGCGGACATCGTTCCAACGTCGTGCCGTATAACGGTACCTTATGGGAGACCAGCACCGGTTGGTAATGAACTCACACTGGCTGGGACACAGGTTCTGCTGACAGCTAAGCAGGTGGTGGCTGGGCTCGTGCCAGTGTTGGTGACCGGCTGGGAAACCTGGTTCTGTTGGGTGCCATACATTGGTGGTCTTTGCGCCACGCTCACATACGGTAGTCGGTTGTTCCCTTGCTCAAGCGTGACATAGGGTATGTGATCATTATAGAAGGAGATTCCTCACTCTGGACCACCTCCACTAACCATAGAGGAGAACAGACCGAAAGAAATGGAAAGTAGCACTCCTAGGATCATATACTAGTGCATCTCAATGAATTAGAATATCATCAAAAAGGTACATTATTTCAGTAATTCAATACATAAAGTGAAACGCATATATTATATAGAGTCATTAGAAACAAAGTGTTTATTTCTGTTAATGTTGATGATTATGCCTTACAGCCAATGAAAGCCCAAAGGTCATTATCACAGAAAATTAAAATAGGGAGGATGAAGGGTTAAAAACCATGTTGCCATGGTCCACGAGACATCATAGGGTGAATATAATATTGATTTATTAGTCCTAGAAATGCCCTGAAACATGGCAATATTACATTGTTTTTTGATGATATTCTAATTAATATGCAGTAGTAGATTTTCAAGGCTTAATTGTTCTATTAGGTGTGTACAGGGCAACGTTTCGGTCACAAGGGACCTTCCTCCAGCCAGGCTGCAATTTGTTTCAGCAGAGGCCAGACCTAAGTGATTTACAAAGCCGAACTCTGCTCTTCTGCCATTGAGTGGGAGATAAGGCAAAATACTCATTAGCAGCCACCAAGAAATATATGGGGCACCTGACTCCCATCAAGTTATATTGTCATAATATTGCAATAATACACATTTACGTTAGTGAGTTTAACATGAAATGTGGAAAAGTTCTTAGTGTATTAATACTTTTTCTAGGCACTGTAGGTACACCTTGACGTCATTGGAAACTTCCTGATGGGATTTTTGCCATCTTCTGGATCAACATGTTTGATTATAGGTTGAACTTGATGGACTTATGTTTAATTCCAACCTTAATCAATTCTTCTCCATGTGATAAAATAGGAAATGGCTATATTCTTTGTTATAAAAAGTAACATCCACACCTTAAATGAACCCTCATGATAAATGCACAACCTGGGAATTGCATTTGGTACAGAAGGCGAGCTCTGTTCCAGCACCGGCCATGACTGCTCAGTTGATAAATGTACAGGTTTCATGTTGTTTCCTGAAATACCAGGTAAAGGCCTACATATTCCAGATCTAACTAACATATAAAAGACATACTCCAGAAGTCAAACCTAACGATTCCTCCCAGGGGCACTACAAATCAAATAAAAAGGGGCCAATTTTTCGTATAAAATGCAGAACTATGACTTTGTAATTGCCTGTATGATTTATTATTGAGGAACACTCGGTGTAGCAAATCATGTTACACCGTCGCAGGGTGAACTGTTTAGTGTTGGTAAGGACAATTACTCTTTATTAAGTGCAATAATAAGACGGAATAGTTTGATTATATATCTTAAGCTGGCGTCACACTTTCTAAATTTAAGTTTAAACAAAGCTCGAAGTGTTTATTAAGAGTATAATGCATCGCTATTAGCCGGGGTCTTAACAGCTCAGAGTAATGTCCTGGTGGGGACATTACTTGGCTTTTCTTTCTATTTATAAAGAAGCAATTTATGATAGAAGTAGTCACAAACCAAGGTTTGTATTTACTATAAATAGGTGGCGGTCGGATATCTGGGGCCGTAGAAGAATAGAAGCTCTTTTTTATTATATTTAGGAGCAATTTACAAACACTTTATGATTTTTAGTAACAAAATTAGTACTACTGAATTCCCAATAGCAAAGTAACAAGAGTGTAGGCATAACTCTAAGGGCAGGGTCGGCATCAGCAATCGGTGCACCCGAGCAAGGGTCGGGGCCCTGAACAAGTGAGGGGGCCCACTGTGAGTGGAAGCAAAGAGGGGAACCCGCTCACAGAGAGCTGCCCTTTCTCCTGCTTTGCACTAATCTAGGTGATAGGTTCAGAGCAGAAGAGGAAGTTTACTGGGAGTTAAAGGAGGCTGCAGGAGCCACGCAGCTGAACAACCTTCCAGTCATGTGACAGATCACATGACTGAAATGAAGGTCCTGGAAATCCTGCAGCTGCTCAACTTCTGAAATCTTTGTAAATCTCCCAGTGTAAACTCTTTCCTGCTCAAGAACTGCATGATGTAGTAATGTATAGTGTGTGTGTGTAAGTAAATGTGCTTGTTGCAGAGCTGTGTGTATCTGTATATGCATGTAGCAGGGCTGAGTGTTTGTATTTGCATGTATTGTGCATGTAGCAGAACTGTGTGTGCATATATATTCATGTTACAGTGCTGTGTGCCTGTATGTGCATGTGTTGTGTATGTAGCAGAGCTTTGTCTATTTGTGCATGTAGCAGAGTTGTTCGTGTCTATATGTGAAAGTAGTGTATATGTAGCAGAGCTGTGTGTGTTTATATGTGCATGTGGAAGAGCTGTAGGTTTCTACACGTGAATGTAGCAGAGCCATGAGTGTGTCTAATATATAATTTGCAGAAAGACATTAACAATAGATTCATTTTCTCCATATTCTATCTTAGTAAAATTAACGACACCTCATTTTTACCCCGCCAGGGAAGCTTTAATTAAATAACTTTTGTGACTGTCCATATTTAGCACTACTTAGGCTGGCTTCACACCACGGTTCAATCAGGTACGGGGCTGTCCGGGATGTACCTGACAGCCCCAGACCCGATTTTGCCATAATACAGCCCTGGGCAAAAGAGTCTCGGTGGGCCCCTTTAACACTCCACCCTCTCCCCTCACCACTACTGCACATCTGCAACTTAAACTGAAGATAGTGAAAACTCAAAAACGCTTACCCTTCTGCCCTGTTCCGGCAATGCTCATTTTATGGCTGGATGTGTGGGCAAAGCCTATCAGTAATTGACTAACATTGGACTCGCCACTCAGACGAGAACCCAAGTAATACAAATTACTCGTTACGAGTATAGCGAGTGCGAATATTTCGCTACTTGCATATCAATAGTCCCCACTGCAGCCTGTCACAACACTGGAGAGACATCACTGGAGCAGGGTAAGGTGAGTAGTGCTGAATTTAGCATTATTGGTAATACAACTAAGCAGATAGGTATTCAAAAATTAAAAATAGAAAAACCTGATAAGAAAAGTTGACAAAACTATCCAATTTTGGTGAGACCAGCCAACTATCTGGTGTGTATTGGGTATCAGGTGTCACTCATCTTCAGAATCCTGAGGAAAGAAGGACGGGGTATATGTATGGAAATGTCAGGGGGAGGGAAGCCTTTGGTCCAATGAGCGTGATGGGCGAACCTGAACTGTACTGAACACCAAGTGTTTGGGCACATATCCCGAACACAGACTTTCCTGATAAGTCCGTGTTACAGTTTGGGTTTTGGGTTCGGAGCCAGGGAAGCTGTAAAAATAAAGAAATTAGTTATTAAACATCATTATACTTACCGCGTTCCACTGTCTCGCTGCATCTGCTTTCGGTGCTGCTTATTAACTTCCTAGATATTCACTGCAGAGTGGCTCAACAGCCAATCACAGATGTTGTTACATAGAATGAGTGTCTGCTCACAGAGATATGCAGCAGAGCTGAAGATGTTCCCTGTGGATTATGTTAGAGGGAGGTTTTTTTTTGTTAATTAAAAATGTGTCTTGTGTTTTATTTCTAAATGTTTTTTTTGGTGTTGTGATTTTTTACTGCTTATTAGAAATTCATAGGGGGTGTGTCTAATAGTGGCCTGACACTATGAATTAAAGGTTTAGTGCCATCTGCCAATATAAAGCTGGCATTAACCCCTAAATTACTTAGAGTGCCACCACCACCAGGGCCACTGGAAAAGTCGGTGTACATCTCCAGAAAATGGCGCTTCTATGAATATACCATTTTCTTGAACAGATGCGGGCTGCAATTCATGGCGAGGGAGGGGGGGCAGAAAGCTTGGGCCACTCTGTGCTGATTCAAGATTCAAGCCCCCAGCTGCCTAGTTGTACCTGTCTTGAAACCAAAAATACGGCAAAGCCCAAAGTAATTTATTTTAGTTATTTCATGAAATTCATGAAATAATTGAAAAAAAGGCTTTCCTATATTTTTGGTTTCCAGACAGGTAAAAATAGGCAGCTGAGGGTAGAGGGCAGCCTACTGCCTGTTGTAGTTGGCTGGCATACAAAAATATGGCAAAGCCACACGTCATTTTTTAAAAATTATTTTAAGAAATAATTTTATAAAAAATACTCAAATGTGTTGCGATTTTGGAGCTTTTTTGGGCCAGGAGATTGAGATGAACACATTGAACATAATGCACCAAAAAAATAATGAAATCCGCAGTAAAAACCGTGTCACGGTTTTTGGTGCTTTTATTGGCCAGGAGATGCAGATGGACACACCAAAAGAGCATGAAATCCATGGCAAAAACCGCATCATGGTTTCGGTGTGCCAATTCTCTGGCAGCATCTGTGATTGGCTGTTGGGTCCCTGTGCATTGAACATCCAGGAAGTTAATGAGCGGCCCAGGAATACAAGTGGATGAACGCCGGAAAGTATAATGCTGTTTAATAACTATCTTCTTTCTTTTACAGCCTCCTAGCCCCCAGCCCATAAATTTACAGTCTGAGTTCGGGGTGTGAATTCTAGTTCGAGCCACTTTCGGCCCCAAAGTCAAACTTTAAAAGAGTTTGGGTGAGTTCGCTGAACCCGAACATTGGCGAGTTCGCCCATTAGTACTCAGGACATAATGTATAGGGATCCTAAATGAGGGCAATATTCCCAATAATACGCATTTATCATTGGAGGAACCTGGCAGTAAATATTCAGTTCACATGTAGAAGACAGAATATGTTACACGATGGCTAATCACTTGTTTGTATGATGCATGGATGCCCTCGAGAACGAGAGATGTCTTGGCTACTGGAGAAGGATCATGAATAGGGGACCTGATTTGGTATTTGGAAATGTGAAAATTTGGACAATAATCAAAATATTTGAATATTTGCGTAAAAAAATAGCCAAAATAAGAAAGGTTCCCAGAATGATTTCTTTGGCTGGCTTCACACCATGGCGCAGTCCGGTCCGGGGCTATCAGGTATGAACCTGACAGCCCCGGACCGGATCAGCACACAGAACCGGAGGGCCAAATGTGCCCTCGGGTCCTGTGTGCAGCCGGATGGCTGTAATTGCAGCCGCAGCTGCTGATTTTTAAGGATTGCGGCTAGCATGGAGCTAGCCGCAGTCCTGAAACAACAGCGGCGTGCAGCCGCCGGTATCCGGTTCCCGGATTCGCCCGGACCGGTGCAATCTGGCCCCATAGGCTCCTATGTTAGGGAGAACCAGATTGCCCCGGATCCGGGACAATCCTGGAAAATCCGGGGTCCGGCTTTTTGGGGAGATTTTTCTCCCCGGACACAAAAACGTTGCAAGCAACGTTTTTTGTGTCTCCCGGATTCCACCGCAGAGATGAAACCGGATGGCAGAGAGCTGCCATCCGGCTCCATCTGGCCCCATAGGCTACTATGGGGCCAAAATCCGGTCCGGGGCTGTCTGGTTTACACCGGACAGCCCCAGACCGGACCTTGCCGTGGTGTGAAGCCAGCCTTTCCTGTCTGTTACGACCCTCTATTAGTGCTAAAAAGTGAACAGGTTCTATGCATTTTTTATTTACAAACTTTTTTTCATACATTAAAGGGAACCAACCACCCCAAATGACCCCCCGGACTGTTAATATGTGTCCCTACACCCAGCACACACATTTGGGGCAATCGTTTTTGCTAAAAAAAACTGTTTAGTAGAAGCTAAGATATAGCTTTATAAAGTTTAAAAAATGTTGCCGACTGGGTGTTACCTAGCTTGTCCTCCTGCAGTGTTCATGTGCCTGTCAGCCTCCTCTCCCCCCCTCCCTTCAGTAAAGCCCTGCCCTTTCAGCCTCTCAGGTTTCAGCCTTTCAGGTTTGCCTTCTGTTATCATAAACAATGAGACTCCGTGCAGCAGCCTGTGATGAGGCTGAAAGGGCAGGGCTTTACTGAAGGGAGGGGGGGAGAGGAGGCTGACAGGCACATGAACACTGCAGGAGGACAAGCTAGGTAACACCCAGTCGGCAACATTTTTTAAGCTTTATAAAGCTATATCTTAGCTTCTACTAAACAGTTTTTTTAGCAAAAACGATTGCCCCAAATGTGTGTGCTGGGTGTAGGGACACATATTAACAGTCCGGGGGGTCATTTGGGGTGGTTGGTTCCCTTTAAGATATAAAAAAATGAATTTCTAAAACTCATTGGGGACACACTGTAAATATCTTTATTTTAGCATTTTTAGTAACAATATTTTATGTTGTTTCATGAAAAATAGATAGTCCAAGTCTGTTTTCCATCTCTAGTCATAAAACTGCCGAGCCCGGACAGCGACGTATCAGAGCGATAATATTTATGCAGAACTTCAATATGTTTCGCGGATATAAACTTCAGTGTAACATATAGTGATCACGGTTGGTCTTTTTACGGTCTTGTAAGATATTTATCAAACTGTGTCCTGGGATAAAGTTTCTTGCAGAATGTTTTCAAGATTTTTTATTTACTGTTGATAGGTTTATGGTTGAACACGCTATTAGTGACTACGGTGAACCCGGAGAATTTATGAAGGCTAAAGTTGGAGCATTGGTTAAGCTGTAGCTCATGTTGTCTGTGGTGGTTATCACTTTACCTTAGCGGTGTTAATCACTAAATCAGTGACAAAAAAACAAATGTGTTACGGCCCTACGGGGCAATTTAGACTCAATTTTGGGGGCCAAAATGCCATTGAATTTAAACTCTTAATAAACTCTTAATAAACATTATGCCTTTCCTGGCTGTTGCATTTCATGTTCTGTACATTGACTACACAGGACTGGACTATATGTCGTCACACAGGATCTTAATTTGACACATATCAGGAACCTAGAGTCTCAGCAACAGCAAAAGTCAATTATCATTTGTCAATTATTTTAATTCTTTATCATTTTGGATATTTTAAAATATATATTTTTTCATTTCTTGACATTTTTTCATTGACTTTTTATGACATTTTGTGACTTTTTTTGTACAGACTTTGTGATTGTGAGCCTAACTGAAAACAAGGATTGATGTGCACAGGGCTGCAGAATAAACTGGGGCAAGTTAATCCATTGAGAAGACGAAGAGACCAGTAACTGCTATCAAGGGAAGTCCATAAAAGATCACATTTATTCCATAGATTAAAATAAGAATTGGTTAAAAAACACAATGGGATATATACCCACACATCTGGTCTACTCAATTTGGGTAAATTACTTATTCATGACCTGAAATACGTAAATCGAGCATGTATCTACATATCCCTCTGTGTTTTTAACCAATTCTTATTTAATTCTATGGAATAAACAGTTCCCTAAAAAATGCCCACAATGAAAAATGCCCACTGGCAACCCTAACCCATAACCCACACCCTAACCACTAAGGCCGGCTTCACACCACGGTTTAATCCGATCCAGGGTTGACAGGAAAAATATGCCCTCCAGTCCGGTGTGCAGCCGGATCACTCTAATTGCAGCTGCAGCTGCTAATTCTTCAAGATTGCGGCTAGCAGGGAGTTAGTTACAGCCCTCAAATTACAGCAGCGTACAGCCGCCGGTGTCCGGTACCCGGACCCTCCGGGAGGATCCTGGAGAAGCCAATTTGGGGAGATTTTTCTCCCCGGAAAGAAAAACGTTGCAAGCAACGTTTTTTGTGCTGGGGAGAAAAATCTGAACACACCCGGATTCTCCCGGAGAGATGGAATCCTCCATTCGGCCCCATAGGGCTGCACAGGGTGATAATCAGGTCCAGGGCTGTCAGGGTCACCCTGGACAGCCCCGGACCTGATCACACCATGGTGTGAAGCCGGCCTTACCCAAACACCTACTTCTATCTCTTATCCTTAAACAATAAACCTAACGTTAACCGATAATCCCAACACCTAACCTCTAAACTTAACCCTAATCCCTAAACCTAACCTTAACCCCTATCTCCAACACCTAACCTCTAAACCTAACCCTTAAACCTAACCCTAACTCCTAAACCTTACCTTAACCCCTATCTCCAACACTTAACCTCTAAACCTAACCCTTAAACGTAACCCTAACCCCTAAACCTAACCTTAACCCCTATCTCCAACACCTAACCTCTAAACCTAACCCTTAAACCTAACCCTAACTCCTAAACCTTACCTTAACCCCTATCTCCAACACTTAACCTCTAAACCTAACCCTTAAACGTAACCCTAACCCCTAAACCTAACCTTAACCCCTATCTCCAACACCTAACCTCTAAACCTAACCCTAACCCCTAAACCTAACCTTAACCATTATTTCCAACACCTAACCTCTAAACCTAACCATAACTCCTAAACCTAACCCTAACCTCTAAACCTACCCTTAACCCCTATCTCCAACACCTAACCTCTAAACCTAACCCCTAAACCTCAGCTTAACCCATATCTCCAACACCTAATCTCTAAACCTAACCCTCAACCCTAAACGTAACCCTAAACCTAACCTTAACCCCTATCTTCAACACCTAACCTCTAAACCTAACCCTAACCCTTAAACCTAACATTGACACCTAACCCTAACACTTAATCCCAAAATATAACCCTAACCCTGTGAGCTATTTTCTTTTGGGCATATTTGTGGTCACCGGAATAACCAAGACGTGTTATGGCCTTAGCGGTTTCTGGTTTCTTTGTCTGGTCAATGAATTTACTAAACCTAAGGAATGAACCTGCTGTTTCTGAGCACCACACCTTATTAGAATATCCTCTGCCTCGGTGAGCTATTGTGACTTTCTTCTTTCTTCAGCACAATACACTGGTGCAATACCTGTACCTGCAACCGGACAATAAAAGGAAAGAATTAGATTATGAATGTTGCTCTATTTTATTTTAAAATGTAGAAGATAAATAATTCATGTAGAAAGCATATACCGTAGCCGTTAAAAATCACCCTAAAGACATGCTGCCAAGAGCAAAAACACTGCTTTTTTCCCCACTTTAGTTTTTTTTGCAAGTATCCACATCCAAATACATAATAGCAATCTACTTTGATTACCCCATATTTACTGTGTTTTTAATGTGATTTTTCCCACATTTTATACACTTTTGTGCAAGCTTTAAGTAGTAGTGTTTTTTTATTGTGTATTTTTTAGTCCTGAAATACTAGGATTCTGCACTTAGAAGCACAACTGCAATTTTTTTTTTAGACATTTTAACAGTACATTTTCTTTAGGGTCCTCATAGAAGCGTATGGTGAGAAAAAAACCTGCACTAAGAAGCAGCAAAGGAGCATTTTCCTGTGCGCTATGAAATAGTGCGAGATTTCAAACTCCGGCACTTACATGCTAGCGTTTGCATGCACCATGGAATCCTTCATCCATAGGACTCTATTGGCAGTGTTAAGGCAATGTTTCACTACGGTAACGCTGCGTTAATGCTGCTGGAATCTTGCTCTTTGGAGGACCCCTCATGATGGAGGCCACAACGCTAGTGTGCCCCTAGTCTTAGAGATGAGTGGACTGTAGAGGACTGAGTTCTAGTTGAATTTCCTAAAATGTAAGGTTATACTCGAATTCGAACACTTTGAGATTTGATTCTTGGTTCACAAAGCAAAAACAAAAAGTTGTCTGTCACCATTTCCCACGCTGCTAAACCATTAAAGAGAGGGCTAATGTCTTTTTGTGTGTCCAATGGGCCTCCCCATAATGCCCTGCAGCAATAATATTTTATGAATTATCATACCTTGTACAGTGGTGATCAGTACCAGGGCCATCACAGATCAGCAGGTCCCAGTGATTGAAAACTAGCATTTACCAATTTATTAAGCTCCCTAACAACATACCCTCTGACGATCTAACAGGAGATCCCATGTCACAATCTCAGCTATGCTACAGTTGAGACGATAGTGAAGAAGAAGTATCTTAACATCGCCGTCTCCGAGACACAAAATGAAAGCCCGGAGAGCTGCGGCTATGCGAGCGGTGAGTCACTGAGGTCACCCAAAGACAGCTCAGGTAACCATGGTAATCACTGACTCACTGCTCACACAGCCGCAGCTCTCCCGACTCTCATTATGTTCTCAGAGGATGCAATGACAGGATGCTTCTTCTTCACTACGGCCTCCGATGCAGCAGAGCTGAGATTACAACTTGTGACCTCGTAGTGGATTATCGTCAGAGGGCATGTTGTTCGGGCTTTTAATAAATGGGTAAATGAAAGTTGTCAGCATGTTTTATTTATTAATAAATCATTTTTTTCTGTGTTTGATTCCTAATAAAGGAATTTTCTGTGTGTTTATTAAATCTTCACTTTCTGGACATTACCAATCCAGGGCTTAATGACAAGCTTTCAATCATCAGCTGTCATTAACCGCTTTATTACCCACCGGTAGTGATGGGCGAATCCTAAATTACTCGGAATCGCTTGACTCTAGCGAGTCCGAGCCCAGGACTCGCTACTCGTTGCGAGTCTAGCGAGTCCAATGTTAATGAATGGGGAAGCGAGTAATAGCGAGTAGTGTGAGATTTACAAATCGCAGATGTGTCTCGGAAGCTTCAGCCTGAAGCAATCCTAGTTTTGTCATTTATTTGCATTGGACTCGTTTACTTTGTAAGTAATCACTGGGAAACTCGCACAGATAAGAGAAGAGTCCTGTCTGCTCTGTGCAGCTCCAGGGTCCTAGAGCCGCCTGCTGCCTGATGTAGCAGTGCTGAGATTGTTCTCAGTCTGCTCATTCCCTGTGTACAGACATGAATGTCTGTGCACAGAGATGATGTAGCAGTGCTGAGATTGTTCTCAGTCTGCTCATTCCCTGTGTACAGACATGAATGTCTGTGCACAGAGATGATGTAGCAGTGCTGAGATTGTTCTCAGTCTGCTCATTCCCTGTGCATAGACATCTATATCTATACACAGGGGATGTAGCAGAGAGGACATCGCGTTTTGGACTGCGTCAGACGGAAGAGGATTTTTTTAATTAAAGATGGAGTCCCTAATGGCTTTTTTTTTTTATTTCTCTGTGTTGTGTTTTTTTAACCCTTTATTGGAGACTCTTAGTGGCTGGGTCAAACGTGGCCTGACATTTAAAACAATTTAATAGAAATTCATGGCGGTCATGTCTAATATTGGCGTGACCACCATAAATTTCGGGCTTAGGGCCAGCTGATAATACAAAGCTGGCCCTAACCTCTATTACCCAGCGTGCCACCGCCACCAGGGCCGCTGGAAGAGCGGGGTTCAGCGCCAGAGGATGGCGCTTCAATGAACGCGCCATCTTCTGGGGCGGCTGCGGGCTGCAATTTGCAGCGGGGGGTGCCCAGAAAGCTTGGGCATCCCTGCGCTGCAGATTCCAGCCCCAGCTGTTTAGCTGTACCTGGCTAGACATAGAAATTGCGCGGAGCCCCACGCATTTTTTTGACTCCGACTCCGAGACGACTCCGACTCCGAGACGACTCCGACTCCGACTCGACTCCGAGACGACTCCGACTCCGAGACGACTCCGACTCCGACTCCGAGATGACTCCGACTCCAAGATGACTCCGACTCCAAGACGACTCCGACTCCGAGACGACTCCGACTCCGAGACGACTCCGACTCCGAGACGACTCCGACTCCGACTCCGAGACGACTCCGACTCCGAGACGACTCCGACTCCGAGACGACTCCGACTCCGAGACGACTCCGACTCCGACTCCGAGACGACTCCGAGACGACTCCGAGACGACTCCGACTCCGAGACGACTCCGACTCCGACTCGACTCCGAGACGACTCCGACTCGACTCCGAGACGACTCCGACTCCGAGACGACTCCGACTCCGAGACGACTCCGACTCCGAGACGACTCCGACTCTGACTCCGAGACGACTCCGACTCCGAGACGACTCCGACTCCGAGGCGACTCCGACTCCGAGGCGACTCCGACTCTGAGGCGACTCCGACTCTGAGACTCCGACTCTGAGACTCCGACTCTGAGGAGACTCCGACTCCGAGACTCTGACTCTGAGCCTCTGACTCTGAAATTCATTAAATAATAAAAAAAAAAAATGCGTGGGGCTCAGCGCAATTTCTACGTCTAGCCAGGTACAGCTAAGCAGCTGGGGGCTGGAATCCGCAGCGCAGGGATGCGCAAGCTTTCTGGGCACCCCCCGCTGCAAATTGCAGCCCGCAGCCGCTCCAGAGGATGGCGCGTTCATTGAAGCGCCATCCTCTGGCGCTGAACCCCGCTCTTCCAGTGGCCCTGGTGGCGGTGGCACGCTGGGTAATAAAGGGGTTAATACCAGCTTTGTTATACAAGCTGGTATTAAGCCCGAGATTCTTAATGTCAGGCCACGTTTGACCCAGCCACTAAGAATCTCCGATAAAGGGTTAAAAAAACACAACACAGAGAAAATTTTTTATTTGAAATAAAAAAAAAGCCATTAGGGACTCCATCTTTAATTAAAAAAATCCTCTTCCGTCCGACGCAGTCCAAAACGCGATGTCCTCTCTGCTACATCCCCTGTGCATAAATATAGATGTCTATGCACAGGGATGAGCAGACTGAAAACAATCTCAGCACTGCTACATCATGTCTGTGAGCAGGCGGGCTCTAGGACCCTGGAGCTGCACAGAGAAGACAGCTGGACTCGGCTCGCAAAGAAACAGCAGTTACTTTGCGAGTTTCCTTGCTATCACTGGCACAGTAGCCAGTGATTACTCGCACGAGTCTAATGCAAACAATGGCAATCCTAGTTTTGTCAGCGTTTTCTGACAAAACTAGGATTGATATTGATTTGCATTGGACTCGTGCAAGTAATCACTGGGAAACTCGCAGAGTACCGAGTCCTGCGAGTCCCTTACTACTCACCGAGTAACGAGTCCTAGCGAGTAGATTCTCTCATCCCTACCCACCGGCACCAGGGTAACTGAAAGAGCCAGGTAAAGCACCAGGATTTGTTGCTTCTAATAAAAGCGCCAAATTCTAGTGTGGCTGGGGGCTGCTGTTCTATAGTGTGGGGTGGCCAATAACTATGGGCCCCCACCACACTGAGCAGCCCTCAGATACCTAGTTTCACCTTGGCTGGCAATTAAAAATAGGCCAAATCCCACACATTTTTTTGGTAAAGCTAGGTAGCTTACGGTGGTAGTTCCCAGCTGTCTCTGCTGTGAATGAAAAATACAGCGAATCCCTATGCATTTTTTTTCACATTATTGACTTATTTTACACACTATGACGGCAGATGATTTGTCAAACACTAATGTATATGGCAACCAAGCACAGACACTCTACTGATTGTGGAAATGCAGTCTGATTGCAACAGCCAATCACAGAGGCTCTCACAGAAAGTGAGCATCTGTAATTAACTATTACCAGTCAGTGCAGTGAATATTCATTAAGCCTAATCGCGAAAAGCAATGACAGGAGACTGGTAAAATCAATCTATCTATCTATCTATCTATCTATCTATCCATCCATTTTTTTTCTGTTTTTTTCTGTTTTGTTATCTATCCATCCATCTATATTTCTTACTTTTTACAGCATGGAAAAAACCAAGCTAAAAACCACGTCTCAGTGCTGTGCATGTGATCTTCAATATTTTTATCTCATCCATTCACTTGCATTGGGGGAATCTCAGCGAGACTCGCAGACATATGCAGCATGCTGCGATTTTTTTCTCAGTCATTTCTCACTCAGGAAAAACTTGCAGATGGACATTGCCCTATAGTTTAACCTCATTGCAATCCGATGTTTTCTTGGATTACAATCACCGAGTTTTTAAGCATATATGAGCGCACCCCTAGAGGAAACATTGATAGCAATGTCTCATTTCTGTTTAATGGCTTAGTACATGATATTATAGGAGACATTTTTGGGTGTATGATAAGTCACAAGACAACCATTGCATGTTCTGCTTTGTATTTTTAAACACTTTGTACATTTTTATATCCAATATAGGATTCCTTTCTCATCTGTGATACATAGACACAAGTGTTCTTCATCTCATCTTCGCTCATCTTCCTCTCTACTTGTCAGGTTCATAGTAAAGACAAAAATGATGAAATAAAAATCACTGCAGCAGTGTGAATGGTAGACGTAGGATGCAGGATTTTCTTTTATCTGTTTGTCACGGTGACTTGATGAGAACAAGACCTTGGGGATAGGAATGTTGACTTTGTTACAGAGATCAATCATTTTGGTGAAATAAAGGATTTCCTCGGTTTATCTGTCAAAAATGTATTCGATGGCTGCTTTATCAATGGCACTGATATGTGATTCCAAATTAAAGTTTTTGTACGTGACATTATTGCTTAAAAAAGTATGTATAATAAATAATAATAATAATAATGTAGCATTTTTTTATGTTATAGCTCTGGCTTAGTAGTGTTGATTCAGGGAGTTCAGGCCCTGAGATCCTGATAGGTGAATTCCCTGTGGACCCCTATGCAGACGTGGCCCCCAGCACTCTATATAAGCAGTGCTTGGCACAGTATACTTGATGCACTCTGCACAGATAAAGGTCATTTCTCATCATTTATTTAAGAGTTTTTCTCTATCACACACGTTCCTCTTTTTGTGCCCAGAGTGGTCTGACAAAAAGAAAAGTCTATTCACCGCTCTTGGTTTATAGTATTTTTTCCTTTTGCATCACGCTGCATAAGTATGTTTTACTTACAGTGCCTTGTGAAAGTATTCAGCCCCCTTGTACTTTTCAACCTTTTACCACAAAGTTATAAATTCAAATTTTTTTTGTGAAGAATCAACAACAAATGGGACACAATCGTGAAGTGGAACCAAATTTATTGGATATTTTAAACTTTTTTAACAAATAAAAAACTGAAAAGTGGGGCGTGCAATATTATTCGGCCCCTTGAGTTAATACTTTGTAGCGCCACCTTTTGCTGTGATTACAGCTGCAGTCTCTTGGGGTATGTCTCTATCAGTTTTGCACATGGAGAGACTGAAATTCTTGCCCATTCAGCTTTTTCCAGAGATTCTTGATTGGATTCAGGTCTGGATGTGACTTCGCCATTCTAACACCTGGATACGTTTATTTTTGAACCATTCCATTGTAGATTTTGCTTTATGTTTGGGATCTTTGTCTTGTTGGAAGATAAATCTCCGTCCCAGTCTCAGGTCTTTTGCAGACTCCAACAGGTTTCCTTCCAGAATGGTCCTGTATTTGGCTCCGTCCATCTTCCCATCAATTTTAACCATCTTCCCTGTCCCTGCTGAAGAAAATCAGGTTCAAACCATGATGCTACCACCACCATGTTTGACAGTGGGGATGGTGTTTTGAGGGTGATGAACTGTGTTGCTTTTACACCAAACATCGTTTTGCATTTTGGCCAAAAAGTTTGATTTTTGGTTTCATCTGAGCAGAGCCCCTTATTCCACATGTTTGGTGTCTCCCAGGCGGCTTGTGCCAAACGTTAAACGAGACTTTTTATGAATAGCTTTGAGAAAATTGCTTTCTTCTTGCCACTCTTCCATAAAGGCCAGATTTGTGCAGTGTACAACTGATTGTTGTCCTATGGACAGACTCTCCCACCTCAGCTGTAGATCTCTGCAGTTCATCCAGAGTGATCATGGGCCTTCTGGCTGCATCTCTGATCAGTCTTCTCCTTGTTCGAGATGAAAGTTTAGAGGGACGGCCGGGTCTTGGTAGATTTTCAGTGCTCTGATACTCCTTCCATTTCAATATGATCGCTTGCACAGTGCTCCTTGAGATGTTTAAAACTTGGGAAATCTTTTTCTACTTAAATCCGGCTTTAAACTTCACCACAACAGTATCTCGGACCTGCCTGGTGTGTTCCTTGGTCTTCATGATGCTCTCAGCACTTGAAACAGAACCCTGAGACTATGACAGAGCAGCTGCATTTATACGGAGACTTGATTACACACAGGTGGATTCTATTTATCATTACCAGTCATTTAGGACAACATTGGATTATTCAGAGATCCCCACTGAACTTCTGGAGTGAGTTTGCTGCACTGAAAGTAAAGGGGCCGAATAATATTGCACGCCCCACTTTTCAGTTTTTTATTTGTTAAAAAAGTTTAAAATATCCAATAAATTTCGTTCCACTTCACGATTGTGTCCCACTTGTTGATTCTTCACAAAAAAATTAGAATTTATATCTTTATGTTTGAAGCCTGAAATGTGGCAAAAGGTTGAAAAGTTCAAGGGGGCCAAATACTTTCACAAGGCACTGTATATTAATAGCTAATAATAGCTTTATTGTACAATTATGTACAAATGTACAGTACAGACCAAAAGTTTGGACACACCTTCTCATTCAAAGAGTTTTCTGTATTTTCATGGCTATGAAAATTGTAGATTCACACTGAAGGCATCAAAACTATGAATTAACACATGTGGAATTATATACTTAACAAAAAAGTGTGAAACAACTAAAAAATATATCTTACATTCTAGGTTCTTCAAAGTAGCCACCTTTTGCTTTGATTACTGCTTTACACACTCTTGGTATTCTATTGATGAGCTTCAAGAGGTAGTCACTGGAAATGGTCTTCCAACAGTCTTGAAGGAGTTCCCAGAGATGCTTAGCACTTGTGAATATAAAATGTTTACACACCCCTGTTAAAATGCAAGTTTTTTGCAGACTTTTTCTTCACTAATAAGATTTTCCTAACATTTTTAGATGGATTCTACAGCAAGAGCAATATTTTTTAAACAGCTAACAACACAGCAATGTGATCTCATTTTTGAAAGGTATTGGCGTGCCACCGCCACCAGGGCCGCTGGAAGAGCGGGGTTCAGCGCCAGAGGATGGCGCTTCAATGAACGCGCACCATCTTCTGGGGCGGCTGCGGGCTGCAATTTGCAGCGGGGGGTGCCCAGAAAGCTTGGGCATCCCTGCGCTACGGATTCCAGCCCCCAGCTGCTTAGCTGTACCTGGCTAGACATAGAAATTGCGCGGAGCCCCACGCATTTTTTTTTAATTATTTCATGAAATTCATGAAATAATAAAAAAAAAAGGGCTCCCCTATATTCTTGTGTCTGGCCAGGTACAAATAGGCACCTGGGGGTTGGGGCAGCCCGTCGCTGCCTGCTGGATCCAGCTGGTTCCAGAAATACGGCGAAGCCCATGTAATTTTTTTTCTGAAAAATCAATAAAACAATCCTAAAAAAGGGACTGCATCTTTATTAACCCCTCGCCCATGGTCCAGGGGTTAATAAAGATGCAGTCCCTTTTATTTACATTGTTTTATGGATTTGTCAGAAAAAAATTTCGCGTGGGTTTCGCCGTATTTCTGGAACCAGCCGGATCCAGCAGGCAGCGACGGGCTGCCCCCAACCCCCAGGTGCCTATTTGTACCTGGCCGGACACAAGAATATAGGGGAGCCCTTTTTTTTAATTATTTCATGAATTTCATGAAATAATTTTAAAAAAATGCGTGGGGCTCTGCGCAATTTCTATGTCTAGCCAGGTACAGCTAAGCAGCTGGGGGCTGGAATCCGCAGCGCAGGGAGGCCCAAGCTTTCTGGGCACCCCCCGCTGCAAATTGCAGCCCGCAGCCGCCCCAGAAGATGGCGCGTTCATTGAAGCGCCATCCTCTGGCACTGAACCCCGCTCTTCCAGCGGCCCTGGTGGCGGTGGCACGCTGGGTAATAAAGGGGTTAATACCAGCTTTGTTATACAAGGTGGTATTAAGCCCGAGATTCTTAATGTCAGGCCACGTTTGACCCAGCCACTAAGAATCTCCAATAAAGGGTTAAAAAAACACAACACAGAGAAAATTTTTTATTAGAAATAAAAAAAAAAAGCCATTAGGGACTCCATCTTTAATTAAAAAAAATCCTCTTCCGTCCGACGTAGTCCAAAACGCGATGTCCTCTCTGCTACATCCCCTGTGCATAGATATAGATGTCTATGCACAGGGATGAGCAGACTGAGAACAATCGCAGCTCTGCTACATCATCTCTGTGAGAAGGCGGGCTCTAGGACCCTGGAGCTGCGGCAGCCTGCACAGAGCAGACAGCCGGACTCAGCTCGCAAAGTAACAGCAGTTACTTTGCGAGTTTCCCTGTGATTACTTGCACAGTATTCAGACCAATGCAAGTCAAAGGCAATCCTAGTTTTGTCAGAAAACTAGGATTGCCATTGATTTGCATTGGACTCATTGCTGTGCGAGTAATCGCTGGGAAACTCGTAGAGTACCGAGTCCTGCGAGTCCCTTACTACTCGCCGAGTAACGAGCCCTAGCGAGTAGATTCGCCCATCCCTACACAACACCTAACACAGTATTAGTTTAATGGTGTGCATCTTTATACAACCATATACTGTTAGTTCATAATTTTTCTTCTTCCACTCAAAAATATTTCACCTTATTTGTCAATTAAATTGTACAAAATATAGGTGACATTAACGGTTCGCTCACATTACCATTTAAATCAGATGAGTACAATGCAAGAAAATCTCACATTGTACTCGGACAAATGGTGATGAATAAGGCATAGCAGATCTGCAATTTTCAGTGTGGTGGCAATCAGGGTAATGGTTTCTGGGGTTGATGTCAGCAGGTGGCCTGGTATTAGTCCTGATATTAGCAATGGAGGGTTGTCTGTCAAACACCCCCATTACTAACCCAGTAAGTAAAGATAAACATACACAAACACACAATAATTTTACTTGAAAAAACACTCTCTTTTAGTAATGAGCAAAGCCAGGGTCCCACATGCCAATGCACTTTTTTAAGCCCTTAGAAAAACTGATCCGTTTTTTTAAGGCTGCCAATAGTGCCCCCTGAGGTCCTGAACGTTTTTAGGACTTAGTAATTTTTTTTTCCAAAAAAACGCATGCGTTAACGCATGGTACCTATATGTGTGATACGTTGATGCATGCGTCTCCCATAGGGCCCCATGTTAAAAAACGCATGCTAGCAGCGTTTTTAGGGATGCTGCACAAAATCGCATGCTCTTTAGGGGATAAGGTGAAGACTGCTCAACTGGTGGGCGGGGCTTAGTCTATAGGTTGACAAGGTTAATAGACAGGGGAGTCCCACAGTAGGAGAGAAACAGTTCACAGGAATTATGGACAATGTACTAATTTGTCCCTCACCACTAATCCTTGTAGTTGAAGTACATAACATTGGCGTGGACCTGGAGGAATGGGTCGATACTGTCCTGGCAGATAAGAAATGGTGTCCTACAAACCAACCTATATTGTTTATGCAAGCAGACCCCTGCAGGGAGTACGGGGTTGGATCTATACAGGAGAGCATGCAGCCAGATGCCCAAATGCCGGACCTAGTGGGCGTAAGCCTGGAGGTACCAAAATGTGGGGAGCACTATGCATCAAAGAGAAAAACTAACCATGCACCATGACCGCTGGCTTTTCCCCAGCCCTACCCAGCAATCTGTCTATCCATTCCACAATGAGCTGAACCTGAGCACCCACCAGACAGCACACTGTTCAGTATTCACGGTCTTGGTGGCAGATGACCCTGTCTGTCCACTGCTTTTCTACCATCATCATCTGTATGGCCTTTGCTGCACTCTTTCCTCCAGCAGTTGTTTTCATGGTTGCTAGGAGCAATGTCCTACTGTAGTGATCCTGGTCCTGGGCCTGCATCGCTAATATCAACCAAACAGCCATATTTACTAGGTTAAAAATACAAAAGGGGTGGGGAACAAGAGGCGCAATAGTGTCCTTATCACTAGACACTAAATCGACAACCCGGTGAGCAAAGCGGTCCACTCACCTGATCCAGTTGTGTCACCCACAACTGGTTTGAAGACGTGTTAGGAATAATATCCTGATGGCTGCTGCTGGACCTTCACCGAACCACTCAGAAGTGGAAAAGCATCAGGTTACTTGGGAAAATGGTGTATGGTGTTCCGCGCTGCCAGACTGACTCGCATCAAAGAAGACACTTGGAGATGAAGTGTTGATCAGATCCTTCTTTTATTCACCGACGCGTTTCAGTACCCACCTGGCACCGAAACGCGTCGGTGAATAAAAGAAGGATCTGATCAACACTTCATCTCCAAGTGTCTTCTTTGATGCGAGTCAGTCTGGCAGCGCGGACCGCCATACACCATTTTCCCAAGTAACCTGATATTTACTAGGTTGTGTCAGATCGGAACTAGGCTCTCTGGCACTTTTCCTTCTACCCCTTCTTCTAACTGATTACGCATCTACCTTCTTCTGGTCCTGACTTTTCCCACTTCCACCTTCTAAACTCCTCTCCAGGTTAGTAATTATTCACTCATCAACCTGCGCACTTTTAGGGTATGTGCACATCAGTCGTTTTGTGGGCTGTTCTTTAGCGTTTTCCGTCGGCGTTTTCCGCTCAGTTTTATGTTAATTTATGTTAATCCTAGCCACCGGCTGGATTAACATGATACTCAATGGAGTTTAGAAAACGCTGTCTTCATTAGAACGGTTTTTTTCTGGTCGTTTTCAGTTTTTTCACCGGTTTTCCACCGGTTTTCAAAGATAGAGCAAGTGACTTCTTTTGAGCGTTTTTCCAGCGGTTCTAGCTTACAAGTGGCCAAAAAAATCAGCCTAAAAACGCTAAGAAAAACCGCCAGAAAACCGCCGACAAAACGCTGTATAAACGCTATAAAACCGGTCGGAAAAAGCTCAAAAAACGCTAAAAAAACGATGGACACTGCTGAGGTCAGAAAACTCAGTTTCTGCCATTCTCCACCGGTTTTAGGACGGTCTGCAGAGATGCAGAAACGTCAGATGTGCACATACCCTAATGCAGATCTCACTCCACTCAGCAACCCTCGCACATTTAATGCAGCTCTCACTCCACTCAGCAACCCTCGCACTTTAATGCAGCCCTCGCTTTGCTCAGCAACATTTTCACTTTAATATAGTTCTCTAAACTCCTCTCCAGGTTTGTAAGGCTCCACTCAGCAACCCTCACACTTTAATTATTAGGAAATACTCCATGTAGCTCTATAACAGTTTGCATATTACATAAGTGTCTAGGAAGAAAATACTACTCTATAGTCCCAACACCTCCACATAACAACCATATTTAGAGAAACTGGAGAAAATAAGTGGAGTTCAGTTGCGTTTAAAAATTGTGCAATTTATTAACATGAGAAACAGGTACACCTTAAAGACATCCAAGTTAAGGCAATCAAGTACAAGTTCTGACACAGCAGATGGTTAAACCCGCATCTGGGCAATGATACAGCCACATCATGTCAAGATGCTGTAGTTACAATTCGCTATGCATATATTACACATGTGCGCTGTATTGCACTTTGTCCCGTGTTACATAGTCAATTTTACAGCAGCATCACAGTATACACAGTACATGAATACATAGTAGATGATATACAGAGTAAAGGTTATCTCCACATTACTAATGTGTAAATGTGTAGGTGCAGGTATCAGACACAGTGGAATGGGGGAAAGGGCCCCCACCCCAGGCTAACCCCTACACGTGTTTCGTGTTGGCGATATTTAGATGATTATTCATGGGGAATGCATAAGAATCTGACCGGCAAGACCTTATGATGTCGGGGGGCGCAGTCACATGACCATCATCCTCCAATTGGATATATGGAGCGGCGCATGCGCACACGCCACAGATCCCTAAGCTCCTCCTCCGACTGGCGTCAACATCACCGAGCGGTCCTGGAAGCCAGGCAGCTGCTTGGCATTGGGAGAGGCAGCTAGGTGCTAGAGATGCCACGAGGGGAAGCGGGGAGATGTAGAAGTTTGCGCATGCGCACCACATCCAATAACTAGATCGGCAAGGAAACACTGAGTACACAATAGAAGTAGTTCTCATAGTGGACCCAAATATCCAAATATTCAGTGACGAATCAGTAGTTTTCAACCAAAGGATGGGACCATTTCACTTCCATGCTTCTGACTCCCCTCTCAAAGAATCTGCTTCACAGATGGTCTGCCAGTAGAGAAAAGATTACAACATTACAAGATTAAAATCAATCAGAAACATAAGAAAGCATTTTTGATATGTACAAACACAAACAAACATGGAAGGGGGGAGGGAGGGAATGGATTGCAGAAAAAGGTTTGGGGAAGGAAGGGACAAGTAAGGGAAAAATGAAGGAGGTGCATCAGAACAGCGAGCTTATAGAAATTAAACGAAACTGAGGCTTTCATTAAGGTCTAATGGGGCCATTGTCCCCAGAGTGGAAATCCACTGCGTCTCTTTTTCGGCAAAGATCTTCTTTAAGTCTCCCCACCTTATAACCCTTTGAACCATGTCAATGCCCCTGATCTTAAGGGACCTCGGGTTGGAGTGATGAAATAATTTGAAGTGGCATGGCAGAGTTTAAGACTCACCAAATCATCCATCTCCTTAGCCCCATCAATATCCCTCACATGTTCACAAACCCTTTTGCGGAGTTTGCGTGAGGTCAGTCCTACATGAATTTTGGGGCAGCCGCTTGTGGCATAATACACCACGTGTGTACTGCCACAGTTTATGTAATAGTTAATACGAAAGGACTTCGCCCAATCACTAGTGGTGAAATTGAAGCTACGTAGGATGTGTGTACATGTAGTGCAGTGCCCGCATGGAAAACATCCCCTCACTATGCTCCGATTTCCAAAGATTCCTTCGTTCTTTGGGGAATAGTGACTGCGAACCAACAGATCTTTAACAATTTTTGCACGTCTACTTGTCATTAGAGGGCGCGCTGGAATACAACTCCTCAGAGACTCACTTAACAGAATGGGTCAGTATTTATTTAATATATGTCTCATACTAGACCATTCACAGTTGAAGGTGGAAATAAATCTGACATCACCCTTGGTATCCTGGTCTTTCCTAGATGGGAGGAGGAGATCAGAAAGAGTGGTGTTCGTGGCTCCTTTCTATCTGTTCTTAGTACATCTTTGACTGTAGTCTCTCGCCTCAAAATGCTCCCTCCAATCGTCAGATTGTTTCTTACAATTGGCCTCAGTGGAACAGACCTGTCTCACTTGAAGATATTGCCCAACAGGTATGGCTCTAATTGTGGATGGAGCATGGACTGATGAAGCATGCAGTAGTGCATTTACAGAGGTCTCCTTTCTATAAATATCAGTTTGCACCCATCCATGCTCGTCGACCTCCATGTTCACATCCAAAAAAATCAATCCGTGTGTTGCTGTATTTAAAAGTAAGCCTAATGTTACGTGTGTTACTGTTCAGTTCATTCATGAACAGTTAGAGCTTACCTAACGTACCCTGCCACAAAAACAGTATATCGTCTATGTAGCGCATCCAGCACTGCACATGGTGCGCGACTGACACACCCCTGCACGCAAACACGTCCCTCTCTCAAAAGGAACAGATTTGTGTACGAAGGTGCACAGGCCGCGTCCATGGCAGTGCCGCGCCTCTGAAGGTAATACAAATTTTTAAAGATGAAAAAGCTGTATGTCAGGGCAAAATAGAGCATCTCGATCATCAGCTCACACAGGTGTCCACCCATGCTTGAACTCTTCAAGTAGAAACGGGTCGCCTCCACACCTACATCGTGCGAGATGCAGGTGTAGATGGACTTCACGTCGGCTGTGACTATCAACAGATCTGGATCCGCGCAGATCCCGTCAACCCGTATCAGGATGTCCATTGTGTCTTTAATAAAAGATGGTAATGTCCCTACAAGAGGTTTTACATAAAAATCAATAAAACGGCAGAAAAGGTCACAACAACCGTCAATGCTTTACACAATCGGATGTTCTTGTGTGTTAATGGGATCTTTGTGCATTTTTGGGAGCAATCCTCGCACTTTAATGTAGTTCTCCCACTGCTCAGCAACCCTGGAACTTTAATGCAGATCTCGCTCTTCTAAGCAACCCTGGAACTTTAATGTAGTTCTCACTCCGCTCAGCAACCCTCGCACTTTAATTTAGCTCTCGCTTCGCTCAGCAACCCTCGCACTGTAATACAGCTTTTGCTCCACTCAGTAACCCTTGCACTTTAATGCAGCTCTTGCTCAGTTCAGTCACCCTTGCACTTTAATGCAGCTCTTGCTCAGTTCAGTCACCCTTGCACTTTATTGCAGCTCTCACTCCATTCAGTAACCCTCGCACTTTAATGCAGCCCTCACTCCGTTCAGTAACCCTCACACTTTAATGTAGCTATTGCTCTGCTCAGCAATCCTCTTTCTTTAATGTAGCTTTTGCTCCGCTCAGTAGCCCTCGTCTTGTTCTTCTCTTGCCTATACTTAATCCATTTAATGCTGTAGGTACTGTATGAGGAAGAATAGAAAATAAGTTTGTTTCGTTTGTTTTCGCCATTGGAATATTTTCTATCTTTCTCTTTTAATGAACCATTTATAAGAACACCTTTTTTTGGTTTGGAGGGAAAATACCTAAAATTAATATTCAACCTCTGGCCTTGTCAAGTCAGACATAAAATATGAGGCAGCAGATGTTCGAGGTTCTCTCCCTAGTTAAGAAACGGCTGGCTCTAATGATATGTGAAACATTTTTTTCCCTTTCACTTTTCTTCCTTTCACTGCTCGTATGTTTACTGACAGCTGAAAGTATTCAAATAATGATGTGTGCCAGTATATACAGCACTGAATCTGCTCAGCTCGTGAGTGATTCTAGAATTCAAAGGTATCCAGCAATGGTGTTAGCAAAGGACTCATGAATGCCGGCTCTATAGGAGCACGAAGAAATAGTGAGTGAGACGGAAATATTGTCATCTATGTCAAAAATGTTATTAAATGAAACAATAATAATAATAATAATGATAATTATTATTATTATTATTATTGTTATTATTTAAAATGTAGTATTCTTGCTTAGCATTTTATTTTTTCAAAGTTCTATCATTTGCAGTCTGATCATTTCATTTTTAAAGAGAACCTGTCAGCAGGATTGATCACTATACAGTGAAGCCTCGGCCATAATGTCGCTGTGATGCTAATTACACTGAAGGTACCGTCACACGCCTCCATATTGCCGGCGAGATCGCCAGGGGCGGACCGTCACCCCCGGGGGCCCTGGTGCAGGAGAGGACCGAGGGGGGGGCGGGCTACTGGCCGTCGGCGCAGCCCGGGGGGGGAGGGGTGCCGTTGGCCGTCGGCGCGGCCCGGGAAGGGGGGGGTGGGTGCTGCTAGGAGCCTCTGGGAGCCGCGCCGGATGTAAGCTAGGGGCCGGAGGAGCAGAGGAGAGGAGGGTCGGGATCAGGCAGGGGAAGCAGGAAGCTCTCTGCTTCCCTTGCCTGACCCTCCTCTCCTTTGACGGCGGCTTGCGGGGGTCGGCTGGGGCCCCCCTCCAGACTTGAAGGGGCCCCCAGCCGGTCGGGGCCCTGGTGCAGCTGCACCAGCTGCACCAGTGTAGTTCCGCCCCTGGCCTGTGCGTAGTGGCGTGTGATTGGGCGACTCTACGGCGAGGAATCGCTGATGGAGCGTCGCCTGATTGCCCTGCACTGCAGTAAAATCAGGCGATATCCACCAGGCCATTTCAGTGCATTGTAGCATGTGACAGGGTGATAGCGACGTACACATCCATCCTGATATCAATCCCGTAGGCATGCTTGGATGGTGTTTTTTTGCGATGCATCTGCGGCGATTGGTGGGTGATACTGTGTTGCGATTGGCTGGCCATGTCTGAGGCGCCTTTTTTGATGACCCGTGCGTTCAGGCAAGGCTGACCAATGGGAACGTAGTCCTGTCCACCAATCGCAGAGATAAGGGCGCGGTGAAACACACTCTAGTACGCATCTATCGAAACAGTATGGCCACATCTCTGCTACGATTGTGGCGTGTCACACGCCGATGTGTGAAGGGAAGATCACTTCCAGTCTTCTGCAGGCGATTTCCGGAACGCAGGATCGCCAAAGATTGCACGCTAGATAGCTACGTGTGACAGCTCCACAGCTATCAGTAAAAAGTGCCCGAAACGTGTGCGCTCACATCAAATCGCCGGTGATATGGAAGCCATATGGCGGCGTGTGATGGTACCTTGATACCTGCGGTGAAGGATCCGATGTGTAGTTGGTGAATAACCTTCCTCTAAAGTTTATCTGATGATGTCTTCTGTGCATTGGGGGGACTTGGGGGTCAGTCCTCTTCTTCTTTGCCCCTCCACCTGCCTCCTCTGTTTCAGGTCATTGATGATTTAGTGACCTGTTTACTTTTTAAAATCTTTTGCAGCAACTATTGTGATGGGCAGCACCAATCTGCGGGTTTTCAATGAAAGGGTGCCGGAGGTGACACATGTGCAGATCAAGATTTCAGCTCAATAACCTCTTTATTAAGCAGAGATCGCATATGCGCATGCACTGCCTCCCGCTCCATTCTATTGAACACTGTCTGTATAATCACACTGTGCACAATCTTCAAAAAAATGGCACAAAGACAACGCATGTGCGGATCGAGATTTTGACTCAATGAACAAGTCGTTGAGATGAAATCTTGATCTGTACATATGTAGCGCCCCACTGGTCAGTGCACTACAGGAGGGGTACTGCACCCAGATCAGTGTGTATGGTATCCCAGTGACCAGAGGATGTGATTTTAATCTAAGGCTTTCATCCCTGCATTCACACACCTAGAATAGGGGGACTAAAGAGTTAACCTGTTTGCCTGGGAGACCCAGCCCCGGTGGGAGGAGCTTAGGTTTAGTGGAAAGAGTGGGAAGAAGGGAGTGAGCACAGAACAGCCATGGAGAGAATCTGAGGAGGAAGGAGAGAAAGCCTGGGGGAGACAAGGAGAGTCGTGCTCGCCTCAGAGGAATGCGCAGAGAACGGACACCGAGTCCGAGACTGTGCAGGGTTACACATTCCCGGCAGTCAATACCGGAAGGTGGGGAATTCCAGATTTTCCAGCCACACAGTGTCAGCATAAAGTTCAGCAACACTGACACCCGGGAGCGTGGTGTAAGTAAAGGACTCGAGCTGCCTGTCATATGGCACGTGCAGGACAGAGTGGGCAAGCAGCTTAGCTTCAAGCAACTGCAGGAGCCACAAGTAGAAGCACAGGAAGAGAAGGTGAGGACAGGGGTTGGAAAGTGAAGGAACATCAGAGAGGGCCTTAGAGAGACTTTACATCCTTTGGTGGCTACCTGGCCAGCTACCCGAACTGTGACTGTGTACCTTGTCAACTGTTTGAAAACTCACCAGTAAAGTACTCGGTGCACTCACCATGGTCTGAGACTGTTCCTTCCAGCATCGCAGCAGAGACTTCCACCTGTAGAGACGGAGAATGCTTTCTCCACACACTGGCTGGAGGAGCTGCAGCAGCAAAGTAAGTGAACAGCACCCAACACAATCCCTCACCAGGCCCATCCATTGCCACTACACCTGCCCTGGGGACCCTCAGCCCTACCCAAGGAGGGCTTACCATCCACGCTGCCCCAAGTCACCGTCCCCAGCAGTAATATGGCAGTGGTGGTTCTATTAACCACATACCCCGGGTGGCGTCACGACAAAACCCTTGTAAATACCCCTTTTTGGACTGATCCCAGGCCACGGGACTGGGTCACGACTACCGTGATCTCCAAGAGACAGCACCGGCCCGGCCCTGAGTACCCCACAGTCTGGGGTCCTATCACATACGCTGCATCTGATGCTATTTTATTGAAGACTGTCCGTCTGTGGAATCATACTGCACACATGCCACCCTCCCCAATGATGAATTTCAAAAAGGAGGCAGATGACTGAATAATCAGTGACCTGTAAGGCTGCTTTCACATCTGTGGTAAAGTGTCATTTCCAGCAGATGTTGCTGCATCTGCCAGATCTGCCGCGTAACGGCCAACTTGCAGCACCGATCCAGCAAGTGGTTGGGTGAAGCAAGTGCGGTATTGCCGCAATACCGCATATCTGCCAGATCTGCCAGAAATTACACTTTACTGCAGATATGAAAGGGACCTAAATGAAACAGAGGAGGAAGGCGGAGAGGAAGACCTGACCCCAAGTCCTGCCCTGATGCAGAGAAGACATCAGATGAAAACTTCAGAGGAAGATTATTCCTCAACCTAAGGGCCACGTCACACACACAGATAATTGTGCAGATATTGTTCACAGATCTCTGGTTGCTCCATTTTGTGGCTGTGTACAAACTTAACAATGTGTCCATGATTTCTCTGCAACCAGAGATCTGTGAACAATATCTGCACAAATATCTGTGTGTGTGACGTGGCCCTAAGATCGGATCCTTCACTGCAGGTAGCAGTGATCAGCATCACAGCGACGTTATAGCTGAAACTTTAGTGTACAGTGATAAATCTTGCTGACCGGTTTTCTTTAAGTTGTATGGGCCTTGTTTCTTTTTTGATGAGTTGTATTTTTAATTAGCACTTTGTAGATTTTTCTTTGTGGTTTTACTATTATGGAGTACATATCATTTATTATTTAGTAGAGTTGGTACAAATCAATTCACGTGACTTTATCCATTGGCCACAACAGTAATCCGTGGCGACTTGATGACTTGACAGGAGCCCTAATGGCGGGTTTACACGTTGCGATATCGGAGTCCAATTTCAATGAAAAGTCACGTGGTTCGATCGTTGGAGCCGATATCGTTCCTGCGTTGTATGGTGTGAACGTCCAATACGATGCAGGAACGATGTCAATGCGATATCGGGATTGAATGAGCGTGCTATTCAATGCCCCGATATTGAATGGAGATTGGAGCCGGATCGTGCTGTGTGACAGCCCAATTCCGATGTGAAGTTCTACGTCACCCATTCACTCCCATGTTAAATGGTCGTTCCTGGGTTGGGGGGCGTAGACATCGCACGGACGTTGTATTCCGATATCGCAGCGTGTAAACATCCAATGCGATGCGGGAGAAACAAGCACTAAATGCGCGCTCCCGCGCCATTGAGTTGCGATATCTCAACGATATTGAAACGTGTAAACCCACCATAAGAATCCGCTTCAAGCTTAGGCGTCCTTGGCTCTTCTTTTGATTAGCTAGCCTGGTGCAATGTCAGGTGTAACTATAATCTTGCACCAGGGCGGCTAATCAAAAGAAGAGCCACGTATGCCGAGATGTAAGAGTTCAAGACCTCTTTGAAGAGGCAAGTTGCATATTAAACTCCATTCTATCTTTTGGTGTCACCATATTTACAGACTGCAAAATAAAAAAGAAAAAAATAGGTTAAATATAATATTGACTATAGCACATTTAATTTTTGTTTTTGTAGATATGACTTCTTATTTAACTAAATCTGTAAAATGCCGTTTCTGAGCTCTTCTGGAGCACGTGTTCTCCATAATTTTCGGTATTGACGTACACAAGAAAATGATTCCGAACTGAAATAGCACCATGTAAATTGACAGTGGCATGGGCTGACATTTATCTATGGAATTAATCATCCACTCTGACACATTAACTTCAAATCTGTTCTTTACCTTTCATTTATGATATGGAAGGAATGGACTCCAGATCCTGGTCCTGCGCCGAGCTGACCGTAAATATTAAGCTTCAAAGATTAAGTATCATCAACCTCTAAATTATACCTTGGCTCTGAAACCGACACTGTTATTACTGTACTGGATAAAAGCTCTGGATCCATCTCAACAAACATGATGACAAAGAGGTTTTACTCTTTAATACGGCCAAGAAAAGCGCTGAAAAAACACTTTTAGTCACAAACTCAAAATGACACCCTACGAGAGTTAAGATAAATCATGCAATATGGGGGATAAAGTCTATTTGTTGTATCTCAGAGCCTATGATAAGATGTTAGATGCAAATTCAAGTACAAAGAAAGGCGAAGACATGTTTAATAAAAGATGGAAGAATGTTGGTGCCGGGATAACTCAGCACAGGAGTCACATGCAATAAGCAAGTTATGTAAGTGACAAGATAATTACAAACATACTTACATCATAGAACCCTAATTCAATGCCTCAGACCCTATACAGTAGGTAGTGAAATATTGTTATGGGCTCCCTTGGTGAGTGGATTGTCTACACCTTAGGTCAGTGAGAAAAGCATGGAGCTGAAAAAGCAGCAAATTTATCTTGCCTAATTGCAGGTGGAGCAGCAAATACCTGTAGTTTTGTATATGTACAGTCTATTACAATTCATAAACCAGACTCCAGAACCACGTAACAGAAAGATTGTTGCTTTTGAATCGTGGGGAAAAAAATGGTGTATCATGGTCCGCGCTGCCAAAAACATCCACTCTGAAAGTAATGCACGTGAAGATGGAACTTCAAAATAACTTCTTTATTGCCTCCTACGCGTTTCGGTGCCCTCCTGGCACCTTCCCTGAGGAAGGTGCCAGGAGGGCACCGAAACGCGTAGGAGGCAATAAAGAAGTTATTTTGAAGTTCCATCTTCACGTGCATTACTTTCAGAGTGGATGTTTTTGGCAGCGCGGACCATGATACACCATTTTTTTCCCCACGATTCGATATATTTCCGCACTTGAGTGGACGGTGGAAGTCCTGCAGCAGCCATCCAGAAATAAAGCATTAAGTACGCCTTCAAGCCAGTTGTGGGTGACACAACTGTCCCAGGTGAGTGAATTCCTTTTTTCACCACTTTATATCTAGTGCCACAGTGATAGGGCACTATTGCGCCTCTTGTTCCCCCTCCTTCTTTTATTAGATTGTTGCTTTTGGCTGTTCAGTAATATACACATCATGCACAGTCTTTTCACTGCTGAAATTGTCCATACAGATTCCACTGGCTTTTGCTCAGCCTTTACTCACAGTTTTCATGTCCGTTACCTCTCTGGAGGTTTGGGCAGCCTTCAGCACTCCGCCGCACCCAGTATCCTCACAGAGACTGAGCCTCCAGTCCAGCATAGTACGTCCTGCTCCTCCAGCATAGTACGTCCTGCTCCTCCAGCATAGTACGTCCTGCTCCTCCAGCATAGTACGTCCTGCTCCTCCAGCATAGTACGTCCTGCTCCTCCAGCATAGTACGTCCTGCTCCTCCAGCATAGTACGTCCTTCTCCTCCAGCATAGTACGTCCTGCTCCTCCAGCATAGTACGCCCTGCTCCTCCAGCATAGTACGTCCTGCTCCTCCAGCATAGTACGTCCTGCTCCTCCAGCATAGTACGTCCTGCTCCTCCAGCATAGTACGTCCTGCTCCTCCAGCATAGTACGTCCTGCTCCTCCAGCATAGTACGTCCTGCTCCTCCAGCATAGTACGCCCTGCTCCTCCAGCATAGTACGTCCTGCTCCTCCAGCATAGTACGTCCTGCTCCTCCAGCATAGTACGTCCTGCTCCTCCAGCATAGTACGTCCTGCTCCTCCAGCATAGTACGTCCTGCTCCTCCAGCATAGTACGTCTGCTCCTCCAGCATAGTACGTCCTGCTCCTCCAGCATAGTACGTCCTGCTCCTCCAGCATAGTACGTCCTGCTCCTCCAGCATAGTACGTCCTGCTCCTCCAGCATAGTACGTCCTGCTCCCTTTGCAGGATATAGGAAGTCTGGCCTTACCCAGAACCAGTCACCTTAAAGCCCACCTGACACACTCACAGGTGGAAATGTGTGTTCCATAAGACACACAGACCTGCATGCATTTAACCCTTTTGTGCAATGCTGCAAGACCTACTAAAACATTGAGTTTTATATTGCACCAGACCTCCTCCTGTGCACTACATGTTGGTTATCCATAACATAGCCAGATGCGATACAACAGTGTGTATACTTTCTTATTATTAATATGGGGCTGCATATAAGGAGTCTCGTGAACATCATACTGTATATAGGAAGCTGTGGGATGATCTTATTTTATTAAGGGAACTGTAGTGTCACTATACTGTATATAGAGAGCTATTGAGCCTTCATAGTATGTATAGGAAGCTGTGGAGCCACTATACTGTATAAGTGGCTATAAGTCTCCTTATCAGCTCATCTGTCTCCTTATTCCTTATACCGGCAGGCAGATTCCTCTCCATGAGGAGAATAGTTTTTCCCCCAGACCTCGTCTCAGCCTCGCTTACAGCCAGATCAGAATTCCCCAAACACTGCATTGATGAGGGGCAGTCACTCCGAAACGCAGCATCTGCAGTTTGGGGTTCTGATCTGGCACAAATCCTAAGTCAAAGGCTTGTTAAAGAGTCGATTATGACTAAAAGGATTGCTACCCTTTTTGGGTGGCTTTAGAGTTTTTTCCACTTGCTCACTGAAGTGACAATTTGCATATTTCCCAGAGGAGCATGGCGGCTATAAGTCTCCTTATCAGCTTATCTGTCTCCTTATGCCGGTAGGCAGATTCCTCTCCATGACTTGAAGAAAGAAAACCGGGCACTGGGTCCTATCTTCGGGGAATTATTCCATTATGTGGGTTTGCGACACACCCGAACGGTGTTGCTCAGCTCAAGCACAAGTGTAATCAATACTGTCAGAAAGAAGAACGGCACTCACTGGGCTACAGGCATATGGATAATATATTCAGTCCATATCTGGGTTACACATGCTCCCTCCCTGCATGTGTAACCCAGATATGGACTGAATAAATTATCCATATGCCTGCAACCCGGAGAGTGCCGCTCTTCTTTCTGACTGTAGAGTCATAATACTTTACATAAGGAGCTATGGAGGTCATAATACAGTATAAGATGGCTGTGGGGTCATCATACTGTATATAGGGAGCTGTGGGGCCAATATATTGTGTATAGGAAGCTGTGAGCCGTCATACTGTATACAGGGTGCTGTAGAGCCAATATGTTGTGTATAGGTAGCTGTAGGGCCATCATACTATACATAGGGGCCATAATATAGTATAAGATGGATGTGGGGCCATCATAATGTTTATAGGAATCTGTGGAGACATCCTTAAAAAAAAGTAAATTGATATATTTTAGAATGGTCAATTGCCAACCCTTCACGTACACAAAATCTTTTTTTCTTATTTTTCTTTTGCTGTCCTGACTCCTGTCTATATCTTTTTGTTGGCATGTACTGATTTCACATTGAGATGTAGCGATCATGGACCGGGTCGGGGTACCCTTGCTTGGCAGCAATATTTAGAATTCAGTATACCAGTCACTATTCAATAAGGCACGGGTTTCACATAAGTCCATTCGGTTTATTAGGCTTCATAAACCAACTCCATATGTATGCCTTCCTTGGCTTTACAGGCAATGCAATACACCACAGTGTTACAGACCATTAACTCCTGGTTTAGATACATTTCTCCTGACGTATCCCAGCCTCCACTCACTCGGGCTCCTGTTGTCAGTCCACACAAGGGCCCTGAGAGACTGTTTGTTACAAAATGGCAGGTTTCTGCTCTCAGCCCTACACCCTGCAGGCTGTCTATATCTCACTCTCTGTCAGTCTCCCACATGTCAAACACAGACTCCATTAAACATCCTGAGACACACCCACATCTCCAGCAAGTTGCAAGCTTAACTCTTGCAATGCTGTTAGGCAGAATGTGGCCTCAGGTACTGGTGAGACATTCATAAAAACATCGCAGCAGACTTCTGCCTGTGCAAAACACACTGGCCATGTATAATGCCACCATTCACTACATTACAACATGTATATACTTTTTCTGGTGTTTGTGAGATAGCTCTCTCATAGAATGAAATAAACAAATTTGCATACTTTTCTCCTAGGAACCATTTCCTGTAAGACTACCGTATATACCTCTCTGTTCATTTTAAGGAGAGTCAGTACTTGTCCTACATTGCCTCATGGGCATTGCACTCCGCCAACAAGACTCTGACTAATGAGGCACACATACACTGATACAGCCTGACCATAGATGAGTTTTTGGCTTGGTCATGTTGCTAATCTTGGTAGAGGGACATTGATCTACATGGTAGCTACCTCTTCTAGGTGGTACTTGCCCTATAGTTTCTTTATTTTCTGAGCTCTTGTTTGGAAAAATCTAATATGCATACCGTACTTTTGTCACATTTCCTTTAAGGGGGACTAGTATTTCCCCCAGATGTCACAGATATTTTAAATGCAGAAAACTTTAGTATAAATCGATATTCTGGGCTTTAATGGTAATTAGCGATGGGCAAATCTGAATATAATTAACCTGGAATTTTGTAAAAAAATTCTGATTCTTCCGAATAAAACTATTTTGAATTTCACTTTGTACAACGTTAGCAAAATAGTAGCCATTTCGCTGAATTGTAGACAGCCGGAAAAAATGTATCACCTCGTCATTTACCTAATATACTGGCACAGCCCAACATCTAGTGCTCCGCAAGATTTTATCAGTGATCTTCGAGTTCTCTTTTGTGTCATCAAATTGTCTTCTCTGATTACCTCATCGCACTAGGATTTACAGGGTCTGGTAGTCCTTAGACGTCATAACGCAAGTCATTTAGCATCATAATGTCGTTATATGAATTTTTCAAACTTTTCAACACCTAGAACGCATGATGAATGTTGTTATATCGAAATGTCACAGCGCTAGAAGATGACCTACTGGCTTTTGGTGATCATCATGATATCATGATGTATGTCAGTGTATGCGCTGACTTGGTCTCGCGTGACGTGCATCATGACATCAAGAAATTGGATGCACTAATTAGACCTTAGCTAAAGTAATGTCTAAGGTCTACTTGATGCCAAAAGTCCAAGAGTTGAGTAATGCCCACTAGAGAGGACATGAGGCCCTGGAAGATTACTTAAAGATCACTGAAAAGGATCCTCCTTGTTTATTGTGCTGTAGTGTTTGGAGTTACGCTATAACATAATTAGGAACATTTGAGTTGCATCCAATAACTTTGATGTGAACAAAATTCCCCGTCCTAAGTTGAGGGAACAGTTGAATTTCAATTTCGGCAAAATTGCTCATTAGGCCCCTTCACACTGCGTTTTTTGCACATCCGTGTGGATCCTTGAATTTCATGGACCACACGGACAGGCATTGATCTGTTCAAATAGACACCAACTGATGCCCATGGATCAGTGTTTTTCACTGATCCATCATCAGTACCAGAGATAGGGCTGTACCTTGTTTCTGAGCATGCTCAGTACAGCAAAATGGATCCGTTTTTTGTATCCGTTTTTTTCACGGATCCATCTCCATAGACATCATGTTATTTGACACGGACAGCTACGGATCCACTTCTGTCCATTTGTGTCCGCTTTATTCAAGGCAGCCTAAAATCACCACAGTCTCCGAATCTGGGTACATGAAAAAAACTGACACAAACGGATCAGTGACAAAACTGACACACACGGAGGCCATATAGGACCAATGCTTGCCCATAGGGATACATGGGAGGCCGAAACTGATCAGTGGTTATCAGTTTTAAAAAGACACGGATCTCAAAAAATGCAGTGTGAAGGCGGCCTTACTGATGGCTACGTTAGGTGAGAAGCAATGTATACATATTTGATAAAAAAAAATTAATTTTTAGTTGATTTATTGTTACGTAAACATTATATAATGCTAGGAAAGCAAAGTGATAATAGTCCCATTTTTTTGCTAAACAAAAGCCGATATCCAAAAAAAAGGAAAATTATAAAAAAAATTAGACACACTATGCAAGATGCATGCAAGTATCTCACATGCATTGTATAAGAATAGGTTCCAGCTCACCCGACTGCTCTTTGCTCACCCACCTGGGGCTCAGACACCGGCCTCGCATCAAACTTAATAGAAAAATTGGAATCCGGCTCAACAGGAATGGATTTTCTTTTTCTTTTATTTTTCAATAAAGATGGTGCATACAAATGAAAAAATTACATGGTCGACATGATGCATTTCAGCTGCATTAAGAAGTCTAATGTATGACTCATGACTTTCACATGCATCTTGCATAACTTACCCGGCCCAGCCGCCGCCTTCCTGGACAGGAGCTTGGAGTTGATTGTGTTACTATGCAGTTCTACGCTCCTGGCCAGATAGCCGGTGGTCGGAAAGTTGTGAGAGACGCATGCGAGAATCTTCCATGTGGCTTGCATAAGTTAGTCTCTGCCCTTAAGGCCACGTCATACGTGGCGACATCGCCGACGATTAGATAGGCGACGTAGAGGCGTGGCCTATTGGCGGCGACATCGCCCCTGCGTCACCTAATGTAAAGGGGCCATGGCGACGCCTTTTACTGGTCGCCTGGTTTCAGTGCAGTGCTCTGAAATCAGGCAGCTGATCTGGGGTGATGTGTCCACATCGCCCCATGTAAATGGCCGCCGGTGAGCTGAAAGGCGATGGGAGCCATAGGCTCCCATTGTACTGCATCGCCGCTGGGATTTGAGACACCCAGGCGGCAATGCCGCCTCTCAGATCACCGGCCCATTGCCGGAGATGTATCCCCATGTAAACGGGGGGCGGCGACGCTGGCGGTCGCCAAAAATGTGCGCGCTCCCACCCGTCACCACCGACATCTCCGGGGCTGTCGCCAGGTGTGACGGTACGCTTAGTCTAATTATTCCCCAAGGAATCCACCTGAAAAGCACCACCGGCATTTTCCATTAAACGACTTCGACTTGAATAACTCGACAGCTGCATCAGTGTGTAAATAATGTGTGCCAGCTTCAGAAGTCCAAATGGGCCCGTAATATATCTGCCCGAAATTGACCATAAGGTTCATGATTCCAAAACACATGAATTACACTTGATCCTGAAAACAAAGATGTGGAACATTTAGTAAATAAAATAACTACCGTATATACTCGCGTATAAGCCGAGTTTTTCAGCCCAAAATTTGGGCTGAAAAGTCCCCCCTCGGCTTATACGCGAGTATATACGGTATGGTATATACAGCAGCAGCCCCGGAGGTATACAGGCCCCCCCATCAAGCTCCAGGGCCCCCCCACCTTGCGCGGCAGCCTGTAAAGTAAAATCATACTTATCCTGTCCTGTCGCGCTGTCCCGCCGCTGCCATCACGATCCCGGGCTTCATTCCGCGTCTTCTGTGTTCCCTTGGTCGCGGGCAATGACGTCATTGCCCGCGACAACAGGAAGCCGGAAGACGCTGAATGAAGCCCGGGATCGTGATGGCAGCGGCGGGACAGCGCGACAGGACAGGATAAGTATGATTTTACTTTACAGGCTGCCGCGCAAGGTGGGGGGGGGGCCCTGGAGCTTGATGGGGGGGCCTGTATACCTCCGGGGGCTGCTGCTGTATACAGCCTTGGGGCTGCTGCTGTATACAGCCCTGGGGCTGCTGCTCTATACAGCTTTGGGGCTGCTGCTGTATACAGCCCTGGGGCTGCTGTATACTACCTAAGGGCTGCTGTATATACCTCTGGGGCTGCTGTATACACCACTAGGGCTGCTGTATATACCTCTGGGGCTGTATATACCTCTGGGGCTGCTGTATACTACCTCTGGGGCTGCTGTATACTACCACTGGGGCTGCTGTATACTACCACTGGGGCTGCTGTATACTACCACTGGGGCTGTATATACCTCTGGGGCTGCTGTATACTACCACTGGGGCTGCTGTATACACCTCTGGGGCTGCTGTATACTAACCACTGGGGCTGCTGCTGTATATACCACTGGGGCTGCTGCTGTATACTACCACTGGGGCTGCTGTATATACCTCTGGGGCTGCTGTATACCACACTGCTGGGGGCTGTATACCTGTGCTGGGGTCCACCCTCGGCTTATACACGAGTCAATAGGTTTTCCCAGGTTTTGGGGGCAAAAGTAGGGGGGTCGGCTTATACACGGGTCGGCTTATACACGAGTATATACGGTAATTTGAACTAAATCATTTTTAATAATAAAAGGTAGTTGGAGCATAAAAATGTACTGTTCACCATTAAACTAAATGGTTGAAGAAGATGGTGGTGTGAACATTAGAATAAAAGTTCTGGCAAAATTAAAGTTGGAATTTTACAGATAACATTTCATTTTTGCACCATTTATTTTAGTGATATATTATTCATCAGTGCTGTATAGTTATTGATTTTGTTGGCCACATTCCTGCAGTTACATCATGCATTTTGCTATTAGAAACTGGACACTGTTATTTTAATACGTTTCTTCTTAAAACAACCATTAATAAAGTTGCATAGAAGATTAACTAATAAAATAATGCTCTTTTATTCTTTTTTTTTTTCAATTTTTATGAACACTTGGCCAGAAAAACTAACAACGAAAATGAAGAAAAAAGTGTTGCTTTCCTCTGCAAACCCCCATGGCTCCAGGGACTAGATGTGATGACATCTCATCCATATAATCGTCTGACCACTGGGGCTACAAATTAGTTACAGGGTTAGATGACTGATGGACAGCATGACATCCCAACGGATGGAACAACATCCTGTGCATCATTGACTTGCACTGTAGTCAATCACTGGCCTCAACATTCAGGTGAACATATGCACAGACGGCAGAGGGACCCTCTGCAAAAACAGCATATGGGGCTTTTGCAGTCTAAGACTATGTTCATACTGGGCATTTAGGCTTTTGGTGCTAAGTTTTTTGTTTAAACTGCACCAAAAATGGATCAGTCAAAACGTCTGTCATCAAAGTGAATGGGATTTTCTATTTGCTGTGCAGACTTCAGTGTTTTTGACTGCTGCTTTAGAGGAGCAGAAAGCGGATCAATAATGATTGTCAATTATAGCGCCATTTTTCTGATGCACTTTCTGCACCACTAAAATCCAATTACTTACCCTCCTCAGAAATCCCATGGTGAGCCCCGATGATGTCTTCCATCTGGGCATCAGCAGGACCTACGCGTAGTCGGGTACAGTACTTCCAGGACCTGCCCATGTGACTCAGGCTCAGACTCACATGGTGTCAAGGTCCTGTAATTACTCGAACCACTCACATACAGGTTGTGAAGGAGCTCGGAAGGAGGATATCACCGGAGCTCACCGTGGGAGCGCCATGGAGGGTAATAAAGTGTGTGTGTCTCTATCAGTGGGTCTTGACTCTGTCTTTCTGTGTCCTCGAAAACAGAGCAAAAAAGCAGTACTAACGGATGACACATTTGTGATGCTTTTTTGCAAAAAGAGAATCCTTTCTTGGCGTAGAAATTGCGCCAAAAGCAGATGAACAAAAAACCGAGCACAAATGCTCTGTATGAATTCGATCTAAAAACTCATAATAATCCAAAATTCTACCAGCTTTGGAGGTGGATGTGGCCCCCTTACCTCTGGGGCCCCTTGTATGGCTGTGCTGATTGACAGTGAAGCTCATGGTCTACAGTGCCTTAAAAACGTTTTCATGCCCATCTAATGTTTCCACCGTTTTTCATGTTACCCTCACAAGGAATTAATGTTATTGGGATTTTACGTGATTTACAAATGAGAAGTAGCAAGTGTTTGTGAAGTGTAAAAGAAATGATACAGGAGTTTCTAAATATTTAAAAAATATAAACTCGAAAATTGTGATTTGCACTTGTATTTATCCCTCCTAGTCAATACTTTATAGGACTAGGGGTAGGGTCACATTTCAGGTTTTTTTTTAGAATCCTGATCCGGTTTTGAGCTTTCAAAAAGCTCAAAACCGGACCTGGAAACGCTCCTCATAGGAGCCTATGCAAAACACCGGATGGCTTCACAAGCCATCCGGTGGCCGTATCCGGCACTGCTGCCTGCGTTAAAAATCATGCAGGCAGCAGTTTTCGCAGCGTTTCCCTGTACCGCACTGCGGTAACCGGATGGCTCAGGATGTGTAATCCTGAGCCATCCGGTAACTGCATAGGTTGCGGATCCCGGCTATTGCCGGGATCAGCAAACTTATTAAAGAGTTAAATTGATTACCTAAAGGACTGTTTGAGGTCTGTAGGGGGGCTTAGACCCCCCTACAGACTGGCCGGTCACTTCAATAGCCTTCTTCTACAATTTCCCACCTGGCACGGGCTCCTCGGAGCTCCGTGCATGTCAACCAAAGTCCCCCGTGCCCCCCCCCATATCACTATAAAGGGGTGCATACACCCCTCTATTCCAGTTATGCTTTAATTATGTGTACTACATAAAGGATTATTACAGTCGCCATGTAAGTTCATACTTACATGCTCTGGTAGGCGGAGTCCAGGGGTTTCCATGGGCGGGGCTGTGTGCAGCAGCCTCCGCCCGCTCATTCTTGATGGCCGCCTCCTCTGGCCTTAATCCAGTGTTGTGAGGGCGGCCGCGTCATGAAAGGGGCGTGGCTAACTATGTGCCGCGGTTAGCCACGCCCCTTTCATGACGCGGCCGCCCTCACAACACTGGATTAAGGCCAGAGGGGGCGGCCATCAAGAATGAGCGGGCGGTGGCTGCTGCACACAGCTCCGCCCATGGAAATCCCTGGACTCCGCCTACGAGAGCATGTAAGTATGAACTTACATGGCGACTGTAATAATCCTTTATGTAGTACACATAATTAAAGCATAACTGGAATAGAGGGTGTATGCACCCCTCTATAGTGATACGGGGGGGGCACGGGGACTTTGGTTGACATGCACGGAGCTCCGAGGAGCCCGTGCCAGGTGGGAAATTGTAGAAGAAGGCTATTGAAGTGGCCGGCCGGTCTGTAGGGGGGTCTAAGCCCCTCTACAGACCTCAAACAGTCCTTTAGGTAATCAATTTAACTCTTTAATAAGTTTGCTGATCCCGGCAATAGCCGGGATCCGCAACCTATGCAGTTACCGGATGGCTCAGGATTACACATCCTGAGCCATCCGCTTACCGCAGTGCGGTATTCTGCACACATTTTTGAACAAAAATGTGTGTGCCCGGCATTGCGTTCACCGCATCCGGATCCGGATGCGGTGAATGCAATTCTTGTTTTAAATGAGACCCTACCCTAGCTCTGGCTGCAATTACTAATGCAAGACATTTGGGGATGTCTTTTCTAGAGGCACCTTCATTCACATGCCATGTAGGGAACACAGTGAGCATGTGGAAGAAGGTGCTGCTGAAGTCAGATGAGACGAAAGTTGAACTTTTTGGGCTGTGTAGGGGAAAAGAAAGAATGCACATCACCCTGAAAACACCATACCCACTGTCACACTTGGTGGTGGCAGCATCATACTGTTTTTTCTTCAGCAGGGATAGGGAAGCTGATCACAGTCGATAGAATGATACAAGGAGCTAAATACATGGCAATCCTGGGGGAATTCCTGCTAGCTGCTGCAACAGACAAGGCAGCTGGAAGAGTTAGGTACACCTCCAGAAAATGGCATTTCTATGAATGTCCATTCTCTGAGGCGGCTGTGTGCTTCAATTCATAGCATAGGGGGCTCAGAACACTTGGGCCTCCCTATGCTGAAGAATCCAGCCCCCAGCTGTCTAATTTTACTTGGCTGACAACCAAAAATATGGCAAAGAGCCACGTCATTCATTTTTTTCCTCAAATAATTTTAAAAAAGAGCTCCCCTGTATTTTTGATTACCAGCTAGGTAAAACTAGGCAGCTGGGGGTAGGTGGCAGCCTGTACCAGCCTGCTGTACTTGTGCTGGTGACCAAAAATACAGCGGAGCCCCACATCACATTATGACATCTTGAAACCCATTTTTCCCAGCCTTTAACCTAGCTTTATTTAGAGTCACAACACTGAAGGATTGCTTAAAAAAACACGTAGCAAAATCTCCAGGAAAAAAATGCACCAAGAGAACACCAACTTATCTGTGCGGATCTTTGAAATATGGTGAAGCACACCTAATCTGCAGTATGCATTCTACATCTGCACATAGCCTAACAATGTCAGTTGTCTCAATATTTTGTAGCTGTGCAGACTAGCATGCACGTACACATTGTAGGTACAGTTGACAAAAAAGATTTACAGAACTTTGGTTTAGCAGCCATGATGGTAGTCTGTGGTCGTTGGACCCTTAAAATCTACCTTCTGGATTCTTTTTTCCCCTTGTTTATGTTGTGCCAGGTCGTCTAGTAAGTAAAGGCACAGATCAAGCCAGCAGGTAGGAGGAGGTTCACAGTGTCTTTGTCCATCAGCCATGGGCAATCAATGTGGCTTCCGGACCAAGGTCTTTTGAATCTTTTTGCTCAACTCTAGCTCCTAGGCACCTTTGCTATATCCTCCATAGTTTGTGTAACAACACATGCTTTTTTACTATGTGGCGTGGGTTAAATTTTCTTAATTTGGCCAAACATACTTTATTGGTCTTTTGTTTGTTATCTCGTATTTACTAAGTCATTGGCTATTCTGAGCCTTTATTGTCACAGTATGTGAATTGCGAATTTAATGTAAATTACCTCACCCCCTCTATATACATTGCTCAGAGAATAATTATGAAAGGGAAATTATGCATGTAGATTGAAATGCCAACCAATAAGAGTACAGTCTTATTCCACCAATCCTGTAAGACCACAATACCCTGAGATGTAGGCTTAAGTTGTTTAAAAGGACTTTCCTTGGTCACCAGGAGTTCATATGCTCTATGACTTCCATCTAGAGGCTCCAGTCCTGATTGGAAAACCATAACCTCAGCCTAGGAATTTCGGTTTCAGCTGCCAGGATGACATCGTACTTTATTTGCAGGATAACATTGTGTTATCATACTCTGCATGGCCACAGTCTAGGAGCTTCAGGTCCAACTAGAGGAGCACCAACATTGGATTATATTCTGCACGAGTTCAGCCTAGGATTCTAGGATTTACATGGAATATCAGAGACCACTTATGGAAGATACTCAGTTTGGGACAATTCAGTCAGTTGGCTACAGACATTCCTGTACTTGGTCAACTTCCCAAGCTTGCCCCTATTCCTTTCTTGGTGGTTGCCTGCCGAAAGTGTGGTTCTGCTGGATTGGTGTAGGTGGCCCCGGAAGCTCCGAAGGCATGAACATTCTAATCCCTGGTGAGCCAGCAGAAGAGTGAGACTCTTGCCTGTTACTTTGTGTGTTTTGCTTGGTATGTGTTTTATGTCTTTCACTGTTGGGGATCCAATAAATCCTTACCATGAAGTGGTTCCCTCACCCTGTGTTGTCTGAGTAGTGTTCCGCCCATGGTTAAGGAGTTCAGGGGTTCAGTTAGGATGAGCCCTGGTCCACATGGTCTTTCTAAAGGCGGCCTGGCCAGCGGACGAGAGCACGCACTGTTCCCTGCGTCTCCACAGTTTGTAAACCGGTTCATCGTACAACCCATTGTATAACAGTTCAGTACAGTGTCTGAAAAGAATATGTGCAGCTTTAAGCAATTTTTAAATATTTGCTAAGAATAGACATTTATGGAAAACATTTTGGTAGTAGGTTTATCTTAAATGAACAATGAAGAAGAAAAATGAAATACAGGCCACCAATTATAAATGTAAACAAGATAATGTTCCCCATTTCTTATGCATATAATTTCAGTCAGATTTTAGATTGTGGTTTTCCTGTTATTTATAGAAAATCAGATAAAAAGGTCCAACAAACACACTACAGTCTGCAAACGGTACATTCCAACAAAACTTAATGTAGGGATCCTGTCACGGGCTCCTCATGATTAAACTGAGACCAAGACCAAGTTATGTTCCCACACTTTTTGCTGGTATCATTTATAAGCATTCATGGATGTTAATCATTTACAGTATATTGAGCAATGTGTTTTAATGGATCGAGATTTACTGTGGTAACATAGGTAATTGCGCAAAGAGCCATGAGACATGCGGTATTTAGAATCAGATGAATGATAATTAGATTCTGAATATTGTTTGTGGCTCTCACTGTATGTGTGTTTTATGATTGTTTATGTTGCTTTATGGCCGGGGAGGAAAGTGTATTTATGCCTCAACCAAAGGTTCTACTGTTTAAAACTAAAGGGTTTACTATGACTTTGATAGTGATAGTCTATCTTTAGGAAAGGTCATCAATATCAGATATTAAAGAATGACCGGCAAGTGTGGCGCCCCACTGGTCTGGCTGCCACCGGGGCACTGCACTCCTCCATTAGCGGGATAAGTAGTTCCCCTGTTCTCCAAGTACCGGGATGGTGAAATCGAGACCCCACAACTGCAACACACACGTAGGACCCTGGGCAGGGACGGTGGGTGGACCCATGAGGGAGGTTCCAGTCACAGCAAGGGGAACAGGGAAGTGTAGAGACAGTCGGGAGGAGGACAAAGAAGGAGTAGAAAGTTTGAGTGTGAGTCGAGAGGTGGTGTGAGGTGTTAGCTCCCGTGGGCTGGAGCACGGTCACGCTCACCCCGGGAGGGAAAACCGGAAACTGTAGAAGGAGGAAGGAGCCCTTGGGGTGCAGAACAAGACTTAGATCACCTGTACACCTGTATATGGCAGAGGAACAGAGGGGCTGATGGATGTAACAGGGGACCAGCCCTGAACACGATGTGGCAGCTGTAGGGCCAAACCATTGAAACTAGAGGTCATGAGGTCTTAAAGGGAACTGTGGCCACATACCCAGCACTTTTCGGAGAAGGCAGCCGTACTAAAGTGCGGCACTAGGAAGTCTTGCCATTCAATGCCTGTGGCTGTTGGTACCCGAGCTCTGTGTGCAGAGGCGCTGACAGGGGAGGCGAGGCGAGTTAGAGACGCTGAGAGTACTGCCAGTGAAAGGAACACCATGAGTGAAAGGAACACTGAAGGTGTCTCGACAACACTGTCCTGGTTCTTGAGAAACAGCGGAACCGGAGAATGGCAGAGGGTAGCACCTGGCGGCCTTGTCAGAACATTGAAGAAAAGGTACAGAACTCCAGCAGAAGTGTATGAGACTTTTTTTTTTGCGGCATCCACTGGCTGCGGACGCTGCATGAAACCCTGAGGTTAGGACCTGGTAAGATGAGAGCACCTTCCTCAATTTTCTTAATAATCTGAATCAGTTTTTGCTATATCTTTTGCCATACACATGTGGCGCCCCACTGGTCAGTGCGCCACAGAAGGGGTACTGCACCCAGATCAGTGTGTGTGGTATCCCAGTGACCAGAGGATGTGATGTTAATCTGAGGCCCTCATCCCTGCATTCACACAACTAAAATAGGGGGACTAAAGGGTTAATCTCTTTGCCTGGGAGACCCAGCCCTGGTAGGAGGAGCTTAGGTGTAGTGGAAAGAGCGAGAAGAAGGGGGTGGAGAAAAACAGCCATGGAGAGAGACTGAGGAGGAAGGAAAGGAAAGCCTAAGGGAGCCGAAGAGCGTCATGCTCGCCTCAGAGGAAAGCGCATAGAACTGACACCGGGTCCAAGACTGTGCAGGGTTATACATTCCCGGCAGTCAATACCGGAAGGTGGGGAATTCCAGATTTCCAGCCACACAGTGTCAGGAGGTAAAGCAGCACATAGAGTTCAGCAACACTAACACCCTGGAGCGGGGTGTAAGTAAAGGACTCGAGCTGCCTGTCATACGGCACACGCAGGACAGAATGGGCAAGCAGCTTAGCTTCAAGCGACTGCAGGAGCCACAAGTAGAAGCGCAGGAAGAGAAAGTGAGAACAGGGGTTGGAACCAGAAGGAACATCAGAGAGGGCCTTAGTGAGACTTTACATCCTTTGGTGGCTACCCGGCCAGCTACCCAAACCGTGACTGTGTACCTTGCAAACAGTTTGAAAAGTCACCAGTAAAGTACCAGGTGAGCTCACCAAGGTCTGAGACTGTTCCTTCCAGCATCACAGCAGAGACTTCCACCTGCAGAGCCGGAGACTGCTTTCTGCAGACACTGGCTGGAGGAGCTGCAGCAGCAAAGTAAGTGAACTGCACTGAACACAATCCCTCACCAGGCTCATCCATTACCACTACACCTGCCCTGGGGACCCTCAGCCCAACCTGAGGAGGGCTTACCATCCACGCTGCCCCAAGTCACCATTCCCAGCAGGAATACAGTAGCGGTGGTTCCACTAACCATATACCCCAGATGGCGTCACAACAAATCCCTTTTAAATACCCCTTTTTGGACTTGGACTGATCCATAGCCACGGGAACGGGTTACCACTACCGTGATTCCCAGAGATACCAAACCGGCCCGGTTCCCGAGTACCCCATAGCCTAGGGGTGCATCACACACATTGTCTTAGCTTTATACATTGCCCTTCTATTCATTAGATAGCCATTTTGCTAATTCACACTCATTTTAGTGTTTATTGTTGCAGCAGATTTCTCCACTTAGGCTGTGTGCTCACAGTCCGGAGGAGCTGCGTGTTGGATGCAGCTCCTCCGGACCTGAGTGAAGCCGTGGGTGGCCGCAGGGAGACCGCAGCCGCCCTGTACTCACTATGTGCGGCGCGGCTTCTCCCTGCAGTTACCCGATGGGAGCCGCTTCCGACTCCACAGCGTGAAATGAACATGCTGCAGAGGAGTGGAATGACGGCAACCCGCACCGCAGCTGTCAGATCGTTGCGGTCGGATTTCGGATTTCCTGAAATCCCATCCACTATGCTTATACTGTACTACGCGGCATTTTGGACACATCGGCAAGACACTGCATCCAAAACGCTGTGTATACTGATCGTGTGCACGCACCCTTAATCAATATCAGGTAGACCAAGGTACAACTACCAAAACCATTGAAGTCGCCACTCAACATGGGACGTATAAGACTTTCTGCGTGCTCCTAAATAAATTATAGAGACCAGTACGTATGTATCTGAGTAACACCCCTCTTTAGACAGACATGTATTAGAAGCAGCTCTCTTTGTCTCAAAAGAAAAAAGGTTTATTACATTATCGACTCAACTTATATAGGCGCACATTGTAACATCACCATTGGCTGTTGGCCTTATATATATACATATATAAATACTTTAGACTATTCACTCAGGTACAATTCCTAAGTTTCTCATTCCTAAATGCCTTACTTTATTTTTAGACTAAGAAGAAGCTATAGTCCTTAGTTAAAATATACACTTTTCCTCCATTTCACACAATACATACACTTTGCAACAGAAATACAAGCATTCACAAAATAGAGTCTATATACAGTGCCTTGTGAAAGTATTCGGCCTTCCGAACTATTCAACCTTTTGTCACATTTCCGGCTTCAAACATAAAGATAAGGTCTGGGAACTTGCTATCAACCTTATGGAGACAGCGAAGTAGGTGAGGAGATTGTAAGCCACTTCCCTCCTCTCAGATATATGCAAATATGCACTTCACTAAAGAAGTGGAGAAACTCCAGTGGCTTACAATCTTCTCACCTACTTCGCTGTCTCCATAAGGTTGAGAGCAAGTTCCCAGACCTTGTCTTAGCCCACTCACTCAGCCAGATCAGAATATCCCACACACTACACTGATGAGGGGCAGGTACCCCGAAACGCAGCGTCTGTAGTTTGGAGTTCTGATCTGGCACAAATCCCTTAGTTATATTAAAAGCTTGTTGGAAAGCGATTATGACTTTGAGGAAGCTGCTTAAATGTGGCACTGGAGTTTCTCCACTTCCTTAGTGAAGTGCAAATTTGCATATTAACATAAAGATATAAATTCTAATTTTGAAAACTGCTGTTCACAAACGCTCTCCATCCAACCTCACTGAGCTCCAGCTGTTCTGCAAGGAAGAATAGGCAAGAATTTCAGACTCTCGATGTGCAAAACTGATAGAGACATAGCCCAAGTGACTGCAGCTGTAATCGCAGCAAAAGGGGGCGCTACACAGTATTAACTCAAGGGGGCCAAATAATATTGCATGCCCCACTTTTCAGGTTTTTATTTGTTAAAAACTTTTAAAAATATCCAATAACTTTGGTTCCACTTCACGATTGTGTCCCACTTGTTGTTGATTCTTCACAAAAAAATTAGAATTTACATCTTTATGTTTGAAGCCTGAAATGTGGCAAAAGGTTGAAAAGTTCAAGGGGGCCAAATACTTTCACAAGGCACTGTAGAATAAAAATGGATTCTGCTATCACACCACCACCAATCAGCTGAATTAATCGGTTGCGGTGCTTCAGAAAGCACCACATGCCATTTGTTGATAATCCGAAATATATCTATACATTTTCGTTGTATCTAGCACTGCAGCTCAGTCTCATTAAAGGGGATTTCCCACAAACAAAAATAATTTGAAAGTTGATTTTAATCAATAGATCTTGTAATAATAATTTCCACAATTGGATGTGTTTTAAAAAAAAATGTTCCTGTGCTGAGATAGGGCAGGGTCACATCTACGTTTTTTCAAAAAGCTCAAAACCAGACCAGGAAACGCTCCTCATAGGAGCCAATGCCAAACACCGGATGGCTTCACAAGCAATCCGGTGTCCGTTTCCAGCACTGCAACCTGCGTTAAAAATCATGCAGGCTGCAGTTTTCGGAGCGGTTCTATGATCCGCTCTGCAGTAACCGGATGGCTCAGGATGTGTAATCCTGAGCCATCCGGCAACTGCATAGTTTGCTGATCCCGGCTATTGCCGGCATGAGCAAACTGTTCTTTGTCTTGTAAAAATTGTAATTTAATAAATAAAAGAATGGTTGAGGTCTCTAAGGGGGGCTTAGTCCCCCCTAGAGACCTCAACCATTCTTTTATTTATTAAATTACAATTTTTACAAGACAAAGAACAGTTTGCTCATGCCGGCAATAGCCGGGATCAGCAAACTATGCAGTTGCCGGATGGCTCAGGATTACACATCCTGAGCCATCCGGTTACTGCAGTGCGGTATTCTGCACACATTTTTGTAAAAAAAATGTGTGTGACCGGTATTGCGTTCACCGCATCCGGATCTGGATGCGGTGAATGCAATTCACATTTTAAATGTGACCCCAGCCATAATCTTATATATGTGTCCCTGCTATGTACTGTGTAATGGATGTGTCTGATTGTACAGGGACATGGTCTGATCATACCACATCTCCTGTGCTGAGATAATCTTATATATGTGTCCCTGCTATGTACTGTGTAATTGATGTGTCTGACTGTACAGGGACATGGTCTGATCATACCACATCTCCTGTGCTGAGATAATCTTATATATGTGTCCCCGCTATGTACTGTGTAATGGATGTGTCTGACCGTACAGGGACATGGTCTGATCATACCACATCTCCTGTGCTGAGATAATTTTATATATGTGTCCCTGCTATGTACTGTGTAATAATGTCTGTATACTCTTTTACTTCCTCCCGGCCTTGGAGATGTGGCATGATCAGACTATATTCCTGTATGGTCAGACACATCTACTACACAGTACATAGCAGGGACACATATATAAGATTATCTCAGCACAGGAGATGTGGTATGATCAGACCATATCCCTGTACGGTCAGACACATCCATTACACAGTACATAGTAGGGACACGTATAAGATTATCTCAGCATTGGAACATTTTTTTAATCACATCCAATTGTGGAAATTATTATTATTCCAAGATCTATTGATAAAAATTAACTTTGTGGGAAAAATCCTTTAAGTCCCAATCAAGTCAATATCACCCGCAGTCACTACGGCATGTATTGAGCAGTGCCTGCCTGGCAAACAATG